>JAZGTN010000023.1:472500-1672500 GCA_037783415.1 Leptasterias polaris | reverse complement strand
AAATAAAATTGAATTGATTTGAATTACATTGAATTGAATTGAATTGAATTGAATTGATAAATAAAAAAGGTCATGAAGTCCACAATAAATCAAAAGTACTAATCACGCTAACAATTTAAATGAATGAAGTCAAGGCATGACTTAGCTCCCTTAATAATTGGCGACCGGAAGGGATGCCCCATGGTACAGAATCCGATGATAATAAAACGAGCCTACTACACAAAGGGGTATCACCCTGAATTTGTAGGTCAGGTAAGAGGGGAAGTCATCATCAATCAAAACAACTCTGTGGGTGAATTTGTAGGCTAAGGACAATATCCTATTGAGTGTAGGATCAAAAAGGGATGTGGTAGGTTGGAGTCTGGTGAGCACTGAGTAGCTCAATCTTTTTGCCTTGTTTTGGAATGAGCAATAACAACACAGCAGATTACTGTTGTATCCAATTAAGACACCCAAAATATAACTAGACAAATCGATGGTTCTGACAACTCAACGTTTCTGACAACTTAACAGTTGAGACAACTCAACTGTTCGCAAAATCAATGGTTGAGACAAGACAAGTGGACAAGTGGTTATGGGTCAAGAGCAAGGATACCACTTCCTTGTTGGTAGACTAGATAGGCAGGTACCAACCGATCCACCTCCATTTCTGATAGAACTTTTGCGACTTCTGCCTAATTAATCTTTAGTATATTAGCAATGTGTTTATGGGAGTGTGGAAAATTGGAAACTATTTTTCGGCAGTAGCCGTTGAAAGATACATGGGCAGAAGAGTTGTTTCTAATTATGACCTGTGGTTTAAGTGTGGTCTCTGGTAACTGTTTGGATGTTGTTGTTTTTTGGGGGGGGAGACAATGGTCTCAGTGTTTGGAAAAGACCTTTTCTTTGAAGTTTACATTCAAACTGTATTTGGCTTTTTGATGGTGTTAGTATTCATTAATGATAAGGATGAAGTTAAGTTTAGTTTACAGCACAAACTTAATTGCAACATCATGGTCGCAATGGTTTGGGTTCAGTTTCAGCCATTGTGAACAAATTGATATGGGAGTTAGGTTGGGCAAACTGGGGGTGCAAAAAAAGTAACAGGTTTGGACACAATGTGCATAATTTCTTTCTCCTTTTCAAGAAATATTTGAAGGCTTAAGGTGATTGTGAGAAAATCATGATATCAGGAAAAAATCCTGAGAAATCACACACCTGCAATACAGTTTGGAATCCAAGTATGCAACGTTATGTTTATGCAAGTACCTGCAATTAGAAAAGCACACAAGTATTGTCACTTGAAAAACCTCAACACAGCAAGTTTTTTGTTTGTGTTTTCTAAAGCTTGGGTAATGAGTTTCTTAGCAACCCATACAGAAAACCATACAGCCGTGCAGTCAATGAACCGTGATACTGTGAACAGTGTTGAATATACCGCTATGGTCTAATTGCGATCAAAGATGAACGGAGTTTCAACTTTCAAAAGTTAGTGATTGTGTCCTGCAGGCCTGGAAATGCACGGAGGCAACAGAGGCCTTGCTGTTGTCCTGGTCTTGGTGCTCCTTCAAAAGCTTCCCATAGACTTTAAGTTTTTCCAGTGGAAGTGGAAGGATGAAACTCCAGGCCTGAGACATAGATCAAAAGATTTATGCAGCCCCAATTTCTGTCAGCAATGTGCCCCTTGCATGCAGAAGAAATAGGACTACACAAATTTTCAAAACCACTCTCCTCTGCACCCTAAATCTTGTCCAATGAGTGCAAAAAATAGCACCTCTTACAATTTACAGTGCTTTCCAATTTCAAGGAGTGTGAATTTTCGTACTCACAGGACAAGGTACCTGTTTGGGTGGTTTTGTTTTGTTGGAAGGGGGAAGAATTTCCAGGACAATGAACTAACATTGATCAAATAACAAAAATAACAGTTTGCCAATCCAATCCTAAATGTAAAATGAATCATCAAAGGTTCTTACACACTTAAATTACACATCGTGAACAGAAAGATTTGTAAAAATTGTGTTTTCATTTAACTTTTTAGACTAATGTGTCAAGTTTGTTTATGAGAAGCTCTCCTTAATAATTTTAACGAGAGCAGTTTCTAGCTCTACCCACGCTATAAAGCTAAATCAATTACTGATTCCCAATTTACATGCTTCAACTTTTTGGTTGAGATTTAAAAGAGTTGGCCTCATTCACAGATGAGTAGCCTCATTGGGGGTTCTTCTGTGCCTTCATGGATGAGTGGTAAACCTTTGGGGTCAACCACAAACTTTAATCTAATTTCTCTTCACAAAACAATTTTACCGGGGAAAAAAATACAAAATGATCCTACATGTAGAATATTCCTGTTTTTTAATAACAAATAAAACTAATAATAATAAATTAGCGAATTGTATAGCGCTCTTACGGCAGATCAGAGCGCTGTAATAACTACAAAGAACGAGATGGCAAAAATAAAACTGCAATATTAGGCTATACACACAATAGAATACATTATGGAGAGAAGCATTTATTGTGAACAATCATTGGAATAAAAATGGCTTTTGCCGGGGTTTTTTAACAATTTGTTTGTATTCAAAGACAAAAAGAAATAAAGGTTTTGGCTTCAATAAAGGATGAGGGCCTGGACGATAATTTTTTTTTTTTTTTTTCTTTTACTTGGCTGTAGACATTTACATTTAGCTGTCCTCTCAGTTTTTTGTTGTTTCCACAAAAGTGTTGTTTGTCTGAATATTTCATGACCCTTAAGGCAGGATTAAACTCCATGAACAAAGTCGTCCAACTATGGGAGGTGCGTTCGACTAAAAGCGTCCATTTCAATTATGTCATCGCGCACTCGACCAACCATAATGGATGTAGGCCTATGACTTGTATAGAAGCATTAAGAGAATTTCCCGAAGTCAATGGGTTCTACGAGGATGGACGGAAATACCCCCATCGCTGCTCCACCGTGGTGCTGCTCAAAACCTCGGCACAGCTACAGGGACGATTTACGGTCACCTCGCAAGAAGTACGAACTCAAAGTTTCATTCACTCATCTCACGAATGTTGTGTTTGGAGTCTGGTGCTAGGCAAGCGGCTTTTATTCTGGTCGCCAATAAGATTCTGCTGGGTCATATACGTATTTATATTTAGTTTGGGTCGGCTTGTATAAAGAGTTGCACCTCAAGCAAGTTTACTCGTGTGAACGAGAAATCATGAACTTCAAAAGTGTTTGGCGTACGTGCTCACACACTTTGTTAAATTGTTCGGGACGAAAAACACGTGCGAGACTTCCTTAAAACATTTTCATTGACGAAAAACATTTTCATTCAACGAAAGGCGTTGAATAAATATGCGCAGGCTTATTAATAAAAGCTTTTGTGGTTTGATGACCTGGATTCCGTAAGTGCCTTTGATTTTGGGGGGTTGGCAAACAAACCCAATAGAAATACATTAAAAACAAACATGTTTCCTTAATATACTCTGGTTGCCATGGAACTTAATCTAAAAATAAGGCCGTGTCTGAATTGGCGGCTACGGCCACAGCTTTGGCTATGGCTGGATCGCTGCGTCATCATGGGCTGAAGTATATAGGACGCTCATAGTAACACCCCATAGCAACAGCCATAGCCGTAGTTGTATAATAGCCGCCAATTCATATTCGGCAAAAGTAAAGGGGGAAAAAGGAAAAACTTTTTTCTTTTTGTGCATTTTACCTCAATGGAGAAATAAAGTGCTGGATATACACAGTTTTTGTTCACATTGATTCGGTGAACAATAATGACCAAAAGTAATGGATTGTTTATAATAAATTCCCTCCTGAGTTTTCGTCAAATAGGCTTAAAGATGCTCCAACCATTTTACCCTTCTGTAGCGTAATATGTACACATTTTTTATTCAATTAGGCTATACAGTTATTAATTACTATAGATTACTGTGACAGTAGTTTTAATCAATTCAAATTATTTTGTTTTATGAGAAGGAAGGCTATTTCCCTTACAGGGATTTTACATTTCCAGGGACTGTCCATACTGTTCTATTGTCCCATTTATCCTGCCATTTTGGGAGTCAAAATGTGTAGACCCATCGTACAAATACACTGCTACCATCGTGTAGGCCTACTTCATTCCAAGGTCCAGTAGTATTCAGTTTGCAAGTTCCGGTGTGTAACTAGAGTTTGCTAGGATTAGGGTTAGGGTTAGGGTTGTTAGGGTTTGACTAGCTAGTCCAATTGGATCAGAGCAAGTTCGAGTGCGCACCATGATTAACTAAAGGTCGACTATTTTGACTCGAACCCAGGCTGGTCGACTACTGTGGTCGACAATAGGAACCAGCCCCAGGATCGTGGTTTATTCCGTGGTCCCATTAGCCTTGTTTCGTGCGCAAAAGGGAACCAGTGACGCTGGAGCGAAAAGGCGGAAGGCAATGGACATGTTGAATACTGGACCGATGGTTGACTAGACTTCCAAACGAGTTGTTCGAGTGAGTACGTCACTGCGCATGTACGGTTGCTAGTCAGTGGCCAATCACGGGCCGACTGAAATGTGCGCACTCGAACTTGCTCTTAGCCTTGGAGAACTAATTCTGTAGTCGACTCGCTAAGAAACGTCACTGTTTCAAAATGGCGGTTGTGACCGAGAAAGTTGGTAAACTTGTTTAATCACACAGTGTTAATTTGGACCTATTCCTAGAATATGCCTACTCTATGGTTTAACTACAACTTGGTTTTTTTTTACCAATATGACAATCAGTAAAATAATAACTAATTATTTGAATATATTACACAAATTTGTTGAGAAATAAAACAAGAAATAATGTACACAAGTTAATTAAAATCTTGTATCCTTGTGGTGAGGGGTCCCAAAAGCCAATCATCATGCAATCACATCACGCTGACATTAACAACTGAAGTGTTTTGTTAATAATTCTATGTATTTATGTGTGGACCCCAGGCTATAAATGAAACTTTTGTGTGACTCTGAACTGTAATAATAAACAATTTATTTAGCGCCAGTGCACTCTCGGTCATTCTTGGAAATACTTGGAAGTCTATTGTTAGGGCCTATAGCCTATAGATAAGGGAAAAAATAAGGAATAATAACAATAAAGGTTAACGACCCATACAATTCCAAGGTAATTAAAACATTTGAAAAGTTAAGTTGATTTAATTTCCACCAATCAGCATTTTATACAAGATAGTACCAAGTAAAAATGGAAAATCTAGGGGAAAACCTGGAGGGGGTGGAAGGGGGGGCGGGGAACCGCGAGTACAAAATTGCCAGTTCATTATATTTCGTTAGGTTTTTATACTGGTGTACTGTGGAAAGGATAGTGAATAATTCTCTACTAAAATTCTCTAAGGTCTGTATCTTATACTTTGATACACTGAGTCTTCAAACATGCCTTATCTCATTTTTATTTGAAAAAAAAATCTCAAAATTGAAACACAGGCTTGAGACCCTGTTATTGTTAAGTGTATGGCGAGGTTACTGGAGAAGAATAAAAAACCGGATTAGAACTGGATACCCGAACAAACTGAATTGTGATCAGAAAACACAGTTTAACCTATAATGCTATACTACTGTCTACACCACTTTTTAACTTTGTATAAATTTTATTTCAGGATTAACATTCTTACAAGTAATGCCAAATGGAAATCAGGGCGCTTTTCTACAATGAATCCAAATCTTAGAACGGACAGAAGTGTCGATAGTTTAGTAAAATACTTAGAAATACTTCAAAATTCTGCCGACAAGACTTTCCAGAAGCACTACCCAATGTTGCTCGGCAAATACAACTTTATTCTTTAATTTCAAATTAGAAAATAGTCTTTCAATCAATAAAAAGGATTTCAGATTGGATTTTTTCGAAAATTCCCAAATGTTAAACGAGTTCTGCCTGATAAGGGGGTGACGCCCTGCCTGAGATTGTTTTTCCTAGGACAAGAAGCAGCAGCCCCAAGAGGCTGATCACGATCCACATGATAATAAGGCCGACAAGGTTGGCTTGGATGAGTCCCACGCAGGACCTTTCCTTCGGTAGCCGATTGGTGGCGTCCACCATGTATCCTAGCGACCAGCCGAGCTGTACATTGTTTACCTTTTGGATGATTAAAACAAATAAAAATGAATAAATAAATAAAACACGACCAAAAGTTTAGGGCACTTAACTGCAATGAATATGCACCCATGTCGATGAAAATTCGATTAGTTAATGCAATTTCGATATAGTAGTCCATGCAATTTCGATAGAGTAACTGATGTAATTTCGATGTAGCCGATGTAATTTCGATATAGAAGTCGATGCAATTTTGATAAAGTAGCCGTTTTTATTTCGATGTAACAGTCAATACATTTTCGATATTTTACGAAGTGTATTAGTATTGAACATTGTCCTTTATTTGAAATAAATTGAGTTGCATAGATCCACTCTCACGAGAAACAATTTTAAAACAAGTGACAATTGGATTTGAATGATATCCTTTTTGAATATTATTGCCAAATTGCAGATATTTACTCGAAATCTATAAAAGTTTACCTTTAACGTAAACTCCACGTCCCAGTTACTCTCCTCAAATTTGAAGGCTTCAAGTAACAATGCTCGAATAAACATACCCTGGAAGCAGAACCTGACTTTGAATTTAAACTGTTCCGGTAGACCATTGAGCTAAGAAAAGTCAAAGAACGGGAGATACATAAAAATAAAGCGTACTGCGAAAGGAAAAGTTCCCGATACTGTATTTGCACTCAAAAAGCATCCCAGGTCCGAAATTACCCGTATTCTGGATTCCGTGGTGCCTGACCACTTTTCTGGGTCGGTGTGACCCAGAATATGTGACAAAAAGACCCATAAATGGGTCAAAATGACGCAGAATCAGAGTTAAAATCCTGTTTTTAATCAGTTACTGTGTTGACCTGACCCAGAAATGGACCAGACCCCATCGGTGACTCAGAATCACTGTGTATATATACACTAAATAAGGTTTTCCAATTTTGTTTTACCTCATCGAGTGTCAATGTGCAATATTCCCTGGTTTTGTTCAGCAATTCGGGTAGCGTTGGAGTTGAAGATAAGCCAATACCATTTGAAGTATAAGCAAAGCCACTGAAGGCCTGAAAGGCAAAAAAAGTTAATTTTTATATCATTATTACAGGCTGAAATCATCAAGCAAAGCTGAGCTTATCCCGTTTCTGTTCCCGCCTTCGTGAACCATTGAGCTAAGTAGGTAACTGGGTCGACCCCTAACTACTGAGATAAGCCCACCAGTTAATCTCTTCTGCAGTACCTAAGCAGCATCTAGCAACAGAGTCCAGTATTCTCCTGAAGACGATCAGAGCATATTGATCAAAACGTCAAGTTGTCAACTACCGGTTGTTCTCAGAACCACCACTACTAAATAGGATTTTACAAATGGTGTCACCACAAACCTCACCAGAATGTACTCCCACCATGCACAGTTTCAAATCCTACTGAAAAGTCGAGTACAATTTGACGGTCTTAAGAATTGTACATACAAACAATCTGAGAAATCCACAGTGCATTAAATGAGGATGCGTGGGACGAACGACCTGGGCCCAATATCATAGAGCTGCTTAAGCACAAAAAGTAGCTTAGCACAACAAATGCTTACCAGAATAAGGTTACCAGCCGAAGTACCATGTTACATGTACAATTTGTAACTGGTATCCTGCTCATGCTTGCTAAATAACAAATTGTTAAGCAATATTTTCTGCTTAAGCAGCTCTATGAAATTGGACCAGGGCACAATTTCATGGATCTGCTTACTGCTGAATCCTGCGCTTACGACCACCAAGTCCCGAATTTCTGTGCTAGCTTTGTAAGCGAAGAATGACTACTACAGTACTATAGTAACATAGTACGCACCCGCACAAGCAAAAATTCCATGCTCACCCGTGAAATACACTTGACGTAAGCGCGGGATTCCCTTCTTCCGTAAGCGCCGATTCTTTGCTTACGGTAAGCAGAGCTATATATTGACTATTGAGCCCAGGTTGCGGGGGGGGGGGGGGGGGTCGTGTACATCATAGAGTCCATAATGCATAGAGACAAAACTGCCGGATCAAAACCGAACAAACCTTGAAAGATCCGAACGGAGGTGGGGAGTGCACGCCATCGATGGAGCATGGTGGGTCGTCACACTGGGCCCCGAAGTTAAACAGCGTCCTGGTATCGTTATAACACTGCTCGGGATCGCTCGTCCCATTGAGCGTAAAAGTGACGTCGTTCATGTCCGCTGGGCCATTGCTGCACGGGGCTTTCCATAGATCAGCACCACTCACTGTGTATGAGTAACCACTGGGCGAACAGGGGTTGGACAACACAGTCGAGTATCCCGACTTCTGGATTATTAAAACATAAAAATCAAAATAAATTTTGCGTAACTCATTAGTAACAAAAATGGAAAAGAGAAAAAAGTGCTCAGTGTGAATAGTACTGAATTTTGTATCACGAAAATAACATCACTCTTAGAAAGTTCATGTTGCAAAGTAAGGTTCTTATATACAGAGAGATGTCAAAGAAAGGGCGCTATACAGCAATCCTTCACCGATCTTGAACTCTTGGTGGCAGCAGATATGCCTCCATTACTGCGGTGTACCTGGGTGGTACTGCGCTGCCTAGCGACTGGTATAAGGTTTGGGCTACACGGCGATCATTTGATCAGTCGCGGGTTATTGGACTTTCACTTTGCAAATCGCTTAAACCCATCGCTAGGCAGCGCAGTACCACCCAGGTACCACCGCAATAATGGCGGTATCTGCTGCCACCAAGAGTTCAAGATCGGTGAAGGATTGCTGTATAGGGTTGGGGTGAAGAAGAATGCATTATGTGGAGAGAAAAAAACAGGTAAAACTATTGAACGCCAAAACGACAAAAGCGCACTACTTTCGCGCAAAGTTCTACCGTGGTAGGCCTATGCATCAAAAACACACTGAGGGAATTTGTGCTGGGCGGGGCCGGGAGGTCGATATCACTTTACTTTGTTATAATTTTGAATAATTGGAGGTAATCATTAAAGGTAGAATAAAGGTGACCTTATAGCTTAATAAAACATACCAGGCATTCAAGACAAAGATTCATCCCTAACTTTGCTTTGATGAAACTCCTATTATTGAGGCTATCTCGTCCAAAATCAAATCTTTTGTAATCCACTTGGCCCTCCATAAATATTTGAGATCTACTTGTAGAACTATATTAATGTGTTCAAGGGTACCGGCATTAAATGTTGAAATATCTTTTGGAAGAGGCGGTGGCCCTTAGAGGGAGAACCTTTCAGTGTATTCTCAAAGTTTCGACAAGAGGAATGTAGTCTTCATCTGGAGGCTGAGGAAGACACCATTCAGCACTGAAAGGCAACTACTCTTGGAAGTTTGCGGTTTGCAAAATGAATGGAAAATATTGTAGCCTCCGTACGTCAGGTTACATGCTGATTTGCAACAGAAGCCCAATTAAAGTACTTCAAAACACAACCTATAATAATTACAGATAAATTAATTTTAAACACATAAATATTTTTACTTTTACTAAAAATGCCTCAAATCGCCTTCGTATCTCGGTCGCTCCATAGCACAAATAGCTGTGTGTGTATACTTGATAGTCCGTGCCGTACAAGCGGAGTTTGGCGAGATTGCTCGTGGGAACACTGCTTGGATCTTCCGGGACGAAAGTGATTTGTAAAGACGCTCCACCGAAATCTAAAGCACCAAAAGTTGGCATTGGTGGATTTGGTTCCCTTGGTGAAAAAATACTGTATTTACCACCAGAAGCAGGCACCTGTAGTAATAAATAATAATAAATAATAAATGCATTCCTCATAATAATCTATGGTGCAATATATGTTCAGTTTCATTTGGGGGTTTGGGGCAAGCAGAAGCCAAAAAAAAAGTAAACTGGGGGGGGGGGGGCTTGGGTAAGCCTTTGATGAATGTAACTGTTCATTTGGGCATTTTTTGTTTAATCACATGGGGGGGGGGGGTAACAGGGGTCCGACCTTTCCTTCTGGGTACATCACGGATTAAATTATTTCAATTAATGCTAGTCTTGAATTCAAAAGTACAATTACTGTATAGTTTATCACAAATAGCGCCCCCTTGTGGTCAGGCAAATAATTATGTTATAGAGCACAGCACTAAAAAGCCACTAGAACTAGTAATGAAAACATATTTTGAAGGTCCACAAAGGTTTTATCACGAGTTAAAACCGTTTCTCAACGGTTAATTTCTTTTATTTAATGTCAAAGAGTTTAGTGGCTATTTTCCAACGGCGCTTTGTCACTAACTTGATTTGCAAAAGTTTTAATTGGAAACATAGCGTCTGAATAAGTGTACTTTAATAAAAGGTGATTTGTTCTGAGATAGTTCTTGAATCAGCCCGTAGACGAAAAAATCTTCAAATACCTGCACAAATTGGACACATCATATGTATGCAAATACATAGTGACCTACCACTCCGAGATTGCCAGCGAGGTAGTTGGCTGATACCCACCCGCTCTTTCCTTCCGATTTCCCGCTTAGTATCTTAGCTTGTTTCTGCTCATCCGTGAAGCGGAAAGGGGTGTCAGCCAGGGTCTTCCGCACCGTTTTCATGACCGTCTTGGTCTTAGCCGGAAATGTTTCACTTGATCAATTGAGGACAAGGTGAAGAAAAAAACCTTTTTACTGTTTTAGACGGTCTGTGAAGGGGAAAGTCACCTTCAGAAGAACATATTAAAGTGGACTCCTACTGATTTCAGAAACTATAGCACTACGATTTCAGTTCTGAAGAAAATGCCGACTGTATTTTAATTCTGTCGAAGAGACAATTGTTATAATTTTCAATCAATCGAACCTCGATCACTTCCCTCCTTTCCTCCTACATTCGACAACTCGTCACTTATTCTGAAGTACATTACAATGACATCTCTACCAAAATCATATCAAAGATTAATACACTCGACCTAACCGCAGTCCATTCCCCCCTACTTACGCCAACATCCTCATCCCTGCGGTTGCGCCCAGATAAACAGGGGTGTCTTCGTGACTGAATTCGGGTACAGCTTGCTTTGCCGTATCAAGACATTGCCCAAGGCCTGCGGCTATAGCTACCTGGTCATCAGGGCGAGTTGCTATACCTGGAAACAAAATTCTACATGATTTAGTCAACTAAGCAATCTTTAAAAAAATCTTTTAACCGTAATGAGGATAGATAGATAAATAAACAAAACTTGATTGTCGAGCCATTAAGGTGGCTTTTCCATCGTCTTTTTTTATACATTAAAGATTAACAAATGACTTTTATTTTCTTCTAAATATACAGAGGTCGCTCATAAAGGTACACGATACAGCAACTAATGAAAATGCTCTTCTATTAATTACACTGGAGAATCTTAAATCTATCTGAAATTCAGAGAGGAGGTTTCAAACAAATGGCGGCTGATGAACTGAGGAAAACAAGCGTTGTCGGTGTTTTGCCTTGGCATTTCAGTAGCAAAAGCTGCAATGCAATAATAATATGTTACAGAAATAACATATTGCCCATCAAAATAATGTTTATGAAGAACATTTTAGTTTTGTATACTCCTGGATTTCAGAGTTAACAATTTATTTTCAGATTTAATAATCTACTTTCAGAGTTAACAGTATTTATTGATGTGAAGTACAATCATTACTGAAAATAACTGTGAAACACTGACCTCCCTTTTTTCACAACGCCTATTGTCTAATACAAAACGAGGTTCTCTAAAATGTGTATTTTAAAGGGCAGGGTGAATTTTTAGTAATTACTCCATAAGTCAATGACCATCAAACATATTTGGTAAAGAGCACTGGAGAGCTGTTGCTAGGCCTGTCATAAAACATTGTTAGAAACGGCCCCTTTGGAGTAATGAAATTTTAGAGAACATTTTTCACCCAATAATTTGAACCCGAGAAAGCACACAATTCTATACAAGAAAGGTGTTTTGTTTTCTTTCATTATTAATTTTGCTGTAACTTCGATGACCATTTGAGCCCAAATTTTCACGGGTTTGTTATTGTATGCATATGTTGGGATAAATCAAGTGAGGATACTGGTCTTTGACAATTACCAAAAGTAACCAAGCCTTTAAAGGAGAAACATTATTACAATTTTTTTCTTTTCGAATAGTTTGCAGTGCTTCTCACCAAATTATGTTTTAAGGTGTGTCGTTTATTTTATTTGAAATCTAAAATCTGAAATACTTTCTTGGATTATTCTTGAGACGGTTTGCGTTTTCTCCGCTAGATCCATTTGTCTCTCCAGTCTAACTTACAGCAAACTGGTTCAAAGAAATATCCAAGAGGAAAAAATAGCATTTCGATGTTGACAATTTTCTTGTTGATAGTATAATTGTTTTAAATAGTACCGAAATAATCTTGCTAGGTGCAGTACAATTAGTTTTCTTATTGTTGTCTGTGAAAAAACATGGACTATTTAAAGGCAGGATATAATTTTGGTGATTGCCAAAGACCAGTATCATCACTTGGTGTATCCCAACAGATGCATAAATTAATAAACCTCAATTGGTCATCAAAGTTGCAAGAAAATAATGAAAGAAAAAAAACCATGTTGCATATAATTGTGTGCTTTCATATGCCTGAAGCCTTTCTCAGATTCAAATATTTTAGTGACAAAATTACCTCCTTCTCAAAAACTACATTACATCATACGAAGTCGTTTCTCACAATGTTTTATACAGTCAGAAGCTCTCAGGTGCTCCTAACCAAGTAAGTTTTTTATGGAAATGTATTTTTTGAGTAATTACCAAAAGTGTCCACCTTTATGATTGCAACGATTGTAATCTTACCACCTTCAGTACAGTCAGAAACATATACCACTTCAGATGCAATTCCTGTTCCATTAGTAGTTTCTTCCAGCCATTGGTAAATTGCCATTGATGTATGTGACGAACCAGCATCAAAGACCACCCCGTACTTTGAAAGAAGCAAAACGTTAAAATTGAAATAATAGAACAACAAAGTTTTATAAAAGGACGGCATTTTACCATCATACTAACCTTTAACCCAACTACAATCCCTCACCCACACCACGCTCAACCCATCTTCCACTTTCCCCGATCCGTCACCCAAACTGTAGCCGATACATTTTCGCTTGTCACCCTAACTCAAACCCTCACCAGAACCCATGGCGTGGCCTAGCGTTACTTCTAACTATATATTAAAACCACACCCATACACCTATTGAATTAAAGTTGCTTCAAAATGGCGGGAGTATTTTCTCTAATTGACAGTTACTTTAAATAACCTACTCGATGTAACTGTTTGTAGAACTCCATCACATTTACCGCTCTTTAGTGAAGTGTTCCTGTGAAATTTGAGGATCGGTTTTTCCCAGCTATGCCAGCAATGTTGATCGGCTGGAATTTCCCAGTGGCATCTCGTTGAACTCGAACTTGATATCACAAAGCGCTAAAAAGTTTCATCTTGACATTATTTTGTCGTTCCTTTGAAACATGTATTCTTTGAAGTATGTCTGTTATTAAAAAATATCAGCGTGAGACAGAAATAAATGTTTGTTCTAGATCTTCGTATTTTGTTTTCGACGAGTCAACAAAAAGCTTGCCATTTTACCGTCTGTGGATGTAAATGTTATTTATATTTTATTAAATCAATTGTTTAGCAAAAAAAAAAAACATTACCCTTGGCACAATGTTATGAGAACATTCCATTTAAAAAGATAACTCTTGCCGTTTGAGGCGTGCTTATATCATGTTTTCCATTCCGGAGTATTTTTTAGAGATTATGCTTTCACAGACGGACATCTCTACTTGTTCATTTTTATTTTGTAAACATGCAACCGGCAAATTGGAAAGAGATTCTGGTTGTTCAACTGAGTGTCAAAACACAAATTCATGGTCTCAAAATAACTGTGATACCGGTTTCTCCCTGACCCAACTACTATGAACTCTGCGGCCCAATTTCATAGAGGCACTTAAGCATAAAAACTTGCTAAGCACAACAAAATTATGCTTACCAGAATAAGGTTATTTACCTAAATACACAATTCCAAATGTACAATCTGTGACTGATATCTTGCTCATTTATGGTAGCCGAAAATTGTTCAGCTATTTTTTCTGTTTAAGTTGCTCTGAAACTGATCTAGGATACAGTGATGGTACAGATACAAAGTAACCGAATTAGCACTCTTCTCTCATACAAAAAGTACGTATATTTGATTAGATTGACTTATTTTAAACAGATATGAGCTCGAACCTATAATATTTCTGAATTTGAACCATCTCAACGTAGCATCTACAAATCATTAATAATTATTACAAACCTAACATCGAGAAGGTAAGTCGTAATTTATCTACAAAGGACAGTAAATTTGCCCCAAGTAAGAATACTTTAAATTTGTTATAGTACAGGCGATGGTCAAATACAAAATTTGCTGCAACGACACTTGTTTATTGTCACGTTTCTGGTTGTAATAAAATGCAAACTGTCGGCACTATAGACCATCATGCTGCCACCATAATTATTGATATTGTTCCTTGCATCCAACAACAGTAATGGATGCTAATGTTCATTGTACAAAAGGAGCCAGACTATTTGGCCTTCCAGCCTCGGTTTGATTACACTGACTTGAATGGGGGGGGGGGGAGTCAAAAACGGCCGCACCATGATAAAGATCTGTTACATTACGTTGTTATGTATGCAACAACATGACAGACCGAGCGCCCAGAACAACCAAAGGAGGCTATATAGTTCAAGCCGGACGCGGCTTCTCCATGCGTTTCAATAATATTGTATAAAATGTTTAACGGCTCTGCTTACCTTAAAAATTATTTCCTTAAAATTAAGGTAAAGGGTTAACTCCGTTAGCTCAAAACTTCTGCTCTAACTTTGTAAGCGAAGGATACTTTATAAAAAGAAGTATACGCGTGCCCAAAAGCAGTAATTTCTTGCTGTATGCACCTGTGCTTACGCTAAGCGTGGATTTATGTGCAACCGTAAAAGGGACGTTTTCGTTTACGGTAAGTAGTACTGTGAAATTGAGCCAAGGTTGAGTTTGATTAATTGAATTTTCCGACGTCTATATTTAATTTGATGGTGCATTTTTTCCCGGACTTTTTCAATCTCCAAATCTCGCCCGTTACAGTTCATCAAGGTGACCTCAGCGGGACGCGGTGGGTTGGGGTCCGCGTTAGAGATAACAAAACAAACACAGGAGCAATTTTGGGGTTTTAGCCAAACAGTCTACAGAAAACTCTTACGAATTTAGACGGAAAACGAAGTTTGCGAAGTCATCAGTTAACAGTGCTGTCTTAAAACATTATCGACGGTGTCCCTTAAAATCACGCTGCCTATATTATTGGCAAAGTGAATGTTCTACGAAGCGCTTCACACATTCTTGATCCTATGGTTTCTTCAGTTCCTCAGGATATGAAATCCTCTCTGAGGTCTCTTAGCACTTTCTTCCAGCTGCTGTGACACCAATGGTGTTGACGGATGGATAAGAAAAGGGAAGTTCATGGCGGTCGCTGATGCATGTGTTTTGAAGACGACGTGGAACTGTTGTTGGACAAGCTAGCACTATACACTGCTTTACGTATATCCCAATGTTTATATTACAGAGAAAATTCAGATTGCTTTTTTATGTAGAACAATGTAGAACAGATCCATCCTAATTTACTATAAATAAGATCATTCATTGTTGTCATAGATAAGTACACTCTACAAAAAAATTCTGGAATTGACCTAGATTTTGGGTCCCTGGGGGCCGCAACCCGTTTCTAGGTCATCAGGCAGAATCAGAAACTGGTTAAAACTGGGCTCTTATCTCGGATTTTTCGTCAGTTTGACTCATTTATGGGTTATCTTGACAAAGATTCCGGGTCATATTGACCCAGGAAAGGGTCAGGCCCCTTGGGACCCAAAATCTAGGTCAATTCCGGGAGGTTTTTTTTAATACAGGCGGTATATTACAGGTTATTATGTGATACACCTAAACTTGTTTTGCTATCATTATAAAACCAGTGAAATTCACCACACACAGGGCTTAATCTGAGCTAGGTGCAGCACCCCAGTTTCAAAGTATAGCTTAAAGGTAACTTTTAAACATTATTTATTGAGCCTTAACTCGGTTAGTGTGCCTTTCTTCACTCCACTCCGTTCGAACACTTAGCTACGGTACACACTCTAAAAACCATCAGGGCCAATTTCATAAAGCTGTTAAGCCAAAAATACTGCTAAGGAAATTTCTATGCTAAGCAAAAGATGAGTAGGGCACCAGTCAAAACAGTGTTAACTTTATGGAATTTTAGCTGGTAACCAGTTTCTGCTAAGCAATATTTTTCTGTGCTTACATGCTTTATGAAATTGGGCCCAGGTCATAACAGGGGCCCAATTTCATAGGGCTGCTTAAACACAAGTAGCTAAGCACAAGAAAATTATGCTTACCAGAATAAGGTTACCGGCCAAACTACCATGTCACATGTACAATTTGTGACTGGTATCCTGCTCATTTCTGAAAATTGTGAAGCAATATTTTTTGCTTATGCAGCTCTATGAAATTAGACCCTGACCTGGATTCTGGGTCCCAGGGGATCCGAATCATTTCCGGGTCAGGCTGACCCGGAACGTGGATTTTAAACTCAGATTCTGTGTCAGTTTGACCCATTCAAACAAACATAAGTCGGAACTCCCTTCTTTGGAGTCATCAAGATAACTATTCATTACTGATTGCAGACAGGGAACAAGACAAGTGCAGGATATTAAATGGTTCTTTCGAAATCAGGGCTTGGGCTTGGCTACAGCTTAGGCTCCGTCTGCTTCTTAAAACCCTCAAGTGCGCAAGAGTTGGGACATTATTACAAAACCCTGCTAGTTGACAACTGGCAATGATTATCTCAATATACTGGCCATATACTGAGGGATAAAATAACTGCAAAAAATATAAAAGGATAAAATAACTGATAGAAACCCCACAGTCATCCAGAGGGTCTAGAGATTGTATTTCACCATTCCAGGGGCGGATCCACGAATATTTGCCAACAAAAGACTGAAATGGGGGAGTTCAACTACCCCAAGACTAAGGCTTGTTTGTGTATAGTCAATGGGGAAATCCCCTGAGTCCAGTCGACCAGTGGAAGTTCTAAACAACCTAACGTGTAAACGACCTTGCCCTGGCCACTCAAACTTTCAATTATGTTTCTCAAGCGTATTCACTAAAGTCATGCACAGAGTAATTTAAAAAAAACGCTTAATCAGCCAGTTGCTGAGTGGTAGGGTTAGGCACTTAAGGGTTAATCAAGGCTACATTTCACATAGCTGCTTTTGCTATGATACCGTGACGTTCTGTAATTACAGTCCACTACTCTCCACTTGCAGTTTGCGCAAATGTTTAGATACAGTGTGCAGAGCTGCCAACATTTGCATCTTGCAATCAGGGAGATTTTGTAATTTTGAAAGTAATTCTAAAAATCATATTTCTGATTCCCTTAGCCTTTGGTGTGTCAGGGTCGAGTGATTGGTCGCACCAGACTCAATCTCGAGCCCTGGTGTGTCTGATCAGCAGAGTGTGGGTTCGAGTCCCGGTCGTGGCAAGACACTTAACCATATTTGCTTCAACCTTCAGATGGGATGTAAAGCCATAGGTCGAGCGTATTATGTAATGAACGTAAACAAACTCAGTACACTTGTCCTTTATAGAGAAGGAGTCTGTCTGTTTGAAGCCAACGAAAGCGCACGTTTTCTATACTGAAGAGCCTAAGCCAAAGCCCAAGCCCAGGCCCATACCGTGGTTTTGAATAATATAGCCTTAAACACAGTTCAGCAACAATATTGAAAGTAGAGCTTCTACATGTTGCAACATAGAACAATATTCTTTGTCAATAAAGGTTTAAGGATCTACATCTACAGTCAAATCCCAATTAATCCAAGTCGTGTGTGATTAACACAGCCACCTTAACATTCGATAACCTAAGTCATTGTGTTACAATTTTAAGTTCCAGTGGATAAAACTAAGCTTTATCATGAGTTTTGAACAAGTAGTGATTTTTTTCAGTTTCAAAAGTCGGTACGCCCGCATGAGAATAATCAATTGCAAAAAGGACAAATTCAGCATTTACCATTAGTATTCTAGAAAGGGTACCTTGCTATGGGTTCAAATAGGACTTTCAACTTTCTATCCCCCCCCCCCCCCCCCCCACCCAAAAGGGGCCAATTTTATATAAATATATGAAAAATTCTAGCCAAAACAAACACAAAATGCCCCTGCTGAACATTAACAAAAACACAACTTCTACGGCTTGTCTTTGATCTTAAATTTACACTTTGTACTTTGCAAAGGTGCTCCGCAAAACGTTGGGGATCAACACACTTGGCCCCCTGGGGGGCACGAACGGGTAGAGTTGAAATAGCATGACAAGGGTGGGCTGAAGGCCGTGAATAGAATGTATATACATGTACAAACTAAATTATTCAACGTGCAAAAGTGCAAAAGCTTTTCTAAACTAGATTCCCGGTTGGTGGTGAAGGAGGAGGGAGGAGGGGGGGGGGGGGGGGTCTACACTTAATGTAGTTGGAGGTTAAATAATGTTGATATGTTTATGTTCATCATGATTTGTTCTTTGGTGTAAACGCCTACGTGAACAATAATATTTTATAAAATTCACAATACATAATGGTGGGTTTTTTTTCGGAAGAACGGCTTTGTTCACATGCAAGTCTCCAATATGCATAATAACAATATTGTAGCTTACACCATACAATCAACGTGTGACTTACGCACGAATGCCACCGTTTAGAGGCAAAATTAAGTAGCGAAAACTTCGGGCATGCCAGTAAAGATGCACGCGCGGCGTGAGTGACGAAATAACTTTCCCACAGGATTGTCATTTTTTATATTGTGACGTCACACTTTGCTTAGCAATTTAGTCTGATACGTGTCTTAAAATTTAATCTTAGCTTTTTGTTATGAAATCGATCCTTTGGGCCCACTTTTCAATGCCTGTAAGCAGACCCTTTCTGCTCCGGGGTGGTCATGAGTCTCTATTTTAATTAACACTATAGACCCAGTGCACAACGCGCAGCGCACTTGCACGCGCGTCTCCTGTCCGCCATTTTTGGTGTCAAAACGTGCACAAAAGGATGGTACACGTGTTAACGCACCAATGCGCGTGTAAACACGTGTACCATCCTTTTGTGCACGTTTTGACACCCAAAATGGCGGACAGGAGACGCGCGTGCAAGTGCGCTGCGCGTTGTGCAATGGGTCTATATAGCCCTAACTGTTATTAAAGAATCAAAAGGCTTGCTAACTTCTTGCCGGCTGTTTCTGTGACGCAACAATGCAAATCCATTGTGAACGCGCACACGTGCTGTCAAATTTTCCCGGTCGTTATCATTAAGTCCACTTTTTGCCTCCGCATGTTTTCTGCTTCAGTAAGCACACACATTTCCTTCGCGGTAGACAACTTTACTGTGTATCGATCTTAATTGCTTGGCAAAGTGTGATGTAACAATCATTGACAACACATCTTAAGATGAATCTTTGTGCTTTGTGAAATCAAGCCCTCGGGGCTCAATTTGTGACATCACAATTTGCTTTGATAGATACACAGCTTAAGATAAATCTCAGCTCTGTGTATTTCACCATAATTTCACAAACTGTCAACGCCATGGCACAACTCCTTCAGGGGTAAACTCAATGCTTATTTACTGTGATAGTATCAACATGACTATACACCGTCAGCTCTTTGCACTGGCTTTAATAGGTACTTGATAAAATTACCGCCTAGTGGACCTTCTGGCATAATTATGACCCCTTGCTTATGACGTCAACAGCGCAAACAGCGCCCTCACATTCATATTTTATATTTTGTGTGTTTCTTGGATATAATTTGTTGTATATATAACATAATAATGTGGACCTTTACTTATGTATTTTGTTCATGTTTTAGCTTTCGCTTCTAATGTTTAGCGCATTGAGTAATCTGTGATTCATAATGCGCTTTATAAATGCTGTTTATTACTATTACATGTTTGTATCAATAATTTAACCCATTTTAGAGGTGGGTGTTTCTTTTTAAAAACTTGTGTTATCAGTGCTTTTTCTGGTGTTTCTAGCTTGTTTTGTTTTTATGTATTTATATTACTATGATTTATTCATGTTTGCTCCTTATAATATTGCTTCTTTACGAGCCCTGCTGTATGAAAGCTGTGTTGTAGTTTTTAATGACCGGCTTTACCTTCTTTTATTCGGTTCATTTTCTGCTATTGGTTTTTCTCCTTTGCTTTATTTTCTGCTATTGGTTTTTCTCCTTTGCTTTATTTAGTTTTTATAATGTGATTTGTTTTATGTAAATATAGATACATGTTTACTTGTTTAAATATTTTTTTAAAGTTATCCATCTTATTTTGTTTAACTTGGATGTATTTGTAGTCTATAAGCTCCTTCGAATTCTTCTTCTTCTTCTTCCTTCTGAGTGCAGCCTTCAATGATTGAAGATAGTCGCACTGCCAGACTCACCGGGGCGAACCCCTTCTCTTAGCGAGTACTGTGCGTTGATAGTTTTTATAACAACACACGGGACCAACGGCTTTACGTCCCATCCGAAGGACGAAGCAAGTGGTGAAGTGTTTTGCTTAGGAACACAAGTGTCACGACCGGGTCTCGAACCCACACCCTGCCGATCAGGAACACCAGAGCTTGAGTTCAGTGCTCTTAACCGCTCGGCCACGACACCCCACTATTTTACGTTTTTATTCTGCAAGTTTCTTTATCCGTACGTTTTTGCAATACTCAGGGTCCCGTGGGCAACCACATTGTTTGTGAACGGGTTACTCTGATAAAAGATAAACAATCAATCAATCAATCAATCAATAAATATTCATGTAGTTTGGGTATTTTTTGTGTGAAATTTAAAATTATTTCCTGGTTTTTTTCGTATCACGTGATTATGTCACGCTAAATTGTATATTACTTGTATCTGTTTTTATTTTATTAAATGTTTGTGTTTCTCATCGATTTCTATAAAATTATAATAGCTATATTTGTGGACCTTTATTATGTGGAATTGATGTATTATTGTTTGGTTGTTGTTGTTGTTGTTGTTGTTGTTGTTGTTGTTGTTGTTGTTGTTGTTGTTGTTGTTGTTGTTGTTGTTGTTGTTGTTGTTGTTGTTGTTGTTGTTGTTGTTGTTGTTGTTGTTGTTGTTGTTGTTGTTGTTGTTGTTGTTGTTGTTGTTGAATAAATGAAGCTGTATTATAGCTTCAAAGCAAGAGAAAAAAGAAACAAAATAAAAACATTTTTTAGGAGGGAACAGAATGATTTTGATCCCTAGATCGCAACCAACTCCGATGATGTTGATCGAGTAAACACCAGGTTGACATTTTACTCAGGAATTTTAAGCGCGTTCACAAACATGTTGCTTTCCATTATTCAAAATTGAAGATGATAAGTATGCACAATTTCATTCAGCTGCGCAAGCACACATAACGAAATTGCGCAAAGAGAATAAGAAGGTTCACCAGATTTTATTTGGGATCTCATTCAGCTGCGCAAGCACATACTAACTAAAGAGCTCAAAGATAACAAAAGATTATCACCAAAAATATTAAATTTGGGACCTATTCCAATTTTGGACCTGTCCCCATTTGGGACATGTTACCAATTGGGACCTGGGACTGGTTGTTTTGTCATTCAGTATAGATGCAAAAAATGTTCTGCTTCGAATCATCCCTCGAATCAGACCTACAACTGTTCTTCTTGTGACTTTGCCCTTAACCATTTGTGTCCCCCCTTTTTAAAAAGAACTGCACATGACGCCTTTTTTTAAAGCTTGCTTTTCAAAACACGGTTCTCACTCAACATGGGGAGAAGCTTCATAAATGACAAAACCTAAACTTGTTGAACATTTTGAGTGCGTTCAGGTCCTAATTTGTTCTGTGCGTGTCCTTCACAAACTTTCTTTACGGTGCATTATATCGTATACCATCAACAACAACACTCTTATGTCAACACTTGGTCTCACATTGTGATTTGTTTGCACATGCATGGCTCTACATGTACGAGTTCATTCTTCCCTCTACAAATTTGCTGGTGTATAATTGCGCCCTGAGTGCTCTGGGATTATTAATTTGCCAGAATGCATAATAATAATAATACACAGTTTTTATATAGCGCAAAATTACAGTGAAGTCTCAAAGCGCTTTTGAAAAGTCAAGAGAGAAAAACCAGGACTGTAGAATACAAAATTACAGAAAATACAGAAAGAACCACGTGTCAGTATATTTCACATGTCAATTTGATAGAGTTTGTAGTTCTGCCTTATTTTGAAAGTGCATATCGTGGTAACCTTTCATAATTACAAATTACATTTTTTTTATTTTTTATTATTTTTATTATCATTAATTCATTATATTATATCTTTAACATTAGTTCGTGGCTCGTGCTGATGCAAACGTGATTAGTTGAATGTCAGACTGCAAAGGTAAACAAAACATTTTTCTGTGGTGTTATGTTTTTGTCCATGCTACGCATGACAAATCACAAATGTTACCGTTAAGAAAAAATATCATGCGGAAATAGGGCAAGGTCGGCTTCATGGCATTGACAATTCTATTAGGTGTCGTTTCCAATTCAGCCCCAGTTAAGGCCCGGCCTCGTTCCATTGGGTAGCAAGCCTCATCATGTCCCCAAAGTCCCATTAACCACGAAACAGTCACAATAACAATAATGCGGATACCACAATACACCACCGTGACGTCACAGGGGTGTACTAGTCTAGTATCCTCTTTAATCCCCTGGGTCAGAATTGACCCGGCTTCTGGGTTCAATGGGGCCTGACCAACTTCTGAATCCGTATGACCCGGAATCTGTGTCAAGATAATCCAGAAGTGGGTCAAATTGACGCAGAGTCGGAGTTAAACAATTCAATTTTTCCAGTTTCAAGGTCAGCGTGACCCCAATTTCATAGAGCTGCTTAAGCACAAAAAGTAGCTAAGCACAACAAAATTATGCTTACCAGAACAAAGTTACCAGCCAAACTACCATGTCACATGTACAATTTGTGACTGGTATCCTGCTCAATTATGCTAAGCAGAAAATTGTTAAGCAACATTCTCTGCTTAAGCAACTCTATGAAATTGGGCCCAGGGAGTTTTTAGAGAATATTATTAGTATGGCCCAGCATGATAGGTTATAAATTAGGCGTGGATAGGTTTTGCATACTGAATAGACTTCGTTAACGAATATCGAGAAAGCATCGATAATGAAAGTATTTTGTACAAATGTTTAACTACGACATAAATCTACTTTAAGAACCTCAACACTTTGCTTCTTTGTTGCGAACAGGAATCTGTCAACGTTGCAGGTTTGTTGTGGGTATTATTTTCCGCTTTTTATCAAATTATATCAAGGTGCTACGAAATATATTAACTCACCCCTCGTTTGCTGCAGTAGTAGTCATTAGAATGGGCAACAACGACAAGCCCGATGATGCCAAGCACTAAAAGAGTAACCCCAGTAATGATTACAAGCTTCGCATGCAGTCCACCTTGCGTCGCCATCTCTTTTTTGTTTTGCATGCCGCCCGGTGGCTAACACCTTTGCCAGAGCAGCGCCCTTTTCAATGAGGCGACACCGACAACGGAGCTAAGACTCTCTGCGCCTCTTTACTATAAGGAGCAAACTGTTGGCTGAACGGTATGATGGGGCCTCATGGGAGATATAGCAACAGCACGGTTCGCTGACGGAGCAATATCTGGCCCCTGGTGACAGCACACTACTGCTTAGTTCCAAGGGTTACCGGTTACAGCCGTATGCACTTCCCGTTGCGGGACTACAGGCTAGATACAAACGAGCGATGTTGCTGTAATTAAGAGCAACACATATCGACAGCAAATTACTGTGTCTCCGCATTTGACCGATTTTTACGTTTAAAGGTGGAATATACGATTTGTTTTAGATTTATTTATTATTACTATAATTTTTTTAATCGACCCGATGACGCTGTGACGTAAATGGATATTCAATTACCTTCGTCCATGGCCAACATCAAAATTAGCGATGAGTACGTTCCGGTGTGAAAAGCCATTACAAGGATCAAGAATCTGACGTCATAAAATATTGCCTTTTTCGAAACCGTGCGCTGCTTGGGCTTGGATTCCGGGTTGGGCTCCGTCCACCAATTTGAAACCTGTCCCGAAACCACACGTTTTCAAAATAACATGACTCGATCGAAAGTTTGTAACAGTCATGTGAGAGAAAAAGAATTCGTGGAGAGCATAGAGCCACTTTTTTCACAACACCTCCATAATAATTATAGGTTCTGCCTTTTGATTGGTTAGAGCTCATTACGTTGTATGTTCTGTTCATACTAAAACGCCGTGCAAACGCGAAGAAGTATCCATAGCAATCAATGTACTGTATGCTTTTCGTTGTACCAACGTACTAAACCCGTAGCAACCGGTGTACTACAACTGTAGTAACAGCAGCTTCTTGGTACCTGCAAGTCCAGGCAGAATCGGATGTTATAAAACCAATATATAATTATTTTACATGAGCGTTCTATTTTCCTAACCCTCCGGCTCGTCTCGGAAAAAGGAACGCTCTGGAGTCAGTGTTGAGTCGTAAGTAGTGTAAAATTTAATGTAAACAGCTCTCTCGGGTTTTTGTTCTTTCGCCCCCCCCCCCCCCCCCCCCCCTCCTCTCTCTTTTTGGGGGGGGGGGGGGTTGACAGTTTTATGCAGTCGAGATGATGATCCAGGACGTGTTATAACCCATGAATGAACAAAATCCGTTCAAAATGATCACCTATAGTGAAAAATTTGAGACGAAAAATCCTGAGTTTTCAGGCCTTTTCTATTCTTATGGGCCAAGCGTTGCTGAGTGCGGTGTAAACAATGGTCCGCGCATTACTGGGCGTAGTGTAGACACAATCTATTGCAGGCACGTTTATGGGCCGTTTTTACTTGAAAGACCACTTACATTTATCTCTATTTTAAAATAGAGGTCAAAGACCAATTGCATTTTTTATGACGTCCCAAGCTCAAACAGCGCCCCCACTGGGGTCAAAGGAAGACTTACCATTGGCCTAGAGTTGTGCGAGACGCGTACGCGCTTGTACATTTCCATTGTTTGACCTCAGCAATGGTGGTGGTCAATGCAAGGGATCTATAGACCTTATGCATATGACGTCATTTGAGTAGGGCGCCCTCGCCTAGAGGTAAAAAAGAAGATGTTCATTGGCCAGTCCTGTGCGCCGCGCGTACAAATCAGCGCGTTTCCATTGTTTCATCATCAGTTTACCTCTAAGATGGCGGCTTGGTGACGTCAATGCATAAGGTCTATTGTTGTATGTTATGGGCTCCTTGTTGCTCTGATCATGTGCTTCGTGTGTTTATTATTACTCATGCGCCCGTGTATGAGGTGTCTACCACTACCAGTACCCACGTTGAAACCGAGGATTTAACACAAAGGATCCGGGTGTTTTGACAAACTAACTGAGGACGTCCTCAAGTTTGCATTCATGTAAGAAACCGATGGGGACATCGCTTAGAGAAGTCATCGATTTACGCGGTCGACAAACAGCACGCACGTGATCAAGGGTTTGCACTACGCGCGCACAAAATTGATCCTGTTGTTGGTAAGTCATTGCGTCATAATGTGCGTGTATCTGGTGCACACCCAGAGTGTTCGCTACTTCCGGGTTCCAAAGCATACGTTTGAATGTATTTTTACCCTAAATCACCCATTTCTTACGACAGAAACGTAAAAATTCCGACCTTAGTCTTTGAATGTAGCCAAGGCCAAATGTTTATACTTTTCTTGCATAAATCAATGCAACTCAGGCTTCAGTGGAGTTTGTTTGTGTGAAGTGGGCGTGGTTAACAGTGGAATTACGTCACACTTGCGAACAGGATAGGTTCTTTAATAACACACGGTATTACATGGGAATATACACATACATGGATCCATCTACACTGCTGAAAATGTAGGGCAACTTTAAACGCTGATTTATGTCAAGCACTAAACTTTGATCTTTCCGGGGTTATGTGGGGTGGAGGCGGTGCGACGGGAAACAGTGTGTGTGTAAAAACCTTCTGACTCGTTAACTTAGCAACAACCACGGCGACCCTGGAGCGGATGACGCGTGTAGGCGCGGGAAAAGGGTTCAATGATTCGACGGTGCACACTTTTCACAGCTTCCATCTTGATAAGATTGACATGACATTTTACATGACGAGTCTTTTCGCTCCTTACACTCAAACACGGCAAAGACACTACACGCTATGCCGGCAAACTAATTGACTTGGTACATCAAATTAAATATGTTCGTCTCCAGTAAACCAAAACCACTGTGGCAAAAAGCAATTTCAATCTAGAGGTGGAATTAGAGGCAAAGATAGCAAGGCAGTGTGGGTCGTTCCGTACACTTGAATGATCCAAATCCACACTGTCACCTTGAACATGGCCTTAATGGACGCTGTGTACCCGGCCAGTCAGGCTCTCCATCCAGCACACCGGGTTCGTGTATCTCGCTATTGTTGGAGAAAATTAAAATCTGAAGACAGCTTTGTCCATTCAAGGGGAAATAGAGGCCCGTAATGCACACAGTATCATGAGCAATTACGCTTACTTTATTATCAAAGGAAGTCTGCAAAGGACTGATGTGAAATGCATTATGGTGACTAACTCAAACTACATAGATACGGTTGTGCACTCTTTGTACGCGCTGTTACGGTTGATAATGCTTGGGTATAGTCACTTGGCTCATTATTAAAAATACAAATTAATGATTTCCAAAATGTTCATGAGTCAATGATCTTTTTAATAATAATGATTAGTTTTCCTTCAAAGATCCACCGGCTTCTTTTTCCTTACTCACTTATGATATTAATATTTGCAGGGGAATTATGTTTTAAATTGTGTCAAGCAATTTTACTTCTGGGCATTCGCTCATCGCACATTTAAAACAAGGCATTCTCTCTTTGGAATAGTGCCGTATACAGATATGAGGTTTCTTTTGTTCTTCTTTTTTAAATATTAATTTCTCTTAGCCATATTTTATAAAGATAATAAGCAGAAAATACTGCTCAGTAAATATTTTGTTAAGCACATAATGAGTGGGCCGCCAGTTGCAACAATGTAAACTTTTAGTCATATGCCTATCTTACCGGAGCTAACCGCACCTATACCAGTGATCTCTACCGAGGTCCTTTCTTTATGAATTAATAATCCGTTATAACGAATTAACAAGTGGCCCATCTCCATGGTGCGACGTACAATAGTACGGCCGAGTCCGAATTTATGATTTCGGATGCAGCGTTCCTGCCATATTATAACCACTGCCGAAATCATCAATTCGGACTCGGCCGCACAGTCACACCATGGAGGTGGGCCAATTGTTAATTCGTTATAACAATCGGGGGACTTCTCGTTAATAACTACACTGCCGCGGAGTGAGTTCTTAATAGGTCTCAACGTTTCGACTAGCTTTCTCTAGTCATCGGCAGGAGACGTTGAGACCTATTAAGAACTCACTCCGCGGCAGTGTAGTTATTAACGAGAAGTCCCCCCGATCCACATAGCGAAAGTAGTAGTCCCGCCCGATTTCCTACCTCCCACCCAGGTAGTATATAGTTAAAAAGCAGGACAGTTCTTTTCAGAACTGAGAAGTCTCCCGAATTCCGAATATTCTACTCCGCGGCAGTAGAATAAAAAGCAAGACAAGTTCTCAAAGAGCAAAATCTACCTAGCAAGTAGATATACACATGGTGTTACCGCAAACCAAATATATATTGATACCTCACCATGCAATGCCTCAAATCCCATAAACAAAGTATTTGTTTTGAAAAGTTAAGTGTCAATCAGTCAATTTTACGCAAGAAGTCAGCGGTCATTGACTACATCACAGCGCCCTCTGTTGGATTGAAAAACCAATTTCCGTCCGCACTACTGATCAACAGGCACACTGCCGGTTTGTGGTTACGTAATGTTAAACTGATGAAATCCGCAGGTAAAGAATTTCAATGTTGAATTGTTGGATCAGGGACCCCCCAGATCACAGTTCAGCCAGACTCCACTGCCTGAATATTCCTGTGTATTGTTCATTCAGGGTATTGTTCATTCAGGGTGGAGTGTTATTACCATAACAATGGAGATGGTGTATCACCCGAAGACGTTCCATAATATGACCTGTGATGGGACAGTTTATAGAAGCCGAGGTCAGGAAGCCAGACTACGTGGAGTTTTCATTTTCTTCGCGAGTAATTTCTAGCAAGATGTCTGCTTATGTGTCGTCACCATTGAACGAAGCTACGTCAAACACTATCTAAGCTATCATGTTTTATCACATTGTTCGATCATAAATTATTTCTGATCTTGCTGTTAATAGTTAATGGGAACTTAGGTGTGGTTGTGACCGAAGTCTAATGAACGACTCCGCTACGACTGCAGTCCTACAACAAGAGCTATGTTCATTGCCTTATGGAGATGTGATGGAAGCATTGGTGTAACTATACGCATTGATTAAAGAAACTTAAGACGAGGTAAATAATATTTATTTATAAATAATTAAACCATGATTCGAAACGAGATAGTCTCGACAATGATTGAACATGAAAATAATAACGCTTAGAATGTATTGAATTTGAAAAGAAATACATCGATGATAATTAAAAATAACATCACAAACGTTTTCCTTCCATAATCAAGCTTGATGTTCTAATATATATGTTTTTGTCTGAAACGCTTGTCTGTGGGACCAATGCCCCTAAAATACTCTGTTTTTATGTTCTAATATATATGTTTTTGTCTGAAACGCTTGTCTGTGGGACCAATGCCCCTAAAATACTCTGTTTTGATTTAATTATGGCTTTACCTCCTTCTAAGTTAGTTTTAGATTTTTAGATTTTATTTTTTAAATACACTGGCTGTATTTTTTCAAGTTTCCTTGTCAGAATTCCATCGTAACGAATCATTGGCCATTGGTTCTAAAAAAAAAAATAATAAGCTGTAATATTTATTGCGATACAAAGATCGTAATTTTAGCGACAACATGTGAAGGAACAGTTTTAAACATTCATATGGTGCCAAGACAATGGAGGAAATGACTGCGTCCGAGACTGGCAAGTTGTTTATTTGCATCTGAGATTGTAAAATTATATAACCAGAGCCAGTGGGTTTTGTCTTCGACTATTATTACAACCGATACACCTACGTCAATAATATGAATACCGCAAAAGCTCAATGCCCATGGTATGCACGTTCATTGACCGATAGATTATGTACACTTTCAATTTATGTACATTGTTCAGGACTGTGTCCTTCCCCTATTGACACATGTACCTACTCTAAAAACCCATGGGTCACAATTGAATCCGGATTCCGGTTCCGGTGAGGCCTGACTTATTTCTGTGCTAGTATGACCCGGAATATGTGTCAAGATGATCTAAAAATGGATCAAACGGACTCAAGATGATCTAAAAATGGGTCAAACAGACGTAGAATTTAAGTTAAAATCCCATTGAGGGCGCAGTTTTCCCGGGTTATTAATTGGGAAAGGATTCTGAGTTTGGGTAAAGAATATGTTAAGTTAAAACTGAACAAGAAAAAGAGTTTATTGATTCTGAGGAGTGGGTAAGTAACTCCTCGGGTGTCAACATATTATTCGTAAATTATGTTCAGTTATTAGAAGCATCGTATAGCCGTTCTGGCCCTTGTTTATAATTAAAGGAAGGGTATACCTAGGTATTTACTCCAAAATAATGACCATGAAAAACTAACTCGGTAAATACCACTGGAGAACTGTTGATATCATAAAACATTGTAAGAAACAGAGCCCTTTAAAGTATTGTATTTTTAGAGAAAGAGTTCATTTTCACTCAAAAATTTGAGTCTGAGAAAGCCTTTCTGAGGCAACTAAAAATACACAACTCTGCAACAAGAGTGTTTTTCATTCATTATGTTCTTGACTAATTGAGCCCAAATTGTTACAGGTTTGTTATTTTATATGCGTATGTTGGGATACACCACGTGAGAATACAGGTCTTTGACAATTACAAACAGTATTACAATGCCTTTAAGGATTTTGTGTATTTGTTAATGTTGATGTTTCGTTTTTCACTGTGTTTTACAGACGGATCTTAACAACCGATGTCAGTGCTACAATGGACCCCTAAGACTGAGAAGTCTCCACGACTTTACAACCGGAGAAGGTGATCATATTGATTTAATTTTTGAACTATTAGCCCCAGGATGACGTTGCTGTGCCCAAAACTGGAGTTTGTTCTCCTGCTCATCGTCTGTATCTACGCCGCCAAAGTAATGATAGTGCTTGTGTACGTGGATGAGCTCATCCCGGCTGACGTCAACATCATTAACGGTCAGGATCACGAGCCTTACGCAACGTTCAACAGGTTGAAAATAGAGCGAACGAAAAGGCAAGGCAAGCGAGACTTTCAAGGGGTGATAAGAGGGATGGGTTGGGAGGCCCCCAAAAATGAATCAAAGCCAGAGGACACTGACACTCATAGTGTGCAACATCATAACATCGAGCTGAAATTAGTCAGTGAAGGTGGTAAGACACGTCCGGAAGTTGAACGCGAAGACGAAATTAAGAGAATTCGAACTGATGCCATTTACAACAGGGTACCTAAAGGCAACTCGGGCTTGAATGGCGCCCTCTACAGTCGAGTGCTGGATTCGATGTTCGATCACAGCCACGATAAGAAGAAGTGTGAGGGTGCATTCATGGTATCACTCATATCCACGAACCCAACGGGCATAGACTTCCGAATGGCCATCCGTGAGACGTGGGGAAACGACGCCTACGCTCATCAGCCGGGCATACTCACGATGTTTGTTTTCGGTTATCCGACTGACGACGCCGTAAAATCGACCGTGTTTCTTGAGAACGAACGGCACGACGATATCTTGATGGGAAACTTCGAGGACAGCGTCGGTAACTCCACGTTGAAGTTGCTCCTCGGGCTAGACTGGGTGACGTCAAATTGCCCATCCACCAAATACGTGTTCATCGGCGATGATCATATGTTCGTCGTCTACGAACGCCTCGTGAAACTTTTACGAAAAATAAACGAAAAGGGTGGTGTAAAAATGTGGACCGGTCGACTCGCGCAAGGAAGGAGGCCAGAACGAGACCCGAGTAGTCGATACCATGTGTCGAGGCAGCTCTACCCGGAAACTCATTATCCGGACTTCTGCACTATCGAAGCTGGGTATGTGCTTAGCGTGGACGCCGCGCGGGACATTTTTGCTCTGTCGTTGGGCGAGCCTCTCCTGCCACTACCAGATGTCTACATGGGAGTTCTCGCCAAGAAAGCGAATATTCAAATTACGGACGATCAGTCATTTAGTTACGGTAACCAAGCCAAGGATGCGTGTGAGCTCAGTAGAGTCGTCACGTCACAGGGCTTACGATCAGCGGAACAGCTTACGAGCACCTGGGCGAAGTTTAGCGATCCTGAGTTCCGCCGGAACTGTCCCGATCCGGATTTGAGTTTGGTGCTCAGTAACCACATCAACAATTTACCTTACTTGGACAAGACACTCCAGATGCGTCTGAATCATCCGGATTTTTGTTACGACGAAGCCGGGAACGAGGAAAGTGTTTTCATCCTTGTACTCATTAGTACGTTACCTAGACACTTTGAGCTGCGTAACACCATCAGAGAAACTTGGGGCAGCAACTTAATGGTACAGGGAGAGACAATTAAGCTTCTATTTGTGATGGGTCACACCCAGACTGATGTTCAACTAATCCAGCAGCAAGTCAAGCAAGAGGACGAACAGTTTGGTGACATTATCCAAGCTGACTTTACCGAGTCCTTCCATAATTTAACTCTCAAGGTAGTCATGGGACTCCGGTGGGTAACTGAAAACTGCCCCCACGCCAAATACATGTACAAAGGTGACGATGACATGTTCGTCAATTTCAATAACATTGTGTCTCATTTGAAGGAGAGCCGAATCAAGGGACTTGCCAAGTCTAGGTATTTCTTGGGCAGTGTACTTTACAGAAGTGTTCGCGTTACTCGTGAGAGTTCCAAGTACTACGTGCCTGATAGACTCTACAGTGGACGATATTTTCCTCCGTACTGCTCGGGTGGTGGGTATATCATTTCCACTGACATCATCCCACAGATGTACCATAAGTCACTAGAGACTGCCTTTATACCCATCGATGATGCCTACCAAGGTATCCTCATGAGTAAAATAGGGGTGAAGCCGGTAACCCACCCGGGGTTCAAAAACTGGGGTGCCAAGACAGATGGGTGTTCCTTGAAAGAAGTAATGGTGGTGCATGGGTTTAAGAACTCCGACACGATGAGTTCAGTATGGAAAAACTATACAACTCCAGCTGAGGAGTGCCCGAAGGTTTCGTGACACCTTAGCCATCAGAGACTTGAACGACTGTCCAAAAACAACAAAAAACAGCTTAGTTTTTGATTATCTTGCATAGCGAGCTGCAAAGCCAAATTAAGGTTTTGATAAGAATTTGTTGTTAATCGAACACACGGTATTTTAAAGGCTTTTTTGTTCAATTACTTAGCCGTAATATTCGAAAGGTTGTTTTTTCCAACAATTTATATAATCCAGACCACCTCCCCAAAAAACTTTGTCGCCAATTGCACATTTTGCCAAACAGTTACTTTGGAAAAGAGAAACTTCAATTTACCAATTATTTGTAACTTTATGAACTTAAAGAGAGGCACCAAGGTCAAATTAAGATTTTGTGAAAGGAAAATGGGGGAGGAGTTTTAGGTTGCATTTGATACCCTTAAAGTGCAATTTTTTTCATAATAAAAAAAACCGCTCAATCACGTCACATTTGAAATAATACGGTCTGTATATTTTTGTGCAAAGATTTGTTTACGTCCTAGAGCGGGCGGGGCAGTGACTTGGTTAGAAGGGGGCAGGCAAAATCTCTGCCAGCATCCCGCTGTGTACACAATCAGTATGTCAGTTGTCAAGGGTAGATAAAACCAAAATCATACAACTGAATTAGGCCTAATTAAGTAAGCTAACAAACGAGCTTAAATTAACCGAATACCTGGACATTATTAACAACACACTTAAATAAATAAATCGTTGGTTGAAACAAAATGCAAAACAAACCCTTTTTAATCTATGAACAAAAACTTACCAGCATGTGCTGACAACGTACCGGGGGCGGGGGGCGGAGGTGCGGGGGGCGTTACGACCAAACAGGCCCCTCGCTGCAGGGTTTGAAGCGTAGAAAGTTACAGCCGATGTTTTATCACTCAAATCGACTTATTTAGTATTTAAACGAATTAAGCAAGCACCCTCTACTGCCTGTTGTCAGCAAACTGCAATGTGATAATATGAAATAATGCCTAGTGTTAATTTGTACATCGTGCTTTAAGTTTAGAAGTGAACGAATTTGTAAATTAGTTGAAATGTTTTTTATATATATTTTTAGTGTCTTGATTAGGTATGGGTGCATATTCCGCAAAGTATAAAATCACAGTCAATAATATGCTCAGTGTTCTTGTTTTATAACAAACAAAAAACAACAACAACAACAAATTGAAGTTGTAAAATGGTATACAATCATACCAAATCCTGAAGACAAGAGACTTTGAGTTACAAAGTAGTGATTCTGTGAGGTTTTTCTTTGTCTAACCTTAACATCGGTCTTTGGCGGTTCTTTTGTTTCTCTTGCGATTGTACCAAAAGAACACAGACATTCTGCGTGTGGACAAAATTGCATAAGTGAGAGTAAACTTTGAACTGACAGCAGAGGGCGGTATTCACATGTTACCAATAGAGCTGCGGTATTCACATGCTACCAATAGAGCTGTTTATTGAGCGAGTTGCGACAACTTACATATTATAGAAGCCATTTTCAATCCAGACTAAATTAAAAATGGCGTCTAGCAAACGCGTGACCAAAGAAAACTGGACCCTCCAAAATGCAACTCTCTCAATACAGATCTATAGTAACCATATCTCCATTATAAGTGGCGATCAATTACCCTTTTTTCTTTTATTACAACAATTTTTAAAGTGAACATACAAGCTGACTTATTTTAAAATGTAATACCGTAATTTCTTGCGTACAAGACGCGTCTTATCTGACGTTTTTAACCACAAAATCATCACTGCGCCTTGTATTCCGGTGCGCCTTGTATGATGTCGCTTGAGATCAAAATGACCGCGGCCGACGTGCAAATAATCTAGGCCCTATTTAATGTAGCTGCGGTCAGGTTAATAATGCGGTCGCCAACCATCAACTCACCACGCATTGTTGACGTTAGTACATTATCAGCGCTCAACTCTCCAGACAATGTCGCCAGATTTTCATTCCGACAATGACGCGATGTATTGAGCCGCCTTTGTGGCCACGTGTCCCTATACATAACGACCGTGAATTCATACCAACAATGCAGCAACGTGTTCATCACTTCTTTTGTGGCCGCGATTTCGTACCAAAAATACTGCATTCAGATTAATCAGAACGATTGCGGAAGCATTCACCCAACCTCTATTGTGTGAACGGTGATTCACGCATTCACCCAACCTGTGTGAAAGGTGCGACCATGTCCATGGTTTACTTTAATCAACTTTATAAAAATAAACTGTAATCGTTACTTTTTAATTGATTGTATTTTATAAACGAAAAAACAATTATAAATCACAGGAAGTGACCCTTTTTCGAAACTAATTCTATGGTAGACCTTCAGCTTAGTTAATTGTTTCGTTTATTTTAGCTCAAAAGTTAGACATAAAATAACTGTGGAGAAAACAAACCAGAAAAACGACGTCTTTGAATAAATGTTTGTGGTATAAAATAAAGAAAAGAACTTCTCATTAATTATAAATGTCACGTCCCCATCGATATCGGAATGGCAGGAGATTTTTCCTGTATGGTAGCGCCCTCTGTTGAACAAACAGATCTCTTCAGCCCTGCGGTAGCGCCCTCTGTTGGTCACCTGTAAACTCCCTTCAACCCCTTGTGACACACGGGAGAAGAATCTCCTGAAAAAGTCGCTGAACGGTAGGTTGTTTCAGTTTAAAATGAACTTTTCTACATGTTTCAAGCACATGTGATTTCTATTTATTCACATGTTGATTAGCGTGGTACTTTTAGGGTAACAAAATGACCCCTTTTTGGCGATGTACCGATACGGTCTGCTGTTTGCAGTCACAGTGCATGTAAGATCATGCGCCTTGTACGGCGGTGCGCCTTGTCTGTTGACGCTTGATTTTTTTTGGGTAATTTCACGGCCCTGCGCCTTGTACGCCCCGCGTCTTGTACGCAAGAAATTACGGTACTTGTTTAGCCTAGTGTTGTTTTTAACATGCTACTGTATGAATTTTTTAACAGCTTACTTTTGATAAAATAAATTGCTAATAAAACGGTAAGTTTATGCTTCACGCGTTTTATACTAATCGACTGCATATTACAACATAACACACTCCTGGTGCATTGCTCTAATTTAGGATCAGTGAAAGTTTTATTGTTTTTGTTTAAGACGTTTTAAATTTAGAATGATGCATTTTAGAAATGTTCAACTATTTTAACACACTCTTTTCCTCTTGTACAGAAGCACCCCCCCCCCCCTTCCAGCCCCCCCCCCCCTCCCACCACACACACACACACCCACCCTTACAGATCCGGTTTGTGGGGTACTGCTATTGTTCTATTATTCCCTTTTCTGAAGAATTCCCTGCGGGGTCCAATTGTTCCTATTGAAATGACCTTGTGGGGTCCATTATTCCATTGTTGTCAGGACCCCACAAGTGCCAATCCGTGCGAACACCCACACCAACAAAATATCAACCATTAATACATGTACATATTTTCAAAAGCCAGACTAGGAGTTCTGAAAACTGTCAACACCATTAGGATATGCAATTACTTTTGTTGGTGTTCTGCTCTTGTCTTAGCTTTATTTTGGTTCCATGTGTATACAACAAACTAATTGGTTGTGTGTGCGTTAAATGCATACCTGTCATATGCGCGTGCACGCCGCATCTATTAAATCTCTTGCCCCCAAAAAACCGAAAAGAAAACAAACTGATTGTATAATCCCCCCACACAACAAGCACGTCAATATGCTTGTTTCGGTGGTCTTTCTATCGCATCAATACGTGTACCCTAGACTTGTGGACAAGTCGTTAAATGTCTGTCGCGGTGATAGCGGAACGGCTTTCTCGCAATAACCCGCGAGAGGGCTGCTCTGTGCGAGATTACTGCTCTCACGACTGGTCGCATTTACCGACTTGTGAAACCCGCTGGCGGTTTGTGCACGGCCTATGGGCACTTCAGCCGAATTTGTACGGACGCATCTGATTGGTCAATTTCGTTATATCTATGAATATTCAAACTGTAGATGAATATTAAACATCAAATCCTGTACTGGATGGAGTTTTATGTTGCTTTGATCATGCACGATCAAAACCAAACACTGAGTGGTGAGAGTGATTGTGTTCATAAATATTTTGACACAAGAAAATACGTATTCAAATTATGGGTACAACTTGTAAATAATTACAAAAAATCGAACGTAAGATTTTATTTCAGAGAGTCCGAGCGTGTTTGACAGTGCACAGCGTGTGGGGACATGACGTAAAACACACGGGCAAATCGTGTAGCTGCATGCCATGGCGCGCAGAGTTTCTCTCGGCCGGGGCTCAGCACGACGGAAACCCCTACCCGGCCCTAGCTAGCTAGCATGCCAAGAGATAGCTGTACCTGGAAGCTCATGAACATGTGGGAGGGGGTAGGGAGCCAGACCACCAACTACCTTGTCATTGCGGGTTTGTTAGTCGGTAAACCTCGCTGATCGAATCCGCTGTTTTAAAATCGTTACGTTTCAATGTTCGGTGTACGTTCCTTTCCCCCGATTTGGAAATTAAATAAGATTTATGTCAATAAATAGGAAAACCACTCTTATATTGACGGTGCAATTAAGTTAAACAATTTGTGAGACAAAAACGAGCCCCCACCCCAAAAAAAAAATCACACAAAACCAGAGCCCCTGAAGGTGAAAAATAAATTTAAAATTAAAATGTGAAAAAAAATTCTCACTCTGAATTTCTTTTTCCACTCTCGACACACAAAATTCCAACAAAGTCAAGTAGTTTCCTCAAAATATTATTTAATTCAATCAAAATATAATGTTGTCACATAAAATTTAATTTTTTTAAATTTGTAAACAAAGTTGTGTTTTTCTAGGTAGCAAAATAGATTTTTCCTAGAAAATACGTTTTTGTTCCCTCGAACACGCCTTCTTTCACCCGAAATACGATTTTGTTACCCATAAATACGCGTTTGTTCCCTGAAAGATACGCATTCGTTTCCTCGAAATATGATTTTGTTCGCACAAAATATAATTTTGTTCGCTCTAAATATGCTTTCGTTCAATAAAAATTATTTTTTCCACCGAAAGGAGATTTCTTTCCCTGAAAACAAGCTTTCGATTCATCAAAATACGACTTTGAATTAGTTGCCCGAAACATACGTTCATTCGTCCGAAATATGCTTTCGTTCCCTTAATATACGCTCCCGTTCCTTCGCAATGAGATTTTGTTCCCCAAAATTCCTCTTTCGTTCCTTTAAGATAGCTAGCTTTTGTTCCCTTAAGATAGCTTTCGAAGCCCTGTAGTCCAATCACACAAATTTGTTAAATTCCCTTGTGAGGGGCGACTATGAGAGGGGACGAGTTTGTTGTCAGGGGGCGACTTTGCTAGGGGCGACTTTGTAGTTGGTGACTTTGTACATGTGTTTTTTGAAATTGGCGACTTTGCTAGGGGGGCGAGTTGACTGGTTTCCGTGTATGTTGTTTATTCACACTTATAACACAATTACTGTAGAACACATCGGGTTAAATGATTGGAGCGTATCAGAAACTATTCACGGTAGGCATTATTTATTTTTATGAGGCAAAACACACATCTTAAACAATTATTATAATAATGAATTTTAAGATAAGTTTACTTTATTTCTTTAGTTACTAAATTAATGAAGGAGTTAACACCCACAAAATACACCCACAGATGTCTCAAGCGCAAGCATTCAGTACATTTACAGTAACTAAAATTAGTACTACCCTTAGATAAAATGGACTCGTCTTCATGATCGTCGCTACAGCAACCGTAATGTACACTGTGTCCGTACATGAATAAATGAATATGTACCGCCGGCGGGTTTCACAAGTCGTTAATGACGAAGAGTCGGCAGCCAGCAACTTCGCGCGAGAGCAGTGATCTCGCGAGAGCATTCTTTATTATGCTGCAGCACCTCACGCGACTCGACCCACCGCGACCATCATTAACGACTTGTCAACAAGTCTACGTGTACCCCAACGTGACCAGTCTTCGACCAATCACAGTGCATAAACTCTCCGATGTGTCTAGTAATATTTGACTAAAGAAACAAATAATACATGTACTGCCCTTGTATACGTGAACTGGAAGCAGTGACAAAAGCTTCAGTCTGTGGTTTTCCCCCCTAAATTGTCGACAACATTCATCTTCATCGCAGTCTCAATCACCCCAACGCTATCGTCTAGGGCCTACATATGAAAAGGTAAGTAGACTAGTTTGACGAAAAATACAATAAAATCTTATAAAATCCTTGTATTGTTTTCTTCTTTAATACACGTCTTTTGGACATAAAGGGTGGACAGTTTTTACTAACGGGTAGACTGGGTTTCGTCAAAGTAATGTCACTGTAAATCAAAATTATTATATATTTCCCACTAACAAAATGATGTTTGGGAGAAATAGGCTACCAGACTTTTCTTGCTGAAATAAAAAAAATAAAAATTGCTATTTTTGTTGTTGTTGCTGTTGTTGTTGTTGAAATTCGTTCGGCGCCATCTCTATCTCATTTTAAATCACTTCTGAAATCAAGTCTTTTGGCTTCTGCCTTTTAATTATTTTATCTCTCGCTGTTTATTTTCATTTGTATAAACCCACCCATTTTTATTTATATAATTGTATTTGTATTATTTTAACTATTCCACTATTTAATTTTTTTATTATATATATATATTTTTTTTAATTATATTCCCCAGGGCCCCATGGAAGACCACAAGTTTATGTGAATGGGTCTCCCTGGTAAAACAAAGATAATAATAATAATAATAATAATAATATTAGCTGTTCCGACGTGTGGTCGGAACAGCTATTGTTTTCGTCAAGATTTTTTATTTGTTTTTCTATACAGAGGTTTTTCTTTCCGTTAAAACCCCTTTGACATAACACATGGATTTTGTCACCGCGAAAACTCATATTTCTGAAAACAAAAGACCAGTCAAATTGTATACCATAATGGAAGCTTAAGCATTGACTTAGCAGCTAAAATGTAGTTATAATTTTTTTAATTTATTAATTGACCATGTTTGAGCGAGGTGAATATTTAATTAGTCAATATTGTTATCACCATTATCTCAAAAAGTATACATCTGATTGTCAAACCGTTTTCAGTTATATATTTGTGGGATACTGTAGATATGTTTTCTGGCCTAATATGTCGGACGACGTCACAATGACATCATTTATTGCGCGTTTTTCACCCGTGTACAAAACACATGGACTAAAGTGAAAACAAATCCGACGTCCAGAAACCTAATTAAGCTCAAATGACATGTCCTAAATTGCACAAATCTTTCGTAAAACAAGAAAGGTTTTATTGACGGTCAATTCAGAAACGTCAAAACTTATTCAAACAGTGTCAAATATGCAAAATCGTAATAAAAAAAATATATATATATGCGAGGTAAAGTTATTTAGCGATATTGTGTCAACATTATTGAAAAGCTGATTTTCGTAATAGAATCTGGTATTTTTTAGAGTATCTGGTATTTTTATCGTTTCTCCGAACTATACGTTATGACATAGGGCGTAAAGGGACACGTTGCCTTCGGACTGGGCGCTTTGGGCTATAACAAGCGTTTGATGTGAAATGAACACAGTCGGAAAGATGTTTTAAAAGCAGAATACACAAACATTCCTCAAAACTGTGTGGTTTTCCTTTTATTCGTGAACTAACTCGGTCCGCCGTTTATGGGAGTCAAGATTTTGACGTGTTCCTACTAGTCTTATTTCCAGTCGTAAAACGATGATCAGAGTGCTGCTGTGATGTGTCGTGTCTAAGTCCTATGATCCCTCCTGTCCACAATAAACATTTGGTATAAACAACACCGGTTGTTTCTCTCGGTTAGTCCCATGACAGTTTTCTTACCCTGATTGACGAGGTTTCTTCTTTTTGGACACGTCTTAAATCTGTTTTTTGTGGCGATCCATTTTGACATAATTATGAACGGTGTAGGTGTTTACACACACGTTCATAAACCGAGCTACCTGAAGCTACGCCGCGTATTCGCGGAATAACCAGCCACATATTCCGAAAATAGAATACATGCAACACAGGGAGGTGAACAGATGAGCCATATTATACTCACCTCCCTTTACTGCATGTATTATATTTTTCAGAATATGCGGCTGGTTATTCCGCGAATATGCGGCTGGCAATTTCGGGCCCAATACTGTGCTAGCTTCAGAGGTAGAGAATGGTATGTTACCCAGTGTTCATCTGATAGGTTTACCAGGCCACTGGCTACGGCATACTGTTCATCGCGCATTTTGGACGATGGTACTTACGGCTGGAAATACTATACGTTTCGCGGGAAAGATGTCGATGGGTCAGAGACCAATGTTGTTTTTTAAAATCACCATTCACTAATTATTACACATTAAAGGTGTTTTATTGCAAGAACAACTCTTAATAAGATAAGGAACACCTCCAAACAGTAAAATTTCATGAGATTTGAAGGCAACGTGTCCCTTTAATATAAAAAGTGGTTGCTTTCTGTGTAAAAATACTTCTCTCATTTTATATTTCCGTTAACAATCAATATTATACCCGTATCTTAGAACTTATTTATTTTTAGATTTTACTATTATTAGCTGTTCCGACCATTTCAGTCGGAACAGCTATTGTAATCGTCGAGATTTTTTTTTCTTCACTATTATTATTCTTTCTTTCCCAAAAACCCTATTGACTTAACATATGACTTTTGTGACCGGCAAATGTCAATTTTAGCAATACAAAACTGTAGTCAAAATTTAAAGCTTATGCCCTAACTTCAATTTTAAATGTAATTATATTAAAATTCTTAATTAATTATTCATGTTACAGCGGTGTGAATATTTAATTAGCTAATATTGTTCCAATCGTATCTCAAGAAGTATACATCCGATCCTCAAACTTTTTTCAGTTCTGGACTTGTCTTGTATTGTAGATATGTATGCTGGCCTAACATTCTCCGTCACGTCATCATGACGTCACTTTTTTCTGTGTACAAACGTATAGCGATTAAAGTGTAAATGTTTTACTGGTCAAAACACTATTTTTTTAACTATATTTTTCTAAATAAGTTAATTGTTAGTTTCCTGATCTACATAAAGTGTTTTGAAAAGTGAAATACTTTATATAAGAGGTTTTTCTTTCCGTCAAAACCCCTTTGACATAACACATGGATTTTGTCACCGCGAAAACTCATATTTCTGAAAACAAAAGACCAGTCAAATTGTATACCATAATGGAAGCTTAAGCATTGACTTAGCAGCTAAAATGTAGTTATAATTTTAAAAAAATATTAATTAACCATGTTTGAGCGAGGTGAATATTTAGTCAATATTGCTACCAAAAAGTATACATCCGATTGTCAAACCGTTTTCAGTTATATATTTGTGGGATACTGTAGATATGTTTTCTGGCCTAATATGTCGGACGACGTCACAATTACATCATGTATTGCGCGTTTTCACCCGTGTACAAAACACATGGACTAAAGTGAAAATAAATCCGACTTCCAGAAACCTAATTGTTCGATTAAGCTCAAATGACATGTCCTATATTACACAAATCTTTCGTAAAACAAGAAAGGTTTTATTGACGGTCAATTCAGAAACGTCAAAACTTATTCAGACAGTGTCATTAGAAAAAAAACTGTATTCCCAGGAAAATTTCACGGAATGGGTACGGCGTAAAATTCGATTTGTATTGTCGAGAAGTTTAAAAGATTGAGGGCACTATACGAGTTTACCGGTGCTCTTGCTTGTTTTTTTGCATCTCGATCATGTCCTAAACCCATTTATGACCCGTGTTGTTGCATTTTTTGTAGAATATACATAGAGTCATTCCTGTCGCTGACTGACACAAGTCTACGTTCATTCACAAGAATCGACATGAACTGTTCTTGCACTCAGCGTCATGTGACCGCTCAGATCAGATCGTTATTCAGATTTCAGCGTAAACTAGAAAACAGACAGCCGTGTTTTGGGACGATGTTGCCCGCGTGGCAGACTTGTCTGCGCTTTGGTCCCGTTCGCTTTCGTTTAATACAACATTTATCCGAACCGTGATAATGTAGATGTCTAACCGGTTGATCGGATGGTTAACAGTGTGACCGTCACAGGCAGGCTTACAAAGCCTGAGCATTTACGGTTGTTTTTGTGTAACCGTTTCTGAAATGGTTGGTTACACGTGTAACCGTTCGTTTCATGAACATAAAATACCATTAACACAACCACTCAAACGATCAAAAACATGGGGTCTTCATTGCAGCATTTTGACTTTGCGCAATCACCCTGCAAAATAAACGAGCATGCGCAATCAATTTGTTGTGGAACGCCCTCTAGCGTTCAATGTTTCTTGCAACTAATGCCGCACGCACAGTAATGAAATAACAAAAACTTAAGCCTGTAAATTGGAAACGATATGGGTGTGTGTGGCATGGAATCGTTTGCTGTGTAAATCGTGATCGCAATTATTATGGTCAGCATTTCGCAGCACTTTCGAGTGAATTGTTTTACGCTGACCCCAACCGTAAAAATGTAATCGTTCAACAGGATTATCGTTCGGTTGACCGGGTAACCGTGTAACAGTCACATGCTTACTAAGCCTGTGCATTTACGGTGTTTTTTTTGTAAACGTGTAACCGTTTTTTGTAAACGTGTAACCGTTTCTGAAACGGTTGGTTACACGTTTAATCGTCTATTTCATGAACAAAATTTCCAGTTTGCACTGGTTAAATTTTACCTGCCAAAAATTCGCCGCTTTAATTCAAGGAAGCACGTTGAAAAAGGAATTCTGTACACACAGTAACCATGTCACATAATTAAAGGGGCTTGCTATTGTTGTTCTATTATTTCCTTTTCTGAAGAATTCCCATGTGGGGACCATTCGTGGTTTAGCATAAAAGGCTCGAAAAAAACCATGAAAGGCTTATAAATTCATAGGTAGTTACCGTGCCTTGCAAAGTGAGAGATACGAGATCGGACATGATTATTTAAAAAGTTTTTGGCGAGAAAACTGGCAGTTATGTGGTAAAAATGTTCAGACATATATGTTGCTGTTGATGCTGCTGCTGCTTCTACTGTTGCCGCTGCTGCTGTTGCTGCTGCTGTTGCTGCTGATGCTGCTGCTGCTGATGCTGCTGCTGCGCTGCCGCTGCTGCTGTTGTTGTTGCTGCTGATGTTGTTGTTGCTGTTACGTTGTTGTTGCTGTTACTGCTGATGTTGTTGTTGCTGTTTCTGTTGTTGCTGCTGCTGCTGTTGTTGTTGTTTATACGTCTCTTTAAGGCATAGACATACGTGCAAACGTAAGTTTAAAACTAACTTCTAATGCGAAAGGACTGTTTTAATTGCAGTGCCGTATACGCACATTAGTTTCAGAATATGCGTCTGCATTCGTGGCACAATTGATTAGATGAAGAACAGAGAGAGAGAAAAAAGACAAAGAACTATACAGAAGGTAGCTTCATGCTTTTACATTCATGTCAATATTAATATTGTTTCTCTCGCATGGCTTCAAACGCAGGGCAAGTTACCGCTCTCGTCAATCATGGATATCTATATGTATTGGTCTCGTGGCAGTTTTATGAAAACATCGATGGAGAAATGAGTGCAAAACTGCTTTAAAGCACATTTGTATCATTGGTAATTGTCAAAGACCAGTATCCACACTTGATTTGATTCAACATATACATGAAATAACAAACCTGTGAAAGTTTAAGCTCAATCGGTCATTGAAATCACTAGAAAAGTGTGGGGAAAAACCTTACATGTTTTCACTGTTTTCAAACATTGAGTTTTTGACTCGTGAGATAAAAACTAATTGTTTTACTCATTTCTCAAAAACTATAGCATTTCAAGCAAAAGTATTCATGACGATTTTTATACCATGTAAGTTATGCGTGAATCTGTGAACTACTCTTACCAATGTTACAAACACCCTTTAACGAGGAAAACGTATACTTTAATTTAAAATGAAAAAATTAAGCTTAATTTTGGACTTGGGATACTCTACAAGGTTTTGCAATTTTTTTATTAAATACTTCTATTGGATGGTCTCCTATTGATTTTTTGATGAACACGTTCTGTATTAACCTTCCTACTACAATTGTAAACGAATAACCATTGGAATTAATTATATATAATGGAGGAAACAGTGACTGCCTAATAGTAGCATGTTTAGATGTATTTTCGTTTTTATATTATTACAATGTATCAAAGGCCCTTCAATTTAATTAGGACAACCATAGTGACTGCACACTGCTTAGTTTCAAGGCTCAGTCACAGCCGTATGCACTTCCTGTTGCGGGACTGCAGGCTGCATACAAACGAGCGCTGTTGGTGTAATTAAGAGCAACACATATCAACAGGAAGTTTCTCCGCATTTGACCGTTTTTAAGTTTAAATCGACCAAACGATGACGCTGTGTTGTAAAAAGATATTCAATTGTGTTCGACGATGGTTTTTGTTTGTTTTTCTTTTTTTGTTTATTGGAGTGGTTGTTTGTTTGTTGGGGTGTTTGTGTTCTCAAGCAAGACACTTAACCAGTATTGCTTTGTCCTTCGGATGGGACGTAAAGCCTTTGGACCCAGTTACAACATAGAGAAGGGATTTGCTCTGGTGTTTCTGGCAGAGGCTGCTGAATGTGCCAAAGCACCTTGTAAACCCTTATAAGGTGCTACATCAATCAATCAATCAATCAATCATTTATTGTTTTAAGTGCACCCCATCAATTATCTCAGCACACTGTACATTTGCTAAAAATAGTACCAGAACACAGAAAATACATATTAAAAGGTAACAAAGAGACAGTTAAATATTAAAGTAAACAACGACTTCTATACAAAGATTGAAACAAATGCGTTTTCACTAATGACTTAAAAGATTCATATAGCTACGGGCTGCACGAATGTGTGGTGGAAGATCATTCCATAACATGGGAGCAACAACAGAGAATGCACGATTACCATAATACATAGTCATTATTGAATTTACAGGTGGTGGCTCCAGACGAATTTCACTACTCTGCCTTGTTGATCTCTAAATGGGTCTCATAATTCAAAAACAAAAAAAACCTGACTGGAAATAAAATAAAGATAAGCATTTGGAGACGCCAAGCGCTGTATGAAAACTAGTTATACACTTCCAAAACTAGAGTGTTAAAATTGACCATGGGTATTGTCACATTAAGATACCCAAAAGAGAACCCAAATTAACATGCATAGGGAGTTAGAATAACACCGATGTAACTGTGTTGACTATTTAAAAATAGTGTAATTTTGTACACCCTATGCTGTAAATTTTGATATTTTTTTCCCGGTATCTATATTATGACAACACTCACGGTGTCAATTTTAACATCTCAGTTTTTGCAGTGTAGTAGTAGAAGTAGTATCTCGTCAATGCTGCACCCTATGTTAGTTGCCGTCAGTCTGGTTAGTTTCATTCCAGACAATTATGCTAGAACTTACATTCACTATGTCTTTTTTGCAGAGTTTGTTCTCCGTGGGTATTGGACCGAGTCGTTGATATAACACCAAGCTGAATGGGTGTCGTTCACGCTTGATTGACACCATTGTGAAGTTTACCTCCCAGTGCTGTCTTGGTCGATCCTAATGTGAGACCTTTGAAGGAAGAAAACAAACATTTTAAGCGAATTAGTTTTCAGTTGATAATCGTCATGGCTATATCGAACTTCCGTAAATACGCTCTCACCATCGCAGTCTGCATTTATACACAGGCATCTGTGACTTTTATTTATGTTAACTTTATCAGGGAACAACCGAAGGTACGTGTCATGCCGCTGTTGCTCGAAGCTTTCGACAACGGTCGGTTGCAGGTCGAGACGATGCTATCCCCAATGTCCAAACCCGGACCAACTACTATGACTGACTTGTGGAACAAGACTAACATTAACACAGCATACCTAACGAAAGTGTTAAATTTCAACAGAGAGCCGAAATGTTTAAACTGGGGCAGTTCGCAAACGGACAGGGTGACCATGGTCATCCTTGTACTTTCCAGTACAGACAATTCCCAAACCCGCCAGGGGATTCGGGACACCTGGGCCAACACAACTCTTTCTAAGAAATATGGATTTAAAACTGTATTTATGTTGGGTTTACCTAGTGACAAACTCAAAGGACCCATTGCTAGAGAGAGTGAAACTTTTAATGATATTTTAGTCGGGAACTTTCAAGGGGGTGCCAGGTCCTCTACTTTGAAATTAATTTTGGGGTTGACGTGGGTGGCACAAAACTGCTCTGGGGTAAAGTTTGTCTTGTACGGAGACGACCACATGTTCGTGGATTCAGACAAAATGTTCGATTATTTGACATCTTTGGAAGGCGAGGAGCTGGTGAAGGCGTGGCACGGGAGGCGATCGTTTGCAACGATGCCAGTACGAGACCCCAAAAGTGTTTACTACGTGTCACAGGAACTCTACCCTCGAAAGGCTTTCCCTGAGTATTGTACATCAGAAGCGGGCTTCATTCTCACCATGGATGCCGTGGAACTCATCTTAGCACATTCACATCACGCACCTCTCGTAGCCATTGATGATGTCTTTGTGTCAATCATTGCCGAGAAACTTTCTTTTAGACTAATCAACAGCAATGCGTTTACCAGGAACGATTTGAAAAAGGGCGTTTGTCTGCCCGAAAATGCTTTTACCGCAAGAATGACATTTAAAAAAGCTGATGAATTCTTTGAGGTTTACAAGAATGTAAGTAATCCGGGAAATAGAATGAACTGTGTCGACCCCAAGATAGATTTGGTGCTTCCAAGTAACGTATCCAACCACAAATACTTTGAAAAATGTCTGAAGGAGGTTGTTTCTCAAGATGGTGTATGTTTTGAGAGAATGGACACTAGAAGGGACATATTCCTCATGCTCCTGATTAGCTCCTTACAGAGTAACTTCGAGCGCAGACAGGCCATTCGGGAAACCTGGGGGAAGCAGAAGGTGTTCTTCGGAAAACAAACCGCCTTGCTGTTCACACTTGCAACAGAAACAAAGAATACAGCTGAGACACAAAAGAAAGTCATGGAAGAGAACGCACAACACGGGGACATCATCCAAGCAGAATTCATAGAGTCATTCCACAACCTTACCCTGAAAGTGGTCTTCGGATTGAAATGGCTGACCGAGAACTGCCCTCACGCAAAGTACATATACAAAGGAGACGATGACATGTTTGTAAATATGAAAAACATCGTAAACTTCTTGGATAAGTTCAGTAAAGAAAAACACAAGCCGTTGTTCATGGGTAACGCAATGTGGACCAGTATCCATATAAACAACGCTAAGAGTAAGTACCACGTGTCAAACAAACAGTACAGGGGCAAGTATTATCCGCCATACTGCTCTGGAGGTGGTTACGTCATATCAGGGAACATCATTCCGGCGATGTACGAAGCGTCACAACGTACTGCTGTTATACCGATCGACGATGCATACCATGGTATCCTGGCAAAGCGTATAGGTGTGTCCATAACTCATAATGCCGAGTTCAAAGTATTCGGGAGTAAAGGCAAAAACATGCACAAATGCTTCCTCCAGAAATCTATGGTATCACATAAGTATGGCACTTCCAACTCCCTCCACGAAGCATGGGCAAATTTTACGGACACCTCCATTAAATGCCCGGAATGACCAACTGTTGCCAAAGCAATGTAAAACTTCCAGCTGGATATGTTAAATTTAATTTCGTCTTTGTTAGGTGATTTTTAAAATTTTATTATTGGGTTTTTGCGGTAATGATGACTGTTACATGATTACAAATGTCTTTCAAAAGTTGTATTTAAACATCCACTACAATACCCCCTACAATTGGCACGAATTTATTATTAACAAAAAACTATGAGGTGACGTGACATATTTCAGTCAAAGTTTTGCCTCAGATAAGTCAAAAGGTCATGAAAGTCTTATTATTTACAATTATCTTTGAGTAAGTAACAAAATAACAATAACCACAAAATTGAAAAAAATTAATTACAGTGATGGAACATCCAGCTCTAAAATATTGAAAGTTTGATTAACGGACCTTGACTCAGACCACCACGTGGGGTTTTAGCACGTCAAATATACATTGACAAAACAACAAACGCACGTGATATGATTTGTTGAAAAAGGCAGAACACGATCAAATAATTATAGTAATATTGTGATTTAAGGAAATTATTTAAAATGTGGGACTTTAATATCGTTTTACTCTAATTTGGGGAGTGGGATTTGTGATTCTTCTCGAATGCTTGGTTTGCTATTATGAACAACGTACGGGAACTAGCAATTCACGAACTCCCCTGTACCCCATCAAAGAAAACCGAGTTTTTACATCAATTATCTTCGAATTTCTAGTGTTTCCATGAAAACGAAATGTTTCTGATACAAATTATCTCGGTAAAACTCAGTAACGTGCAGGCAATATAAGCCTAATTAATTTAGCGAAGGTGCGGTACGGTAATGGGCTCTCGGTGTTTGAGCAGACCACACGAATTTCTTGTCCCATACCTTCGTTCCATTTTTTTTTAAACATGGCAACATGTAGACAAAAAATGTTGCCATGGTTTTGTTTATTTTGTTTGTTTGTTTGTTTGTTGTTTGTTGGGTTGTTGGGTTGTTTGTTTGTTTGTTGGGTTGTTGGGTTGTTTGTTTGTTTGTTTGTTTGTTTGTTGGGTTGTTGGGGTGTTTGTTGGGTTGTTTGTTTGTTTGTTTGTTGGGTTGTTTGTTTGTTTGTTTGTTGGGTGGGTTGTTTGTTTGTTTGTTTGTTGTATTTGCCGATCATGTATCAGAAAATGATTGTATCCTGGTAGAGCCAAGTGCCTTAGTGACTGGATGAATTGCTGTGTTTTTATTTAGCAGTCTGGTCCCATCACCATGTAACACCAAAATAGTTTAATGAAGGTATAAACACACATAGAAACAATTTATAATCTTCGATATTCCTGCAAATTTCGGTGGCGGTAGTGACCGAAATTGTAGTTATATCCAATCCATTCAAGAAAAAGGAGAAGTAGTTTGTATTTAGCTTATGTGGTATTGTAATTGTTCATGAGCATTGCTTTCACATGACCTGTTTTAGTTTGTATCTTCGTTTTTACCATCACGTTGTGGGTATGATGTTGGGAAAACATGGGCAATCCCATAAGGACAAAATATGAAGTATTCCCAATGGGTTTTATATTGGGAAAATATGGGCAATCCCAAATGGGCAAAATATGTAGTGGTCCATATGGCTATCATAAAATATGGGGGAAATATGGGCAATCCCATATGGACAAAATATGAAGTATTCCCAATGGGTTTTATATTGGGAAAATATGGGCAATCCCAAATGGGCAAAATATGTAGTGGTCCATATGGCTATCATAAAATATGGGGGAAATATGGGCAATCCCATATGGACAAAATATGAAGTATTCCCAATGGGTTTTATATTGGGAAAATATGGGCAATCCCAAATGGGCAAAATATGTAGTGGTCCATATGGCTATCATAAAATATGGGGAAATATGGGCAATCCCATATGGACAAAATATGTAGTGGTCATATGGCTATCATAAAATATGGGGAAATATGGGCAATCCCATATGGACAAAATATGAAGTGGTCCATATGGCTATCATAAAATATGGGGAAATAATTATGGGCAATCCCTTATGGGCAGAATATGCAGTGTTCCATACAAGTATCGCTTGTTTCCATTCAAAAGGTTGATGACCTTTTTCTTAACCAAAGCCTCAGTGAAAGAGGTTGCATTGTCACCCGCATAAAGGCACAATGATGGATTCGGTGACGAGGTTTTGAAATATGAAATGTTGACCTTTTGTTCAGCCTGAGGACTGATGTATTTTAATATAAGATCAATATCCGTTTAAAGTATGTGGCATCTGCGTAAAAGCATTTCTAAAAAAATTAAATAGTTTCGGTTTGAAAAAAACCCAATGAGCACACCATGTGTCCTGTAAAATTATATTTAAAAAAACATACGGTAAGTTAATAAAAGCGCACATTGACCCAGACCTGAACACAAACCCCTTCACTCTCGCCAAGCTGTATGGTGAAGTAAGGATAATAATTTTAGTAAGGATAATATTTGCAATAGACTGCGCAAGTCTCGCACAAAAGGTTTTAACAACTGATGACCTTTTTCTTAACCAAAGCCTCAGTGAAAGAGGTTGCATTGTCACCCGCATAAAGGCACAATGATGAATTGGTGACGAGGTTTTGAAATATGAAATGTTGACCTTTTGTTCAGCCTGAGGACTGATGTATAAAGTATGTGGCATCTGCGTAAAAGCATTTCTAAAAAAATTCTTAATTTAAAACAATTAACCGGAAACGGAAGTCAAGTTCTCGGGTTTTTTGTTTTTGTTGATTTGTTAAAAACTTTACTTTCAAATGTTTCGTTGCAAAATTTACAGAATCGCGCACACATACAACTCAATCGTTGGGACCAGCTTAGTCTCGGAAGTTCAAATTATGAGTGATAATTGTACACTCTATTACAGCAACACAGTGATGCGACTCATGTCACAAGAGAGTCAGTCTGCATCAACTTGTTTATGGGGGAACTTAACGAAAAATGGTCGGTCCAATTTCTTTATTTCTTTTCTCGAAAACAGATTGTTTTGCTTTGGTTGCAACTTACGTGTGCGACTTTGAACAACTGTTTGTCTTTGAGAATTAGTGTAAAGTGTAAAAAGGCATGATGGTAAATTGGTAATGTAAAATGTAAACGATGGAAGTTTATTGTTCTGTATTTTAACAGTTTTGTTATAAAATTGGGCAACTCTATTATACAATTGGATCCTAACCCTTGGATTTGTGTAGACGAAGATTAATCAGGTGACTACTTTTATACTGATTTAAAACTCAAAGTGTTTATGCTATTCTTAATTTGAATTGATTGAATCTTGCTCATCAGTTTCAGTCCACCCCCCCCCCCCCCCCCCATATAAATCTAGAACGGTTGTGTCCACGCGGCAGGAAGAATAATCCGTAATTGAAATGTTTTTGAATCCCTCTCTCTAAACCACATACCTTTGAAGGGAAATTGTTTCTCAAAATGTTATACGTTATCAACAGCTGCAGTGCTTCTTACCTATAGGTTTTTTTATGGTTGTTAATTTGGGGGGTAATTACTATTAGGTATATCCTTACACCTTGAATTTGTTTATATATAAAAATTAAAGAGTTACTCCAAGGTCAAATTCCGTTCTGTGATGCACACATTTTTCCAATGGATGGGGTCCTCATTAAAGTGTGGACAATTTGCAAGTATCAAACCTCATGTTAAAATGGTGTAAACTATCATTTTTGAACAGTTTGATTGTTTTAATCCTATATAAATGTAGATATACACAATCAAACTTACCTGTGAAAATTCCATTTCAAAAGGTGGTAGCGTTTTTGAGACTCGCCAAAAATTCGGAGCGAATTATGTCCGCACAGGAAGTATAAACCCATATAAGGAATACACAATCTGAGAAACGTATTTGGCCGAAATGTTTCTCCGATTCAAATTTTGGGACAAAAACAAATAATATAATTATGTTTACCACATTCCTTCGAAGTGAAAAGTTTCTCAAAATGCTTTATTATACTATCGAAAGCTGCTGTACTTTTAACCAAGTAAGTTTTATTGCCATTAATTTTAAGAGTGATTACCAAACGTGTACCATCCCTTTAACATTTTATCGGGTTTTCTTCAAAGGTATAAAAATCGTTCCAAACTTCAAGGCTGAAGCCATATTATTAAAGGCCTCTGTGTGCTATACAGCTTCGAAACCAAATTATTTTTATTCAGTACGTGATTGGTAAAGGGGAAAAAGGGTACACATTCACTCTGAAACCGTAATGATTAAAAGTTTACACCAGGACAATTTGTTTGTTTTAAATTACAAAAATGTAACTAAAAGTATCGTAGAATTGTGTATTGGCTCTACTCCGGAAATTATTATTGTTATATATGTTTCCTTTTGGGGTTTTGTTTTATGGTAAAGCCTATATGAATGTAAAGGGCTATTTTAATTGTTTTGTCTGTTTATGTCACTAATTCCTTATTCACTATGGGTATAATACCACACACAAAATACCTTAAAAGAAAAACAATAAATTGAACAAAGAATGAAGACACAGATGCAATATCACTAAATCGTCAAATTTGTTTGTCCCACACCTCCTAAAAACAAATAAAGTAATGAAATTCAGTTAAATAAAGTAAAATGTTTGCCAGGTGACACGTGATAGAAAAAATAGTTGATTTCGTAATCTACCATACAGCTCTCAAAAATGCCGTTAGCATAACATTCCTTTCCTGTATTTACCTTCCAAAAGATCGATGTACCCTAATTAGGAAATTATGCTAGTAGGCCTAGCCAAGATCACTAGCGGGTATGAGACCTTAACCAATGACGTCAGCTCCATGAATGCTAACAAGTTTTTGTCAAGCTTGAGATATTAGATATTATCATCAATAAATATTAATTTCAACATTGTATTCAAGTTTAAGTTTCCTTATGGAGTTTTAAAATGTGATGGAGCTGATTCAAAGTTTCATTATCAGTCAGAGTAAAACCAAACTTCCGCCTTGTTGGTTTCTCACATAATACGTGTTTCCTTCCTCCTTGCTTTAAAATACATTGAACATTTATTTTGAAATTTTTTATTATTAGAAAACACGGAATTGGTGAAATCGTACACTGTAAAAATTAGTGGGTTTGACCCAGATGCCGCGTCCCGTGGTGACTGACCCGGAATCTGTGTAAAAATTTCACAGAAATACAGTGAAACTGACGCGGAATCCGAGATAAATTCCCATTTTGAACAGGTTTCCGGTCAGCCTGACCCAGAATTGGATCAGCACACCCCCCCCCCCCCGGATTGCTGGTCAATTCTGACCCGGGAGTGTAGGGACGCAAGATGTGATGACCGGAGAGATATGCCTACATATAAGAGGTATTTTCGAGAGCAGTTAAATTTAATAGCCATAGCACTGAGGACATTGTAAAAACTAGAGTATGTGAATTACCTGCATGGTACTATTCAAAACAAACTGGAAGAGTTGAAGTGGTGAATCTATCCTGATAATGACCTTCTCCTGGGCAGGGAAGTCTGGTTAATCATTCGTAGGCCAGCGCTCAGATCTGACTTAGAGCCAACTGAGTAAAGAAACAATTATCATTATATCCAGACCCCACATAGGCCAAACATCATAATTATTCTTAATTTTTGTTTGCAGTGTTTGTACATGTATTCTTTTATTTGTAGTTTTTAATAGAAACTTGATAACGTTTTAAACCTTTTTACAATTAGTTTTATTGAAGTAAAGATTACCTATTAACTAAATAAGTTATGCTACTTTTTGTAAAAGCCTTTAATGTTGATTACGTATTTGATAGTTAATTTACACTAGATTGATATCATATTGATAATGATGTTGTTATTCCTCATATCTTCATAGGTAATCCCTGTATGTAATTTTGATGTTATTACCTTGTAAATTCACTTGTAATTTAGCCTTTGGCTACAAATAGTTGAATAAAATACCTTGAATTGAATTAATTATTTCCGTCTCCTTTTTTGTTTACGTCCAAAGGTTGAATGTATACTTGATCAGCAGACCTCGACCATCAGACTAGGCCTAAAAAACAGGTTAATTTTTAACTGCGATTTTTCATTTTGGGTTAATTTCAAATTCACAGCATACAATTATCAAACATAATTTTTTGTTGATCATTGTCTTTCCAAAATTGTCAAAAGCATGCTCCAGATTTTACACATATAAGCCGAAGCGCATCGTGGTGTCGTTTGTTGATTGCCACAGACTTTCCTTTTCTAAAATAAACATACTCGTTTTTGTTTTTTGAGAAACGAGAAAATATAATCAGCTGTTGCAAACTGCTTACCAACCAAACGAACCTATGGTATAAATGCAAAATTATATGCTAAAAGAAAGCCTTCGATGAAGACTCTGCTAGGGTCGAAACGTCAGGCCACTCACGATTTGTTTGCATTCTTTGAGAAACCTTTCAAAAGATAAATTGCGTCAGATAAACAGCTGCTAAATCAAACATCATTCATGTATTCGTCCATTAGAGGGTTTGTTTAAAATCACATTGAAACCAAATGGCTGAATTGGTTGAACATACCAAATACATCACATGAAACATTAAAATCAATCAATTATTAAAAAATTTAAATCAACAAATGATTAAAAGGGTAAGGCACGAAAAATATATATATATAAAACATAAATTATAGATTTCAAGTAAAAGCTGGACAGTTCTTGTCAGAACTAAGTAATGGTCTCCCGAATTCCAAATCCACTCTGCGGCAGTAGAATAATAGCAAGACAAGTTCTCAAAGAACATATTCTATACAGCAAAGTAGATATACACATGGTGTTACCGCAAACTGTATATTATTATTAGGCCTATATACACATCAAACATCAATTGTTAATAGTTTCCCCAAGCTAAATATTTCAATGGTTCTGAGTGGGGAATAATGATGCTTCAGCGATTCATAACAAAAACGACTTAAAAGATACCTCAGTGACTCATTTAGGGGTGGTAAGTTTATTTGATTTCCTTAACCCAGTTATGTTGATCCCCTGTGGTTGATAGTAGCCATTGACGGAATTGCTCTGATTTCAAGAGTGAATTGGCAAATGTGTGGCATAGTTTGCCCCTATGAGACTGAGTTTCCAAGATATCTTGTCATTGAATTCCGAGTTACCAATATATTATCATTGAATTCCGAGTTTCCTAGATACCTTATCATTGAATTCCGAGTTTCCGAGGGAGTCGTAGTTTTAACCATAGCAGTCAATATTTGTTTTATAACAGCATATACATATATTGTGCCTAAACATCTATTAGTGCCAAGAAGCTGCTGTTGCTATGGGTGTAGTACATTGGTCGCTATGGTATAGAACATTGGTTGCTATGGGATAGTGAAATACGGTTTGGAGAACGAACGTAACAGCAGTAGCCTGGTACCCTCTTATTTTGTCAAAACTCGGTGTTTCAACGTAAGATTTTACAGTTCTTGTTTGACGATTGATTGCGACGTACGTAAAGTTTTTTGACGATTAATTCTACCAGAAAAATGGAGGACAATGAGCCCCGTCCGCGATTTGTTTTACTTACTGAAGATGAGGCTTCGCCTCGGAAAGATAGGCTGCTCCGGGATCACCTCGAGTGACTAGTTTTACTATGCCACTCGAAGCAGTCAATATTTGTATAATAGTCTCTCGGAAAGCGTAACATGAAGTATTTGTATTGGTTTCATTACGTTTTGAAACAAACATTGACGACCAAAATACACCGCTATATAGAATGTCAGTATAAAGGCAATTATTTTCAAAGCAAAATGGACGATATTCACCACTAGTCTTAGCAATTGTGAGAATATTTTGGTGAATTAAAATCTAAAAACTGAGAAACTACACACATTCCACGAACGCCGGCAAGCCACGCTTACAGAGCAAAGAAAAGTAACCCATTTCGTGTGTGCTGCGGACTGACTGATTGTATTGTCTTGAACACAAACAATATTAAATTTCAAAGGGTTCTTTTGAAGCGAGTTAGAACGCTTGAGTTGACCCCGACCACTGAAAAACCCATTTTTCCTGAGCCCCATTTTGTTCCTATTGTATTTACCGAGCGATCAGATATAATTCACTTGACCTCTATAGCAAATAAGTATCACACTGCAACAACTCTGCAGTGTGGAGCTCACATATTCAGGAAACTGAACAAAATGAACTTTCAATTTCAACTGCGTGCATGTTTACAGCAAGTCATGCACCCCTCGTAGGCCTATATAGTCCCATCAATGATACCAATCAATGGAATCACTCAAAACGTGGCCATTTTGATACTGACGAACAGTGTTTACTCACTTTTAATTCAGAAGACGCCAAGACGGTCTGGAAAGGACTGTTTCGTCTTTGTTTTCTACAGGGCAGTTTTGTTCCAGCCTCCATGGTTTTAAGGAAAAATCAAGCAAAACCGAGCATAATGTGTGGATGTATCAAAGCAAAATGTGCTTGCACTTATACATGTATACACACACAAGTAAGAACAGTCAAGTGTACAAGGTTGCGGGGTTGACTTTTTTGTTCAGTAATCTTAAGACAAACTCTTTCCCAGGGGAACGCCTAGAGTAATTGATATATTATTCTCTGGGTGTGGTATCAACATTGTGTATTTAAGCTTTCATATTAAAATTTACTTTCCAGATGGTCGTAAATTCTAAAAATTGAATTGTGTTGAAAACAAATGTATATCATTATAAATGTTACGCAATGATTTACCTTGCTTTTTACCGCGCAGCCGTTGCTGAATAAAATAATTGGTTGGGGGGGGGGGGGGGGGGGTTTAGAGGAAGGAAGATGTCAAATTCACTTTTCCAATAGATAGAGTCCTCACTGTGTGGAAAAATACAAGTTGGCGTTAAAATGGTCTTAATAATAGAAATTGCAATCGATACCCTTCCGGTGCAAAATTTGTCAACATCAAAAACATCTGATGACATAATTCTGAGAAAAATGGGTCTGTACATTTTTGTACGGGAATGTTTAGGTTCATTCCTGACTTTTTCAGAGCAAAATTTGACACATGACGTCATTGGATTTCAACAACTAATGGGTCTTTACATACATTCCAAGGAGGAAAATTTTGTCAGACAAAATGTCAAATTTAACGTTTTGATTGAATATTATTGAAAGTCGGAATGAACCAAAACGTCCCCCAACACAAAAATGTACAGACCCCTTTTTCTCAGATTGATGTCATCAAATATTTTTAATGTTGAAAAATTCTGCCCCGGAATGGTTTCTCGTAAAGGTATGGCTATTTAGATCATTTTAATGAGAGGTTAGAGACCTGTAATTTTTTCCCACTCACACGAGGACTCTATCTATTAGAAAATTAGTACATCACAAAATTGAATTTGACATTTCCTTTTCTATTTAATGAGTTCTGCAGCTTAGGAATTAATTCATAGAAAGGACCCTTGCCCTTGCAGCATTCGTCTTTTTTGTTTTCGGCCATTAAAGCCAATGAAACCAATGCTTGAAGGGATCCTATAGTCTTTCCCCTTCGTAAAACAGTAGTCAGAGTTATTGATTGCTAATTGTGAGCAAGTGGATCAGAGATGGCGTTTTATTTTTTCAGAGGTTCGCTCTTGAATATGGATAAACTATGGAGGTCGAAAAGTGGACATCTGCTTTCCGGCTTTCTAATTTATGAAAAAGCGGATTGAACGTTTTTGTCTGGAGCATTTTTCTACTTTTCTGGTTTTTGTCTCCCTGAAAAGTAGATTGAACATTTTCGTAGTTTCCATTTTCTACTTTTTCACTTTTCAGTTTCGATGAAAGCAGGTTTTACTTATTCGCCTACACTTACGGTCGAAAAGTGGACATTTGTCTTTTGGGTTCCCTAGAAGTAGAAGCAGAAAAGCAGGTTGAACGTTTTAGATAAATCTATTTTTCTACTTTTCTGCATGCTAGCCAGAAAGCAGATTGGACGTTTTGTCACACAGTGGCACAAAATCGGACATCTGCTTTACTGGTTCCCAACAACCTGAAAAGCCGATCGTACGCTCGGGACCATTTCACTTTTCTGCTTTCCTGCTTCCCAGAAAGTGGATCGAACGTTTTTTGAACAGAGGTTTAAAAGTGGATCTGTTTTACGCACCAACAGAAAAAATGTATACTTATTAGCAGTTAAATTTACCCCCCTGTTGTACGAATGCACGACTCCACGGCCAATGCGTGTGACTGACACGTGACACGTGCAAACTTGTAAGTCTGAAGGTCGAATTTTGTTTCGTGGGAGGGGGGGGGGGGGGGGGGGAGGGAGCTTCGGCCTCAAGCTCACTGATTTGAAGTTAGTACAACCTTGAGACACTTTTATTCTCATCAGAAATACTGTCAATGTCGATAGTAATATTTTGAGGACTCAAAAGTTCTTGCTATTTAAGCAGCCTGTCTGGATCCATGCGTATTTTGAATATTGCTGCAAACGAAACATGATGCTCTGTCCAAAAACAAATCCCTGGGCAGAACACGAATGATTTTTTGTCGTTTCATTAAAACTTGAACACAGAATTTGCTGCTATAGTTGTTTTTGATTTATTTCATAATTATTGTACTATTTATTTGTTGAAACGTAGAGAATGAGAATGAATTTAATCATCCAAACGCAGATTGCTAGCGACCTGATGCTAAACGGCGCACCCAAGGGGGGTGGGGGGGGGGGGCTCGGGGGGCTTGAAAAAAGTACGTTTTTTTCTAATTTTATGCATAAAGAGGCTTGATTTTTCACCCCTAAAACGCCAAAAGCTCAGAGCTCCAGAGGGCTTTGCCCCCTGGACCCCCACCGGGGCTTCGCCCCTGGACCCCACCCAATACATTGGTTTGAGCCCCCCCAAAAAAGAAAAAAAAACATAATCCTGGGTGCGCCGTTGCTACTCCCAAAAACCTTGGCGGCTTCACAGAAGAAAATTTCGTTTTTTTAAAACTGCAAGTGAAGACGTGCACCAATTTAGGAAGAAAAATGTTGACTTAGAGAATGGGTATAATTTTCAAATGTAAATATAACTCAATAATTTCACAGCTTCTTGGTAATTGGGATAAGAAATGTGTACCATAGATGCTTATTAATTTTGCCTTTACATCTACCGTAATCCCTGCATAAAGAGACCTCAGCGACAGCGGCCTATGCAAGAGGCATAACCAGTAGTTCTGTACGCCTTGATGAAGAACCACTGACATAACTGAATGCATATGCAGTTTGGGGGCTACTGTTTTCGGTGAGGCTGGCTCGTTGCATTTTGTTTACTCATCAATATATTTTTTTAAACTCAGGCTTACATCTAATCCAACCTCAGTAAATGAATAAAAATGAAACAAATAAACAAATAAATAATTTGTTTTATTAAATACAAGCATAAGTATACTCATTAAAAGTTTATTAAAAAGTACAGCAAACCAATCTTAATATTGTGTTGTTTCAGCCCAACCAGAAGGGGATGTAATTCCTCGCGAAACTTGATAAAAATTCCGTTTTTGTCTTGCTTAAAAAGTTTGCATTCGATTAAAATCTTTCTCCCGGTTAATTAAAATGAACTCAATTTGATCGATAAAACAGGCGTTAGTCTACATTTACTTAGATATTCAAATCGAAGTGGAATAATTGAGTTGTTGTTTAGTATAAATCCATCATTATCATTAATTTATTAAAATGTAAAGGTTTCCTTGGAAATTTTAACAAAAACTCAAATAGGCTAACACCTGGCATTTAATTGTTTGAAAATAGATTCTCCGTCGCATCAGCATTCAACGGTCCGAAGGAATAATTCATTTTGAACAGTTTTTTTAGCATTCACTTGTCAAATAAGATCGTTCCGAAGGTCGCAAAGATCTTTTAATTTCGTGAAAGCCAGCAGTAAGAGGCTGGTCAACCAACGGCGCACCCAGGATTATGTTTTTGGGGGGCTCAAACCAATGTATTGGGTGGGGTCCAGGGGTCGGCCTTACGGTGTCTGCATATTCTGGTCGGTGTCTGCATATTCTGGTCGGTGTCTGCATATTCATTAAAAAACATTACTATCCGGCGTTTCTCAAATTCAAGTGTCGTACTACAGGCAATCCATAAGGGGGGAAACCATTGAATGCCGGAACGACGTGAGACATATTTTATCCTGGACAAATTAGCCCGTTGGTTTCGAATGCTTAATATGTTATTGTTGCAAGTTTAAACAATTACAAGGGAGTTGTCATAAAATGGTGTTCAAAATCTTTCACCTCGCACCTCGCACCTCGCGTTATCGAATCTGCCGTATAAAAGAGTAATTTGGCAGGGGAAAAAATGCGGATGGCAAAGGAAGAAAAGAAAATACTGCCACCGGAAATAAAAACCAAAAGCTACACACACATTTGCGACTTTTCTCCCTCGGCTCTTTTTTCTTTCCCCCTCCCCAATTTTTTTCTTTTTCTTTCTTTCCTTCCCTCTTCCTCCCCTTTTTCGGGGGGGGGGGGGGGGTGCGCCGTTGTGGTCAACCATTGTTAATCAATTCTAAGTAGGCCTACATAATATGTAGGGTCTATAATAGTACGTTCCTCGGAACAGTGGTGAAAATGTAGTCTTGACTGACTTTAGTTAAAATATGCACTGACTAAAACAAACCCGAATAAAGAGAATGAAACCATCATGTGTGCACAAAAAGGAATTGAATGCAATAGTGGCTAAAAAAATAAACTCTATAGTTTGATCGAATTAGGGAAAATGCGTGATTTGAATGCGTTTAAATGAAATTGCATTAACTTCTGCTGGTATTAAGCGAGAAACCCATAGTTTCGATAGCTGTAACTTGGGTAACATTGGGGGCACAAGGGATGCACCATTTATTTGCTAGGGGGAACCAAGTTTCAGTTTGCCTCATTCTTAAACGAGCCCCTTTTCCTCGCTCTTGTCATGCCACTTGCTATTTTTTATAAGATAAAAACATACACTCTCTCTGTTTAAATGGAATTAAAAATAGTTTTAAAAACAACACATTGAAGCTTTAAAAATGTTACGTCTTACTCTGGTAATTTTTACCCTCAAAAGTCCAGATTTGAAACGGGGGAGGGGCGAAACCAGGGGGGCACAAATATCAATTTAGATCATCGGTCTCTCCATGGTTTCTTCCTATGTCACTGGAGTTATTCGAAAAAGGAAGGGAAGTGCCCGGGAAATATATATAAACTTCCCGATAGAGGTTTTACCAACAATGTGCGAAAATTGAGGAGGTCACTGACCTGAAGATGTTTTCATTAGAAAATTTGACCAGCAGGTTACTAATGTTTTAAGCAGGTAGTACTTGAGGCACGTAGCCTATATACATGGGATAGAGTCGTTGGTGTAGAGACTCCATGCTGTACGTAGTTCCCCAGGTGAGCGGTAGTGTTTGTGCGCCACCATGCACCGTTCCAGAAAACATTTGTTTGACATCTGTCCCAATTTGCCTCTCCTCCCGAACACACGAAAACGTTCGTTATGAGTAACCGGCACGCCGACCCTCTTTGCCAGAATGCCTTGATATGCGTCATCGATCGGTATAAGATCAACCCATCGGGCCGCTTCAAACAACGCCGGAATGACGTTCCCTGAAATGACGTACCCACCACCTGAGCAATACGGTGGATAAAAGTTACCATACTGGGCTCGGGGAACATAGTACTTGCTCCTTCTGTCAACTACATGACGACTTCTTAACATTGCGTTACCCATAAACAAACTCGTCTTGTTCAATTGCCTGACCTTCATCAGCAATGTTATGATGTTTTTCATATTCACGAAAATGTCATCGTCTCCTTTGTAGATGTATTCTGCGTGAGGGCAGTTCTCGGTCAGCCATTTCAATCCGAAGACCACTTTCAGGGTAAGGTTGAGGAAGGACTCTCTGAATTCTGCTTGGATGATGTCCCCGTGTTGTGCGTTCTCTTCCATGACTTTCCTTTGTATCTCAGCTGTATTCTTTGTTTCTGTTGCAAGTGTAAACAGTAAAGCAGTTTGTTTCCCGAAGAACACCCTCTGCTTCCCCCAGGTCTCCCGAATGGCCTGTCTGCGCGCAAAGTGACTCGGTAAGGTGCTGATCAGAGCTATCAGAAATACATCTTTTTTCTCCCCCGTTGTTTCAAAACAAACATCATCATGGGTTATCACAGTTTTTAGACATTGCTGGAAATATTTGTCGTTGGTTCCATTTCCAGGAAGCTCCCACTCTGCCTCTGAACTGCTACAGTTCAGTCCCTTGATGTGGTTCTTATAAACCACCAAGAAATCTGTGGCATTTCTAAAGGTCATCCTGGTAGTTAAAGCATCGTCCGACAGGCATCCGCCTTTACTTACATTAGTCACAGTAAAAGGATCACTGTTGATGAGTCTAAACGAAAGCTTCTCGGCAATGATTGACACAAAGACATCACCAATGGCTACGAGAGGTGCGTGACGTGAATGTTCTAAGATGAGTTCCACGGCATCCATGGAGAGAATGAAGCCCGCTTCTGATGTACAATACTCAGGGAAAGCCTTTCGAGGGTAGAGTTCCTTTGACACGTAGTAAACACTTTTGGGGTCTCGTACTGGCATCGTTGCAAACGATCGCCTCCCGTGCCACGCCTTCACCAGCTCCTCGCCTTCCAAAGAATTTAGATACTCCTTTAACTTTCCAGTATTCCAGTTGTCATCAACAAGCAAAACAAACTTTGCATCCGGGTAGTTATGCGCCACCCACGTCAACCCAAGAAGGAGTTTCAAAGTAGACGCCCGAACCCCATCAGTGAAGTTACCTATTAATACATCGTTGTAAGTATTACTCTCTTCGGTAAGGCCACTGATTTCTTCTTGAGATGAGCCCATGGTGAACACAAGTCTTAGTCCCAATCTTTGGGCAGTCTTTGCAACTGCCCATGTGCTTCTAATCACATTCCGGCAGTGTGCATCATATGGCATAGATGAGATTAAAACAACCACAGCATTATTGTTTGAACTGTTCATACGGGACTGATCTGGCTGTTGGCGGAAGGATAGCCTCGTCTTTAAATATACCGTGTTTACCTCAGTCTTATCCCCAAAATTGGTCACTACATGTTCTATTCCTGACTCTGGTGACAGCATTGCTCGCACTTTTGAAAGACTACGACCAACCCCCCAAAACGAACTGGCAAAGACGTTTATCGGGATTGTTGTTGACGTGTCCATCTCAAAAAACACGCACATGTACCCCAGGAAGCTGAGAATGAGGATGAAGGTGAGCACCAGCTTCAGTCGCCTGTTAGATCTCATGATGTTGACTTCCAACTCAATAAGGGTCAGATTAGAAAAACGGAAATATCCCCTAAGTCTAGCTTTGCAGCCACATTCACGGTGCCAATTTCTATTTGTCCAGCGACGATTTAAGCATCTGAAATGCAAAGAGACAGTTAATTTTATACAACAAAGTATCACAAGTCTGGGCTTATTAAAACTTAGCAAAGGTGCTACTTGTGCAAGCAAGCAAAAGTCCAAGCGCCCGGTGTCAATTGGAGACTTTTGAACGCTATATAGGTGGCAGTAGACTTACCAGGTAAATTTCCATTGTTTACGTCATTCTGAGCATTCTCACAATTCCCGAGAATTGCCATTATGTCTATATATATATATATATATGTCTATTAATTATATTATTCAGCTTGTATTAAAATGTCAATCCCATTTAAAGACCCAAATATTGAGTTCGTCTTACTAATCATAGGTCTTTTTTAAACTCATTTCTGTTTCAGTTTTCTTTGGTTTTGTTTTGTAGGCTATGTTTTCCCATTAATTAATTTCACTGACATCCTGCTAAGTGAACTTAGTCGGTAAATTAGGCATGTGTCCAGCGGTTTGAACGCGGGTTTTGAAATGCATCCATCATTTAAATGTATATATACTTTCCTACGGTTTTTATTTTAATGCTCACCCCCACCCCATTACATCGTAAGAACTGGAGATAAGGCCATAAAGAGATGCAAACATCGGCGTGGGCGGATCTCAGCGTAAAGTGTAAAGGTATATACTAAGAAGAGGTGGATTTGCAAGCTCAGAGTGAGAGAAATGTGTTCTTATTGTTGTGTCAAGTAGGTGATGGGATTGTGCCTTTGATGGTACAAGCATAGAGTTCAGCACACTGTCAGAGTATTTTATCATGAAAAATACATCTGGATTGTGGGCCATCGCAGATTGTTCATTTGGGAAAAATATAGGTGAAATAACAGGCAGTGGCATCCATGTTGAAAATTGTGAAAATTACTTATTCTTTCACCAATAATTAATTGTTCTCAAAAATCCTAATCTGCGATGACCCTATATAGCCAAACACCTTTCTCGTGACAAACTTCAGCTGTGTGTTTAATTCCATGATTGTGTCATCAAGGGCACAATTCCCCCAAATATTTCCCTTTCTCCCCTCTATGCCTTTTCGGATAATCTACTAACTAATATGGAGTTCGGCATATAACGAACTGGTACATTATTTGAGTGTTTAAATGTGTTATTTGACAGCATACACACAGCTGTCTGGAGTTTTACAATGAAACACGGGTCTCCACAAACTTTGTTTCCAAAGGGAATTACTCAGAAAAAGGAATATTATAATTTATAGAACAACATTAGCAAGTCCCCGCAACAGTGTGTGCAAAAGACTGTGTTCATTCAGCATTGGATGATTGAAAATATTTATGTGCAGAATATACACGTACATGGTATAAACTTAAGATGGTCATGGTGGAAAACTTTCCTGTGGTTTTTGTTGCTCGATAAGCTATAGTTTTTGAGAAATGAGTTTAAATGAATCAGTTATAATCTCGCGAGTCCCAGTTTCCGATTACCGATTGCACATAAAAGGGAAGGTAGTGTCCGTTTGGTCATCATAATGGCAATAAAAAAACGTATTGGTAAAAGTACAGCAGCATTCAATAGTATAAATTATTTTTGGAAACGTTTCACTTCGAAGTAATATAATGTGGTAATGTAAAAAGACATTGTTTACACCCCAAAATTTGAATCTGAAAAACGTTGCTGTCAGATACGCTTCTCAGATTGTGTTTTAAAATAACGGAGTAGATTTCCTGCGTGGACATAATCGCTCCGGATTTTCGGCGATATCTCAAAAACGTGACCACCTTTTGAAATGGAATTTTCACAGGTTAGTTTTATTGTATATATCTAGATTTTTATAGGATTAAAACAATCGAACGGTTCCAAAAACCAAAGGTATACTTTGCCTTTAAGCTTTCACATGTTCCTTTAATATTTCAGCTCCTGTTATTTTAAAACATTGTTAGAGACGACCCTCCTTTCTCTCCCTCTTTTCATTTCGACTCTTGACTGCTCCCGAGTCCTTTTACACCGGAATACCTGTGTTGTGTTGTGTTGTCATTTAGTATTCCAGAACATTCGAGCCATTAATACGTTGTTTGCGTTTATACTGTCCTTAAAGGCACCTGGCAGTGGTATTTTTTCAAAATAAAGCTTTTGTCATTAATATATACATTTTTATGAGTGGAATGTGAATAAACAATTTACTAAGGTTAAAAAATTGTATTTTTCTTTTAATTACAAATTAAAAAATAGGTCCCCCTTTACATGGCGCTGTTCGTGACGTCAATCGAGGCAGGAGAAAATGTGTAGTCTGGCCCCGTACATTACGTCTGCGTACCTGATCAGTATGATGCGTTTTCGTATTCGGACGTCACCACCCAATGCAATCCTAGGACAGTGTACAGTCGACTAATACGAGACGCCAGTTTATACGAGGTTTTTCACCGGTCCCGAACTGTCCCATGCGCGTTTCTATGTCTTAAAAACGGAAGATACGAGCATGGTCATAACGAGAACACGGATAATACGAGGTATTGTTTTTCCACCAGAAACATTTCGCTGGTAACCTAAGCTTCACTGCAACTTCCCTTGCACACTACTACCAACGAAAAAATCCCCGGGCTATCCAAGTGTTCGCTGCATAGCGCTGAAAACGACGTCGGACGGGACCACTTTGCCATCGTTAGCCTAACTTTCGATGCCCGTAACTGCCTATATTTGGGATCTGCAGGAAAAAAATGCTGGCTGACCCCATCTTTAGTCGTTTTGCTGCATCCAGCAGCAATTTTCGAAAAAACCACCTTTTGGATAACCAAACGAAACGTACAATCTCACTACTTGCACGTGTATATACAACGTAAATGCAGGCAAGTTCGAGTGGGGTCGATGTTCAATCGAGGCGAAGTCTTCCTCGATTGACGTCACAAAAAGGGATGGGCGGAGTCGCCCCCAAACAACTTTATCTATTTTTTAACATATAAATACTGACAAACAATTACTCAAAAAATTGTTTTATTGTTAATATACATATATAAAAACAAATAACATATAATTTGGCATATATCATTGAGAGTCGATCGCAGATTTGCCCTTCAAAAAAATGTAGGTGGGATAGCAAACATATGGCAGCCATTTTGAATGTTCGAAATCGGGATTGAGCATTGACCTTATTACTCCGACGAGTACGCGATCAAGAAAGAACGAGCTCTGAAAATCACGTTTTGATTTTAATGATTTTGCCTACGTGTCTTATTAGTGCCAACGATCCATTTATGATAATCAGTCAAGCTCATCAAAATCAAATCAAATCACTTTGTAAATCACGTACAAGGTGTTGCAGCCCATATCGATTTTAAACCCGTCGAGAAAGGTATAAATTAAGTCAACAAACACAGTCAACAGTATATTTTGCAACCAGTTGTAAGAAATGTGCAAGTGTATTATACTTACAATCATCAGTCAATCTTTTACCCGTTCGGGCAACTTCTTCATGGGAAGAAACTCGGCACTGTTACTAAGTGTTAGTGCTGGGCGGGTGCCTCCATGGGTGAATTGTATTGAATTGAACTGGATAGAATTGAAGTGGCCGAAATCTCGCTGTCTGACCGTCAGCCCGTACTTTGCATAATAAAGCTGATGGTACATTTTCTGTGCAGATAATAGTTAATGGCGTGACGATTCAACCGTAGCAGAGAGTCTGTCTCGAAGGCAAGCAACTTCTTCTATGCAACAAATAGATCAGTGCAGACAATGACCATTGCTTTCAATGGTATAACCATGGAGGTAATTCTACCTCCATGGTATAACAAAACATTTTCTTCCTGAAACTACACCCATGGGTATGCACGTTCAAATATAGCTAGAGCTTCAGTTTCACATTATTGCGTCTTATGCGCTCTATAATCTTCAAACACAACACACATAAACTAGAAATTAGGGTTTTTTGCGAACAAACACACAAAGCTACTTCGTTTTGGTTCACTTTGATTAAACGCTTCAGGCCTTTAAAATTGCCTCACTTCGAGATAGAGGACCCTTCACCTATGACAGTCCCTTATTTTGACTTCAAGTGTGTCTAAAAACCTAAACCTTTTCTTTATTCTGATACTGACTCTAAAACCGATTTTAAACCTGATCCTGAGTCCTAACTTATTATCCTAATTCGTATCCTAACCCCACCTGGTTCAGTAATTGTGATTTATTTTTTTAATTTGAACTACCTGTTTGGATCGGAAGGAATGTCAAATCAGGGTCACTCTTCTGAATAAAATGTCAAAGGTGGCATAAGGTACAAGATGGTAAAAAGATGATGACTTTATGACAGATGGGGTCATGTTTTAGATGAAAATGTCAAATATGTCTAATGATACAAGACATCACAAAAAATAAGTCTTTTTGACATGTGGTTCAGGAGATATGACCTTTACAATATAATTTAAAGCTTCCTGTTTGAACCGGAAGTAAGGTTCAAAGTGGGGTCACGTTTCTATAAAAAAACCTGTTACATGCGTGTGCTGAAGCCACAAAATGGCAACAAAGATTATAACTCTATGACATGCGGTTCAGAAAATATGAACTGCCAGTAGAGTCAGACTTGTTGCCATCCATGTCCTACCCCAATGAACGTTATGATCAAATATGCAGACAATGTTGTTCCACTCGAGCTGCTACGAGTGAAGTAAAAAATAATGAATTAACAAACCAATAAGCCATGTTTTTTGACATTAAATAAATTAGTTCCTTTTTTGTTGTTAAATAATTAATCCTGACAGCGAAGCTTTTTTTTATTATTTATGTATCTGAACGCTGTGAACGTTGGTGTTGAATAGTGGTGGCTGTTTTATGTGTGCCACCTTACGACCATAACATGATCTGGTCGAAAATGTGGAGGTTTTTTTACGTTCTCGGTGTTAGTTGGTTTTGAATAATAATAATAATAATAATGGTTTCTTGTTTATACCCAAAAAGTGCTCACTATTTGCTTTTCTACTGGGTAAGCAGAATTATAAGACCCATTTATGTAGCACCTGCCTTTAGTTTACAAGGTGCTGCGGTGCATTCAGCATCCACTGCCAGACCGGGACAAACTCCTTCTCTTCGCGACAAGTTTAACTGGATTCTTTTACATGGGACCTACGGCTTTACGTCCATCCAAATGACAAAGCAACAAGGATTAAAGACCAAACAAAGGCCAAGACTCAAACCCAAACTCTGCTGATCAAAAACGTAGAGCTTGATTCCAGTGTTGTCAACTGCTCACGACAATTGCCATAAATTGGAGCATTACAAGGACTGTTTGGTGGTTCATGTATGTTTACACCGCAGCATATTGTTCCCCCCCCCCCTTTTTTATATATATAAACGTGACTGACGATTGTAATTACAGATCAGCAAAACCGACAGTTTCTTTAATCAGACGTTGCTTCACGTTGGTCATATATGGCTGAAGATAATGAAAAACAGTATGTGAATGTGATGGCATCACATACTGTTTTCCATGATCTTCAGCCGTTAGAAGATCACTTACGACAACACTTGGTGCAATGTCTCTGGTTGCGAATGATTCCAGTGGTATCTCTCTAACATCATCACAGTCAGTGTCGTCTTCTTCTTCCGCCAAGGTGAGGTTTGCTCGGAACACATCAATTTTTGTTAGTTGTGTGGTAAAGCTTCATAACGTCATCAACATCTCACTTTTTGCTGGATGGAAGACTATCATAGTGGGTGAAAGTGGTTTCTTCCTCATCATCTTCCAGGTTGAAGAGAGATCTTATGGCTTGTGTGATGTATGATCGCTCGGACCATGTGATACACAATTTGTCCATAGCTTGATCATTTCTCGTTATTCTAATTATGCCATTCTGCATTTTCCATTCTGCATGTCCTGTTCATCCACTCAGTTGCCTAATCAGGGGGAACCTGGTTGAAGCGCCTTTTTGTTCTCTTTACAAAAACATTTTTCATTACTCAATTCTGCAAAAACCTCTGGTGCTGTCTTCTCGAGGAGTTTCATATCTGCGAGATAAACAGGTCTTTTAGATGGTGAGCCATGGCAGCATTGCTGAACAACCTTCTAGATAGAGGATCCAGTTTCTGTCCTCTGAGCCCTGATGAAGTCTAGCAGAGTCTCCACCATCTCCATGTAATGGGACCATGCAGTCTGAAGTTTGGATTCCCAGAGTGCTTGTTATTGAAGTCTTTGATGAGCTCTTGAACATTGTTACATGCTAAGCAAATCTAACAGCTGGCCTTCTGTTCGGAACTTGAGTTCCGCTCTGTGATTGCCATCTCTCTTTTTAAACTGCTTAACCACACTTTGGGCAAGTTTGTCAACTTCCACATCTTTTTGTTAACTATTTTCAACCAGCCAAGATTCAAGCATAAACCATTTAATGCGCCACAGAGCCTCATACAGGTCAGTTGGTGTCCTCTAATGGCGCGATAAAATGCTCTGCCTTGAAGCGTGATGACGATTGTGTTTGTTGTTTGAACTGTCCACAAACCGATTGGTGAAGAGTGTGTCATTGTCTTTTGCTGGTGCCTAAAACATAGGTAGAATCCTTGCTGTTGTCACAAGAGGGTCAAATTACTGGTGGCTTCATTGAGTGCTTCCCATGCAGGAAGAGAACAATCCTCTTCATCACCATGCGTGATACCACCCATGCTAAATATTTAGTCTGTGTCTTTTGCCTTTCATCATAGATGATGTTGAACCACTCTGCCTCTATTTCCTTCCTATTATAGTGGCAAGGTAGCATGATCAAGCCTTTTAAACTCCTGCAGAGCATCAGGCTTGATAGCCCTTGCTGTCAAGATTTGCTTCATTTTGGATCACCTTGATCTGGTTGTGGGGCAGGTCCTCTTTGCAATACCATCATCTGTGAGCAATGGAAGGCGTTTTTTCCATCGAGTGTTGCTTCCAGGACATCAATGTTATCTGGGTAGTTGCTAGGCAACAGAAGTACTTAATGTGTCCAGCTTATGTGAGAGAAGTAGCCTTTGAGTGCCTGGTCACTAGCTCTGGAGCTAGCTTTGAAACATGGCAATCCACATATGTTACAACATGTAGCTTGAAAGCCTAAAATGTATATCACTGGACGATACCCCAATCATGTAGGAAACGGCTATAACATAGGATAAAACCATTGTTTAACGCAAACAAAAAAATCAAAATTTTAATTCATTATTGACAGTTGAGTTTGTTGACTGTGTAGGAATCTGAAAAAATATTTTACATGGAAAGATTGGAAGTACAAACAACTTTGATATCAGAAATAGGCATGTAGAGCACCATGTCAACCTGTACACACTACGCGTTCAAATTTACTGCATGAATAACGTACATTCTTGTTTCATAACACCATATGAAGGTGTGATATAATTAAACATTTTTAATGAAAAACTGCCTGGGTTAGATTAACCTTCCAAGAAAAAGTTTTTTTAAACAAATATATGCACTATTTGGATAGGGAGTGCAAACAACTTTGGTATTATTCAAGATACGCACTTTTTGAGAAAATCACACTTTTAGTTTTCATTTTACCATACATTTGTGTACAAGATAAAAGATTAACTCTTAATTTCACAGGCTTGGTATGTCAATATGATGTTGAAAATATATTTTATGGATAGATCTATCACTTGGGGTCAAATTTGGTGTAAAATAAAAAAATACCCAATTTGACCTTATTTGACCTTTTTGACCTCGAAATGACCTTAAAATTCAAAATTGAGCGTGGCATCCACCCTAATCGTCTTCCTGGTCCCATGAACAATAAATCTAGCATGGATGCCAGCCATTAACAAACTATGCCGTGGAATTTTTTTCTAGAGGACTTTTTAAAGTTTGGCTGGTCTACTAAAAGGTTCCATATGTTGCCTGAGATGATTCCAGTGTTGTCAACTGCTCACGACAATTGCCATAATGTATTTGGAGCATTACAAGGACTGTTTGGTGGTTCAAGTATGTTTACACCGCAGTATATTGTTCCCCCCTTTTTTTTTACATGTATAAACGTGACTGACGATTGTAATTATACTAATTAGGTTTGCAAACGAGCCTCGGTTCACTGTTCTCTCACATAATTACTTGCACTTATAGTCAGAGTCATATCTGCGTGAATTTTGTAATTGAACCCAATATAGAAACACAAGGACCGGAGTTGTTTCTTTCGTTTCCAATCGAGCACGATCAGTGTATCCATTGAACCATAGAGGTCCTTTCTCTATGATTGAACCAACACTGTCTTTGTTCTCCCTATCTCTCTCTAGGTTAATCTTTATTTGTATCCCCCCCCCCCCCCCTATACGGAGGGAAAATGTGGACACGATAATCGGTGCAAGTCTTGTACAAAATTAGCGTTCTCACTTGTTGCTGGTTTTAAACACAACTATTGCCTCGTCCCAACCTCTACTGACCGCCATGGGAAAGTCTAAACGTATCTGACTTTCTAATTTTGACTAGGCCTGTATCATTCCAATAGGTGACATTGGCTATTTGGAGTGTGCTCGGATGATATACCAATGATTTGACGTCATGATATACAATCGCCGTTACATGTCAGGAGTACGATGAAAATGCACACGTGACAGTGGCAACTCTTCGTCTGCTGAGGTTTGTTTCCCCCTCCACCCACCCCTCCCCCTCCAGCCCCCTTCACCTCAACTTTCTCGCTGCACGCTCCTGGTTACGGTGATGAAAGGATGAAATTGGCCTTCTATACTATTAAAACCGTAATATTATGCATCATCTTGGATTAGAAGCGCGCACGGAAGCGCGCCATCTTGGATTAGAGGTTTTTGCTATGGTGACTTCGGTGCAGTCGTGGTACCAGATGCTTGCTGTGTAAATTGCCTGAGATGATTCCAGTGCTGTCAACTGCTCACGACAATTGCCATAATGTATTTGGAGCATTACAAAGACTGTTTGGTGGTTCAAGTATGTTTACACCGCAGTATATTGTTCCCCCCCTTTTTTTTACATGTATAAACGTGACTGACGATTATAATTATACTAATTAGGTTTGCAAACGAGCCTCGGTTCACTGTTCTCTCACATAATTACTTGCACTTATAGTCAGAGTCATCATATCTGCGTGAATTTTGTAATTGAACCCAATATAGAAACACAAGGACCGGAGTTGTTTCTTTTCCAATCGAGCACGATCAGTGTATCCATTGAACCATAGAGGTCCTTTCTCTATGATTGAACCAACACTGTCTTTGTTCTCCCTATCTCTCTCTAGGTTAATCTTTATTTGTATCCCCCCCCCCCCCCTATACGGAGGGAAAATGTGGACACGATAATCGGTGCAAGTCTTGTACAAATTAGCGTTCTCACTTGTTGCTGGTTTTAAACACAACTATTGCCTCGTCCCAACCTCTACTGACCGCCATGGGAAAGTCTAAACGTATCTGACTTTCTAATTTTGACTAGGCCTGTATCATTCCAATTGGCTATTTGGAGTGTGCTCGGATGATATACCAATGATTTGACGTCATGATATACAATCGCCGTTACATGTCAGGAGTACGATGAAAATGCACACGTGACAGTGGCAACTCTTCGTCTGCTGAGGTTTGTTTCCCCCTCCACCCACCCCTCCCCCTCCAGCCCCCTTCACCTCAACTTTCTCGCTGCACGCTCCTGGTTACGGTGATGAAAGGATGAAATTGGCCTTCTATATATACTATTAAAACAGTAATATTATGCATCATCTTGGATTAGAAGCGCGCACGGAAGCGCGCCATCTTGGATTAGAGGTTTTTGCTATGGTGACTTCGGTGCAGTCGTGGTACCAGATGCTTGCTGTGTAAATTGCCTGAGATGATTCCAGTGCTGTCAACTGCTCACGACAATTGCCATAATGTATTTGGAGCATTACAAAGACTGTTTGGTGGTTCAAGTATGTTTACACCGCAGTATATTGTTCCCCCTTTTTTTTTACATGTATAAACGTGACTGACGATTATAATTATACTAATTAGGTTTGCAAACGAGCCTCGGTTCACTGTTCTCTCACATAATTACTTGCACTTATAGTCAGAGTCATATCTGCGTGAATTTTGTAATTGAACCCAATATAGAAACACAAGGACCGGAGTTGTTTCTTTCGTTTCCAATCGAGCACGATCAGTGTATCCATTGAACCATAGAGGTCCTTTCTCTATGATTGAACCAACACTGTCTTTGTTCTCCCTATCTCTCTCTAGGTTAATCTTTATTTGTACCCCCCCCCCCCCCCCCTATACGGAGGGAAAATGTGGACACGATAATCGGTGCAAGTCTTGTACAAATTAGCGTTCTCACTTGTTGCTGGTTTTAAACACAACTATTGCCTCGTCCCAACCTCTACTGACCTCCATGGGAAAGTCTAAACGTATCTGACTTTCTAATTTTGACTAGGCCTGTATCACCAATAGGTGACATTGGCTATTTGGAGTGTGCCCGGATGATATACCAATGATTTGACGTCATGATATACAATCGCCGTTACATGTCAGGAGTACGATGAAAATGCACACGTGGCAGTGGCAACTCTTCGTCTGCTGAGCTTTGTTGCCCCCTCCACCCACCCCTCCCCCTCCACCCCCTCCACCCCCTTCACCTCAACTTTCTCGCTGCACGCTCCTGGTTACGGTGATGAAAGGATGAAATTGGCCTTCTATACTATAAAAACCGTAATATTATGCATCATCTTGGATTAGAAGCGCGCACGGAAGCGCGCCATCTTGGATTAGAGGTTTTTGCTATGGTGACTTCGGTGCAGTCGTGGTACCAGATGCTGTGTAAATTGAAGAGTGGCCAGGGGTGCGTTTTGGCGACCCCAACCAGAAACTTGAGCTTTGGTCATTGGTTCGAACCGCGGTGACGCGGCTGTTCCGACCAAACCGTAACAGACGAGGGCCCAATTTCATGGTTCTGCTTACCGTAAGCAAAGAATCGGCGCTTACGGAAGCAGAGATTCCGCGCTTACGTCAAGCGTATTTCACGGGTTAGCAGGGAATTTTAGCGTGTGCGCGTGCGTAGTCCACGTTACTAGGCATTCTACGCTTTATTACACAGCTAGCGCAGAAATTCGGCGCTTGCTCGGTAAGCGGAGAATGGTGATTGCAAGCGCAGAATTCGGCGGTAAGCAGAGCCATGAAATTGGGCCTTGTTGGCTTGTTAAGATTGGTTTCCGGGAAATGTAATGGAATTCTTTTTAAAATGAAACACCCTGAAGCATAACAATTAAATAATGTTGATAAAATTATAAGACTTAGTTTCCACTCCTTGAAAATGAAATAAAGGTTGTATATTTTCATAACATGAATTTTCAAAAGATGTACCTACGTCATGAACTGTTTCTGGTTACTGATGTGTTTTCGCGTAGCTCTCGGAATTTATTTCGGTCAGTGAATTTTATGTCAGAAACTTGTTTCTGGTCATTGTCGCCAAAACACACCTCATACGATGGGTCAGCACCATTGCCTCAATGGGCAGAATTATTCTTGTTGGGTAGTGTCCCATGGTTTTGTACGCCCTCTGGTTAGCCTATATAAATGTAAATCAATTTGTCAAGTTTTGTAACACAGTTACTGTAAGCGGGGATTTTAAATGGCTGCCGAACGAAACATGTTTTGCCATCATGAATGTGACGTCATCAAGACAGCAAAGCCACTTCTTGTGATGGCTCGGTAACGAAGCCTTTGGCTTTCAGCTGATGCCGAAGCCTGTCGTTTCGAGAAGGGTCTATGTAGCAGACCTATATAGGTTGGTCCCTTTCATGATTTGTAAACTAGGACTTTCAATATCACTGTGGGTATACGATGAACCCGACCCTATACTATCCGTTTAACAATGCAGGAAGGAATGGTTCAATACCAACAGAGAAAAGGCTACACAAAACACTGATTTTAAACTACAAAATACCTTGTTTTATTTTCTGCACCGTAACCAATCTGATGGCACTGGATGGTTTATTCAAACAGTGGTCATTGAATTGTCAAAGTTCACTTAATTAAAACATTTCAATGTTAAACTTCGTTTCTGGTTTTGACAAAAGCTACATTGATCACTATATCGCTACAGTTCATGATATTGCAACTTGTGTCCCGCCCTCGTCGTCAGTCGCACGGACCAGAATAAAAATGTATCTGCTTTGAATAATATAGATCGACCAGCCCATTCAACTTTCGCTCTTAAATTGTCTCTATTTCTATCAATAAATCTAGCTCTATCTTTTATTTTTTTCTAGTTTGATTTTCGAGATTTTGTTGTTTTTGTTGTTGTTGAAGCTGTTTTATTTGGTTCGCAAAAGGAAAACAAAATATGCATCTTAGTTTGCTCGCTTGGTCTTACTTCGTGCTTTTTTTACGGCCATTCCATCAAAGGCACTCAAGACAATCAATGAATTTACTTCTCTCATTAGACCGAAGCCAGTTCTTACTTTTTGCAAAACAAAGACCTAAATAAAAACGGCGTCTCCAAAAAAAGGGGATAATTTCAGTTTGAATGACTCAAGGCTGAGAGTTATCGTAGTTTTTTTTTTCATCTTCTTTTGCACATGGTTGGCCTGCTGTGACAACTTCATTCAGTTTGACCACAATTGCACTGTTTTGAAATTAGTAGACTCTGAGAACAAATAAATAATATTAATAATAATCCATGGTGAACTCATTAGGTTTCCATGTCAACGCTTGTGATGAAACAAAAATGCACAATAAAATGCACAATATTTGGAAAAAAAATACAGTCTGAATATTTCCGGCAAACAGTTTAGAAGCATTTGCGGTGGACGATGCTGGGGCCAGACTCGTCGTACTCCTGCTTGCTGATCCACATCTGTTGGAAGGTGGACAGGGAGGCAAGGATGGAGCCACCGATCCATACGGAGTACTTTCTCTCTGGGGGAGCGATGATCTTGATCTTCATCGTTGGTGGAGCGAGGGCCTGGATTTCCTTCTGCATACGGTCAGCGATACCTGGGTACATGCTGGTACCTCCGGAAAGGACGGTGTTGGCGTACAGATCCTTACGGATATCAATGTCGCACTTCATGATGCTGTTGTAGGTGGTTTCGTGGATACCGGCAGATTCCATACCTGAGTAGAGAGAATAGAAAGTGAAACCATAATAAATACAACTTCAAAATAACTTTGTTTCCGAGTCGTCTAGAAGGGCCAGTGTTTTCTACTTTTAAACCAGATCCAATGAAATTTGTATACTTTTTGTTATTATTATAAATTTCTGGTAATGAAACCAAGGTTGCCTCGTTAGTGAAATTAATCACTACAGACCGCAAGCCTATAAGGAGACCTGTAAACAAGGGTGCTTGCTATGTGAACCAGAAACACCAGGGATAACCCAACTCTTCCACGATAAGTGTTCTGGATTCTTGTTCGTTCACTACCAATCTTATAGCACAGGGGACCTACGGTTTATGTCCACTCAGTGTCAAACTGTGTTCACCACAGTCTGCATGTCCCTTCCTGGGTCCTCATTATCTACCTCGTCACAGAACTTGTTGTTGCATCCTGTGTATTATATGATTTAATTGTGTTCAGTTTTTCCATGTGATATGGAGTTGAACAGAAAAGTCGAAATTTTCTCTCAATCTGATATTTCTTGTTGTGGGTACTTATTATTGATATAAATAGAAGGACCACGGGGGACCAGCTTCGCTTACCAATGAAAGCGGGCTGGAAGAGGGTCTCGGGGCACCTGAAGCGCTCGTTGCCGATGGTGATGACCTGACCGTCGGGCAACTCGTAGCTCTTTTCCAGGGAGGAGCTGGATGAAGCGGTCTGCATCTCCTGCTCGAAGTCCAAGGCGGTGTAGCAAAGTTTCTCCTTGATGTCGCGCACGATTTCACGCTCGGCTTTAGGGGGGAAATAAAAAGAGCGTTTTTAATTGCTTGGAAAGAAAGTTGTCGAAATGAAAACGACGAATGGGTTAGTTGTATTAAAGACTTATACGAGCCAATTTCTGTTTGATCAAGCAATCAAATTGATCAAACAATCAAACATAACCGATTAAAATCAGAAGAGAAATGTGACGAGTTTGGAAGACTTTCTCGTCCCTTTTCACGTCCCTTTTCACGTCGACTTCTATGCTTGTTGCACCAAAAGTAAGTATAGAACAATACTGTACATTAAGAATAAAAGACAAACCTACCCGTGGTTGTGAAAGAGTAGCCACGTTCGGTAAGGATCTTCATCAAGTAGTCGGTCAAGTCACGACCAGCCAAGTCCAGACGGAGGATGGCGTGGGGGAGGGCGTAACCTTCGTAGATTGGGACGGTGTGGGAGACACCATCGCCGGTATCGAAGACAATACCTGTAGAGAAGATTGTTCAGACAAACTTAAAAGTCATGGCACGACTGAAATGTTTCTTGGAAGATCACTTGCAATCAAACTGCCCTGAGCCAAGAGAATTATTTTAAAAGACTATAATTTATAAGTCGGATTCTTACACACTTTCAGAACACGAACGAACCAACCAACGATGAAGTGTCGTCTTAGGAGGTAGAATTTCTCCAATTGATAAAAATTAAAACTTGAGAGTAACGATCGTTTTTTTTTGTTTTTTTTTAAATCCCATCAAGCACAAAAGTTATATAATTTTTGTTTCATTGGTTTTGGGGGTGGTTTTTTTTGTAGACGAGTATACTTACCGGTGGTACGACCGGAGGCGTAGAGGGAGAGTACAGCCTGGATGGCGACGTACATGGCGGGGGAGTTGAAGGTCTCGAACATGATCTGTTTGGGCAAAAAATAACATGAGATTGTTATCTTATTTTCCAAAAAAGATTTGTGTTTTTTGTGTTTAGGTGAAAGAATAGAAGATCTTCTGAACCTCCATAGAAAAGAGCCCACGCTTATACAAGAAGTGCATTACAACGGAATATTGGACACTGGACCTTCACAGTCAGTGGTAGTAAATGCAATTCCTCAAACAATTTGAAAGAGCTGTTGTTGGAACATCTGTTCGATTCAACTATTATCGTCAAAGGACCTTAATCATGTTGCGGCCATTTTGTATCAAACTCGTATCAGTGATATCATGGAGGCAGAAATACAAACTAAGGTCAAATTAGTCTGCCTTCATGAAAGATCTTTTTTATATATATATCAACATCAACCCTCCCCAAACAAAAAAAACAAAACGGAAAGAATGTTCGTACCTGTGTCATCTTTTCTCTGTTGGCTTTGGGGTTGAGGGGGGCTTCAGTCAGGAGCACGGGGTGCTCCTCTGGTGCCACACGGAGTTCATTGTAGAAGGTGTGATGCCAGATCTTCTCCATATCGTCCCAGTTAGTGACGATACCGTGCTCAATGGGGTACTTGAGGGTCAGGATACCTCTCTTGCTCTGGGCTTCGTCTCCTACGTAGCTGTCCTTCTGACCCATACCTACCATGACACCCTAATATGGATATTGACAAATCAAATTCTCATTATGAATCAAAGTTTCATAAATTGTTTGTTTGGTTTTGATGTTTTACATTATTATTCAAAATGTCTTGCTTCCTTATTATTAAACAGTTAATCCGGCCATCCGTATGCTGACAATCCAGTTAATCCGGCCATCCGTATGCTGACAATCCAGTTAATCCGGCCATCCGTATGCTGACAATCCAGTGCTGACATTTGGTGCTCGATATGTGGCATGGTCTACCCCCCTCCCATTGTGTTTTGGAATCTCATAAATTCTTTAGAGGATTTCGGGGGAACTTCTGTACAAGAATGTCTTAAGAGTGTATCGGAGCATTTTTATTGGTGGACTCCCACCACATATCGGGCTTGGGACAGTATATTATGGGGCTGTGTCACTTGATTGAAACGGTTGGTTCACCCTCAACTTAGTATAATGTTGAACTATGGAGGACATTTTCTCCTAATTGAAGAAACACTTTTGTTGTGCAAAGAGTTGAAGGAAGTAGGCCTATAGACTGACCAAACGGGCAATTTGATGACGTAAATGTCACGTCGTTTTGATACTCTCTGTCAAATGTTTCACAGTTTCTCCCCAGTCTTGTTGCCAGGGAAAATACAGCGAGGAACGTACAGGATGGTGAGTTAATGTCTTTATACTTGTTTGAATTTCGTTGAAATGGCAGTAAATATTTTTATTTTGACGTGTCTCTCTTTAATGGATGGGAACAGTAGATATATTTAACTCACCTGATGACGTGGTCTCCCAACAATGGATGGGAACACTGCCCTTGGGGCATCGTCTCCGGCAAACCCGGCCTTGCACATGCCGGAGCCATTGTCTACGACCAAAGCGGCAACATCCTCGTCACACATGGTGAATGATTATCTGGTTCCCTTCACGTCAAACAAATCCTGCAAAAGTGGAACAAGAAAACAAAATACATCCGATTGAGATATTATTTTTAATGGTTAATTTAAGGCGATGGAGATGTGAAATTTACTTCTGCACCATAATGTTTGATAGGCCTTAGTGAAAATGCTTCGATGGACAAAATAGTTGGAAAGTTTATCTAAAATGTTGACACATTCATATCGTTCTCCCTAAATGTTAAATGGAGTTCAAATCCAATAATAAAAATAAAAAAATCAATAAATAAATAATTAAATTGAAAAAGCCTACTGCGAAATTGAGTCAATAAATGCTTACAGTGATCGACATCCAAACTCTTTTAAGATAACTGACAATAATTATAACAACGAAGTAACATTCCCTGAAATTTGGCACCTCCGAAAATAAATCCCAGAGCTAGATCCACATTTTTTTTCTCATACGTTTTTGGCCTTTTTGGCCTTTATCATATTTGCATGTCTAACCCTTATAAATAGTAAGAGTAATGTGTAACACACACTTCAGCATAGTCGGCTGCATTCCACACTCAGCGCATGTATTCGCCATGACCTTGTTTGGAGTGGAGACGAATGCGGTCAAAATACCAGAAGATCGAGCGCTCTAATTGGTCCGTTGGCTTAACGACATAACGGTTCTCGTGATTGGTTGAAGGTTTCAGCTTCTGGGTTTCCTAATTAGACTAGGAATGCTTGTTATACAGATGGGTGGGCTTTCTCTATTTTAAAATGGCCTCTGAAAATACCACAGTCTTTGGTCTGACTGTAAAATCTGTTTGTTTCGTAGAGATAAATGACAACCTGACGCAGAAGTGAAAACTTCATATTTTTGAAAGACTCACTGATGTGAGGTGTATGGGTACCGGTAGGAAAAGACGAGTGCCAGCGATTTGTCAGCCGTTGTGTGTCATAGAATGATGTTCACTTGTGGCAACTTTGAAACCCATTCGTTCATCCTCACCTCGGTCTAGACGTCAATCATGCATTTTGGCATTCCTTTGGGTCATGACAAGAATGTCAAATATGCCATTGGAATTATTGCACTTACTATTTGGGAGCAGTTTGATATCTTGCCCTTTCGACCTCATGATTATTCATGAGCATTTATAGTCATTAGTCAATGACTAAGTAATCATTGCTCGTATTGTTCTATTATATCCCCGCTACTTCATGAATATTCATAACGAAACATTGATCCTTGGATTATTTGAAACAATCCCGTAATATCTGATCACCGCTGTCGTAAATACCATCTAGAAGCATGAGCATCAAAATAAGAAAATGAAATAAATAATTTCTAAGCAGGTTCAATTATTGTGGGGAAAAAAGTACAAAGTAATGTTTGTCAGCTTTTTCCAAAGTTAAATAGTTAAACTTTTCAAATTGTCTCTTTCTTCCTTTGAGAAATAATTGTTCTTCGTCGATTCGAATTATGTTATCATAATGTTTTAAAAAGAAACAAGGTCATTCGTTTATGGTGTTTTTGGGTTGTTGTTTTTTGGTTTGTTGTTGTTTTTTGGGGGGCGGGGGTAATAGTCCAAGTGTGTGTGTATCTCTATGGAGCAATATGTACACAGTTCACCATGCATCATTGCTGCCGCAAGCCTCCTAGTCACCGACTATTTTGTTTGATCTTTGAAACTGAGTAGTTTGAAGTTTTCGTTTCAAGGGAAGAATACTCCACAGCAGGATTCAATATTTCATAGTTATTATAATGAACGCATGCTTGCGATGATTGTGTGTGCTGCTGATTCATTTTAATTTGATGACATTTCCACTGTCTGAGCTCAGACTCGTTCATGATGAGCTCCCAACGCGATGAGGACTTAAAACTTTGTCTTCATCAATTCACGGATGGTTACAAATATCCACGTATTATTAGTCCGCCGCATGTAGCGTTGTGAAGATAGAAATGCATCAAAACTCTTGAACATAAACATGTCATGAACCTCAGTGGCAATGATTCCAGTAGGCCCACAACTACTAGGCCTAACTGCTACTATTGGATGCAGGAATACAGTGATCGTTCAACAAGTCTGTATTTATACTGAGGTGTATCTATATTAACATTATACGTATTTACTGCATACCTAGAGTACATACTAAATTTAGTAAGCAATTGGTATTTGATTCAGCCATTATTAAGATCCAAAGTTGAACACTTCTTGATCAGTCAGTAAAAACAATAGACATTACTATATGAAAACGGAAAGTTAAATACTAAAACCCCATAACATGGGAACGACTTTTATGTGTTGATCTGAAGTCTTAAGTTGACTAGTTATAAGTTCGCTTATTTGAATGTACAGCCATGAAATAAATTTAAAAGAATTTCCATTTTCAAAAGACTCACACTTGAAAAGACAAAACAAACAAAAATTAGCACAAGATTTCATCGCATTGTCTTCATCTATATACATGTGTCAATGATTGCCATCAGATTCGCGATTGAAATGCCGGATGGTAAAAATAATACAGCAAAGCTGTCCTTGTTAAAATGCACGCGCTATTTTCCAGACCAGCCGGTAACTCAACGGCCTACAGTACAAGGAAAGATTGTTCTTAACTCAATACCTAAGTTCCTAAGAAAAGAAGATGAACAATTTTGTCAGACTTACCAATCAAAGCAGACAGCTCTTTACTGGGTATCCGTGGTAGGAGTGAGTTAAACTTCTCAGACACTCCGCTCTTTATACTAGTAAGAGCTTTCAATATCATTTTTAAGAAAGCACCCTGGATAACTTTATAAGGTAAGAAAACCGACCGTGTTCAGTGAAATAATATTCACTAATTTGCGTATAGTCATTCTGGTTGGTCGACAGATGAGAAGGCAATGAATATTCAAATTCAGTCGCACTCTGACGCCCATTTTTGTATTTTCTCTTCAGAACTCCATCAGAGACTGATGGAGGGAGAGCGAACTTCACTATGTTAGGTAGCATGTCTGATGGCTAGGCGACCCCTGCCAAATAAGGCACTGCGGTCCCATAGCACGAACGCTGATGATAATGAGCAGCGTGCCGGCCTGGCCGTTGGTGGGCCGAGGAATGTCGTTCAGTCACAGGCTCATGTATTCAAACCCCATCCGCTCGGTGAACTCCCAGCTCGTAGACATTCGCCGATGGACCTAAATTGACGTTTTGACCTACAGTCATAATAATTACGATTAGATCGCATGATGCCGTCTTATTGTTGTTAAGTAACTCGTTATGGTTAAAGATGTTTGTTGCTTATTTCGATGTTCCATCTTAGAGTTTGTTTCAAACGCCCACCGTTTTATTATTTTATGAAATGAATCACTATTGCAAATAAAATGATTCTCAGAATAAACGTCCAAGACTCTACTATGGATTCCATTAACACCATAAATGAAATTTCTTTTATTAAATTGAATCCCAAATCATAAAATTCTGCTTTTGCCATTTTTTTTAATTTTTATTATTATTATTTATTTTTTTCGAAAAGTGCCTTTTTCCCCCTTCTTTTTCTTCTAAGAATGTTTTTTTGAGTTCTAGTATATTTACAAAATAGATTGATATGGGCTTTAATCATCCGGAGCATACCCTATCGTTAGCTGTAAACATAATACTAATACTTTACTGCTAGGTCTACCTATAGTAGTAAGAATAACACAACTTAAGATGTCAGGAAAAGTATTTTAGTTCAGTAATTAGTAGGCTTTGGTCCTTAATGCCTCGTTAACCTCATCATACTTGTGCATTTTTTTAATATAGTGTAACTTATAGGTTGAAATAGGCTTACTTTCGTTTTAGCCTAAAGTTTAATGTTTGAATTTTTCTTTCCATTTATGACCTTATAATTGTAATTAACTTGAACCAGATCATTATTTAAGAGCAATCATTTTTTAGCCCTTAAATGATGTATTGCTATTTTTTTTGATAAACACATAGGGGGGCCTACCTAATAATGATTGGTACCGATTTCAGTTTTAAATAAATCAAAATTTCACGTGATTGTAATTATAGCAATTATTGACGTGTTTGTTTCGTGAAACGGTAGACCGACAGGGAAACGAATATTCAGTTGGAAAGTAGATCATCACTAAAGAAAGACAATCTAAACTGAGCAAATCAGTCAGGCCGCTTCTGAGTAGGCGGCTCTGGCTACGGCTACATCTGTTGCTAAGGATGTTCTGTACTTCAACGGATGATGTAGCTGTAGCCATAGCCACCAATCCTGACAAAGCCTTGGAATAGAAAATAATCTTTTGCGCAAACCATCCATATTCTAAATACGACGCAAGATGGCAACAAAACTATTAATACTGACCAGCCATATTTGAACACATTCATTAGCAACAGTGGACGCAGCACGGGTCGGACACCAGGGAAGTTTGCAATCCGATTAGATGCCTAATAAGGCAACAGAAGGCGGAGTTCCACGTGACCAATTGCATATTCATTGAAAACCGCATTCGATACATACCTAGTTGATTCATTTTAAATTTGTACGACAGGTTATGTCATACAGCTTAAAGGTCGAGACAGCATTACCTACTTGGTGACAAAAATTATTTGTGACCAAAATCACTGTTTTTACGTCAGAGTCTCTGAGCATTATCTTAGTCCATGGGCCTAACGAAATGGTATTTCGTAAAGAGAGAGGGACATCAGCGATCACGAAGTATTGATAAGAGTCATAAAGCTGTTTAGCTGAAATTAATGCTGAGTACGTTTTGATAAGTATACGACAGCAGAGCCAAATTTCATAGGGCTGCTTAATGACAAACATAGCTATAAGCACAACACAAATCTGCTTACCAAAGTAGGGTTGCCAGCCAAAATATTATGTTATATGTTCCGTTTGCAGCTTGTGTCCTGCTCATTTTTGCCTAATAACAGGTCAATATTTTCTGCTTAAGCAGCTCTTTTAAATTTGGCCCACCAGGTACAAGCAATAGGCACACGCTCGGCTATTGTGCTTGGTAATCTGTTAAGAGTATGCTTTGCACTAAGCAAAGTAAAGCAACCCTGTAAACTTTAACCTTTAATAACGCTCTTCCACAAGAGTCTGAGCTGTGTTTATTAGCAGGTAAATCAAATCATGATCAAATAATACAGTGGAACTTCTTGAATACGATTGACATCGCTCCGTATCTTAGCTAGTAATACCATGGAGCTATACATTCTTTTTTTTATAGCTCCATGGTTATACGTATGCTACAAAACAAGAGTTGTCTGATGTGCTTTGGATGGGTGTGTCCCAGTGGTTTAGACAATAAAGTCTTTTTACAACATCATCGTCATCTCATTGCTGTGCGATGACTTCTCCCAAACTGTGCCAAGTATTTATGTTCTGTGTACTATGCATTTGCAAAGATGTTGATCCAACATGACTGACTATCTCGTCTCTCCATCTTGCTTGAAGTCTGTCACGTTTTCTTTTCCTGGAAAGAGGTTGCTATTCTGTTGTGATTTTGCTCCATCTTTCATCTTTTGTTCTTCCTAGATGTCCAGCCCATCTCCATGTTATCCTTTTTTTGCTGTTACTATATACTGCATCATTGACTTTAGTTCGATCCCTGGTCCAAGCATTTGTTTTGCGGTCTCTCCTTGTGTGTGCATTATCCGTTACATGCTTCTTTTGCCTTTTTGCATTTAAAAAACGATAAAAACCAATATCTTTTAATATTATGAAATGTACAGCCACCTAAACTAATACCGTTTCCTAAATCTAGACGAATCATTTTTATTAAAAACCCAGCAGCGATGCCTGTATAGGCCTAATACGTCTTGAGGATGAAAGAAATTTAGTTAAGATGCTCAAATCCAAAGATGGTCCCCGTCTCAAACCTCTCCCAGCCTAGATGAACACAAAACCGTTGATGCGGTCGGGTTTACCCCGCGGCTCTGCTAGTGGAACATAGCCATATAAAGCAAAACACACAATTCAGATCAGATTGATCTCATTGCTGTCGTGTTCCCTTGTGCACAATCGCAATCCTGATGTCCCAAAACAAAGAGGTGTCCGACTATTATCATTTTTTGTTATTATTTGAATAGGAGGAAAACAAAATAGGAGTGCTGACGGTTAAAAGCAGATTTGTAAAAAGTGTTTACCATGCCATACATGTGGCAGAGGGTGTGTCCCCCCCCCCCCAAATGTTCCCATACTTAAACACACTCTTTTCCTCTTGTATAGAAGTAAATCCCCCCTCCAACTAAAATCCTCCAAAGAATTTCAGAGATTCCCAGAACACAATGATGACACAATAGGGGTACAATAGGGGGTACACAAGCTACATATCAAGCATCAAATGAAAGGGAGCGTATATAGGACGTCGTAATCATCAATCAAGTGATCAGGTATTTCTGAAATAAATAATAACAGTAATGAAAACTGTTATCGTAATACGTGCTTGTGACTTTCGTTGCTTGTTTTACATTTTAATATTTAGCCCCCCCCCCCCACATTTTTTGTTCACCTTTAAAATCAAGCGATAATGGCCATGCGTATTAAAATGTTGGTCATGTGACGGTTTCTCACACTTAAAAAACGCTTATACTTTGGGAAAGGCAGCCCTAAAAGGGTGTGTACAACATTGGTAGTTGTCAAAGACCAGTATCCACACTTGGTGTGACCCAACATCATGAGATCACAAACCTGTGAAGGTTTCAGCTAAATCGGTCTTCGGAGTCATGAGAAAACAGTGAGAAACCCCATTGTATGTTTTCACTGTTTTCAAACATCGGATTTTATCACCAGTGATAAAGACTAATTGTTTTACTCATTTCCTAAAAACTAAAGCATTTAAAGCAAAACTATTTCAAGTGAAGTTTTCCACCATGACCATCTTTATACCGTGTAATATGTGCAAATCTGTTAGCATTATATTTTCAATCTTCCCAATGTTGTACACACCCTTTAAAGCTAAACCACACCCACCGCGCCTAAGGAGAAATATCGTTAATCCTTTTCCTCACAAACCACGAACCAAGCCCGCCCCCACCCCCTCCCTACCAGATCCCACGAACCAAGCCCGCCCCCACCCCCTCCCTACCAGATCCCACGAACCAAGCCCTCCCCCACCCCCTCCCTACCAGATCCCACGAACCAAGCCCGCCCCCACCCCCTCCCTACCAGATCCCACGAACCAAGCCCGCCCCACCCCCTCCCTACCAGATCCCACGAACCAAGCCCGCCCCCACCCCCTCCCTACCAGATCCAATCTGATATTAGGCCAATATGCAAGTAAACAGCAGGTACACACATCACATGATTGCATTATAAAATAAATCAATTTACATTTTCACAAATATAAATAACCTATGCATTTCATAAAACGGGCTACCAAATAAGAAAATATTGACAACTTATAATATAAATCATAAAATAAAAAAAGTGGAGCAACAGTTAGGACAGAGGTCACCATGGGAACGCTCCTCCCTCGTCCTACCTGCATCTTGCATGCCATACCATATATGGCGTCGCTATGAGACGCAGGATGGCGTCCTATGTAAAGTAGCTTTTCTTTCGCTGTGTACAAATTATGGATAGCTATTCCAACGACCGTTCAATCAAAACATACATAATTTATAGTAGCTTGTGATATTACGAGTGTAAACTCATACTAAACTTAAAGGTATGGTGCCTGGTTGGTACCCTGCAAAAACTGCAGTGTTAAAATTGACACCATGGGTGTTGTTACATATAGATACCGAAAAGAATCAAAATTAACACCATATGGTGTTAAAGGAACACTAATTCCTCGGAAAACAATTACAAAGGTGTTATTATTATTATTATTGTAACACCATTGTGATGTTAATAAGGGAATCAATGTGTGGTGAAGAGGTTTTAAACTAATGGTTTAAACTGCGCCCTTCCATTTTGAGAGTCAACTCTCTGATTTTTGTGTACAGTTTGACTCCCAAAATGGAAGGGCGCGCATCATGTCCGAACGTGCGTTCCGCGTTTAAACACTTATATAGCCGTGTTTATATCACACGTTTAAACATGGCCACGGCAGTGATGTCCTCTCGATCAATCAGAATGGATAAACTGTCCCAGGTATTTATGAATTATGATTCTCTCTTCGGTGTCTATGTGTGTCAATTTCATCACCCCAGTTTTTGCAATCTCACGAGAAACATTTCCGTCTGAATTACCGTCCAGGCACGAGAAACTTTGTTGCTTATTTTGATTCGCCAAATCGTGATCAGCACACGTAGATGAAAGAGCACAGAATACATAAGGCATCTTTATAGCGCCATTAAATCAAGAATGAGCACATTTAGATTGGGTGTAAATATTTTTTGAGAAAATAGAATTAGCTGTTGCAAACTGCTTACCATTCCAACCAAAAGGACCTGTGGTATAAATGCAAACAAATAGTTAGTGGCCTGACGTTTCGACCCTGGCAGAGTCTTTCTCGAGAAAGACTCTTCTATAGGGTCGAAACGTCAGGCCACTAGCTAATTTTTGCATAAATAATTTTTGATACACTTCTTGAATTTGCATTCTCTAATGGAGATAGCGAGTGCATTCCAGGTATTGGGAGCAAAATGAGCAAAAGTGCGACTTGATGTAGACTTGAGAAGCTTGACAGAGTTTGGTTCCATGGGGCGAGTATATAGATAGGTTGCAGTATGACGTAAGTCGGCCATCTTTACGGGCAATTTGGAACAAACAGTCATGCGTTACGCGTGAGAACGGCGTGCAGGACGCGCACATTTCACCAAACTCATTGCATGAGCGCTTGACGCGCCTGCAAGCCAAAATGCGATTTGCCCGTAAAGATGGCGTCTACTGGGAACTATCTATAGTGTCTGATTGGATGCTGAGTGAATGCTTCAGCGTCCATATGCCGCGGTGGGGAGACAGGCAAGGTGATAGATAACCAGGTGATGTGCCGTTGAGAAAGGATTCCCAGTACAAAGTTTTCTCGTAACGTGACAGAATCTGGTAGAATTTTCAGCTGAATAGTGTGTTTGGTGAAAACTAGAGCATTGAAATGGCTTGCTGGTGTAGTGCTGCATGTGATTATATGAAAGTCGGTGTTTAGGTTTACGTGGTAGGCCTGGGGTCGATTTCACAAAGCACTAAGATTCATCTTAAGATGAGTTATCAGTATTACCATAGTGATTTGTATTGTGACATCACTCTTTGCTAAGCAACTGCGATGGATTTGCAGTTACGATCAATCTTAACTCTTTGTGAAATCGAGCCCTGTACAGTCGGTACGGTAGTTTCTCAATCTCTCTCAAAAATCAAGGCTGTGTCGTTTCTTTAGGCTCATAGCCTATGATTGTTTTGTTTTTTGTCAACGTAATTCTGATTTATAGGCAAAATTATAAAGAAAGAAAAAAAAAAAGTCACATGTCAAAGATGCAGCTGAATACAGTGTCTACTTGCTGAGAAAACAGCAAAAAAAATGTCACGGTATTACCACACGAACGCCGAATCCATCCACGATGTGACAGCGGGTACCAACCGCATCTCTGGCCACAGCATTCGCGAAAGGACACCAACCCTTAGAAATCTGAGGGACGATTCATGTATGAATCATTTCTCAGATTCAAATGATTTTAGGTGAAAATTATCCAAACCATAATACTTCAAATGGAATATCCTTTCTCAAAACAGCTTACAAAACAGTCAACAGATATAAGGCTACTCACCAGGTAAGTTTTTATGGTCATTAATTTTCGGAGCACTTCTACTTTAAAGGTAAGTGATTTCTCACCGTGGTAGACCGTGTGGGCGGGGAGAGAGTTAAGAGTGCAAATAATGACCCAGTTGTGTATTTTAGCAAATTGATAAGCCTTTTTACCAACATCTTAAAACGGTGTTATATAAGTAATAATATGGATTTATATAGAGCACATTCTAAGACGCATTACTCACTGCGCTACAGAAAGATGAAAAAGATGTACAATGATCAACATTGCGAAAAATCAAAGCTAAGAAACTAGACGCAGTATGCTTGTGTAAAGAGCAGTGTCTTCAGTTCTGTTTTGAAAGTTTACAGAGAAACTATGTTCCGGATAGAATCGGGTAGTTTTTTCCAGAGAACAGGTCAAATTAATGCGTAAAAAGGGCCCGGTCACCATAGCGTAGGCCCCCTACAGTCCTGGACCTGGAAACAACTATTAGGACTGGTGATGATCACGAATGAAACGAGTAGAAGCACTTCTTTATCTTGATGTCAAGTGCTAGTTCATAAAGTTATTTTTATACTAAAGTCAAGATCTTAAAGTCAGAGTCAAAGTGATCATTGTGATTGATTTGTGGCTGTGACGAGTTTGTGTATAAATAAAGGTTTTAATTTTACGGTATCGCACTATTATTGATTGTGAACCTGAATTTTGTATTTTGTTGCAGTGACTATTGATGTGACACTTTAAATAATTTCATTCTGCAAACAGATACTCTTAAAGGTGCTGGTAAGATTTTTTGCCGATTTAACCCTAACATTTATATTCTAATGTGTTAATGAAAAGTATTGGGTTACACTATAGATTTGGGAAGAACTAAAATAAACAACTTCGTGTATTTTCATTCATCTTTACTGGTCCGTGCCCTGATCTTTAACCCCCCCCCCCCCCCACCCCACCCCACTCCTCCACCTCCGCACCTCCGAGCACCACCATCCCCAACCCGTCCAAACCCTCTTAACTTCCAAACATTTATTTCAATGCTGCCATAAATCAAAAGAATGATACAAAATGTTCAGATTAATCAAATAGCCTGTATGCACTGTACATCAGTTTACAAATTGATATAACAGTTAACATTAAACAAATGGCAACAAATGGTGTAAGACAATAATCAAGGTCATTACTCTCCCTATTAGTATTACATACAAATAAGCTGGTGTGATGTGTCTTCAGACATTTGTTTTGCCGGCGGAATTATACAGATAATAGTGCAAACAAGAAATGAGTTTTTAGTTTTCTTCACACAGTACGGTCAGAGGTCATACTACATAATGTTCTATTAATCCATGTCGGCCTTCTTTCATGCTCAATCAGTTATAGGTTCTTTATTTTTAAAATCAATGAATAACAACCATATAAAACCGGAACCGACTGGGGACTACAGCATGCATGAATATGTATAAGAGGGCCCAATGGATTAACGCACGGTTGAATGGAAGGTGTGCCGTCTTATTTACATGTACAAACATTGTTATTGTCAATTGTGGTTCGCTCAATAGGACTGTGCCCTGTTGCTCTATTCTTATACGTCCCAATGGTCATCAAATGTGTCCAAGATGGCTGAGACTCACTAAGAACCATGGAAGTTGACTCCAATGGCAAGAGAATTGCAGGTCTAGATATAGTTGAGAACGGTTTCCAGCAATGGCCTTTAATAAGCTGGTATACAATCTACTGTGATATCTGTCGCTCCATCGCAAATCTAACAACAGAGGTATGTAAAGGGTGTTTGTACAACGATTTTTTCCCATGAGGTATTAGCTGTTAATATGCATTGTATTGGGTTGCACCATCGAGGCCTACCTCCATGGTTGCACTGACCACAGTGCATAAGCATTGAAGATTCACATTATAGTAATGATCATACTTTTAGTCTACGGCTTCCCGACTGTACGTAGAGATACAGGGTTGTACCATGTTTACAACACCAATAGAGCCTCATTTTTGGTTCCATGAATGTGAGGAATATGAATGACAAAATACTTAAATGAATACACCTGTTCTTGTCGGATCAGTCCCGTCTTCCGATTCAACGGGTCTCTCTGCTGACGTGACCATAATAAGACTGAAAGTTTTGTAATAGTCACTACCAAAATGTGCAACAACAATCAAATGAACTTGAGTCCCCATATTATTCATGTGAAGAGACGCCCACTTTACCGTTTCCCGCAGTTGGCCGTGCCGACAACACAATAATGTTGTTTGACTTTGCATTAACATAACAACCCCTCTGGGACTGAATATAATTTTATGTTTTTATTTATGGCTACATATAAAAATGTATTTACACGGTCACAATCATGCCATTATTAGGCTCTTTGTGGTTGCCTATATACATGTGCATGCGTTGTACGTGGTTTATGAAGAAAATGCTGGTATTGATTTTGAGTGTAGGTACTAAATATCGTCACAGCTGCGAATTTTGTCAACCTCGATTGACAAAAGTATGGGTAACCTTCTTTCTAAAAAAATACAACAGTTGATAATTTAATACAAAACTGGTATCAAATTATCCGTCTCACTGAAAACTAGTTGCGCACAACACCAAAGCAAAAAGTATGCATATTATTCTAACTATCGGGCTTAATATTTTCTTCTTATTGTGCCCACCAGTTATCTGTGATACTCGAAGCCGCTCTTGTTACTGTGGTCGGTTTTTGTAAACAAAAATAAGGTCTATTTTGGCTGATCATGGAAGAAGACACGGGTTATTTTAGATTTTTACTTGTTTGAAATTTGTTAGTTGGCCTACCAATTATTCTAGTAACCAATACTGTATTCTTAGAGAAAGAGTTTGTATTCTAAAGAAAGTTAACATTCACCACTATATGTAAGAAAGATGCGTGCAGCCGGCTGGCGAATTCGTGCATGTGGTTCGAATGCATGCTGGGGTTCGAATGCATGGCTGGGGGTTCGAATGCATGCCCGGGTTTCGAATACGTGTCTGTGGTTCGAATGCATGCCTGGGTTTGAATGCGATTTTTTTTTTACCTCTCAATAAATCATTTAAATTGTTCTGTTTTTTCTTAGGATATAGTGTCACAACCCTTGGCATTATCATTAGAAACTCGAGACGGTTGTCTTCTCTATTCAGTGATGCATTCCCAAGGCTATTGAAATGAACATATTCCATTGTGGCCTATACCGGTACATGTATTCCCCCTCCACCAGACTATGACTAGACACTGAACTTTCTGGGCGAGGATCAAGATGGCGTCCGGTAATGTACAGGTTGCCCTTCTTACTGTCATCATGCTTGTTGGGGCATGCAGAGTATTGCTTTCGTTGGTCTATCTGGACGAACGAGTAGTCACCGGTAGCGTACAAACACCTTACAACCCACCAACCAAACCATCTGAAGCAAAGCGCAATATGCAAGAACAAGAGATAGGTTCTGTCGATGCAGATACGGATAAAGATGGCGAACACGCCCTCAACGACCTAATTGATAAATTTCACCAAGGCCCTTCCGAGAAAGATGAAGATTTGTTGGTTGAAAAAACCGAAGTTAAAAGAGATAAACTTGCCCTATCTGCGAGGAAAGTTTTAGAGTTTGAGACGAAACTGAAGAACTTGAAGGGGAAGTGGTTGCACGAAAAGTTAAAGTTTTGGACGCCTTCTGGTTCGACAATGTGCCCAAATGGCGGGGATGGTTTGTATTTATTATCAGTGATAAATTCTGAGCCACTGAATGTGAATCAGCGAGACGCTCTACGCACGACGTGGGGCTCGAAGCACTCCGTGGAGGGCGAGAATGTACAGACTGTGTTCATGGTGGGACATCCCACGTCACAGGGAACAGAAGACTCCTTGAAAAAAAGAGTCATCGAAGAAAATGACAACAATGGCGACGTCATTGGCACTAGTGTGATCGAGCCGAAAAAACTCACAACCCCTTCAACTATGAGAATTCTAGCTACGTTTAAATATGTCTTAACACACTGCCCTCTCGTGAAATATGTGTTCATTGGTCCGGAAAACCTCTTCGTACATCAAAAGAACATGATTGAATACTTGAAGTCGTTAAACAATCCGACAAGTCTATATGTAGGCCGGGTTCGGAAGGACAGTAAGCCACAGCGTGATCCCAAGAATAAAGATTTCGTGGATATGAAAACTTACAAGCCGGAGACTTACCCAAAGTATTGCGTAGGTGGGGCTGGATTTGTTGTATCTACGCAGTTCATTCAAGATGCCTACTTAAAGAGTATGTCAATGGCCATCAAGACGCAAGAATTTACCATCGGAGACGTGTATCTTGGGATGATCGCACTAAATCTGAAAGTCTGGCCCAAGTACAAGGATTCATTCCTAAGGCACGGTAGCGACGCGGATTATTGCGACCTGAGAGATACCATCACGCTGGGTGGTTTCGGTACAGAGCACCTCATGAGATCTGTCTGGAGGAACCACAGTTTGGTGGTGGACTACTGCCCCAATGCTATTCCTAACGCTACGGAGATTGAGCAGTGGACGGGCAAAATGGACAACAGGGGGTACTTCGGCAAGGTCCTGAAACTAATTCACCACCCGAAGAAGACATGTTGGAAGAATCCTAAGACAAGACAGGCACCATACCTTCTCGCTCTCGTGAGCTCCATGCCTGAGCACTTTGATCTGAGGACAGCGATCCGCAAAACGTGGGCAGCACCCGACTACATGACTAATACAAATTCTAAGACCCTTTTCATCTTGGGCAAGTCCCGTGGAATGACCGCTGGCATGCAGGAGGCCATAGACGAAGAATCGCGTAAAAATGGCGACATCATCCAAGCCGACTTCTTGGAATCGTTCCACAACCTCACTCTCAAAGTCATCCTGGGGTTGAGGTGGGTCTCCACCAATTGCAAGCAAGTCTCCTTCGTATACAAAGGGGACGACGACATGCTGGTCAACTTTGAGCGAATCACGAGCCATCTTCAATCCCTTCCCCGCAACCAATCACAACAGCTGTTTCTCGGTCACATGATGGGTCGTAGTCCCGTTGTGAGGGAGAAATCCAAATACCAGGTTCTTAGGTCACAATATCCGTTTAAGTACTTCTTACCGTATTTCTCTGGCGGTGGTTACATCATGTCTTCCGCTGCAGTGAAGGGTATGTACGAAATGACTCTGAGCACCAAACTTATTCCCATCGACGATGCATACGCGGGTATCCTGGCGTCCCGCTCAAAATCCAAGATCAACCTCAGCGCAGCCTCGTCCAAGTATTTCATCACCACCGGAAGTCGCAAGGATGCCTGCTTCCTCCGGAAAGCTTTCAACCTCCACGGCTTCAAGAAGACATCCGTGATGAAAGAAACTTGGGCAGAATTCATGGATTTATCAGCAATGTGTGAAGAACCGAAAAGACTAAAACCGGGTCGTATAAATCGTTGATTTACCGAGAAGTGTACATAGGTTGACGGCCCACCATCTCACGCCACCCTTCTCTTGTGAGGGGGTAGGGTGCCGACCAGATGAACTTCGTTAAATAAATGTATTATAAGAGGAATCTTTCAGACTAAAATTGCGCCAAAAACACTAAACTTGCACATATTGCCCAACGGGAACCAGATTCCCCACGAATTTACAATTCCAATGCAAAATAGTTTTCACTATGGGTTTTTGGGTGGGTTTTTTCAGAATCATGATTTGATCTATTTTGTATTTTACTTTTTTGCTATTGATATATTTATAAAAAAGAAAACTACAGATCGGTGTTTGTTGTGTTCATTAATTTGTTCGAGGACGATTAACATTACTGCGGAGCCCGAAAAGGTGGACAATTTTTGTATTATAATATTTCGTTCCCTCGAACTGTTCTTTCTGAACGAGGAGGGGTGTTAGGTTTAATGTTTGACGCGAGATACATGCCCTAGAGTAAACCTTAGTTTCTAGCAAATGGATTCAGTTTGTACTCGGGTCTTAAAGTCTTTAAATAAAAAAGTGAACAGAGATGTATTAATGGAATTGTTTCGCAATATTTAATTCGTTGTGAGTTAACATACAACTGGCAGCAAATGACATATTCAATATCTTTAATCTAATATTAAGTACTTCAAAAACAACTATCAATCAATACTGGTCATATATAAACATCAATATATATATAAATACAATAGATTTGTCTCTTGTTGATCTTAAAACACACAAAATTCTCTTCATGGCAAAATCATCTTGTTTAATGTAACTTCAAATATTGTACAATCTGGTCAAACTTTATCCCAAGACTTTGAAGGTCATCCGTAATTCTTGTATCTCTTAGACCGCGGCCAAATTCATTATTAAAACGGCCACTTAGCACAAAAATGCTTAGCAGTGAGAAATTGTACTTAGTAGAAACAGGTTACCATCCAAAATACCACCTTATACCTTTTGTTTGTCACTGGTCATCACCGCAAATCTGCTTAACAGCTGTATGTATCTGGGCTCAAGGTCCACTGTCAATGCAGAAAATATTTTTGTTAACAAGCAAAACAATTGCAGGAAATTTGTCACAAACAGAACACAGGACAGTCTTTTCACTGGTAACCTTTTTTTGGTGAAGAAAAAGTGTTTATTTTTTGCTAAGCATTTCTTTGTGCCAAAGCAGCTCATTGAAATTAGGCCCGAGACAGGGGTCAGAATTGGACATCATTGTTTAGTTATAGTGTGACTTGATTAGCACCTTTAATGGTTTCATTTTTTAGTTAAACATTTCTATAAAATCTGTTCACTACTTACTTTATATACAAATGCAATCGGAATAACTACTTCATATCATCATTGACTTCACACAGTTTTTGAAACCATGAAAATCTTTGGTCTTTCAACACTTTTATAAGAGACAACTGAATTGTTTCACTTTAGATAATAAAGCATCTAAATAAGGCATAAGTGGGCCTTGAAATGGTTGGGGCGGTGCGAATTTGTCTCCATGACACAGCAGTTGAGGTTCACCAACACTTTCACATAATTATGCCCAAGAATTAGATTATAGTATCAACTGCCCCAGGCAAGGTTTGGTTAATTCTAAAAATCAATTCATTCCATACTGCATGGGTTTACTATCCAACATTGTGGAACTATCAATGTCTGCATTCCAGTCTACTATTAACTAAGGTTTTTTGTAAACTTAAAAAAAAAAACATACTAGGCAGTTTGGTTAGCTCGTGGCCTAATTGTTTGGACTTGGAGGTAGGATTGGTATCTGTGACCCAGTGATAAGCACTTGTTTTGGGGACTGCTGGTCCAAGTCCTTCTGAACCCTTCCCATTAGCAATTAGATATGTCTGCATTGCTGGCACTTAATGAGCACCAAAACTATGCTTCAAGAAGCAAAAAGTGTTAACCCTACACATGTATCTCCCAAGGTATTCACACTAAGTAAGAGCCTTCTCAAATCCATCAAGGTCCAACAGAATTATGGCTACTCAGCGCCCAAAGCCTGCATAATCTGATAACACTGCAACCATCTTTGACAAGATTTTGTTTGCTTCAAAAGACTCGGGGGGGGGGGGGGGGGTACTGAGTAGACAGTGTTTATAACCATGGAGGAAGAAATAGTTTAACACACATCAGTGTATGGGTAAATCAAAAATGATATTCTTTCTTGATACATGTACAAATTTAACATCTATTAAAGTCGATGTGTGGTACCCAAGACCTCAAAGTCCGAGACTGAGACCGAGACCTCATTAAAATTGTCAACACTTTGTAAAACAATTTTTCAATAAAAACTAACTTGTGAGGGGCCCTCAATCCAAGAGGGATTTACCTATGTACTGTTGAACCTTTGCCAAAACCAAAATAAAACTAGGAATTCAATTTTTATTATGTTAAAAAAACAAGTAGTTCTTGAATGATGTAAATGATGACATCATTTTACCTTTCAACCTGAAACAATGGCTTTTTAATAGTATTTTGTTTCAACTTCTGGTTTGAACTGGAAGACAAGGTCAAAAAGGGGTCATATCAGTGAAACATTTATTTAGTTTGTAAAGACCTTTCAAATGATGTGATGAAGAAAAATCAAATTTGTGATTCAGGAGTTATGATTTTTGTGAATATTGAACTTTGATTTCATGTAATTGGATACCTGATGACTTCATCAATAGTTCAGGTGCCGTCTTAATGATGAGGTTCAAATGTCTGATGAGTTTCAAGATTCAATTCAGTTTCACTTTTGAGTTATGTTTTAGAGAAGAGTTGAGTGGAAGAAGAATAAGGAAGAAAAAAACAAACCAGAACAATAACAAGAGATGTTCGCACTACTGCATGAACACCTAAATATTCCTCAGCTTTAGTCCTACTCATACTAGCTGATTCCTTTTTTAACATAGAAAAACACGTCCCAAAATTTGTTTTGTTTCATCCATTTCAGCAAGTATGTAATTGTTCAAATCATGTAAGTAAAATACTGCGAACATGACTAAAACATGACAAACATCCATTTCACTAAGTAAGTAAAGTTGCCTGTGTATATTTTATGTTGTGATCACAACTCACAAATCTGATGAAGGCTGAACTGGTCCCCGTCTGTTCAGTGATGGATTTGATCGAAAACAAAACTTTGGAACCAAATGCTTTACACTCTCCTGTTGTGTTGTCCACAAACTCTATAATCCTTAAAAAGCAAATTTAATGATCAATCATGTGACACTACACATTAGTGTCAACAAGACTGCAATGTATAATCAAAGTAAAAAATTCAAACGCAAACTTGTTTTCTTAAAATTTTATAAACTCTTTTCAAGGTTTTGAGCGATCCGGTTCAATGTACATCCTGTAGTTGGCTCTGTCAAACATCGTTGCCGCTCAGTGGATGCACACACATTGCATGACATGCGGTTTGTTAATGAATAAGGACACACAGTTCATGCTGCTGGTGATGAACTGCCTAGAGTGATACAGGCAATAAACCATAAACCAAAAACAGTTAATCGAACAACGAACAACCAACTTCAAACATTCTGGAGTTTTTAATGGGTCTCGGCAAGGTCTCGGACCGAGACTATCCGAGACCTGTGCCCGAGACCGAGACCTCAACATTCGAGACCGAGACCTCGGCCGAGACCTCCAACACTGGTGGTACCCGCTGCTAAAATATAGGAATCCAACTGCCTCCAGGCTACCAGGCAAGCTTGGTAGTCTAGTGGTAAGACATCTTCTCTAGAATGGCAAAGGTTGTGGGTTTGAATCCCACTCAAGTAATATACCTGAGGACTATTTTCACAGGACTCAAGAAGGTATTGATTTAGTATACAGTACTTCACACAACATCTATGACCAAGTTCCTTATGAGCAATAACAATCTTGGTTACTGATTCTCAGAGGTATCGGACTATTTTCCATTCAAGCCTGCAAAGTGTGAGAAAACGACAGCAGGTGGTCTTGTTTGCGCCTAAGCATGGATGCAGATCTGAGTCAATCTACGCACAACCTGTCTGTGGATTTTGATGGATTTGGGGGAGTTAGGTTTTAACAAGTTGGAATGAAGGCAGCTTCTGAATACTTTAAATTTAAACAGTAAAGTTTACATCTCAGTAAGTTTACATCTCAGTATATTTTACTAGAAAAAGTGTAAAAAACCCCAGCATTTTCCCCGCAAGGAAGGCCTCGTTTGTGATTAGTTTGATCACATATTTTTAATTAGCTGTCGTCTGTCCAATAAGAGATGATACAGAGCTGCTGATGACCAAAGGCCTTCTCAAAAATGTAGCTAGTGCGGCTCCAACACTGGCTAAATAGGCCTCGTCCATCAATTAAAAGCACTGTGTAGACAAAATACACAGTAATAAAAATAAATGATGGCAGCCAAGCCAGAGCCAAAGCTTGAGACCATTGATTATAAAACTACCCCACACTAGAACACTAATTGCTCGATAGAAGATCGTAAAAGACCTTTTTGTGCCAAATTTGAGAAAGTATGGCTTGAAGGCAACATTTATTAATACATGACATAACAATGAACTTTTGCACACAAACCAACAAGCACCTGTTGTGACGAATCTTTTAAAATTTAGTATAAAGATAGTGTGATACAGTGCCACGAAATGAGAGTGAACCTGGACAATATTAAAATACAGGCCTAATTTCCTCAATCAGGTAAGTAGAAATACGGCTTTAAAAATGTGCCTGCGTAGCAGAAATTAGCAGAGAACCAGCGACAATCGGCACTCGTCATGTGGTATTTCGGCTGGTTACCTATAGCCAATTTCAATGAGGTGCTTAACCATCAAAAACAAACTATGCTTTCCAGAATAAAGTTACCAGCCAAAATACCATGTCACATGTACAATGAGTGACTGGTATCCTGCTTATTTTTGCTTAGCAGACAATTTATAAAAACTTTTTTCTGCTTAAGCAGCTCTATGAAATTGGGCACTGGTCTTTGCTTTGCAACAGTTTTCTGAACCTGACGAGGTATTTGTGCTTAAACAGCTGTGTGAAATTGGCCTTCAAAAACAAAGTTTTAAACATGAACATTTGGTAATGAGTTGCCTCATCGAGGTTCAGTGTGTACTGTTGGAACACTTTTCTTGATCTTAATTCCATAACCATTAAGAGTTATCGCTAATGTCGTAGGAGCAAGTTAAGAGCGTTTGAAATGAATGCTGAATGCTCACGTCCACGATCCAACGTTCTCTTTCCAAAACCAATACTTTATCATCCAGGCATGATATTTGGTGCTTGGAAAAAAGTAGGAACAAAAATGTTTGAGCACAAGGGCTGACCTACTTGTTCATATGGTGTATGGTTTAATATATATTTTTTTGGCTATTTAATCACAATTTTACAGATTTTTCCGAGGGCAAAACAAATCAGAAGACTAGAGTAGGAAGAATATCATGCCTGATCTTGTTTCCTTCACACATTAGATCTATGCACACGGGGACCCAAGGTTCCATAAATGATTGACTATGTACAGGTCACAGACCCCAAGCCTAGATTCACCCCATGACTTGGCCTCCTTATCAGCATTCCTCAATAGTAGGACCACTAGTTGATGATGTGACCTCATCTGATGTCATACTACAGTAGCACGCATTACACACTAGTTCCTTCTCAGTTTGGGCTGCCGGAGCTGTGTGAAAAAAAGATAAATATGGTATTTGTGGCGTATCGTTGCCGAGAGGTCAAGCACATAGGACTCAAGCTCTGGTGTTTCTGATTAGCGGAGTGTGGGTTCGAGTCCCTGTCTTGACACTTTTATCCTAAAGTCAGATACTTGACCATTATTGTTTTGTGTATAATGCATGTAAAAGAACCCAGTTATACTTATCGCTAAGAGAAGGGGTTTGCCGCAGTGTTTCTGGCAGTGGTTGCCAAGTGCACCGCAGCACCTTGTAAATCCTTATAAGGTGCTACATAAATGGGCCTGAAAATTCATAACAACTTCAAAACCTGTCTTAAAAAGTGTTTCACTTTGTTCAAGGGCCTTGAGCATCTTATTGGTGAATGTGCATAATATAACGCTCCAATTTTATTATTATTATTTAGTTGTTGAACAAGAATTATTCAAAAACCCTGGTAGATCTTTTTTTTATCATCTGATTGAAACCAGTCAAAGACACATTTCTGCTTTGGCTGGTAGCCTTATTCTGCTAAGCAACTATTGGTTTGTGCTTCAGTAATGTTACGATTTGAGCGCAGATATTAAACTACTTAGTTGGAAGTGTTACAACTGATCACAGAAAAATAAGGGAAATAAACGACATGTCATAAAACCCTCTACGAGTGATTTTATTTTCAGGGAAATTTGAAACACAACGGTTAAAGTGATTTTTAAAGGACACTTTCTTCCGGCCATCGTGGTCAGTTTGGATTTGAATTTGACTTACATGTTGCCCCAAATGTAGAACGAGGCAGCTTCCTTGAACAGCATCGTTGACAGAACTGGTTACCACATGACCGGCAGTAGCGCTGATAAAAAAAATTATAATAATTGCGTTAATTTCCCGGTCAACAGAATATGAGTGATGCCACAAACCTCAATGGGCAAGCATTATATCTTAAGTGTGTACCCAAGAACAACAGATGTCCGCAAAATGTAGTAAGGTATTTTGTTGACTTAATGTGGACTTACAATGTCCGAATGAATCATAAAATCTAGTTATGTTTCCGTTAAAAGTAAAAGTTTTTTATATCCGAATACTGTCTCAAAATAAAGCAGATTTTTTAAGGAATCACCAGAGCAAAAATCAGCCGTCTCAACAATTTGTCCTGAAAATAGGAACTGTTTTATGAATGTTTTTTCCTTTAACTACATGATAACCATGGAAAGTACACAACGCATAAACCAACAAAAACATGGGCGTGACACTCGTACTTGTGTGTTTAACAAGGAACCATGGTCGCTGCGTTGTGGTCGCAAGATAGTAATCGTCACAAATCTAAATGCTTACAAAAATGTCCACCAGACAATTTGTAACACCAGGACTCGTTGTAAGCATATACTCGGTGACGGGATTTGATATCTATGAACATTCCTGAAAATGGCTTGTGGGCCTTGGTTCCCCTTATTCTAGACCTGGAATCTCCCAGATGTTTCAATTCAGGAGGTTTACAGACTCTGTGAATCACCAGAAAAACAAAACTTCCGGTTTGGACACAATGTGGACTACTTCTTTCTCCCTTTGGTGACTGATTACTTCTTTAAAGAAAATGTTAATACTTGAGAATTCCTGAGAAATCACATGCCTGTATTGTATACTTGTCATGTGTTCATGAATGAACTTACCCTGCGCTTTAATACAGCTGAAAACATTGTCCCACAGAGATAGCACACCTCCACCGGGATACCAGCAGAGTTGAGTCTCAGCATGGGCAGTTCTGGTGCAGTAGAAGAGCGATTTCTGGTTGCAGCAGCTAAAGCTAACTTGGCATAATTTGGGCCTGCTTCATCCAGGGATTTGCTCTTTTGCTGAGGAGTCAATAAATTCAATGCTCATAATTACAACAAAACTTTACAATTGTACTGTAAATGGTTCCCACTTGACGTCACATAGAGTAAAGTCGGCCATCTTTATGGGCAATGATGGTTATATATTGAATGCACAACTATGCGTTATGCGTAAATATCGGTAGCAACATGCTGGAGTTTGATCAAATTCCTTGCATGATTGGTCGAGGAACTATTTGGATGCGTAGAAAAGTTACACACTTGACGCAGCTCAAAGCCACACACCAAGCTGACCGTAAAGATGGCATTTATCGCAAACTATTTATTAGATTTGTTTGAGGTAGAAAAACAAATCTGGCAAGGTTTTTTTGAAAGATTGTATATTATGGACATGTATGATGATTGAACTGCATCTACTTGCTTCTGATAGAAGTGTACGGTGAAAAAGCGTGATTGATTGTTTGTTTGAAATCTAGCTTGGCTAAATTTGTCACTGTCAATCTCATACATGTATGTAGATCTTTACTCAAAAAGTATAACATTTTCAAGTATACACAATTTTCATTTTGAGTTATATTTTGCATCTTTGATTTTGAGTTTGGTTTGCTAATTTGGGCCATCTGGGAAATGGGCCACTTGACAAGAAATGTGACCCATTCATACAATATGAGGTCAACAGAGCTACTGTTTCAAAATTTGTCTTTGAAAAGAGCTTCACTAAATGCGCTTGTTTTATGAAAACAAAATTAGATGTGCACAAGGAAAATTATTGAATGCATGGTTAAAAAGAGAAGATTGACTACTTGCAGTTATTAGCTTTAAATTCCAAAAGCAGATAAAACCACTTTGCAGGTGTCAGCAAAATGGTGTTCAACAAGAAGTGAAACAGACATAAGCGGTAAACCTACGCAGAGATGTAGAGGGCGATGTTCAATGAGTGGATGGATGGATGGTTTGACGTCAGTCGGTACCTGGTCCTTGGACTCCTGGTCCTCAGGCTGAAAGATGGATGGAATGCAATATAAAGCGTGATCAATGAAAGGTGCAGCTCGCAGCTATAACAATCATCTTCAGAAAATGATGTCACCTTCAGGTGAACTCTACTTGAATCTGATCTTAATACTTCTGAGTATTATTACTATTGTTATTATTATTATATATTTCCTGGAAATGAAACCCTGGATGCCTCGTATTAAGTTAACTTATTCACTGTAGCTACAAGCCTGAGGAGACCTTTAAACAAGGGTGCTTGCAATGTGAACCAGAAACACTGGGGTTAACCCCTACTCTTCCAAGATAAGTGTCCTGGGTTCTTTAAGATGCACTACCAATCATAGTACATGGGACCTACAGCTAAATGGACAAAGCAATTGTGGTAAAGTATCTTGCTAAAGGACACAAGTGCCATGACCAGGACTTGAACCCACACTCTGCTGATCAGAAACACCAGCAGAGCTTGAGTCCTTGGCTCTTAACCAATCGCCCACGACACATCACCAAGAAACTCCATTCCAAGCTAAGACATCTAAAGATGGGTTTCACTATCATTCAATTCATTGGACAACTCCTATAGACGATGTGACCTCTGACGTCATTTGAAAATCATAACATGATGCGCGCATGTCGCCGGGCAAAACCTTTGTGTACTTGACAGCCAGCTAGAAAGTACACGCAATATTACCATGACTACGCGTCTTTTTGCCCGGCGGAACATGACTTGGACAACAGACTTGTCAACAGAGGGCGGTTTGAATGTAAACAGAGGTCACATCGTCTATACTATCAATCTTTGCTCTTTGAGAAACTGAGCCTCGTACAAATCAAGTAAGAGTTTACACATTTGTAATTATTATTTTAAACACTTTTAATTGCTGATATTTAGTGGGTTTCATTGTGGTTTTGTGTATTTTTATACTTACTTTTCACACCAGGAAAAGGAATTTCATGTACTTTTTTAATAAAAAATATTGAAAGATTGATATTGAAGTCTCAATTGAAAAGCACAAGAGCATTTCCAGTAGAATTTTTTCAAGTTAGAGTTACACAATTTGCTTTGAAACAAGACAGTTAAAATAAATGCACTCTTCTAAATTGATGCCACAACTATAAGTACCTTGGTTGCCGATTCAGTAATAAGAAACAAATACATGTGCAGTAGTTCTAAAATTACTGTTGCTTGAAGCTGACAGAGGTTAATAGATAGTACCAGTGACAAACAACATACATCTTCTGATTTTTACATTGGAAACCTATTTCTTCTCGGCAATTCTGAGCAGCTCTAAAGTTAGAGATGTTTCGATGTCCTCCTTGTCGCAATGAAGGATTAAGGAGGACTGAGGGCTGTAGTCCCAGTCCAATCTTATCTTAGTCCAAACATGTTGGTGTAAAGTGACATAGGAGAGGAGGATATTGGAGGATTGAGGTCACCTGTTGGCCAGTGGGCCTAGGGAGTAAGGGTTAATAAAGCCAGCGCTAATAGAAAAACTACGTATTACCACCATATCGTTGAATTCCTTTAGTTTCTTCTTGCTAGGTTTGTTGTTGTTTGTGACAGATGGATGATCACGGTGAGACGAGTTACTGAGCTCTTTGATGACCTTCATAAAATGTTGATTGATACAGAAGACACTGCTGATGGCCACCATGACACACCACCTCAGTGGGAGAACGTACAAGAGCAGGAGTGTGAGAGAAGTCCCGCCGTAGAACCTGGTGGGTGTGGAACACAAAGATTTATCATTTTTCGAGCAATACATTTGCATGGTTATTTGTAGGTTTTATTTGCTGTCACAACATGTGTAGTATCTCTTTTTAAGCTAGATGTTTGTCGAAGAACTCTAAAATTGGGGCACACAGACAAACCATTTCATGAGAAATACATTTGCATGTATATGGATGGGGTTTGAGGCATTGCATGGTGAGGTATCAATGTATATTTGGTTTGCGGTAACACCATGTATCTACTTGCTAGATTGATAAAAAATAAATAAAATGTGCCCCCCAAAAAAAATATATATTTAAATAAAAATGAATGAATATAAAAATAAAATAAAATAAATAAACAAATACATATAAATGAAAAAAAAAATAATACTTATAAAACAATAAAGAACTTGCAAAAAAAATTCAAGTCTACTTACACTGAAGACAATTTTGTATCCTGCCATCCGAGCAGTTCATTCACTCTCTGCACGGATTCACAGCATGCCTTTAAATAATCTTGAGCAGTCAACATCAACTGTCGATACTCTACCAGAACTTCACGACCTCTCCTCTGGTGCTGCTCTGCATCTTGTGTACTGCTCTGATCTTTCTCCTGAGGAGTAGTTGCTGAGCTGGCAGAGGTCGCTGATGAGGTTGGTGTTGAGCTTGGCTCATTGGGCCGATTGGCTGATTTGGCTGTTGATTTTTGAGAATCTTGGTGATTTAATTTTGCCACGCCCCCAGCCCCACCCAGTAAAAAGAGGAAGGAGAGGCAGCTAACCAGCATCTGACCTGTCAATATACAAGAGATTATAAAATATCTCAGCAAAGTACACCGTCAGCAGAGTCAGACAGATAACATGTTTCAATCAATTAATAAATCAAAACAATTTATATTGCTGAAAATTCATGAAAAATGGCTTGCGGGTCTGGGTTCCCCTTTACTGTAGACCCAGAACCTCTCAGATGTTACAATTCAGGAGGTTTACAGACTCTGTTCATCACCAGAAATACAAAACTACAGGTTTGGATCCAATGCGGACTACTTTTTTGTTCTCCTTTTGGTGACTGCCTTAGGCTTACTTCTTTTAAGAAAATTTGAGAGGTTTTTAGAAAATCCTTTAATCAGGAAATATCCTTAGAAATCACATGCCTGAACGACTGTATACTCTGTGCTTTGCAAGTCTTGCAGAAAAATCATCCACAGGCTCAAATTTTACCCATGATTCCTACATTCTATATATGTACCAGACCATCAAGCGTACCAGGTGATCAAAGGCTACTTTGAATTCTGTCATCAGCAGCGGGTAAAAGTGTGAAAATTATCAAGACATAACTTAGTTTCACCAGTTTGTTATGACTTTGCACAGATGCCAAAACTTCATGTAGTCTGTCTTTCCGAATAACTTACCAGACTCCATGAAGAAGCAGATGATAAGTGAAACGATCCAGAATGAAAGAGTGACAAATGGTACCTCCCACCTAGATAAAGATAAAACCTCTCATTACGATGGTAATAGACCGTGCAACTCTCGCGAGTACTCAAACATTTTGAGGACCACTTCCATTGACATTGCTTTAAAGCAGAAGGAAACAAACTCGCACCCTTGGACGAGTCCCAATGTTTGAATACGAGCGAGACTTGCACGGTCTGCTGGTGTTCAAGGCACTGGCACGATAAGCATGTTTTACACACCAACCTGAATAAATTACCAAGGATTTGAATGTTGATCAGATTTTAAATTATTTGAAGGCCACATTTCACAGAGCTGCTTCAGTAGAAAATGTGCTTAAAAATCTGCTTAGCAAAAATTAACATGATTCCAGTCACAGATGGTACATGTATGTAGTGAAATGGTTGGCTGGTAACCTTATTCTCACAATCATAATTCTGTTGTCCTTAGCTACTTTTTGTGCCTAAGCAACTCTATGTAAATTGGCCCTGGTCACCACATTTTGCTAACAACAGAATATTAACCCTGTCAGATCCTTTCAGCCAAGGAGTAAAAGTTGGTACAATGAAATGATGATTGAGGGGGGGGGGGGGGTGGCATTGCCATCTTGTTATTCATGCCAATCAGTTAACAAACCTAAGAATGAAATAGCAAAGTATTGTGATCTCATAATGGTATTTACAAGAATCAGTTTTTACTGGTTTTGAATGAAGGGAATTTTGCACAAAAACATTAGCATCTTTGTCCCTAGGATGATGTCCCAGCAGGGATGGATTTGACGAAGAAAATTCCTGTGGATTCCCCTTATTCTAGAAACATAGCCTGACCTCCCAGATGTTACAATACACCGATCCATTAAGCCCCGCCCATTTCTCATTGACCAATCACAGCCGTGAAATCTGATTACCATTTGAGCCGTTTGGTGATCTTTGTTCTAATGGTGATCAGGTTTCGTGGCTGTGATTGGTCAACTCGTAAGGAGGCAGGGCTTAATGGATTGGTCTATTCAGGAGGTTACTCTGTGCATCACCAGAAATACAAAACTACAGATTTGGACACAATGTGGACTATTTCTTTCTCCCTTTGGTGACTGCTTTACTTCTTTTAAGAATACTTGAAGGCTCAATTAGCCCTCTTGCTGTCTGACCATTCAATACCATTCACTGTGGTTTTGAATGATAGATAAGCTATGCCAGCCTTGCAATATGATACCATGAGGGAATGCATGTACACAGTACACAGTTAGTTCTGTGCACAGTTGTGCCACCATACACAACTTTGGCAGTTGAATGGTTTCAAATGGTTGGTCAACTCACTTGAAAATGTTGCGAACAGTAGGAGGGTTAAATTTTGAGAAAATCCTAAAATCAGAGAAAAATCCTGAGGAGTCACATGCCTGCTGCAGTTCATGTTTAAAATGACAATCTAAGAACCCAGACGTACCTGATGAGAACAATGATAACTTTCCACAGTAGGACCACGTGCCAGCATAGTCTCTGTAGTCTGTGGACCTGATCAACCAAGTTATTGACGCTGTACTGTACGGGTTGCGTCCCTGTATCAGACGTGACTGGACGTCCTTGGATACCCATGTCTACCCCTTCCGCATTTCTCACACTACTGTGACAATTGGCCATTGTCGTCTTCATTCTGTCTCCCTCATTGTTAACACAAATGAGTTTGGCAAGATCTGGAAGAAATATGAGTAATTAATAATCAAATACAAATACTGACAAGAACATTGACAAGCTTTACAACTAAAATACTAAGAGGAAGGGATATGATTACAATTTTGTGATGTATTCATTTTCTTTTAGATAGAGTCCTCATGTCATTGGGGAAAAAATATCTAAACTCATATTAAAAAGGTGTAAATTGCCACAGTATTCAATACCCTTCCAGTGCAAAATTTGTCTAAATCCAAAATATCTGATGACATCATTCTGAGAAAAATGGGTCTCTACCTTTTTAGAGAGGGGATGTTTTGGTTCATTCCTGATTTTTTGATAACAGTAATCAAAACAGCCATGAATTTGACATTGTTCCTGTTGAAAAATTCCAACTTGGAATGTAAAAAAGAATTATTTTTGAAATCCAATGACGTCATGCATCACATTTCAATCTGAAAATGCCAGTTACGAACCAAAACATCCCGTACAAAGAAGTAGAGACCTGTTTTTTCAGAATGATTTCATCAGATGTTTTGAATGTTGCCAAGTTTTGCACTGGAAGGGTTTTGTAACGTTTGGGTATTGAATACTTGGCAATTCACACCATTATACATGTAGTGTGAGGTTAGAGACTTGTAACTTTTTCACCACTGACATGAGGACTTTTCTGTAAAATGAGTACATCACAAAAGTGAATTTTGTCATTTCCCATCAGACAGAAGGGGACCCCAATTCAAATTGTTGCAGCTTTCTTTAGTCTTACTTTTACTTACGGTCCTCTTCATATATTACATGGTAGTATGCCAGTTAACCACTACTACAAACAACTAAATAGCCAGTGTAACTACCTTAATACATGTACCTGTAATCCCCTGTACACCCACACACAGTCCATAGTATACTGTGTGTAAACTGTGTTGTGTGTGTGGCACAGATTTTGGTTAAAGGGACACGTTGCCTTCAAATCTCATGATTTGGAGGTGTTCCTTATCCTTATTAAGAGTTGTTCTTGCAATAAAACACCTTTAATGTGTAATAATTAGTGAATGGTGATTAAAAACAACAACATTGGCCTCTGACCCCTCGACATCTTTCCCGCAAAACGTATATGTATTTCCAGCCGTAAATACCATCGTCCATGTAATGGCAAAATGCGCGATGAACAGTAGTTATAGGCTGTTGCCGTAGCCAGTGGCCTGGTAAACCTGATGAACACTGGGTAACATACCATTTTCTACCTCTGAAGCTAGCACAGTATTGGGCCCGAAATTGCCAGCCGTATTCGCGGAATAACCAGCCGCATATTCTGAAAAATAGAACACATGCAGTACAGGGAGGTGAGTATGATATGGCTAATCTGTTCACCTCCCTGTGTTGCATGCATTCTATTTTTGGAATATGTGGCTGGTTATTCCGCGAATACGCGGCGTAGCTTCAGGTAGGTAGCTCGGTTTGTATGAACGTGTATGTAAACACCTACACTGTTCATATGTCAAAATGGATTGCCACAGAAAACAGATTTAAGACGTGTCCAAAAAGAAAAAACCTCGTCAATCAGGGTAAGAAAACTGTCATGGGACTAACCGAGAGAAACAACCGGTGTTGTTTATACCAAATGTTTATTGTGGACAGGAGGGACGAGGACTTAGACACGGCACATCACAGCAGCACTCTGGTCATTGTTTTACGACTGGAAATAAGACTAGTAGGATCACGTCGGCCATTTTTTATGGGAGTCAAAATCTTGACTCCCATAAATGGCGGACCGTGTTAGTTCACGAATAAAAGGAAAACCACACAGTTTTGAGGAATGTTTGTGTGGATCATTATATTCTACTTTTAAAACATCTTTCCGACCGTGTTCATTTCACACCAAACGCTTGTTATAGCCCAAAGCGCCCAATCTGAAGGCAACGTGTCCCTTTAAGTTTAAGTGCAGCGGGAGCGGTGACCAGAGGAGCTATAGCTATGGTCTAGGCAGCGAAGTGAACAGATTTACTTGGCATTATGATATGGTCAAAATCCGAACCACACTGAGGTTATGCACTCCCCAGATTTGCCATAAAGTTTGTATCTAACCATTGTACCTACCTCTCTTACCTCAGCTAGTTTTTTTCTTTCTCACAACAAATCTTTATTTACTTTCAATCGTTGTTGTTGATGTGATGCGCAGATATATGTGACACTGACAGATGGGCAATTAATAATATAGCGCCCTCTGTAGTTTAACGTCAGCGCACACCTTTATACGTAGGTCTTGTACCCATTTTCAGCTGCCTTGTGGTCAGTGTAATGACATAATGGCAGCAGACGGAACAAGTTCCAACATCACAGCTTTTTTACCCGTGTGTCCTCTGTGAATGTGTAAGTATTTCTTGATTCATTTTAATGTATTTCCTTAATTCCATAATTCCATAATTCCAGACTAGACTAGTTGTGATAATCATTCATAATCTTAACCCTCCATCCCACGTCGTACGACCATCGGGAGGATGGAGGGTTACGATTTTAGCAACTAAAAAGTAACAAACACTAATAATAATGACTAACAATACATTTTAGTAACATTATTAACACACGTAACACAGGCAGGCCACAGATTTGTAAAGAAAGATGTTCTTCTTGTCAATGCTTGTTTTGGTGTGGTACGAAATGTTATGATTCAATCAAGTTAAATACAGCAGAATTATGATTTATGTAGACTCAGTATCTACAAAATTATAGGGCGCTGTACTCCTCTTTTTGAAGTTTTGACATGGTCGGTCGTTGGTCAAGTCAAAATTTCAGAGGAATGAAGCGCAACGCGCCAAGTCATCAAAGATTTTAAAAGAAGATAGGAGTACAGCACCCCAGTTAAAGGGTTTAACTGATCCATTGCATGGATTGCCAATACTCAGCATGGAGGTTCATACTTTATGTCAAAGAAATTTCCCCATTATTATTTATGTTATTAATGGCGTAGCAAAATTAGCATCTCAACTGCAGAGCCCCATATGCATTGACTGCCACTGTTGTATCCCCAAAGCATCTTACCTACCTAAATAAGGTTCTGTTTTTGGTCAAATTTTGTTTATTAATAGCAAAAAGTGGAGGTCGGATACAGCATCTGTTCCATGTTTTGCATCTCTCGTTTGCTTTTATTTAAAATTTTGATTAACAGAAAGTGGACCTCGGCTTGTGTAAAATCAAATGAATTTAAGATTTTTCCTACAAATTTTTCAGCCAAACCCACCTGATCCTGACACGCTACCTGAACTCAAGTATTAGGAGAAAGGATTGTAAAAAATCAAGAGCTTAAACATTGGAGTACAAGTGGCTGTCTTTATCATTGGGTCTGTACATCACAGACTGAATCGGCTTCCACAATGCCGAGGTTTAAAGGAACAACGCTATTGAGACAAGGATCAGACCGGAAGATGGCCTTGAAGGAGAAGATCTTAGATATCTACGATGCTTTCTTTAAGGTGAATCCCTGCTTGGAGTTCTCATTGATCTATGGTTTCGAATTCTAATACGTTTTTTTTGTTCACACACACATTTTGAAAGCATGCTTTTGCAAAGGTAGACAATTTACTTGTACATTGTCTTGTTTTTCCTCCAAATTTGAGCAATAAATGTAAGCAAAATTGTTCAGAGTATGGATATTGTATATGCATTTAGCTGCTCCCTGATTTGTGCAATGTATAGACACCACTGCAAACATTTAACGTTGCTCATTTTAGTTTAGCAACATGATGGTACAGCACCTTACTCTTCCTCAAAGAGTTATGTGTCCCCTCTGCTCTCAGTGGCCCATACTTTTTGACTAGCCCCAAAACGCAAATGTTTTAAATGTCAAGACTATGGAACCTTAATTCTGGTGCATACACAACTTGAGTTAGGTGCACTGGACCAGAGTCGTTTATTGAAAGAGTTGGGACAACTTGCGATTAGGAGCCATTTTGTGTCTCCCAAAAAATGCATTGGCAAATACAGGGTGCCAGACTAGTCTGCCCATTGAGTTGTGCTACATTTGGACAGAACTGGTATCCAGCAACCTCGTGAACAAAGAAAAACGGTCCCTCTATGTTGCAACTCTCTCAATACACAGCTCTGCACTGGAACACCCACCCCCTTAAATCTTATCAATTTCTTTCCAATTCCACAGGAGCAAGATCCATCACGAGGCAATGCAAATTTCTGGGATGAATTGTTCCTCCTAAAGGTAATCATTTCCTAAGATGTTCGCACAGATTTATTCTTTTGTCTTTCAGAAGAGTTCATCAGTTGCCCAGCTTCCAAGAGCACAAAGAGTCCTTTTTACAGTAACAGCAGGTCTTAAGCAATAAGTGGCTCCTGACAAAAGAAATATGGCATTACTGTTAGGTTTATGTTGCTAGAATTGCCTTAGAGCAAGTTTTCCCATTTCCTTGCAGAATTTTAACCTTCGTTTATAATGACCTACAAATGTCAGAAAAACAACCAAACTTTAAAGCGCATTTTGTGGAAACGCAGTTTTTCCTTCTACTGGGCAAGTTTTATAGTTATTTATTATAATAAGTATTTCTTTGATTGAGGTTAGTGCTGTGTTTGATTTGCTCATCAATTCTCTTTCTTTTCAATCCAGGCAAATGTGAAGTACATTGAGAGTGAACTTGGTGCCATGGATCCACAGAAATTACTTAAGCTTAAGGTTAGATCAGGATATAAGGAGCGGGGGGTTGTGTTTTAGTGCGTTGTGCGTGTCAGCTATGCAAATTTTTTTATTTTGTTTAACGTTTTGAAACAGCATCATACGTCAAAATTTGTTCTCAAGCACATACCGCAAACATGTCTGCATTGAGGGAGGTTTAAACAAGGTTGAAACCAAGAGCTGGCGTTATAGCCAATATTGATAAAGTTTTATGGTGTAAAGTTTAATGGTTTTTAGCACCTTTGATGTTATTTTCATTTTAATGCATCAGTTACATTTGCAGCAGTTACAACAGAAACAGAAGTTCTAGAATAATAAATGTGTTCCTTGGTCATGCACAAGCCTCAAACAAGTCTGCATCCAGTAATCTTAAACAAGTTTGTACATATGGAATCAAGAGTTGGCGCTCAGGCCAACATTTGATATAAAATGATGATATAATGTGATGAAAGTTGAATGATTTGTTAGCACCTTATGATATTTGGTTGTTTGATATGTTTAACCACCAGGAGAATATCAACATGTTATTTTATCACAGTGTAGCTGCATTAAGAGAAGATCACCCAATCAGACTAGTCAATGCATTACAGGTGAGATTGTGGGTTGTTACGGTGCCCCTAGAAAGAATTGTGTTCTGTGGTGAATAACAACATGAATTTGGGCCCGGAACAAAGGGCTGTTCTGTTTGTAAGTGTGACTTAATTACCCACTTCACACAAACTGGCTCCACTGATTACCAGAAGCTCATAGAAGTTGCATTGAGCTAGTTTTTCTTTGATGGTTTATGCAAGAAAAGTTTACTTGCCTTTTACAAACGTTCTTCAAATTCCAAGGTCTTCTCAGAAGTCAAACTTCTTATCACAAGAAACGAAATAAATGTTTGTTTTTGTAAAATTACACACTAGCGTATGCCATCTTTGGAGCCGGAAGTAGGGGAAACCTTGTTATGTGTGACACATTGAAATACCAACAGGATTGCCACAGCAATTAAGCATTATTAGGGATTGCCTATGTGTCTTTTCCTACCCATGTGCTAACCTTGATTGATTTTTATTTTTGTAGACGCTGTGTGCTCTAGTGAGAGGGGTTCACAAAAGGACGCTCTCAGACCATGGCTTCGATGTCATCAATATCCTGATTGGTTTTGATGCAGCTGAAACCCTCATGACAGTAAGGGGCTCACATTCTACCTCAGAAGAGTTGTCAAATTATAATCTGGACTTATTATTGATTATAGATTTATTGGCAATTGATTATCAGTGATTAACAATTGTATATATTCACTAATGTATGTCAAATGTAGCTATCAGCTTGTGCGTTTGTTAACTGTAGCGATTATCTTGCTATGTGATTGGTTAATGCACCTGGTTTGTGTGATATGTTTACATCTCTATGCTGTTCAGATGCTTTAAAGGCACTGAACACGTTTGGTAATTGTCAAAGACCAGTATTCTTACTTGGTGTATCCCAAGATATGCATAAAGTAACAAACCTGTGAAAATTTGGGCTCAATTGGTCATCGAAGTTGCAAGAAAATAATGAAAGAAAAAACACCCTTGTTGCACAAATTTTTGTGCTTTCAGATGCCTGAAAAAGGGCTTCAGGCCTGAAGTCTTTTTCAGATTCAAATATTATAGGCCTTAGATGATTTTGGGCAATCCGTGCAGTGAGGGCTGCTGTCAGCTGACAATGTTATTATTTCCATTGACTTAACCACTTTGTCTACACTGGTCTGGTCAGTGACCTTGTACATTCCAGGTCGTTTCATTGCGGGCAAGATACTACACTGGGCATATTTTTCATTGTGTGTCATAATTTCCACATAAACTCAAGAGTTATAAAAATAACAGCTGAACAAGTTTTGCGATGTGCCTTCTTTCTTTATATCAAGGTTGGAAAAAATGATACAGTGCATTCTTCCATTGGCTGTGTACATGTACATATTGTGCCTGCAGGAACTCCAGTCTATGTGGCTTTTTTTTAAACATATGATGTCACAGATTACATAGTCTATACCATGGACCAATGTCATACACCTGCTGAAGCACAAAAACTAGCAGAGCACAACACAATTATGCTTACCAAGTATGACCAAGCAGAATACCTGTCACAGGTGGTACACTTGACATGGTATTTTTGGTTGGTCATACTTATGCGCTTTGGTTGGTCATACTTATGCGCTTTGAAATTGGGTCTTTAATAAAAACTTGTTTTGTGTTTTTCTTTTTTGTGCAGAATTTGGTGGAGAGATTGAATTCCTTTCTGACCGGTGTCTACTCCATTAGTCTCAAGAATCTGGCTCTCAGACTTCTCCTTGTCTTAGCCACGGTCAGTTTAAGCTCATTATTATTATTTCTTCCCCCACACCCCTCTACCTCCACTCCCTCCACCCCCTCCACCCCCATTAAAATGACAAAGGCATTTATGATGACCAAGAACCACATTTTGTTGTATCTTATCATCATGCTAAGTTCATCACTTCTTGAACTATTGTTTGTTTTACTTTTCTTGGCTACTTTCTTCCTGAAATGTAGGTGACAGATAACGTGAGTCAAAACACCATTCTGGAATATCTAATGATCAACAGCGTGTTTGAATCCATTCTACAGGTAGGTTGTTGTAATCAAAGTTGTAAGTTGTTGTAATCATTTCTGATCCCGGCCACTCATCACAATTCTAATTGTTTTGCTTCCTCTGTTTAAAAATATTTATCTATTAAAGAAATTGACATACTTTTTACAGCACAGTAAAGTTATTTAATATTTTGTGGCTCCATGTGCCCATAAGAACATGTTTTGTGGATCTGTGTGAAAACACCATGTGTGGTGTGTCAGATTGGCTTTCCCTGTCGTTTACCTCCGTGGGACCTCGATTTGAATCTTAGCTTAGTCAGGACCCTTCTATAAACAAAATGGCTGTACCCTGATGAAGGTTCTATTTTTGTTTTCCTTTCCCCCACCCTCAACCTCACTCTCTCTCTCATTCTCTCTCTATCTTTCTTCAATATTCCAGATATTGGGAAACCCTGCATCAAGGCAGGAGCATGGGTACGAAGCAGTTTTACTTCTCACTCTTCTCGTCAATTACAGAAAATATGAGGTACGGAAATAAATAAATATCCAGATTGAATAGATCCTAAATTTGCATGAGGGATAAGGAATATTTTTTGTGTTTTACCCGCTGCTAGAATATAGGACTCGAACTGCCTTCAGCTACTGGGCATAGCTTGGTGGTATAGTGGTAAAACATCTGCTGTAGAATGGCAAAGGTTGTGGGTTCAAATCCCACCCAAGTAATGTGACTGTGGACTTATTTACAGGACTGGGGAAAGTAATAAATATACAGTGCTTTAGCCGTACATCAGTGTACGGGTACAACACAATATCAAAATTGGTTATTTATACCAATCATGTTGACTTGAGTTTACACCAGAGGATGTACTTTAAGATGCAAATTGTGTGATACAGCCTTTGTGTCTGAATCTCACAGTCCAAAGCGTTAACTATTATTGGTAAACTCTTTACAAAGTACAGATTAAAGGAACAAATTGTCTGTGATAAGCTACTAAATACGGCACACACAAATCCTTGTAATTTGATTGGTGAAACATAGTCACATGTCATCCTTTATTTTGTGTATACTGCTGTAACGCTCTGTTATTTAATATTGGTGTCCAATGTGGATAATTATTAGATGCTTCACAGCGCCGTTTCCATATTTTAAAGATGACATTCTTTCTGATGTTTATTTTGCAGTCGGCCAATCCTTACATTGTCAAGCTATCCATCATGGATGATGAACTTGCACTCACAGTAAGTACAGAAAACATGGCTACACAAATTCTTTTCAGAACTGAGAAGTCTCCCGAATTCCGAATAATCTACTCCGCGGCAGTAGAATAAATAGCAAGACAAGTTCTCAAAGAACAAAATCTACCCAGCAAGTAGATATACACATGGTGTTACCACAAACCAAATATACATGTACATTGATACCTCACCATGCAATGCCCCAAATCCCATATACACAAATTTAGTCACTGAACAAAGATTTATGGCAAATCTACAGACATGTACTTTCAAGCACGACACATAATTGACACGCTCATTGCAATAGGTGGACCCTGCTTTCCATCTGAAAAGATTTGTTCCAAATTTTTAAAAGAGAAAGCGGACAATCTACAAGTATTTCTCATAGAGAAAAACCTCTAAGCATCAATTTGTAACCTCTATTTTGCTCCATGGGCAACTTGTCGAGGTGACTTTTACAGCATCTTGTTTTTTTAGAAGAAGTAGATGATGAATAGGATTGTAATTCTCGGTGGTTTTGTTCTTTATTTAATTTTTTATTGTTTTTGGTCAACAGGGGCTTGGTGCTGTAATTTCTCTTACACTTGCAAGTTATAACAGGTAAGTGTTCCCATGTGTGTAAAGGCAATCAGAATAAACCATTTGCGAGTTAGATTTGAATAACATCTGGTACAAAGACTTGCTTAGTCACAAGTTACCGCTTAAATTTGAATTCCTCAGACTTTATGCCACATTCTTCTTGAGGATTGCGGGCTCTTACTTTTCTTGCTTGCCTCCTTTGCTCTACTGCAGCAGTCAAATTGGACTTGCAAATTCTAGATTTTTTTTTTACACAGAGAAGTGCCACTTATATTTTTCTACTGTGTTGGTTTTATTGCAGTCAGTTCAAATTGGAGCAAGATGATACTGCATACTCCGGATGGTTTTCAGCCATTACGAACATGGTAAGTGTTTGTGTCAAGTTTTCATCACTTACAATAGGTAGCTGGCTAGAGTGTATTTAAACCATAGATAAAAGAGTACGGATTACGGAAAGGGTAAGATGAAGAACTCAGGCTGAAACGTGAAATGTGCACTGGACGCCATTTCAGTAAGTAACTCTTTTGATGCATCAATAGATCAGCGCAGAACAGCATAATGACCATTGCTGTCATTAGGAACAAAACATGTGTTCGCTTGTGGAAATGGAACTCGTTGGTATTTCATATTCAGGGATATGAGGAATTTGGGGCTCTGTTTTCCATGAACTAAACTTATCAATAGTTTTACTGTCATTAAATTGTGACAGGCATTCTAAGTTTTTTTGGCAGGAAAGATCCTTTGTATTCATTAAAAGGGATCAGATGGTTTCATGTCAGAATGTAACAAGGATAAATGGTGACATGTCTCATGTATGAAACATGATTAACCAATCATCACCTCCCGTTGACCTTAGAAGGATCTGAATTATGAGACAGTGAGAAAATTACTAATGCATACTGCAGTACACTTCTACTCATGGTGGTTGCTCATTTACATAATTAATTTTTTGAAAATTCTTTAAAATGTCATGATGTTTTCTTTACAGTTGTCTGCAAGTTTCACATAACATCTGTTGTATTTTTCTACATCATTTCAAATGTTGAATTGTGTGGAAAATATTTAGGATATGTACATTGGTTTAAAAGTGTCATTTTATGAATATTCATTAGGTAATTTAAATATGACCTATGCCATGTTATAGTGTGCTATTCTCGATTTGAAGTATTTTAGTTATTCTTTACTCTTACAGTCTTGCAGTCGATGTAGTGGTTACCTTAAAAATATTATTGACCATTTTCCCCTTCAAATATTTCATCTGTACTAATTAAGAGTCTTGCTAATTGATCCATTGTTTTATTATTAATTGATCTAGGTTGGAAACATGTTTGTTGCTGATACAAATGGTCACACGCAAACAAGGTCAGTGTGCCATTTTATTTTGTCCTACATTTATCATTTAATATTATAGTGTTAGTTCCATTAATTTTTTTGATTAGAAGAACTTTTAAACATTAGTAAACTTTACATGGGGCAAATAGTAGCAATTACAATCATGTGTAAATCTTGTGTAAAATACGAGCAGAGTAGAGCGTCGGCACATTAATCCAGAGGTTGAAGAGTCAAACCGCTCTAGTAAATTTTTCTTTGCTAAACCCAAAATTACGTAAAACTTTACCCAGTCAGATTCCCTTTGTGCTTTATTCCTTGATAAATTGAAAGATAGTGAGAAATCTTTTCAAGCTTTTCATTAAACTGACCGTTTACCAGTTGGTTAGGTTCTTTGCTTTCATTAAACTGACCGTTTACCAGTTGGTTAGGTTCTTTGCTTTCATTAAACTGACCGTTTACAGTTGGTTAGGTTCTTTGCTTTCATTAAACTGACCGTTTACCAGTTGGTTAGGTTCTTTGCTTTCATTAAACTGACCGTTTACAGTTGGTTAGGTTCTTTGCTTTCATTAAACTGACCGTTTACCAGTTGGTTAGGTTCTTTGCTTTCATTAAACTGACCGTTTACCAGTTGGTTAGGTTCTTTGCTTTCATTAAACTGACCGTTTACCAGTTGGTTAGGTTCTTTGCTTTCATTAAACTGACTGTTTACCAGTTGGTTAGGTTCTTTGCTTTCATTAAACTGACCGTTTACCAGTTGGTTAGGTTCTTTGCTTTCATTAAACTGACCGTTTACCAGTTGGTTAGGTTCTTTGCTTTCATTAAACTGACCGTTTACCAGTTGGTTAGGTTCTTTGCTTTCATTAAACTGACCGTTTACTAGTTGGTTAGGTTCTTTGCTTTCATTAAACTGACCGTTTACCAGTTGGTTAGGTTCTTTGCTTTCATTAAACTGACCGTTTACCAGTTGGTTAGGTTCTTTGCTTTCATTAAACTGACCGTTTACCAGTTGGTTAGGTTCTTTGCTTTCATTAAACTGACCGTTTACCAGTTGGTTAGGTTCTTTGCTTTCATTAAACTGACCGTTTACCAGTTGGTTAGGTTCTTTGCTTTCATTAAACTGACCGTTTACCAGTTGGTTAGGTTCTTTGCTTTCATTAAACTGACCGTTTACCAGTTGGTTAGGTTCTTTGCTTTCATTAAACTGACCGTTTACCAGTTGGTTAAGTTCTTTGCTTTCCCATTTATGTTGCATTTGAGATTTATACAAGTTGTTCTCCTCTTTTTCAATTCAGAATCGATCCTGACAATTGCATCCTGCTGGCTTTGTATGAAGCCGTACATCTCAACAGAAATTTCTTGACGGTACTGTCACATGTAAGTATTTGGGTGACATAATAGTATCTTTCCCTGTGTTGTCACTCGACAGAGCCCAGTGTCAATCCCACCTCGGTTAGGAGCCTCCCATTTGGATTGGGTTTTCAGATCCTACCTGGTCATACCATCCTTATTTAAAACTGGAAATAAAAATGCTGTCTTCTTTTCAAAATTGTTGCTTTTGTTTTGTTGCATAAGTTCCTAAGACCCTGTAGGTTTCAATACCTGTTTATACTGTTCATTTACCTTGATAAAAAGTCATTGACTCAACAAATTTGTTTGTGTTTTTTTATTTTCGATGAGTTTGCAGATTTGTTTTTTCATTAACAGCATAGAATATGTTTTTTGGATGTTCGCTGAACAGGGGGTTGACATCTTCTTGTTTATTCTGCAGAATCATGCTCAGCCAGTGCAGTCAGTTCCCTCAACCTCTTGCCCACCATCGCCCCCGGCAGTGCCAAGTGCTGCACAGAGTAAGTTGCAGCTATCCACCTTCTCCCAAACAAAGACTTTGACAAGCAGGGATATTCCCAACTTTAGGGCTAGATAGTTCAGATGGAAGAGTGCCGGAACGTAAATCTGGAGGTTGGAGGTTCAAATCCCAATCTAGTTTTCTTTGTTCACCCGTTGGTTCAAACCCTGCTCAAGCCGATTTTTCTTCATTCAACCCCAAACTATTAAAGAATTTACCCAGTCGGTTTCCCTTGTGGTTTATAATTTGACAACTATTTATTGATTTAGAGACTGTTTTTCTGGCATTGTTTGGTAGGTCTTCATCCTGAGGGACCATCCCTTGCTGCCACGGAAACACCAACCAACATCTTGGTCACATTTCTCACATATTGCTCTATGGTCATGCAAGATCTTAAAGGTATGTCTTATGGTGTTGATTCTTATGTGATAATAGTGGTCATATTTCTAAAAAATGAAGGACTAAAAGTTGTTGAAAGAACTAGAAGAATAACAATTAGAAAGACACCAATGAAACAGGCAAAATATGGAGGCGTATTCAAAAGACCAGGTCTAAATTTCTCTCCTACTAAATGTTTGCATTCTTTATATCACAGAGGAGCGGAGACAGAACAACACCAAACTGTGTCTTATAATTCTCACATGCATTGCTGAGGTAAGTAATCAAGAGACAACAAAATATTCCGACCTGTGGAATATTAAATTTAATGCAGAAATCCACTTTGACCATTTTAAGAACTTCTATCAAGAGTTCCAGTGCGGCGAAGCTCTGCTCCCATTTTTATTCTTACATGGGTGTATTTTGTCTGCTTTTTTTAATGGTCCACGCACAGGCCTTACAAAATAAAAATATTCATTTTGAGGCTCAAGTATTAACAAACGTACTCATGGAAGGAGTGAAAAGAGTGTACTTTTTATTTTGTTATTTTTGTTGGGTTTTGTTGTTGTTTTTTGGTGTTCTTTTTTGCCATTTCTGCCCTCAAAACTAGTCTTCAGACTAATGCCACAAATGGATAGATAGATAAAATAGTTCTTTAAAACAGTCTTCGCAGCACACAAGCTGAATTGCAACAATTGTACTTTTAAAAAATACATTAGATTAAGGGAGGACTAACGAAAGGTCAATAAAAACCTGAGTAGCAATTAAATAATCTCAGGGAAGATTCAACCCTTACATAACAAACTTTGGATCGTATTTTTACAGGATCAGTACGCCAACTCATTTCTACATGACGCAAATCTGTCATTCCGTGTTCCACTATTCAGAGCTGTAAGTAATCGCTTTAGTTTCAGTATTGGAGGATACGTTTTGTTTTACCTTCTCCATGAACTAAACCCTTCCCCTCTGAAGTTTCTATTAACCCCGACTGCCCAGAGTCTTACATAATCCTCCCCTGGTTTTTTCCCTGGTTCCATGGATTGAGTACTGAACTGACAAATCACTCACACTTTCTAAAGAATCTGGCATTTCAATCTTATCAGAGTCCAAAAGGTCTTGATGTTAATTTTATCATATTATGCTAAAATATTTGGGGATGAATGTTGGATGGTTCCAAGCAAAAAAACAACTTTAAAAATTTGTTGAAATGTTAGTGGAGATTTTTGCACAAACTGAACCAATGACAGAAAATAAGCTGAGATTTTCTTTTAGTTGGAGTGTACTGAGCTTCAGTGCTCAATTTCATAGAGCTGCTTAAGCACAACAAGTAGCTAAGCACATCAAAATTATGCTTACCAGAATAAGGTTGCCAGCCGAAACACCTTGTTACTTGTACAATCTGTGACTTGTATCCTGCCTATGTTTGGGTTTGTTTCAATTTCACAAACTTCAGGTGAATTATCTTTTTAAAGACAATTTGAGGTAGCCTGATTGTTTAGTCTGTTTGTTGGGTTGCTTGTTTTTTGGTATGTTGGGTTGTTTGTTTGTTTGTTTGTTTGTTGGTTTGTTTGGGTTGTTTGTTTGTTTGTTTGTTTGTTTGTTGGTTTGTTTGGGTTGTTTGTTTGTTTGTTTGTTCTTGGGGTGTGTCAAGTCCATTTTTATATATGGGTATCAGTTTACTTGTTCTATATTTTTTAAGTCTGTGTCACGTATATTGTGTAATTGCGAATTTTAATTCTATATATTTATATTTATTTGTTTTAGTGGTACCTGTAAATGGCGGATATTGAATAAATAAATAAATACAAATTTATAATATCTTTGTATATGCCTTTATATCCGCAGCCAATGAGACATAGGAAAGCATCAAATGAGCTGTTATGGGCATCCAGACCACTGGCTTGTGCAGTCTTAGGTTGGTAACCATCAACAATTTCATCTAGCACCAATGGACAGACTTGATATTCTTCTGTTTCAATATGTTTTCCAATGTTTGTTTATTTGTTGTCCTCAGAAAAAAATCAACAAACCACCCTAAACCGCCCTTCCTGTTACTCCTCAACTGCCCTGCCTGTAACGTTTCAAACCGCCCTAAACTGCCCCGCCTGTTACTCCTCAAACTGCCCTGCCTGTTACTCCTCAAACTGCTCTACCTGTTACTCCTCAAACGGTCCTGCCTAATACTCCTCAAACCACCCTAAACTGCCCTGCCTGTTACTCCTCAAACCGCCCGAGAAGTTTGGTAAGTTGTATCTTGAGCTTTACACAAGGACAAACAAATTATGGTAAAGTATCTTACTTAAGGACACAAGTGTCACGACCAGGACTCAAACCCACACTCTGCCAATCAGAAACACCAGAGCTTGAGTCCTGTGCGCTTGATTGCTCTGCCACGATACGCCACACTTAACATGATCACAAAAATGAATTGATATTTCTTTGTCTCTTTCTAATCAGATTTAATGGTTGAGTTTATAATGAGTCATATGATGAAGGGTCTTCCCTTGGATCTTTACCTGTAAGTATTGGCTTTCTTGTATTGGTTTGGAATAGATAATAAATGTCAAACTGGACTTGTAAAACAACAAATTGCTAAGTAGGACTTGAAACTTTGCATGGTGCGAGCCCAATCAAGTGAGGTTTGCATCGACACCACGTGCTTCATTCTCTTTTGAGTAGTGGTGGTTCTGAATAGAACCGGTTTTTAACAACTTGATGCTTTGATCAGTATGCTCTGATCGTCTTCAGGAGGATGATGATCAGATGGGAGCATGCTGATCGAAATGCAGAGTTGTCAACACTGGTTCTTCTCACCGCAAACCTCACTTGAAATAAATTGCTGGAAAACCTTGAACAACAGCATGATTGAACTCAAGTAGAGAGTATACTTTAATCATTTAGAGACCATTTATTTCTGTCTAATCTCACCATATGCCCAGACATGGCTGATATATTGTGGATGTTTTTTTGGAACAGTTTTTTTCAGTAAAAGTGTCTGAAAAAATATTGTTTAACAAATTTGGATTTAGAAAAGTAGATACTACATTTACATGGGAAAAATGTCAATTCAGGATGTGATCTTTACTTTGACCTTTTAGGGTGATTGGAATATTAGGTCAAATCATGCAGCTGGTTACGGCTGCTATGGCCATTTTGGTACAAGCCAATCACAATCGCTATGGTCTCTATAAAGGACTAATAAAGGCCCTGGGCCTGGTTTTATAAAGCTAGTAAGCACAGAAAAACTTCTCAAGGAGACTGGTTACCCTAACATAATGATACAGTTTTCATTGAAGTGACCGGTATCCTGCTAATATTTGATCTATCAAAGAAATTTACTAAGCAATATATTCTGCCTACCAGCATTAAGTTATTGAATTGTAGTGAATTGCATTCCTTTATAATTCATTGTAAATATTTTGATTTAGAAATTTGTTGCTTTTTGATGAATGAAACTGATATGTTTTTTGGGTGTTGATTGACTTAGGAGGTGTACAGGTGTAATCCACAGAATCTTATGCTATCAGAAGAAATGTCGAGTAAGATTACACTATCCATGGAAAGAGGTCTGGACGGGTGAGTCTCAATCAGTTTTGTTTTGTTTTTTGTATTTAAGTTTGCCCCAAACAAGGCTAAAAGCCACTCTTGGTAAAGGGGCTACAAGAAGAAAATATTTAAGATGAAAACAACTTTGGGGAGCTGAAGGTAGGAATTGATATTCCTCTTAGAACAGTCTAGATTATAGGATGGAGGGGAACATGATGTCAGAATGGCTCTTTGTTCTACATCTCAGCAAAACAAGAGTGTACGAATGAGAACAAGCAGAAAACCTGGTTTCACACTCAAACATCCTGATAGGAGGATATGTGGGATCTGTGATCCACAATGCCCTGTATAAATGCTGTTTTATTATTATTAATATTATTATTTTGCAGCTCTCATTAGCTTGGTGAAGTTTCTTCTTTCTAATGAATCTTCCCTGGTTGTTAAATGCAACATCTTTGAACTCTCGTGTCAGGTAAGAATTCCATAACTGGACACCCCCTGTTGTTCCTTTGTCTATAAATTCTGGGATTCTTGTTCACCCAAACCTGGCAACTATCTCTACTTACTTAGCCGTGATCAAGGCCGTCTTGCACTATCCTTTTGCCTGGCAATAGTTATCCACTCACAGAGTCCATAACGATGATACACAGTCGCACACACCATTCCACTCCTGCAGTCTGTCAGGACCATACACAGGTGCACACAGCCATACGGATCCGGTTTGTGGGGTACTGCTATTGTTCTATTATTCCCTTTTTTGAAGAATTCCCTGCGGGGTCCAATTGTTCCTATTGAAATGACCTTGTGGGGTCCATTATTCCATTGTTGTCAGGACCCCACAAATGCCCTTCTGTAAGCCCACAGGCACATACACACAGCCTTAAGGATTGGGTTTGGGGTCATGCTATTGTTCTATTATTCCCTTTTCTAAAGAATTCCTCTGTGGGGTCCAAGTTGAACAAAGACAAACTTTGTGGGGTCTATTTGTTCCATTGTGTAAATGACCCACAAGGGCTTGTTTATAAGAACACACAGTCCAGACACAGAGTCATTCAGGAGGACAGCCTTGATCCTTATGTTACCAAAGTGTATGGGTTTCTTAATATGATGGCCAATCACAGGCTTAAACCTTGAAATAAAAGTTAATGTTCTCTGGATCAACAGGTGGTGAATTTATTCAACCTCTTCATCACCTATGGCGATACCTTCCTCCCAACCCCTGGCAGCTATGATGAGTTGTATTATGAACTCATCCGTATGCATCAAGTCTTTGATAATCTTTACTCCATGGGTAAGCAGGAATCAGGCAGAGATATAACATACCACTAGAAGCTGGTAACCCATCTTTCTTAACCCTGTAGATACTGTACAGCCTGAAACCACCCGACCATTTACTCCAGGCATGTGATTTCTCAGCATTTTTCCTGATTTCAGGATTTTCTCAAAATCTCCTTGAGCCTTCAGATTTTCTTCATATTTTCTTGAACAAAGTACCGGTAACACATTCACCAAAGGGACAACTTCGAATAGTCCACGTTGGATCCAAACCTGTAGTTTTGTATTTCTTGTGATGCAAAGAGTCTGTAAATCTGAATTGAACATCTGGTAGGTTTTGGGTCTAGAATAAGGGGAACCCAGGTCCACAAGACATTATCAGGTGTTTTTACAATCTCATCCCAATTACTCACTGAACCGCCAAATATTACAAAACAACTTGTATGTCAGGTTTTACACATGCCAGCAGGTCACACCAAACAGCCGTAGATAGAGCGCTTCAAACCTTACTGGTTTGAAACAGTCGTGAAGCTCTCTTTTATAACGAGAACAGTTTAAAAATAGCATCCAAAGGTCTTGTGAGGTGTACACCAAACACTTAACCCTAACTTTCTACAGCTCGATTTCACAAAGTGCCAAGATTCATATCTGGTGGTTTGATTTGAGAAATCCAAGATGATTCTGAGAGCTTTGTGGCTGCAAGCCCTGATCCATCAAAGGAGGATTGGATTATTTTGCAGGGAGTATCTTGGGGGTTTGGGTTTTAATTCTAAATACTGAGCGATAAAGAAGGATTTTATGATGTCTCAAAAGTTTAATTTTCCAATTTCTTTTTCTCTTCTTTAAGCTCTGCGTCACTCAACCAACAATGGAGAGTACAAGAACACGGCAAACAGATTAACAAGCAGTCTAGTTAATATCAGGTACTCAATAATATTTCACTCGCTCCAAATAAACTCAATAATAATAATATATAACAATAATGAAGTAGCTGAGACGTTATATGTCTGCAGACCCTTCTCAGATGACATCACTCACCACGCTGGACTGCTAACATGCGCCCATCACGCAAACACGTTACTAGAACTGCATGAATATGTACTATGGAACGCTGTGCTGGATGGCACTATGCGTTGGTATCATTCATGTGTGTGGTACTTCAGCATGGATGGTAGACTTCCCGCATTGCTGTAGGAATGTGACATTAGTAAAAATACAGATTATACACATTGGACAGCTAGCTACATTTTAGTTGTTTCATATGAGAGGAATTGGCATCATTGCAATAGGCCAGCGTATACAAACATTTTCTTTTAAGCTCATCAATAAAACTCTGATGCTTTTCTAGTGTATTTTTCAAGTTTTACCACCTGCAAATGGTTGCACAAGGTCAAACAAGGTATGAGAAAAAGAAAAATGCCAACATGGTTTCTACGTGATTTTTTTCCTTTTAAGCTTTTTAAGGATTACTACCCTAAGTAAATACAAATGACACATTCATTATCAATGCCTCTTAAAAAAAGTTGGAGTTTGTATTGTTAATCAACTTCACTATTTCATTTCATTTTTCTTAACTTGTGTTTTTTGTGTCCTATTGTTTGTTGCAGAGCAATTATCAATCATTTTTCACCCAAAATCGACTCCAAGTCAGCAGCCAACAAACAAGCAGCTCTCACCGAGGAGCAGGTAATTTTTCTGCTTTTGCTCTTAAGGGGATGGGTATATGGATAGTGGTTTTAGTAATCATTCTATTAGTGGATAGTGGTTGTAGTAATCATTCTATTAGTGGATAGTGGTTGTAGTAATCATTCTATTAGTGGATAGTGGTTGTAGTAATCATTCTATTAGTGGATAGTGGTTGTAGTAATCATTCTATTAGTGGATAGTGGTTGTAGTAATCATTCTATTAGTGGATAGTGGTTGTAGTAATCATTCTATTAGTGGATAGTGGTTGTAGTAATCATTCTATTAGTGGATAGTGGTTGTAGTAATCATTCTATTAGTGGATAGTGGTTGTAGTAATCATTCTGTTAGTGGATAGTGGTTGTAGTAATCATTCTGTTAGTTGATAGTGGTTGTAGTAATCATTCTATTAGTGGATAGTGGTTGTAGTAATCATTCTATTAGTGGATAGTGGTTGTAGTAATCATTCTATTAGTGGATAGTGGTTGTAGTAATCATTCTATTAGTGGATAGTGGTTGTAGTAATCATTCTATTAGTGGATAGTGGTTGTAGTAATCATTCTATTAGTGGATAGTGGTTGTAGTAATCATTCTATTAGTGGATAGTGGTTGTAGTAATCATTCTATTAGTGGATAGTGGTTGTAGTAATCATTCTATTAGTGGATAGTGGTTGTAGTAATCATTCTGTTAGTGGATAGTGGTTGTAGTAATCATTCTGTTAGTTGATAGTGGTTGTAGTAATCATTCTATTAGTGGATAGTGGTTGTAGTAATCATTCTATTAGTGGATAGTGGTTGTAGTAATCATTCTATTAGTGAATAGTGGTTGTAGTAATCATTCTATTAGTGGATAGTGGTTGTAGTAATCATTCTATTAGTGGATAGTGGTTGTAGTAATCATTCTATTAGTGGATAGTGGTTGTAGTAATCATTCTATTAGTGGATAGTGGTTGTAGTAATCATTCTATTAGTGGATAGTGGTTGTAGTAATCATTCTATTAGTGGATAGTGGTTGTAGTAATCATTCTGTTAGTGGATAGTGGTTGTAGTAATCATTCTGTTAGTTGATAGTGGTTGTAGTAATCATTCTATTAGTGGATAGTGGTTGTAGTAATCATTCTATTAGTGGATAGTGGTTGTAGTAATCATTCTATTAGTGGATAGTGGTTGTAGTAATCATTCTATTAGTGGATAGTGGTTGTAGTAATCATTCTATTAGTGGATAGTGGTTGTAGTAATCATTCTATTAGTGGATAGTGGTTGTAGTAATCATTCTATTAGTGGATAGTGGTTGTAGTAATCATTCTATTAGTGGATAGTGGTTGTAGTAATCATTCTATTAGTGGATAGTGGTTGTAGTAATCATTCTATTAGTGGATAGTGGTTGTAGTAATCATTCTATTAGTGGATAGTGGTTGTAGTAATCATTCTATTAGTGGATAGTGGTTGTAGTAATCATTCTATTAGTGGATAGTGGTTGTAGTAATCATTCTATTAGTGGATAGTGGTTGTAGTAATCATTCTATTAGTGGATAGTGGTTGTAGTAATCATTCTATTAGTGGATAGTGGTTGTAGTAATCATTCTATTAGTGGATAGTGGTTGTAGTAATCATTCTATTAGTGGATAGTGGTTGTAGTAATCATTCTATTAGTGGATAGTGGTTGTAGTAATCATTCTATTAGTGGATAGTGGTTGTAGTAATCATTCTATTAGTGGATAGTGGTTGTAGTAATCATTCTGTTAGTGGATAGTGGTTGTAGTAATCATTCTGTTAGTTGATAGTGGTTGTAGTAATCATTCTATTCGTGGATTGTTAATATAGCATTTATTCTATTAGTGGATATAGCAATTATTCTTTTAGTGAGTAGTGGATAAAGCAGTAATTTTATTAGTGGATATAGCATTTATTATTTTAGTGGGTAGTAGATATGGGAATCATCCGATCTGTCAAGGTATAAAGAAATATTGCGCAAAAATGACATTGCTTATAATGTTTCTGAGGAAAGCACTTATACTTCAATTTAATTGGAGAATTTATTTGAAGCTTCTGCCTTTGAGACCCCATATCATATCATATTTGTCTTCCAGTAGGCATCAAGCTCTTTCTTTAATGTAGAAACGAACCTGGAATATGATTTGTGTTGAGGGAGACTATTCCAGTCATTGAAGAGGGACTGTCGTCATTATCATAGTGGGCTTGTGCTATTTTGATGCATCGCTTTTGTAAATCAGGCAACAATAGACCCCTTGCATAACGCGGAACGCTAAATGGACCCTGAGGTCACACACACTATTTTACGCACAAAGAACACCTATCGTCCAATCATCTGCCTCCTTTGACCTCAGTGAGGGCGCTTTTTTAGCGTGTGATGTCATATGCAAGGGGTCTATTGATGGGTAGCAAAATTTCAAGTAGATTTTATGTAAATGCTTAATCCTTTAGGTACTGGAGGTTGTTCGAACAAACTACGACACCCTTACACTGAAACTACAGGACAGTCTTGACCAGTATGAAAGATACGCTGAGAAACCCAAGGAAACTGCCTTCTTCACTCTACTTGTAAGAAACTCAATTTCAAATCTTATTGTCTGAGTAGTTTATCAAACGCAGAATGTAGCTATTGGCATTGTACTTCAAACCTAGCAGGTTATCTTAAGTTTGGAAAATAGCAGGAAAAACCGGCTAGGTTCGAAATATAAGGCCCATTGACACCTTGCACCACATCAGGGCTACTGCCTGCCACGCTCGCCAATTTGGAAGTTAAAGTTTAAATTATGTTAGCGCCACACCGCCTAAATGGCACGTACTACACTGTAAAACACACAGGGACATTGACTCCCAAAATGGCACAACCAGATATTGTTTTGATGACGTCAGGTGAATTGGGTCAATAAGTGTTATGGATTTGTTTTGCACTACTTTCTTTAAGGCTGATCAGCAGTTTTGCAGAAGCAATTTTTTTTGTATTTCATCTAGTAGACATAGGCATTTGCCCGTGGTCTCCTCCTCGAATTGTACCCTGCTGGAATCACTGGATTTAAGCTTTTTAAATTTTTTAATTCTACCACAAATCAAGACTGGCGAGGTGGTGCAAATGCCCCACCAAAATTTGGGCAAAATAGTGGGGAAAATTCAGGCACAGCAAGAAAGGACAAATGGCCAAAGTAAGCAACAACAAAATTGACTTTTATCCAATATTGGAAAGTTGTACTTGTGGTTTTTTTATGTGTAAAATTTGGGGCAAATCAACTCCTCTTCTCCCCCCCCCCCCCCCCCCCCCCCCTTAACCAAGACTCCCCATAGGCCCAAGAATGGCCTATTCAGTATTCTGTTAAATTCTGTTTGACTGATGACTGCAAAACCAGATGTGCCATTTGCTATAGAGGACTTGCTCGGCAACTTTTGTCTTCAAAGTGTAATTCCTCTTCAGACATGCACAATATCTAATCCTGTGTGCTCTATCATTCCAGAGGGTCTATTTGTCAGGAGGAACCACTGTTGTTATTAAGTATTCATCAAGGAATGGTCACATACATTACCCTACTAGGTCCCAAAACACCTCCACCATAAGGTGACTAAGTTGATGCAATCTAATTCAATGATCAGGTCATTGTTTCCCCAGATGGACAGCTATTGCCCCTGACACTATTTAAAGACCCCCCTGAGGTCCACTTGTCATTATTCATGACCGATCAGTGCTGTGGTAATTGCCCTATTCTTGACAGCTGTTTGGCCAGGTTGGACTCAGTCAGGGTCTTTAAGCATTCAGGGTGAGGAAGCTTACACAGACGCCTTTGAGTAAAAACACTTGAATTCTAGTAGTGTAGGGAATCTGTGCTGAATGCCAATGGCTTTGCGCACCGTTGTTGAGACCAGACCATTTGAAATCTTCTTCAGACTGATTGAACGCAGTTTTGCTGGTTTATCAAAGTTTGCCAGTTGTTGTTTCTACAGGGGTATTTCTTTATCGATGTTTTGTAGACCTTTTATATCAGCATGTAGTGGTTGGACCAGGGTGACACATACTTTGGGAGAACATTTCTTAGGGGCGGGCCATAATTGTCAGTTATGCCACAATGGAGAGTGTGCAAGGGGAGGTGTGTTTTTTGTTAAGTGTTGTTTTTGTACGCTCAGTGGAGACTACATGTGCGGAGAGAACTGTGGTAATCTCGGCCCTTGACACTGTCGCAAAATATAGAGTGAGGTGTTTTTATTTGTTGTCAATTCTCATAAGGGTACCTATTTAGCATGGTTGGTACTTGTCCTGCATTTTGCCTTAGGGAAATCTCGTTTGAGTCTTAGCTCAGACATTAACTTTAGGTTTGGAATTGGATTCACTTGATTTTCTTCATTTAAAATGTCACAATTATTTTTCCTCTGAATTTAAACTGCTTTTTCAGTCCTGTGTGTTGTTAGCAGATATGAACAATAAGAATGTTTAGAGTAATAATAAAGTGTTGTGTCTTCCTGCCACAGGTACGTGCCATCATCAGTGATTTCCGCAAGAATGTTGTGGTCAGCAACTTAGAACAGCAGAGTGTCTTACAAGAGTTCTCCACCATCCAGTAGCGGAATACGTGAGACTGGTCAGTATCAACTCTAGAGGACACTTTTGTATGACATATGATTGGGTGAATGATTCGCTGCGGTGTTGCCAATCTGAGCATAAAAGAGCTTGGGGATTCTGCTGTGTGGCAAAGTCCTGCAAGCATCTGTGTGTCGAAGTTCACCTTTCCCATTTGTTGATAGGTTCTCATTTTGCCATACCATTTGTCACAGTATTGATCCCTCTGCTTCCCAGGTTGTATCCTAAACTTGGGTGTGATCTTGCCATCCGCAGTTACAGGTTGAATGACTGCTGACTGGCACCCATGAACAAAGATATTGACATAATTGGGAAACCGCAAACATTTGGGCTTGATAGTTCAGAAGGTAGAGTGCCAGCACGAAGGTCAAAGGTTCAAGTCCTGCTTCAGAAAGTTTTTCTTTATTCATCCCTAAAATCTTTTTTTTTAAAGACCCAGTCGGTTTCCCTTGTGGTCTATTACATGATATATCATTTGCCATACTTTCGTATATGTCTTATGGTGTTGACTTACCGCACCCTCGGCGGGGCTTACAGCAACAACAAAAACATTGCTTAGTGCAGAAATATCTTGCTAAGCAAAAACAGTTCACCAGCCAAAATGTAACGTATATTGTTTGTCAATGATACCCTGTTACCTTTTGCTGAGCAGAACAAAATTGCTAAGCAGCATTTTCTGCTTAACAGCTTTATGAAACTGGGTCAGGGACTAAGCAGAAGATCAAGCTCATCACTGTATGTGTTCTTGTTCTAAAATCATAGACTTGCTTAACATTAGCACACAATTTTGCTAAGCACAGACAAAACCTACTTCGCAGAAGCAGGCTACTAGCTGAAAATTCTTTTGTTCATTGCTTGAGACTTGTTCCTTATTGCTTTAGAAATAGTGTATATTCTGTGTATAAGCTTTTATGATATTGGGCCTTTTTTGTATATTAGGGCCTAGATGGAATGACAATGCAAGTATTCAAAAGGTTTATTTAAATATTATTATAACTTTGTTCTCATTGAGTTGCCCATTTCAGGTAAAAATCTTTGTGATACAAAATATGTGCCATAAAAATGATCTAGTCCATAATATTATAAGACTAGTTTTGAAATATGAATCAAGGCATTTATGATTTAGAACTGGTATTGTTCATAACAATTTGTTAACCTATCTCTAGCAATGCAAAGGTCGTGGGTTCGAATCCCATGCAAGTTATTTGCTTGTGGATTTTTTTCGCAGAACTCGAGGGAAATTATACAGTGCTTAACACACATCGGTGTAAGGGTAAAAAAACCCAATTATATTCTTTATCCCCAATGCAAAAATTAGCATCTATTAAATCGTTGCTGTACCTGCTGCTATGGATTCGAACTGGGCGCGATTTCTCAAGGCACTAAGATTCATCTTAAGATGAGTATCACCATAATGATTTGTGTTGTGACATATTACCTTGCTTAGCAATTAAGATTGATTCACAATTTAGATCGATCTTAACTCCTTGTGAAACTGTCCCCTGGCTGCATTTTCTAACATTTTATCCCAAACGAGTTCACACTCTTATTAAGCATTCATAGCCTGCCCTATATAACTCAAGTCCTGTGACTTGGGAAGAAAGTCAGAAATCTACCTTGCAATCTCGGCTTCAATTCTCAAGCCCAAGCGGAACCATGTAGTGGGCCCTTTACCTTTTTCCCAATTGCTACTATGTATCAGAGTGACCAACTAGAAGGACCTCTTGAGGTTCTGAGGACCCATGGGTTGTATTATAAAGATGCCATTATTTCATGTTTCAGGTAAAGGGAGCTTGTTGGTAAACTATTTTCTAGATCGCTGATATCCTAGTGCCTTGGGAAGTTGTAATCAAAACCTAAACTTAGTGAAAAGGTGAAACATTTGGGAAATAATTAGGGATGCGTGAAAAATGATTGTTTTTGATAGTTAGGATGTACAAAGTTGTTCTTGGGTAGCTTAAACTGGCTTGTATGAACACCTTATGTATGTGTAACTACAAAGAGTTAGGCAGATGCATTTTAGAGGTAAATTCGCACAAAAGCTACGGTGAGCTTGAGTGGTTTCTGCTGCATTTGGAATACTTGAGTTGCATGCAGTTGTGTGCATTTACTGTGTGATTTTGATTGTCCTGCCCCCACCACTTTCAACAGAGTTGGTCTCTGTCCTTTCTCTATGGTCTGAGAAAATCAAAATTTACTTGTTTTATTCTGGAGCATTTCAATTTTTATGTAATTTACAACGTGATGGCAATGGAGACTTTTTGTAAACAGTATTTATCAGTATACACTCTCTATTGTGAGTTGTGGTTGTGAAGGAAATTGTTGGTTTAACAACTTTTGAGCCCCCCCCCCCCCCCCCCCTTTGTCTCCATAATCCCTGTTTACCCCTGCTTTTTCTGAATGCTATCTGCTTCTCTCTCTCTATTCATGTATTTCCACTTGACTGCTCTTGTTACATTTGTATACATGTTTATGTGTGTTGTGTTGTCATTTAGCCTTCAAGAAAGACTCTGCTAGGGTCGAAATGTCAGGCCACTAACTGATTTTTGCATTTATACCACAGGTCCTTTTGGTTGGTAAGCAGTTTGCAACAGCTAATTCTATTTTCTCAACTTTTGAGCTAAGCGTATCTCTTTTGCAGTACTCAATCTGTATGCAGCAACAGATTATAGCATTCTCCTGATAACGATAGTAGCGCACTGATCGAAACGTTGAAATACAAAAGAGAGAGAGAGAAACTTGAGTTGTTAAAGGGAATGTATACGTTTGGTAATCACTCTTAGAATTAATGGCAATAAAAACGTAATTAGAAGCATACACCAACTTAGATTGTATGAAGCATTTTGAGAAACATTTCACTTCGAAGAAATGTGGTTATGTAAAAAGATATTGGTTTTTGTGACCCAAATTTAAATCTGAAAAATGTTTCTGTCAGAAACGTTTCTCAGATTGTGTTTTCCTATTGGGGATTATTCTTCCTGCGCAGCATATTCGCTCCGGATTTTCGGCGATTTCTCAAAAACGCGACCACCTTTTGAAGTGAAATTTTCACAGGTTGGTTTTATTGTATATTATTATCTACATTTAGATAGGAATATAACAATCAAACGGTTCCAAAAACCAAAGGTATACTTTTCCTTTAAACCACCGGTTCTTTTCAGAACCACAAATAGGGAGAGTGTTGTGTACATGCATGGGGTGTCGCCCCAAAACCTCACAAGACACTCTCAATTAAGTTTGTTTTACTGCCCTGATGGTGTCTCTAACTCTATTTCTTCTTCTTCGATTCCGACACTGTCTGTGATTGACATGTGAACCATTTTGCCTCTCCATTGAAGCTTGAGTTGTGTAAAGTTTGTGTTCTGTATTTTTCGTTACTTTCCATGATTTTTCTCCGATCGTTATGTCATTTGGGTAGTCTTTTAATTTAACAAGTTTGTTTTACTGTACATACATGTGTATATATTAAATAACGATTTCTTACAAATCAGAAGCACATTCAGGAAGATGGTAATATTCAGATAATAAAACATTTTAGGGAACACTTATTTCAAATTAATCAAGATGTATTCAAAACGCCCCTCAATACATACTACAATGGACATGAAGCTATTTAAGCTTAATTGCTCTTTAAAAAAAATTATAACAAATTATGTTTCCCTTACGCAACGAAATTGGTAAGTTTTGTTCCCTTTTTCTATAAATCTGTTTATACATGTCTACATTACCTTTGAGTATGTACATAAAGAACTCGAATGTAGTTCAAGATGACTAAATTATTGTTTATCGTCATCTGAGCTGTCCTGGTGTCACGATTGTTTCCATCAAACAAAGATATTGCCGAAGATAAATAATCAATTTGTGGCAAGGAAATATCAGTAAGTAATTGAAAAAAAGTAAATTATGACGTACGTTTCAAGGATCCCTTTGTTAATGTGTATTTAGCCAAAAATGTCACAAGACAGTTATTCCCTGTGCAATAAAATATGATAAGAAGCAAGCAATGTTTAGTTTCATGGTCTTTGTTTTATGAGACGACTTGTATTTAGATAAGTCTAGTCACTAATTTGATTTTATGACTGACCCAGGATCAAGACTGTTGTGGAGCGCTCGGTTTGCATGCGAGAAAACCTGCGTCCAAATCCCGTCATCTCCCGTTTAAAAAAAATAAAAATGAGAAAGAGAATTCTTTAGATCGGACACATCAATGGCTACTAAAGTCAGTGTTTTTACAACTTGTTTTCCTCCATTCAAATAGTCAACGGGAAAAACCGAGGCTGGCATGGCATAATGAGTGTTACCCCGTTTCAATGTTGAAATCAGTATTTGTCGTAGCCACTGCATGTACTTATTTAATACACATGGAAAGATAATGGCTATTTGAATGGGGGAAAACAACTTGACGAAATTGTTAATGTCTCTCCCTGCATGACTCATTTATTGTAAAACACAGACTTTGATTGCGATTAATGTGTAAGGGGATAATGGTTTTTATAACTAATACAAAAAGTAGTTTTTTGGAGATACCGGGATTTGAACCCGGGGCTTCTCGCATGCGAAGCGAGCGCTCTACCACTGAGCTACATCCCCGTACACTTTAGAAGATGTGTTTTCAGTGTTCAACTGGTATGTGTTTGTAATCGGAAGAATGGAGGAGGTGTGTACGCTATTTATATGTGGACTACAACGGCACTGCTCCTAACCGTTTATAAACGCAAATTCATTGCGTAAGAAATGGGGGAATAATAATAATTTGGAAGTTGATAACCTGCACGTTTCAAGGCAACTGTGTCGAATCTTTCCACCCCCTCCTTTCCATCTCTACCCCTCATTACGGCATTCTTGAAAAGTTAATATGACATTCAGATCAATATTCCATAAATGAAACAATTTGGGGTAGGCCTAGTTGTGGTTGATGTGACGGTGGTTACACTGAAACTTTAATGATGTTGACGGGAGGGACATAAATTAAAACACTCTCTGACTTTGAGTGATTCTGAAAGTGTAACTAAAGTTAGTGGTGTTTCATCATACAATATTTCCCAATATTATATTCCAGACTTGACGCGGATTCCGGGTCCCTTGAGGCCTGCCAGGCTGGGGTCGATTTCACAAAGAATTAAGATTGATTTTAAGATGCGTACTACTCTTAATTGCTATTAAAGCAAAGTGTGGTGTCACAAAACAAATCACTATGGTGATATTGACAACTCATCTTAAGATGAATCTTGGTGCTTTGAGAAATCGAGTGCCATTTCTGGGTCAGAATGGACCGGAATATGTGTTGAAATGACCCAGAAATGGGTTAAACTGCTGACGCAGAATCTGATTTAAAATCTCACTTTTTAATTAGTTTCCGGGTCGGTCAGGCCCCCTTCACCCGGAAACTGGGTCAATTCCGGTCAATTTATTTTAGAGTGTGGGAGCCTTTCCGAATCAGAGAGAAACTGACGGCAATATTATGAGCTCAGCATAATGTCCAATAATATAGCGTACAATTTGCTAACAAGCCCAAGATTTCACAAACTTATACAGTTTCCCTCTATAGCTTGTGATAAAATTGAGTCAGTTTCATATTGTTTGCTGTTCATTGTACTTGGCGGTTTGGTGAAATACTTTGAGCCCATACACGAATTTGCTGAACACAGACCACTAGCCATGCTTCTTGTGATTGAAGAAGAAACAGTCACCAGCCAAAATTACGTCATTTGGTATGTGGAGGTGTGAGCAGCTGACTTTTTTTCGTTAAAACCGGGGCTGAACAAAATAATTCACATTCTGCCGCTGATTAATGCTTATAGACAAAACCATTTTGGTTATTTTCTGCAACCTTCATTGCTCATAAATTCACCGACACCGACCACGATGTGTGGCTACCTATTGCAAATAGCGCGGGAAAGTATTGATTCAACAGCCGGAAGAGGCGCTATGGATGAGGCATGACCTCGCCAGTAACGATGACCCTTTCGTTCTCAGAGCACAAAGGAGAGCTCACTAATTACGTTTAATTGCAATCACGGGGCCGGGGAATGTAATTGCGCGACACATCGTTATGTCTGAACGACTTTGTAAATTAAGACTGGAAAGAAGGAAGTGTGTACCTTCCCTTGTCAGGAAAATCCCAGTGCGAACGGGTATTTAAACTTCGTAACTATCACTAATCACTATTGTCCTTTGTGCATCTTATGAACATTTCAACCGCCAAGCAACATGACTATGATGAATCTTAAAACATGATATACCTCCATATGATATGTTGTACTCTATAAACATCAACCGGGCAAAATAATATACACCTAATCGCTGCTTGCTGGTTTAGACAAAAACAAATGTTACACAATGAAAAACCCATCACAGGTGTTCTTCGAATAACAATGGACGGTCGGAACTAGCAGCTTTATTTTAGTAGCCATGGCGTGATCGCCAAGGGCAAACGGCTGAATGGTATCGATAATTATTATAATCGCCCTTTTCATTATAGAACACAATAGCAACGCAAATTTTATAAAAAATCAATTGCCAATTCCATTTTGTTTATGAGAGCACCTTTGAATTTGTTAGTGGAAATTATAATTTTGGAAAGGTAATGCCGAATGACCGTTCCTCGTCGTGAGTGCACTTTGTGAGTTTGAAGGAAGGAACCCAGTGAAGAAAGCATTGTTTTGCACACTCTTTTTGACTCAAAAGAGCCAAGATAGCAGGTATGGCGGCTGCAAGTATAAGGATTTCAGCAAGTCCAGGGAGTAAGTAATCAATTTGTGAACATTGTGTATTTTTATCGTCACCAATGATAAAACATGTCGACATAAATCTATTTCTCATTTTAACCATAAAACTAAATCGTGTGGATTTTGAGTGCGCGAACTCAATGCTGTTTTACTTAGAAGCGATGATAAGTAGCATTGTGATAATAAGTAGCACAAACACACCTTCAGCTGCTTTCTAAGTCAACTAACACTGTGGAACTCTGAAGGTATTTTTGAACTCATTATTACCCGAGGAATTCACCCCTCATAGGCAAGAAAGAAAAAAGGGTCAACGCCTATAGTTTCTTAAAACACATTATCCAAGTCAAATTGTAGTTACCGAATAAAATGCATAAATCGTTCAGAAAATCAACATTTGAAAATAATGTAACATTTGAAAATAATGTAACATTAACAACAAATAACTAAAAGATTACCAAAAACGAATTTTCTCTAAACTCTGCAAAACCTTTCCTTTGAAATACAGTCGTCCATAAATAGACATGAACGTATGGGATCGTGCTAACAACCTTTCACAAGTACCCAGTAATCGAACCCAAGTGTAAATACAGTCGTCCATAAATAGACATGAACGTATGGGATCGTGCTAACAACCTTTCACAAGTACCCAGTAATCGAACCCAAGTGTAAAGTAGGTTAATGTATGGTGGCCCTGAAGGGACATCGCATATCGCATACGTGTGCGCACACGTATGCAATGTCGTGAAACAATTCGCGAATATGTGCGCACACGTATGCAATGTCGTGAAACAAATCGCGAATATGTGCGCACACGTATGCAATGTCGTGAAACAATTCGCGAATATGTGCGCACACGTATGCAATGTCGTGAAACAAATCGCGAATATGTGCGCACACGTATGCAATGTCGTGAAACAAATCGCGAATATGTGCGCACACGTATGCAATGTCGTGAAACAAATCGCGAATATGTGCGCACACGTATGCAATGTCGTGAAACAAATCGCGAATGTGTGCGCACACGTATGCAATGTCGTGAAACAAATCGCGAATGTGTGCGCACACGAGTGCGAATATATTTGCAATGTCGTGAACGTTTATTGCATACCAAGTTGCATACCTTTGGGATGATGTCATAGTTGCAGACAATTTGTTAGAGACCTAGGGAGTACGTGGCGCTACAGTCAGGCTCCTGTAAGCATGGCTAAAAGAAATACGCCACCCGCCTCGCTTGCCTCACAACAATGACTACCGCTGCAATGACTACCGCTAATCTCACTGTAGGCAAGAAACCCCCCAGATCATTAGACATTTTATTCAAAGGTATGCAACTTGGTATGCAATAAACGTTCACGACATTGCAAATATATTTGCAGACGTGTGCGCACATATTCGCGAATTGTTTCACGACATTGCATACCGTGTGCGCACACATTCGCGATTTGTTTCACGACATTGCATACGTGTGCGCACACATTCGCGATTTGTTTCACGACATTGCGTACGTGTGCGCACATATTCGCGAATTGTTTCACGACATTGCATACGTGTGCGCACACGTATGCGATATGCGATGTCCCTTCAGGGCCACCATATTAATGACACATTATTGTGCTGGCCTAGATATATGGCCCATTAATTCCAAAGTGTGCAATCTCGTAGTTATTGTATAATGACTGGAGAGAGAAAAAGAAATGAAAAAAAGAAAACATGAAGGAACTCAACTGGTACTGAGTTTCGAAAACATTTATTTTCTCTCTTCCCTTTACAATTAAAAAAAACCCCAACGCGATTCTTGTTTGTTTGTTTGTTTGTTTGTTTGTTTTGTTTTGTTTTAATACTCTATGGAGGTTGTGTGTGTGTGCTGTTGTTGTTACTGTTGCTGTGTTGTTGGTGTTGTGGTTGTTGTTTTTGTTGCTATTGCTGTTGTTGTTTTGTTGTTGTTGTTGTTGTTGTTGTTGTTTATGTTGTTGTTGTGTGATTTTTATGTTCTATAACACACTATCGTGTAAATGAAATGTAAAAAAGTAGTCATAAAAATATAAATAATACATAATTCTTCGATGGACATTTATTACAACTGCAACAGACCATGTGAAGCTATTTGTACTTTATTATTACACTAAAAAAAAACAATCCTGGCGACCCCCCCCCCCCCCCACTCTTGTACCCACGATTGATTCCTTTGTGGAAAGTGAAACACACAGCTGTGTCTGAGAGAATGATAACAAAACACCTTATCTTATAATTATTTTGTTTTTTCCCCCATTCCATTGATTAATTGATTTAATGAGTTTGTGTATAATTTAATTGTTGATATCATTGTAGTGAAGGTTATTTTATATATTCTGTCTTCACATAAAAGGAAAGTATGTTCGCAATACAAAATAAGAAAAAACAAAAACAAACTTGTTAAAAATATTTTTATATCAACTAGCATAGGCCCCTACTAAAATTTAACCACGTACCAAAATCCTCAAACTTGTCGAAATTTAATTTGACAAAGCTCGACAGAGATCAAAACTTCCTTGTAGCTGATGAATCAACCAAACATAAGTAGATCCACTACGCTTGGAGTAATCTTTTACATTTTTTATTCAGTGTTAAATAAAACATCATCAGTCCAAAACGAAGGTAGACTTGTTGACAAGTCGTTAATGATGGTCGCGGTGAGTCGAGTCGCATCTGGTGCTGTCGCGTAAAAGAATGCTCTCGCGAGATCACTGCTCTCGCGCGAAGTTGCTGGCTGCCAACTCTTCTTCGTCATTAACGACTTGTGAAACCCGCCGGCGGTTCATATTCATTTATTCATGTACGGACGCAGTGTACATTACGGTTGCTGTAGGAACGATCATGAAGACGAGTCCATTTTATCTAAGGGTAGTAGTAATTTTAGTTACTGTAAATGTACTGAATGCTTGCGCTTGAGACATCTGTGGGTGTGTTTTGTGGGTGTTAACTCCTTCATTAATTTAGTAACTAAAGAAATAAAGTAAACTTATCTTAAAATTCATTATTATAATAATTGTTTAAGATGTGTGTTTTGCCTCATAAAAATAAATAATGCCTTCCGTGAATAGTTACTGATCGCTCCAATCATTTAACCCGATGTGTTCTACAGTGATTGTGTGTATTAAGTGTGTATAAACAACAGACACGGAAACCAGTCAACTCGCCCCCCTAGCAAAGTCGCCAATTTCAAAAAACACATGTACAAAGTCACCAACTACAAAGTCGCCCCTAGCAAAGTCGCCCCCTGACAACAAACTCGTCCCCTCTCATAGTCGCCCCTCACAAGGGAATTTAACAAATTTGTGTGATTGGACTACAGGGCTTCGAAAGCTATCTTAAGGGAACAAAAGCTAGCTATCTTAAGGGAACGAAAGAGGAATTTTGGGGAACAAAATCTCATTGCGAAGGAACGAGAGCGTATATTAAGGGAACGAAAGCATATTTCGGACGAATGAACGTATATTTCTGGCAACTAATTCAAAGTCGTATTTTGATGAAACAAACGCTTGTTTTTAGGGAAAGAAATCTCCTTTCGGTGGAAAAAATTCATATTTTTATAGAACGAAAGCATATTTCGGACGAATGAAAGTATGTTTCGGGCAACTAATTCAAAGTCGTATTTTGATGAATCGAAAGCTTGTTTTCAGGGAAAGAAATCTCCTTTCGGTGGAAAAAATTATTTTTATTGAACGAAAGCATATTTAGAGCGAACAAAATTATATTTTGTGCGAACAAAATCATATTTCGAGGAAACGAATGCGTATCTTTCAGGGAACAAACGCGTATTTCTGGGTAACAAAATCGTATTTCGGGTGGAGAAGGCGTGTTCGAGGGAACAAAAACGTATTTTCTAGGAAAAATCTATTTTGCTACCTAGAAAAACACAACTTTGTTTACAAATTTAAAAAAATATAATTTTATGTGACAAAATTATATTTTGATTGAATTATATAATATTTTGAGGAAACGAAATGACTTTGTTGGAATTTTGTGTGTCGAGAGTGGAAAAAGAAATTCAGAGTGAGAATTTTTTTTCCACATTTTAATTTGTAATTTATTTTTCACCTGTTCCTTCAGGGGCTCTGGTTTTGTGTGTTGTTTTTTTTTTGGGGGGGGCTCGTTTTTGTCTCACAAATTGTTTAACTTAATTGCACCGTCAATATAAGAGTGGTTTTCCTATTTATTGACATAAATCTTATTTAATTTCCAAATCGGGGGAAAGGAACGTACACCGAACATTGAAACGTAACGATTTTAAAACAGCGGATTCGATCAGCGAGGTTTACCGACTAACAAACCCGCAATGACAAGGTAGTTGGTGGTCTGGCTCCCTAACCCCTCCCACATGTTCATGAGCTTCCAGGTACAGCTATCTCTTGGCATGCTAGGGTAGGGGTTTCGTCATGCTGAGCCCCACCGAGAGAAACTCTGCGCGCCATGGCATGCAGCTACACGATTTGCCCGTGTGTTTTACGTCATGTCCCCACACGCTGTGCACTGTCAAACACTGAAATAAAATCTTACGTTCGATTTTTTGTAATTATTTACAAGTTGTACCCATAATTTGAATACGTATTTTCTTGTGTCAAAATATTCATGAACACAATCACTCTCACCACTCAGTGTTTGGTTTTGATCGTGCATGATCAAAGCAACATAAAACTCCATCCAGTACAGGATTTGATGTTTAATATTCATCTACAGTTTGAATATTCATAGATATAACGAAATTGACCAATCAGATGCGTCCGTACGAATTCGGCTGAAGTGGCCATAGGCCGTGCACAAACCGCCAGCGGGTTTCACAAGTCGGTAAATGCGACCAGTCGTGAGAGCAATAATCTCGCACAGAGCAGCCCTCTCGCGGGATATTGCGAGAAAGCCGTTCCGCTATCACCGCGACAGACATTTAACGACTTGTCCACAAGTCTAAAACGAAGGCGGCGGGTGTTTCACCCATTCCCGCCCAAACGCATAAAAAAAATGGACACGAGAGGGCCTAGTCATGTGCAGGCTTTATCAAGTCTAGTAACCATATCCCACATCACGTTTACATAGGGATAGCGCGTAAGTTAATAGACCATGGCAGGGACCATGGCGAATTTAATGCACTAGCGGATGGCAACCCAAAAGTGAATCAATCGCGTCGTACACATTCACTGATTAGACAGGTTGCTGTCGTCTGCTCATTTTTTAGATGTGTGTGTGGTAAACAACACAGACCGTCGTGGAATGAGTAAGTTTTCGTTGGTTTATTTTTTACCCCTACTTTCACAATTTCCTATTGTCTAAACATAGCATCTGACATCATTATTTCACCGTGGCATATGTTTGGTTTACAGTGGGACAAGTTTTGAAGCGCGTCCGGGGCAGGAAGAAGAAGAAAGAAGATGGAACTGCAAGTAAGTTGAAAGTTTATTGGTGTTTTACTCATTTGTTTGTTTTAAAATGTTCATGTCCAAAAAGCAGTGACCAAGGTATGGCGGTCAAACCCTTGCTCTATGGTCGAACCATTCCACCTCCATGGTCACACATGCACACCGTACAAGCACGATAGCTTGTGATTAAATTGCAGGACAAGAAAGAAGAACCACCTCATGAAGAACCGTGTGACCTGGTTGGACTTGGGAGTGTCATGGATTGTACTGGCAGACCGACTTAAAATTTAATTCCACTACGTTTATGATTTATCGTCCCACTACATACCATCACACAAATTTATTGTGTTATATTTGTGTGTGAGTTATTTAATAATTACATCATCCCCATGAGCCCTCATTAGACTGACACAACAAATGTACAGGGATAACATTTTTTTATTTATTTAGCTGCTGTCTTTGTATTGTAATGTTATAAGGCCAACTAAAAAGGCAAAAAAAAGCACCGGTTAATTGTTCCTGCCATCATTATTGTTTTTAAAGCCACATCATTTATAAATTATTTTTTGTCGTCCAAAAAGTGGATATTTTCTTGTATTTTTTCATCTCGTCCTCGACATCATTCTTTCAATGATTGATCTAATTTACCCATATTGAAGAATAAGTTCTACAAAGCCAACACATTTTCGTCTTGCTCTTTTCTCCTTAAAAATAAATAATACCAAAAAAAATTAATAAATTAAAAGGCCTTTAACCTCCTCTTTTTGAAAAAACCAGGACGATCAACTGGTACATGTATATCTGTGTTCTCGTTATTATCCGTGTTCTCGTTATGACCATGCTCGTATCTTCCGTTTTTAAGACATAGAAACGCGCATGGGACAGTTCGGGACCAGTGAAAAACCTCGTATAAACTGGCGTCTCGTATTAGTCGACTGTACACTGTCCTAGGATTGCATTGGGTGGTGAGGTCCGAATACGAAAACGCATCATACTGATCAGGTACCCAGACGTAATGTACGGGGCCAGACTACACATTTTCTCCTGCCTCGATTGACGTCACGAACAGCGCCATGTAAAGGGGGGCCTATTTTTTAATTTGTAATTAAAATAAAAATACAATTTTTTAACCTTAGTTAATTGTTTATTCACATTCCACTCATAAAAATGTATATATTAATGACAAAAGCTTTATTTTGACAAAATACCACTGCCAGGTGCCTTTAATGCATCATAATGCGGAAACATTTTATCAAAATTGTGTTGTTAAAGCGTTAAATGTGAACTTTTAATTGCTTCAGACCTGGAACTTAACCTCAAGTAATACAGCTATTTTTTTAAACTGACATCTTAAATCTGTTCCCAAGTAAATAAATGAGTTAAATTGCTTATTGTTCGAGAACAAAGTTCCATTCAAGATGTGAGTACTGTATTTAAATGGATCAAATGCAAGTTTGATTGGATCCAACTGCCTGGTAAACTTCTTCCCTCAGGCACCCTTCCCGAGGCAAGGCAAAGAGAAGTGCCACTTGAGCTCCTTAACCTGTTAAGTCATCCAAATACTCTTCAAGAAAAAAATATACAATGCAAATTATGTCCAATAACTTTAGTATGCTCATACTGTGCTCTCTTCTGAAGATAAGAAATTATATTTCCAGTATATTTTGTTACAGATGGATTTGTTGCTATAAATAATAAAACAGCATCAACTGCGCTTCCATCAGCTTTTTAGGGGTTAATATCTTGCTTGAGAAGTTTAGAAGGTAAAGGTTGTCTACGTAATGTATCATCATAGGAAGCTTTTTGTAGCCTCAGCTGCCTTTGAAATGAAAGTGATACCTTTAACCGCCATCTTGAATACCCAGTGGTATTCTAGAGTTCTGAGTTTTTAGGAATGTTTAAAATTTCTTATGGATTCTTGTGAGGTGGAACAGTTTTTACAAGATACATTAATACAAGGGACTCTTGGAACATGACATCAGTGTTATTGGTGGTTGACACTCAACTAGGCCTGTGTGTTGAATTTGGAATCTTCTTGCCATCAGGGCCCAATTTCATGGCTCTGCTTACCGCCGAATTCTGCGCTTGTGATCACCATTTATCCCCTACAGGGCAAGCGCCGATATCTGCTCATGCTGTGGCAGCGAAGAATGCCTTGTAACATGGAGTACGCACGTGCTTAAACAAAAATTCCCTGCTAAACCTGTGAAATCATTTACGCTTAAGGTGCGGAATTCCCTGATTCTATAAGTGCTGAATCTTTGCTTACGGTAAGCAGAGCCATACATTCTGATTTTTGAAATTTACTCTCATGGTCTTTTGGGTTTTACCATGAATGAAACCACTGATCCTGCTGTACTATCCATGATAGACTATTGAGCTTATGCCTTGCCCCTTTTTAAATTTGTTACCCAGAGGTAACCTTTTCTGTCGTGAATACTAACTTGATAAGATTGGAAGAAAATTGTGTCCGAGAGTATTTCTATTACATGTGTCATGATGTACTGTTAAAAGGTCTGGATTGAACCTGACATTCCAAATGTAAGTCTTTTCAAATAAGCAGAATTCTAATGAAATTTGCTGTTGCACTGAGGCCATTGTCAACCTCTCTCTCAGGAATTTGTTGGGGCTCTACATGATATTATGTGAAACTAAAAACTCACACATTTCCAACACTACCTTTGATACTCAAAAACATCTGCTCCTCTCAGTTCCTCTCACAAATGTCTTTGTTATTTTGATTTACGATACGTTGCCTTTTGTCTCTTGGTTACTTACACATAGGCCTTGTGTACAATACGTCTTTGAGTATTAATGTGAACATACATGTACACATAGATAACATATTGGGAAGGTGAATGAAAATTATTTCTCACAAAGCTTTGTACAATTAACACTTTCAGGATTCCTCAAAATTTATTGCAAATGGGCCGCTTGAATTCTTTGGTGATTAAGTTGTTGTTTGTTCTTTAAGTCTTGGACACAATTTTAGTGTATGTGTATGACTTTACTATCGACTTGCAAGTCACGGATATTACCTACATTTCGTTCAAGTAGGTATTTATTTATACTAGAACAAACCATTGATGTTACTAAATTGTCATATCATCATTGACGTTATGCAAAAAACAAGTTTCACAGCCATGGAAATGGGTGTAAAATGTTTGATATAAATTTACAATGAACTGTGTTTGATTTTATCTGAAAGTCTTGTGTTGCTTTTACTATTGCTGTAAGTTTTTTGTAATTATAGCCCTTTGAAATTACTTTAGATTCATAAAAAGAAGAAAATGTGTAAAAACATACTGTACCTGTTTTTACGCTATGATTTACAAATAATGGATGCATATGAGTGCATTGTCGCAGAATATTACGAGGCGAAACCGAGTCAAATAGAAAGAGCCAGATTTCACCGAGGGATTATATTCTGTGTCAATGCATAAATAAAATGCATTCAATATTTGTTTTATATAACTCACACATAGATCCCTGTCATTTGCAATTTTGTTCACTATAAATTCTATAGAAACTCGTCGACTCCATGTAGACACCAACCTTGTCCGCTGTGACACGACCTTGTTTCGTTGGGACAAACGGGTGGGAACGATTATTTTTTAAATGACGCTGCGAAGCGTCGCTGCACAGCGTTGCTGCGAAGCATTGCCGCGAAGCGTCGCTGCGAAGCGCACTGTGAAGAGTAGCTGCGAAGTCTGCCAAGCGCCCTATAACTATGAATAAAAATAGGATTACATTTTAGAGCGTCACACATCAGGGCAGTAAATACATGGCAACATAAAGTATAAAAGTCACACATTTTCCGACAAGGATCTACATGGTATATAAAATGAAGTAGGGTTGTTGAACCTGTTCCCTTAATCAGTAATGTTTGATTAGCAATTTGCTGAAGACTTCTGAAGTGTCTAATTATACATTGTTGTTTTTACAAATATGTTGAATGACAACTTTTTGAGAGTTAATTCATGCTGTCTTCTGTACATATACAAAAGACAAGAATAATCATATTAACAATTTGAATTTCATACCAGCACCTCTACATATAAATGTATTTGTTAACAAAAGGATATTAAGTCATGCGACAAGCCTGCGTGATAAACCGTATTTCAGATGGCATAAATTATGGGTTTTGTACACTGGTCAGACAGTTCTCAAATCCCATTATGCTGTGTTCGCTTTAATTGCTACATGTTCATCTCATTTTGGAAATCAAACAGACATATGAAGAATGGATGAAGTCACATTGCATTTGGCTTCTTAGCACTGGAATATGTAATGGTCGTACGGCAGTGTGTGAAATTAAGGGATGCCCTGTTGCCAGGACAACCACAAATTTGAAGGGGGAGTAGGTGGGATCAAGCAACCACATCAACCAGTGATGGTTGCTATTTTTTCCGGTTAGTGAAATTTACTACCAAATGAGGCTTTCAGAAAAAAAGTAATTTGTACAAATATTTTGAATTTTTGTTATGAGGAAAACAGAGTTTGGCAGGCAATTTGAGATTAAGCTTGCATATACCATGGCGGATTCCCTTTCTGTCATCCATGCATGCACCATAAGGGGAGGGAGTCATAATTTTCTTAGTTTCACACCAAACGCTTTTCTATAAATAAGTCATTTGAATGGAGGAGTGCATGGTTGCCAGTACTCATAATGTATCCCAATGATTTTTCGGAGTGGTGTTGCAACTGATATTAAATTTACGTCCCCTGTGCGTCAGTAACAATTTCATGCACATGTACATGTTTGGGATCCATGTACACAGTGCTAAAATGCATTTATTGATCTTTGGGGAGGAGAACTGGTTGAATTCAAAGAGAGGTTACAGAAATAACTGCAAAGGAAGATATTGATTTACAGTTAGCTTGAGTTCTTTGAATTTGGAGTACATCCCAAATGTACATCTTGGTGTGTTCGTATGAGTGTTTCATCTTGGTGTGTTTGTATGAGTGTTTCATTAGGTGTTAGAGAATGGAACTGAACAAAGTGTGACTGGCACCACAAAAAGACAAGTGCTAGAAAGGATAATTGACAAACTAGACTATAGATAGTTCCCAGTAGACGCCATCTTTACGGGCAAATCGCATTTTGGCTTGCAGGCGCGTCAGGCGCTCTAATTATTAACGCAGCCGCGTCATTCACTAACCAATCACGCAATGAGTTTTGTGAAATGTGCGCGTGCTGCACGCCGTTCTCACGCGTAACGCATGACTGTGTGTTCCAAATTGCCCGTAAAGATGGCCGACTTACGTCATACTGCAACCTATCTATAAGATTAGAAAGAGGAGTACTCACATCTTTTATTTGGTTTGTTTGAGTGGTACATTGATGTATTTGCTCTAGTGTGATAAATCAATTCCGCAAATTTTGAACCCTCGGTTAAATTGTTTAGAGGAAACTTGTCACGGGGTAAACGAGCACAAGTTGCTTAAGTGGGTTATTACCGTGTGAATTTAAACCTCTGGTCCTTGTGATACACATGAACATATAATGTAAATGCAAAACTGTGGAGCATTCTGGACCCAAATTTTTGAAGTTTGGCTGAAGAACCTTGAATTTAAACAAGGTTCTTAGAATGTTTTTTACCTGGGGTTTATCTTTGGTTTCAAAAGTCCTACTGTGGAACCTGGGGCAATTTGAATGGTTTAAAGTTACTACTTTTGTGAATTTGATCTGAATGAAAATAAAAAGCATGATATCAATTATCCCCCCCCCCCCCTCTCGTGTCAGTCGCGATCTGCTCAAATTGGCCTGCAATTTACGCGTATCAACCATATACGCCAGCTTGTGCATTGGAAGAACCCTGAAATGAAGTAATATAGGAGACAAAGATTGCACACATTTGATTTTCGGTAAAACTTTGCCTTTTCCTGTGACAAATTACTTGAGACTAATTTTTTTTAGATCAGGGATTCATATTGTTCTGTACGGTAAATTTGAATAATTCTGTGAAATTATTTCATCAGATGTATTAGGCCCCTATACAGTTTATATCTTTTAAATATTCATTATATTGCGTTGCGTCAATTAACATCTAGATGTAGCCTATAATCCGTTTCAAACAATTTTCCCCAAAATGTTGCTCTCGAGGCTTAAACATATTCTCAAACGTTAAAAGTGGCTCAGTTCAAAACAATGTAAATTAATATTAGACCTCAGTCATAAATCTTAAAATGACTACCGGTACATGTAAACCATACTTGAAACAAATCAATTGCCTGTAGGTGTACATGTCCCATCATGTTATAAACAATTTATGATGTAATGTTTGACTGGCAGTGTATTTATAAATATGACCAGCAAGCTATCTTCTTCTTCCTTAAAATTCTTGCTCCAATTTTGTCCAAACCAAGGTTTATGCCAGGATTTGGTAAAATTAATGGGTGTCCAAATTTGCTGGAAATTTAAAAACTTGAGTGTCCAAATTGTTCACTTACAATACATTTACATGTAAATGATAGATAATACAGGGTGTCCAAATTTAAAACAGGGTGTCCAAAAGACACCAACACCCCTCTGATTAACAGTGCAAACTGCTGTTGTTATCATACATGTCATAATGTCATATATTGCGCCTTGAACAGTTATACTATATTTAAATACAAAGAGCAGCATTAGGCTACCTTTCCCCAATTTGGTGAAAGCAATGAACTGAATACAAAAAATGCACTCCTTTTTAGTAAATTAAGGTCAATACAAAGATGCAAATCCTCATTTAAAAGGAAACATGTAGAATGTTTTTTTCCAGCTCCTAAACCCCAATTTGATCCCATGAATTCATAACAATAAACCTGACAGTTTACAATCTTGGATAATTTAAACATTAGAACTGAGTAGTTCTCATCAATAGTGTATTGTGTTTAGCCTTGTACATGTACATGGCATACATGCTGCTGGTAATGACATTGCCACAGAGTAGACCTGATGCCTGAATGAAAGAGCAATCAAAAATTAATATAAAGGATCTTCAACTACAATCCTGGATCTATACGAGCATCCATCTGAAAGCAAGGTTATTATGAATTGTCGGATAGTAGGCAGCTAGTATTTCAACAGGAATACATGCTTGCAATCTTTCATACTGAACATGTTGAGCATAGCATGTTCCAAAAATGATATCAAAGGAGGAAATTTTGTTAAAATTTTGACAAACAAGGTAATTGGTACATGTATGTGTTTGACACGGACTAAACCTTTATAGTGTTCTCAGACACAAATGAGTAGCTTTGCACAGTTCACATTATAATGCTATGGTGAATAGCCATCAAAACATGGTGCATAATACATGGTGCATAATACAGCAGCACATTCTTTTACATTGCATGTGTCATATTGTGTTCACAATTCACAAAGTCATTCATGCACTTGACTGTGTTTCACAACAGCAATATGTTATAAAGTCATAGTTGGAGCAACTCATGCATACATTAGATGTTAATAACAGCTATACAATTTTTAACACATATAAAAAAAGAAGAAAAGAAAGGATACCCGCGGTCCTTGGAACGGTTTGATTGTTTGAATCTATCCTGTCAAAATTTCATTTCAAAAAGGTGGTGGTGTTTTTGAGATATCACAGAAAATCTGGAGTGGTTATGTTCACGCAGGAAGAATAATCTGTAATTGGAATACACAATCTGAGAAGAGTTTCATGCAGAAAAGTTTCTCAGATTGACAATCTTTTTGAACCCCTTTCTCTAAAACCACATTCGTTTCTCAAAATGTTTTGCCCTCAACAGCTGCAATGCTTCTTACCAAGTAAGTTTTTATAGTCATTATTTTTTGGAGTACCGTAATCTTCGGAATATAGGCCGCGGCTTATACATTGATTTTGGCCCTTTTAAACATTTCGGCGGCTTATATCCCGGGCGGCTTATACACCGAGCAATAAAACTTGTTTTTAAAAAGATCGTTTGTAAAATATTTCTGCAACGAAACAATTTTCTAAAACGAAAAAAATCCCACCAAAACATGGCCTGTGTGATATAGTGATAGTTTTTACAAAATGTTGTTGAAAATCCCAGCTTATCTTTTGAGCTGAGGAGTCGTCAAACTTGCGCCCACCATGCTTGCTTCGACTTTCGCTGGTGATCGCTTGCGTGTACCATACTTAATGAAGCAGGTGACCAGTGTAGTATCGCCATGCAGTGTTGTTCCATAAATGGTTACAAATCTACGTTCTAACTAGCGTTAGCCATTCAGTAGTTAAGTTGTTCTAGCCATGGTTGTCTGTCTTCATAATTTTCAGAGCACGAACATACTTCCCACAGGCCGCTTACATCCCACTGCCATCCCATAGTATTCATCACCTTGACCCCGCGGATGTGCTTGCTCTTTGCTATACTTTATTATCAGGGGATGAAGAAACGGCATGTATCCGTGGGAGCGAGGGTGCAAGGGAAATTCCCTTAGTGAGAAATCACCATGTGTTCTGGAAACGTCTAGTCTCGGTTCCAACACGCTCCAGTTGTGTAGTCTCGAAAACCTAACCGCTCTCTAAACCGCTAACACCCCACGAGGGCGCTATCATTCCCGTAACCGCTACCACACCACGACCAAGACGCTCCATTTGTGTAGTCACGAACCAAGACTATGAAACGTCACGTGAACGTGTATAAGAATAAAAAGCGATGCACTAGCTTCAGAGATCGCGCGCAACGTTCCTTCAATCGTGGAGGTAAAAACCATTAATTAATTGAGTCGGAACTAGTGAAAAAGGGCACATAAAAATGTAAAGACGTTCTGTTGTCATGGAATATGAATATTAAATTCAGTGATTTTACCTCAGCAGTTTATCAAACAGTCAAGTCTTGTTTGTTTATAATTGCTCACTTCCTCCCTGCGGCGTAAAACCGTTTTTCCGCGTTCGAAAAAACTTCACGCGAATATCGAGATCTCGGCAATATTTACCCCAAAATATATCACCATTCAAAATTTACGAAAAGAAAATAGACCCACTTAACTGCAGACCATTCTCATAAATTATTTCAATAACGATCGATACATGTTAACTTCAGTACATTTTTACTTTAATGCAACGCAAGACGCACTTTGTGGCGATGTACAGTGACTGTTGTGCCGTCCGCTAGTCACTGTACATCACCACAAAGGACCGCCAACACGCACGGCCCCCCTGTGCGTGCGGTCCTTACTGCGGCTTATACGCCGGGCGGCTTATACACTGACGCATAAATCTTGTTTTGACAAATTCTTGGCATAGCGGCTTATACCGCGGGCGGCCTATATTCCGAAGATTACGGATTAAAGATATACCTTCCCTTTAAAATGCAGACCTAAAGTTTGTATACTGATGGTTACCAGTCTTAGTTAGGCCTACTTGAATTAAGTAACAGATATGTATTTTTTCAAATTTTGGGGTTACCTGTGTAGTGTGTATGTTTTTACAAAACAATCAAGCGATGACCTGTCCCCAAGTAGAACAAGCCTCAAAGAATTGAGTCTGCACAAAACATATCTTTGGCAAAGAAAATTGCAAATGATTTGTTACATGTACACAAAGATGTGCATTTACAAATGATTTGTTGATGAACAAACACCACCCATTTATTCCCAGATTAGAATTACTGGTACGTTTTATTATAATGTTATTTAATGGTCAAGTAGTCTTGTTTACAATATATGTGTATCCATGTGTATATATGTGTAGACAAGCGCAAACCAAGCTCGTATTCAATACAGGGCCCAATTTCATAAAGTTGTTTAGCAGAAAATACTGCTTGGGAAAATTTATTTGCTTAGCAAAAAATGAGTGGGGCACCAGTTGCAACAATGTTAACTTTATGGAATGTTGGCTGGTTATCTGTTTCTGCTAAGCAAAGTTTTTATGTGCTTAGCAAGCTTTTGTGCTTACAGGTTTTATGAAATTGGGCCCAGATGGTATGTACATGTAGTTTGTCAATACAGTGCTGTCGACATGGTTTTGTAAGTCAAACTTAAGTCAAACTTCTGGAAATGTCTGACGTGTTTTAAATTTTCTTAATTCATTAACAAACTGAAACACAACAAGTAGCTATTAAGCACAACATAACTTTGCTTACCAAAATAAGGTTACCTGCCAAAATACCAATATGTCACATGTACCTTTATTTAACTGGTATCCTGCTTATTTTTGCTTAGCAGAATTTTAAATCAATATTTCCTGCTTTAAAAGCAGCTCTATGAAATTGGACCCAAAAAGGGATAGTGGTACATGTAGTTTTGTTGACAAAATTATATCAAAAACTAGATGCGATTGTGTCAAATTTATATTCAATGTGGTCCAATTGGCTTGTAAATTGCTCAAAGTATTTTGTATCGACAACAGTTAGTCTAAGGTAAAGCCCTTCGTCCAGGGGCTGTTGAGTGCTATGTCTTTTTGTTTAACAACAGGCCCTAGAATTACTCAGAGACCATGACTGCCATGGCCTCTGTTGCCCTTGTCATTGCCTTGGTGCCCCTTCAAAAGTTTCTCATAGACTTTAAGACCTTGCCCTCTCAAAGATAAAACTCCAGGCATGTACTGATACCAGTTAGGCCTATATGGAAGGAAAACGCAGATTGGCTTTGACCCCAAAGTAGTTTAAACTGTTGTTGGACTTGTGAAAAGGCAATCTTACTCTCTGACTGGCAAGTGGAAGATAGGGTCAATGATAAAACTCTGTTGTAGCCATTTTGTTACAGTTTTGTAGACTATTGAAAATCTAGAGATCATCAACAAGATATATTCGTATGGCTCCATCCAGTTTGACAGTCAATGATGTAAAAAATTACTCTGAAATTATCCATCAATCAAATTTGATAGATTTACTCGGCTCTGTGTTGACAAAAAGAAACGAATTGTTATAATTGGTCATACATATAAGACCTCTAAAGGAATTCTTTGTATCTCTCAGTAATTTTCCTCCCAATGCTCCTGCCTCGGTTAGAGCCGGGAGGGGGGGGGGGGGGCACTATTTCCACATTCATGCATGTATTATTCAATATCTTTCCGTCAATGATTGTCATCATCATTTTCTGATCTTCTAAGAATTTTCTTGCAGTTGTGTTTACCTGGAGGTTGGCTTCTTTGCCTATTTAAATTTCATGAGTTAACCGTCAATGTGTCAATGATCCGATTGTAAATTTTCCAGAAAATATGTAGTAAAACCAATGCCAGTTACATTTTTCTATATTGGACAAAGCTGGATGTTTTTTAAAAAGCCTGCTGGAATGTCTTGTCATTTACTCCATACAGTATCTCCTATGCATAAATCAGTGACCTTGACTTTGCAAGTTAAGTGGAAGTGATTGCTCAATCTTAGTTTTATAGCCCACCACGCCTGGTAAATACTCTGCAAAGGAAAATCTCGGAGGTGTAAATGTGTTGATGAAAAGTCTACGTTGTTTGCAGAAAGAAATGCACTCAAATCAAAGCATGTCTATACAAATCCAACCTTGATCTGCAAGGGTTGTTGATTGTGGAAATTGAGTGAAATGTGTGAACGATGCTTTTGCGTTGACGTAAATATCAGAGAAATACCAGTGTGCCGCATGTTTCGTAGTTGTTCAGGGCTCGAATTTTACACTGGACCGCTGGCCCGAGGCCAGTGATTTTAGCATCGGGCCAGTAAAATCATATCCAGACAAGTCCAGCAGTCTTGTGTTTGTGTTCAAATGTTGACTTTCAGTCTGATACATATAATTCTGTTGATTATCGAAGACTACTCACCCATAATATACAAATGAGATAAATCTTCTCTTAGTGCATTTTTCAAATTCAAACAGTTCAATTATCAACCTGTGTAGGCATTTTTTCTTCTCACTTCAATTCTGGCCTTGTACACAAAATTCCGGTCCAGTAAACATTTTGAGCTACAAGCCCTGCGGTCTTGTGGGTTTCCCCCCCAAATTCTAGCCCTGTTGTTATCCAGTGCAACTGCAGTCTGACATTGAACAATGTGGATGTAGGCTCATGCAGAAAACTCTGGTACAAGACATAATGCCTTAGTGATATTGTATCATTGCATGTGGAGACATGTCTCCATTTTGTAATTTTGTAATTGTGTAATTTTATCATCTTTTAAAATTTTGCATTCTCTGTATATTTTCCTGTAATTTGACCCTTGGTCGCTATGGGAAATTTGTTTTTAAAGAATAACCCATTAATGAATGAATGAATGAATGATGTATAAAATGTTTAGTGCTATGATAGAGGGGATGCTTGTTGTCGCAATGAGGTTATCACTAATGTTTTCTAGCAGTTTGCCCTGAAATGTAAAAAGGAACAATTGAGCAGATACTGAACATTGAAAAAAAGGGAAGGCCTACATGTTTTACTTTAAATTAAATATTTTACCATGATGGTGTGTTGGTTGTAAAAGAAATAGGCCTATATAACATTTTAAAAGATGTGATGGCATTGACAACATTGCTTAAATGTTGAATTCAAATATGGTTAGAATGGTTGAAAGAATATTTTTCCCCTTTTTTTGGGGGGGGGGGGGGGGGGGTACTGTATCGCCACAGCTGTACTGTAAGCCTAACATGCACATTTTACTGGATAGTAAATTTGAGGGGTAATTCCACCATATTTTTCGGACATTGTTTTGTAGTGTGACTTACTGTAAAAATTAATTTATGTGAAAGCTCACTTTTGATAAATTTGCACCATTTTTGCACCGACACAACGAAATATATTTCTGAAACTGATAGCTTTATTTCTTAATGTAATTATAAGCTCGTACTTGTTCATGTATAACTAAATTTACTACATGTAAAAGCAGCCTGAAATTACATGGAGAATTGTTTGTTTATCTACAAAGGGCTTTAATCTAAAGGAGGTCACACATGAATGGTGTCATAAAGGAATGAAAAGAAGGCATCCTTTCATCCAAATGATTTGATTATTGCATCAATCGGAGAAAAGAATTTCAAATGCTGCCCTTCGCACACATGTACAGGTAGTTATCTGTTTTCTTCATAATCATGTACATGTAGATGTATGTGTTTGATGATATATGGATTAATCTAAATCCTCATAAACTGTAACTGAAAAAAACAAAACAAAAACAACAACATTCTGACCTTTTGTGTATCTAATAAGTAACCATTCCTTTAATGTATGTACATAAATAGAAATTGACTGAGGATACAAAAGGGACCTTAGTGGGTATCAGTGACCTTTATTTTTTGTCGGGTAATTTTATAAGGGCCCCTGCTACACCAGAAATTATAAATTAAACTCAGTAGCCAGTGTGCACATTATTGAATTTGCCATTAAATCTATTTTCCGGAGAGATTGCCTGTTCCTTGTTCAATATCAATGTTAGTTGTGTCAAGCAGAGGGGTGGATACTCACAAATCAACCTTGTAAAGATGGACTGCACATCAGCAGTATAGTTCGGCAGATTAAATATCATAGATGCTTGGTTTTGTTAATCTTATAGTTAATGTTATTTTATTTATGTATGTTTTGTCTATTGGAGGGAAGGGAAGGAGAATTAGGGCCTGTACATTTAAGTACTTCCTTTTTGTGAAATCTCTGTATAATGTTATTAAAAAATCCACTGTTATTTTCCCACATAAGACCACAATTTTTGTAAACGATAACTGTGATTCATTTCTGAGATAAGCTCTGCTTAGATAAAGAAAATCCTGTTGTTCTTCAAGCATTACAAGAATTGCAATTAATCTCACCCAATTTACATGTAATAGTAACAGCTTGTCAGTGAAGTTTTCATTTGTTTTTAATTTACTCCATTGACAACAACTAAACTTTTATTTACACTTACTAATAGAATTACCCACAGGACTGCTTTTAATAAAGCAACAACTATACACAGTGGTGCTTCATTATTCAAGACGGCTACAAATTATTAAGCCAAGACAATTCCCAGAATCTTTCAAATCCCAATGCTTGTGCAGGGATCAGTGTTCATCATTGGGAAAACATAATCACTTTGAAGTTGTTTTGAATGGACTATATTTATGTTCAAGTTTATCATTTGCACATTGTTTTAAATAAATCCAAGAAGTCGTGGGTCTAAAGGGCTGGAAATACTCTCGGGACTGCTGGCGAGAGTCCAGTAATTTTGTTCAAACAACAAAACAAATATATGGCTTTCCAGTTTTTACTCGGCCTGTATTGCTGTACATACTCATTTGAAAGTTTGTCATTTTAACTATTGGAGAGCTTTTCAACATCCAACCTGCTTCTAAAAGACCAGCTTTGTTACCCCCCCTCCCCCCCCAAAAGGGGGGGGGGAAGGAAGAAGAAACTGTGTGGGTCTTTTATGATATGAAAATTGTCTCGACAAATTCAAACAGAAAACTGTAAAAGTAGTGCACAAATCGTAAGACATTTGAATAAAATAACAGAAAATGGAGGCATGTAATAAGCCAGAGGCAATATTTAACAATACAATGGTTAACAGTTATTAGAATTTATCAAAGCTACTATTGCAGGATAGAATCATATGCAGATGATTCATTGCCTTGGTCTTGCGAACTAGTGCCTTTAAAAAAGTTCTGTGGAACATTCAGTTTTTTGTAGTGCATCCCTCTATTGATAATTACTGTAAGTGCATCTCACACTGATCAGCACTTTGAATGCATCCCAGACTAACGAGCACTGCGAACGAACGCATCCCAGACTAGTTGTGCAGGAGTTCATGCAGTAGTATCAATGAAAAGTCATTACCCAGTGCGTTCATTTGTGTATATTTACTGTTAATTTGCCACCCATAGCTTTTCTTTGCAATCAGCATCCACTTTTCTGTCTGTCCATACCGATCACTTTTACCATCAGGGGAGCTTGTTTCTCTCTTTATCAATGATGCCTGACAAAAATGCTGTTAAATCGACCAGTCTTGTTACAGTCAATTCATTTTGTATGTTTCTCTTGGTGCTACTTTGTATTTCACCCTCAAGTCATCTTCACACCTTCAAAAACATATGGTTTCACCATTTGCTGTCTTCTTGGAATTTAGAGAGTGCACAAAATAGGAGAATTAGGAATAACCTTCCTTTCCATGTTAATCTTGTAAGATGACACTTAAATGAATGTTAACGCAGAGTTGGTTCTTATTTCCTTTTGTGCAAATGAAAAACATGGAACAAAAATTGAAGCATCCCATTTTTTGTACAATTTAGTATTTTGTTCTTCCTTGGTTTTTGCAGATGAAAGGAGTGTATGTAATAAGGGCAACATTGATGAATTGATGTTGTTTAGATTGTACACTGAATACATGAATTCTTCTCTAGGTGTACCACTGCAATTTGTCATTACAGTTGTTCCCAATTAGCACTCATGCATCATACCCAGTCTGCCAATAAGGGTCTAAATTACCTCCTTCTCTACCTTTTGAGGGTCCATTTTGCATGTTATTTGCATCTTCTGCATGCACTTTAAGCAATTTACATGTACATGGTAGTAGGCCTACTTCACATTGTGCATCATGCATAAACAAGGTTTTAGTCAGGATTTGGTAAAAGGGTGTCCAAATTTGCTGGAAATTAAAAAACTGGGTGTCCAAATTGTTCATTTACAATACATTTACATGTAAATGACAGATAAAACAGGGTGTCCAAATTTAAAACGGGGTGTCCAAAAGACACCCAGACACCCCTCTGGCTAACACTATGTGCATAAAGCATGCAAACCATGTCATTTAATTTATTCTGTGGTACACAGATACAATTTACCTGCATAGAAATCGGAAAAGTTTAGGCGTATTTGCGCATACTCATATTTTATTTAAAAATTACCAAGCGGTACATTAAAGCAATTGTACTCCCCATTCTGTGGCATATTAATGTGCAGACAAAAAGCAACCAAGTATCAATATGCAAGCAGCCAGGCATGAACATTTTAATCATATGTACACTTTATGTGTTGAAAAAACAACATTACCCAAGATGTTCAAATCTGCTCAACATAATTAATTGAACCAAGTACCCTTTGATTGACCTTTCTAGGAAAAGGTTACAGTCTCAAATTCCTTGTGCTAAAGTTTACTTCTAAAAAGGATTGTTCGTAATTGAATTAAGATCTAATTATCCTTGGTTAAAGGGTGTGTACAACATTGGTAACTGCCAAAGACCTGTATCCACACTTGATGTGGCCCAATAATATACATGAAATAACAAACCTGTGAAAGTTAAAGCTCAATCGGTCTTCGGAGTCGGGAGAAAACAGTGAAAACCCCCATTATATGTTTTAACTTTTTTTCAAACATCGGATTCTATCCTGGATGATAAAGACTATTGTTTTACTCATTTCCTAAAAACTATGGCATTTCAAGCAAAACTATTTCAAGGGAAGTTTTCCACCATGACCATCTTTATACCATGTAAGTGATGTGCAAATCTGTGAACATTTAAATTATTAATCTTACCAATGTTAAACACACCCAAGTGGAAACACTATCTGCAAAACTCTTAAATAGTCTGTTAAAAGTTAATAGAAGGTATACGTATAAACTGCTGGGGTAATGTAATGTAAAAATAGTTTTGTGGTAGAAATCCTTGGCAAGTTCATTTTTCTAGATACCATAAATCAACTTAAGCCATTTTACATTCTTTGTTGACAATGAGCTGGATTAAGTCATGCATAAATAATTACATTGTTTGGTTGTTTCAAAGTATTTTTCTCAGAAGTGAAAAAAGTGATGTATTAAATCATACAACGTTCAAACTATGCTCAATTATTGTTTGCCTCATTTCCCCACTCTAAAAAAAAAAATGGAAAAAAAAATTATATAGACATCACATAGCCTGTCATTGGACAGATGCGCATTTTTGTTATGACCTTTGGGTGAGAAAAATATGAATCCAATTTCTCTTTCTGAAAATTTCTGAATAACTGTGGCTTTACTCGCTAGAAATTTTGATGGATGTACACGGACTTCTGTTGCAATCCTATAATCCATCTTTCAGTTTCTTTTCAGTAATATAAAGCCTGACTTCTCCATCGCAACGTGTCCTGTTTTACTGGAATGCAATTATCCATTGGAAATTTGTGCATGCGCAAGTACATGAGCAGTGAAAACACAGTACCTTTTAGGAAGGTGTAATTTTTATGTCTGGATTGTGATATATATTTGTTTCTGTTTTGTTTTCAAATACGTCATGGTTTGTAAATCTTTGATATACTGCCATCAGTAATCTATACTAATTGCCATTTTACCTAGGACAAGAGTTCTAACAATTTGACCCTCTAGTCTCTGTTTGATTGCATTGATAGAAATGATACAAAATGGCCACTCCATGAACAAGTTCTACATGTTGCTAAGAGTATTAGAGTTTGTAGCATCTGTTGCAAAAACCCTCAAGCAGTTCAGATTAAAATGATTACACATCATTGGATTTTTTAAGAGTACATTACATAATTCCTATGTTCTATAAACTCACCATACAAGCAACCTATAAAGATTTCATTATAGTAAGGTTATCATGCATACAAAAGTAAGCTTTCAGATTGTAAATCTTTTATATTTTAGGTATCGTACCTTTAAAGCAGGGGTGGGGGTGGATGGGGTGGGGAGGTAAGGATTCATCTGGATACGCTCTATCAGTATTACTGATGTTCAACTTGACTTGAGTGATTTTCAATCATGGTAATTCAAAGTTCATTTAGAAATGGACAACGATTTTGTGAAATGGTAAACAACGCCGTTATACAAATAATTGCTGGGTAATCAACTTGTTTTTATATTCAGTCTGTCTGAGGTAATGGACAGAAAATATAAATTAGTATCATAAACTTGATATAAATCTCTTGATCGTGTCAACCTTCTATGTGAATGTTAATACCTTTGTCGAATAATATAGTGTGGTTTGTGGTGCTCTACACCAATCCGACGAAAAAAAATTGGCAGTGCCCTCTATTGAAAAAATTTAACAACTGCGGTGTCACCAAGCTGGAAGCACAGTAGAGATCAGTGCTTCCAGCTTGCGACACCGCAGTTGTTAAATTTTGTCAATAGAGGACGCTACAATTTTTTTCGTCAGATTGGTGTAGGCCTATATGTTTACAGAGACATTTTGCTCCCACCATATCATCATTCTGGGGTTAGTGTAGAGTTCCTTAGCTAAAAAGTTATAGCAAAGAATTCTTAGTATTGTGAATTTATACATACAGGAGCAAAAAGACCTTGCTTTTATGTGCAATATATACAAGCTTACTATTTGTGCACAATATTCTGCAACTGTGAGCATTGTTTTTTCACCTTTGGTGAGTAAGGCTTTTAATTTGGGCCTTTATTCTATCTTAAGTTGGGAAAAAGTTCTTTTTAAATGAAGTTCAATATAGATGTTAAAAACCCAAGAATATTCAGGCAGGTTCCCTTTTTGATACTGTGGTGAATCTCTGGAGCAGGTGCAGTGGCCACTGTCATCCTTCATTCAGACCGGAAAGTCACCACTAAAGGCAAAGAGTGGTTCATCACATACATACGTACATGTGTACAGGCTATATTGCTTATAAATACACTGTAACTTTGCCTGTCAGTTGTAACACTTGAACAACATTATCCATCTCAAATTACAAAGTATGCAAAGAAAAAATGTAAATTTCATAAATTTGTGCTGACAGCTTGGAATACAAGTGGAGGTGTGACCTACTTTTTGGATTCACTTTTCGGATATCCCTATTTGAGATGTCCCAATTATATTAATGTTCACAGTTATACAAAGTATGAAAATGTAACCTGATGCAGAATATACAGTCTTAACACCTTGTAACATTCAAGCATGCGTTGTGTGGTAGTGGTGCACAACATGAGGGTGGGGATGCTGGGTTGAACCCAGTCCATTACCCCCAACCCCCACTTCCAGGGGGGGGGGATTGATAGGGTTGACCCCATGCCTTAAAATACATTACGTCTCAGCTTCAGAAATATTTCTAGGCTCCCCCCAACATAAAACAAACAAATAATACAGTGTAAGGACTCCCAGCGGAAAATGGCAAAACAACTATCTTGTCCATGGGAGAGGTCTAGGCTCTGTTATAAATTATAGTCATACATAATATATTATTTGAAAATTGATGATGTTGAAATGTGCAGAAATGTTTTGAAATAAATCAAAGTTGTGTGTCCTTTATCTGGTGCTGAAACATTGATCAGAATACATAACTAAAGTATAAAAAAAATAATAATAGTAGGGGACAAAAAATTACTGTAAGGTAAAGGAACATCATTTTGAGTGTGGTGAGGCTTCATAGATCCAAATAAAATGCCAGGTGTCACTAATGCAGTAACCGATAGGAACGTGTTAAATATGTCCACCGTGAACTGTAAAATCGAAATAATCAAATTTCATAGCCAGAAGGGCGTCAAAGTCTGAACATTGGAGGCTCACTTAATGCACATGGGCAGACGGGGAAATTTGTTTTTCAAATGTCAACAATTCCACATTCATGGCAGTATACCCAGGCTATTATGTTGGAGTGATTTTATTGGGTTTTGTTTGTGAAACCTCCAAGAATTCTGCTTCTTATTCGCCTGCATGAGTTTGTTGGTACGTGTGTAAATCCAGTGCCTATCAGTAAAGCGTCACATCCTAATAACAGATTGACACAATTGATTGCTGGTAAGACAGTAGCTTCAAAGCATTCTGAATCAATTCATGTCAGCTTGATCAAAACAGAGAATGCACGTTAATGTAGCCTTGTTTATTTTCGCAGCACAAGAGCTCCGTGTCTAAGAGGCAAGTCCACGATGGATGGTGAACTTCTTAAACAAAAATAAATTTAATCACAAGTAGTATAAACATTTTACACGGTTGAAGATTCTAACCACCGGTAAACTTTCCAATTTAAAAGTGCTATCTTGTCAGGCTTTTATTTACCAGGGCAGTGCACAATCTCTTTTGACAATACCTTAAAGTTGAATTGTAACCCCTTTGAACTACTCCTATGAGTTGGTGGGAATACCCTTCGACACATTTTAGCTTCAATATTCTATACATTTACTGTTTATTAATCATCACAACTGTTTAGTGAAAATTTCCATATGCTTAGCTAGTAGCCAACGTCGGCTCAGAGCAAAACATACTTATAAGACCTAGAAAGACTCTGTTGGCTCAAAACAGAAAGGACTTAAAAGACATACACGCACAAAGGGGTGTAAGTCTTTTCTGCTCTGAGCTGACTGGGTCTTTCTAGTTAAAAGTCCTTTCCGCTCTGAGCTGATGATATTCCAAACATATTATGTTTGAAATATCAGACGCAGATCCAGGGGGTGAGTCCAAACCCCTCCCTGCTTGGAATGATTATTTATTTGTTTTCAACTATCTTTTTCCTTTGGTAAACTTTAAACTTGCCCGAAGACATATGTAGCCGAAACATCGCTACAGACCATAGCGCACATATGGTGGTAAATGTTCTCAGTCAAGCCTCATTGGCTGCTAAATAACCAGCTGACATAGAGAATCCTCCCATTTGATTGTTGGAACATGCATTCTAAATCATCTTTGTTTTGGCATGTAGCTCGTACTGTGCTACCATGCGCTGTAATGGTCTATATAATTGAACATTAATTCCCATTGCCCGCTTGTTATTGTGATCCTCCAGTTACTTTTTCGATTTTTCATGGGTTTTTTTACCCTTTGTAAAATTTCTTGAACCACACCTCAGTATCTTTTGGCTTACATTTAGAGAAACTTAGCATAAGGGTTTTAAGGGAAATGTATCACCAAGTAAGTTTACATCAAGACTAAGCGTCCCGCTCTCCGGATTGAAGCATTAAAGGCTGTACCTTCAAAGATGTTTGTTTGGAATGTTTTGTGGCTGAAAGCAATGTCTACGTATGTCTCAAAAATGAAACCCATGACACTCTAGAAGTTGAACACGGTGAAATTTTGCCGCTAGAGTTTGTATCCTCTTTAATAAGGGAAAACAGAAAAAAGATGTTTGCTATGAACCTAATTTGGCAGAAAGAAGTTTTAAGTACTATATGTTTTAGATAAAAAATTACATGCCCTAGGAGTACATTTGTTTTTGTCTCAGCTTCAATAAAAACAATTACACTATTCTAAAATTTTTGTTTCAGTCTAGTGTTTTGACTCCAAGTATGGCCATTTAGAGTATAGTATGGCCGTTAGAGGTGGGACTTAAAGGAATGTCCATAGTACATGTATCCTTGAGGTTCATGTCGTGTGCATCCCAGTTTGTATTGACATTGGGATGATCTGATTATACACGTTACTCCTGGACAATTGTAACCTGCAATCAATAAGAGGATATTGTGACATCGAGACCGTAACATGTATTATGTTCATTTACCTAATTACGTTCATGAATAGGCTTTTCACAGACTGACAATTCAACATATGATACGGACGGTGATATGTGACTGTCTTGCAAACAGATCCAGTACACACACACACAATTGCGAACTGGTCATGTTAATTTAGTCACGCTGTAAACTGCGCATTATTAACATAATCAGATTTTGTTCCCTTAGTATTTATCGGAAATTGAATTAGATGGTGATTGCTCTTTTTTAAATCTCATCTTACACCATACAAATTACGTTTTCACAACATTGTGTGTTCGTATCTTTAATATCCAGGCATATTTTGTACTCATTGTACATTATGTTTATCATTTGTATTAAACTCTACCATACATGTACGTGAACATTGAATTATTTAAGGGTTTACAACTTCAGGGTATGGCAGAGTGTTGCTCATCACAATAATAAACGGCTTTCATATAGCGCCCTAACCCCAAAACAGGGACCCGAGGCACTTTACATGCCCTGTAGAAAATAAGATCAGAAGTTTTTACTTTAATAAAAAAAATTAATGGGGATAAATGTAGTATCTACATGTTCAGTACATGTATTTCTTCAACTGCATCACAAAACCTTGCAATTTGACTGTATTTATGTTTTACAGCTCCTAATTTATTCAAATTTTTGTTGGATAATCTCCATACTCTACGTTTGATTTTGTCTCACAATCACTGGATAAATATATTTTATTAATGTGTACATTGTAAGACACCTCTTGGGTAATCCAACCAGTGGAAATAATGTAAAATGGTAAATGTAGCTGCGTCTCAATAGGCATCGTGTCCCTTTGTCTTTCCATCTGGAATTCTGAATACAATATGTTCAACTTTTTATTTGTTAAAAACAGGAAATTCAATGCACTTTTAATTAAAACCTTTCGTTTAAGGTTACAGGGTTTGTAATTTTTTTTATTGGAACCGTTCTTGCCTGCATCGTGTATTACAAAACATGAGCATAATATTGTACCAGTTTGTACAAATACCAGCAGGCCTGGAATTGACCCATAACCCACAGAAATTGGTGTGGTGTCTATGCTTTTGCTGTGGTGCCCTTTGCAAAGTTCCAATACAAATTGACATTTTCTCCTTATCAATGGAAAATTGCTGTACCCCTTCGAGAGCCAAGTTCAGTGCCTGTACCAGTAATTTTTTTCCTGTGTAAGGAAAGAAAGGTACAATACTGAGCAATGATTATCAAATAATGTGAAATGGTATGTGCTGTAGGCCATGAACTATGCTGAGACAGGGAGTAAGTAGCGTTCATGCCTTCGGGTCAATCATCCTGCATTGATGCTTTTGAGGTAATCCAATAGAGATTTAGATTTTTCCCAATAGAAGCTTCATACTTGCTTGTCAAGTCCATTTTAACCACTCTGCCAATAATGTTTCCCTTCATTTAGCAAATGCTATAGGATGAAGCAAAAATATCTGTCCCAAAATAGACTTCCCATCCAAAATCCCCCTCAAGAAAAGGGAGTCGACTTGATCAAGGTAATCCACTTCTCTCTCTCAAACTAAAAAAAATGTTCACACAGAGCCCAATGATTGGCAACGACAGTGCATTTTACTATGTCAATATTTCATAGCCAGAGAATCAAGATTTTAATAAATCAGTGCCAGTCTTCAGGTGCTCATGTTGTTTTTAAGGCACAATCGCCTTTGGTAGTGACACAGTCATCAAACTAATTTCAGGTCACATTTATGCATGTCTGAACCCCAATAGGAAATCTGAGTGGTTTTCGATTTGCCACTCTAGCAGTTGTAGCTTAAATTAAATCCCAAGCCAAGATGTTGTGCTTATCAAGAACAAATCAATGCATCTCTCTTCTCTTGGCACTTTGTGGATAGCTGTCTTGATCCAACAAACTCTATGCTCGATGTATAATGACATCAGATTTGGAGATCTCTGCGTGATCGGCCATGCATTTTACAAACAATTTGTTTATAAGTTTCAAGTTTCATGCCTTTCATTATCTTCAATATGATCTATATGAATCAACATACTCGCCCCTTATAAGGGGGAATGATTCCATATTCAAATTGACAAGTGGTTTGCCAAGAAGTCACTCGAAGCGAGATCTAAATTTGTTTTGTATCAGTACTTATGTATTAACTTACTGTGGTTACAGATTTTTTCAAGTTTATATCAAATGATCATCAAGAAGTAACTATCTTGAGAAATACAACATCAAACAGTCATAACCTTTAATGACATCATCAAATTTGTACACTAGATTAAAATGCTTAAGATTTGAAAATAGGTGTAAATGTTGTTTTTTAGAATTTATTTGCTTTGTCATGGTGAAATATCACATTTTTTTCTATAAAAATAAACACTATTATTGTCTCAACATTTTCTTAAGTGTGGAAGGAACATGTTCCTGGCACACAGATTACAATCTGAACTCCCCAGTAATTGAAGGTTATAATTTGTATGTAAAGAGAGTAATTGTCTCAACCTCAGCAATGTACCTTGCAAGAACAAATCAATAGCACAAGATTTAATAAACAGGTGAGAACTAGATTTTTTAAAATTTGAGGTCCTCTTAGTAATTCCTGTTCTGTCAGTGTCACATGCGATGTGCACTTTTCTTGAGTCTGTTGGTTTTTACAGGATTGCATTGAGGTGTTTGATATGATTGAAACAAGAGATGGTATTTCATCCATAATGCACACTGTGAACCAGTGTTTTCCCAGCTCATTCAGTTGTGAGATTGCCTGTTTTATTTGCAATATCACTACAGTTCTGTGAAGGTTTATTAAAACTAAATTGAGGGCCTGAGTCTCTTCATAAAACCCCAAAGTAGTGACATGCAGATGTTGGGGGCATGTTTGTTTTAGACAGTGAGCTGCAAACACATACTGCATCATCTTATGTGTTATGTTTAGATCCATCAGCAATTCACTTTTTCAATACCATTCAGTCCATCCTTGGTTATGCTTTATAATGCTGCCCTGTAGCTACCTCCAAAGTACCTCATGCTCATATCAGCACTGGTGAGGAGCTTAAGACTTGTGTAAGGGAGCCCTCTGTTGGGCGTCCTGCTCTCTTGTTGATGCCTGCATCTTATCCCTTGACTAGTGTGGGAGTGTGACACCCTCAAACGGCATAATGATGCCTAGGATGCACTAGTGACTCCCTGGCTGGTGTGTGTGGTGTCAGCAGCATTGTCATTTTAACATACGACCGTCTCATGACCCGACTACTGTAAACTGGGGTATGTTTTCTCTCTCTGTGTCTTGTGTGTCATCCGTGTTGATATATTTTTCATGCTCTACCATGTGCTTGGAATGCATTTTTGTTTTACTGGCTGGAAGATGTCCTTCTTAGAGTAGATGGGACTTAATTATCTTAACGCATGCTTAAGAATCCACCTTGACTCAACTGCTTACAATTCATGTAGACATTAGGCCCTATATTATTAATATATTATGGCTGGCTGCATTTTTGTATTCAAGATGAATTGCATGCCTTATGTTGTCAATACTGTAAACAAATCATGTTGATAGCTCAACAAGTCCAATAAAAAGTAGTTAAAAAAATACTATTTATATTTTATTTCATCATGCCCAACAGTGGAAAAACCACAAGTTACAGGCATGGCAATACAATATGAAGTTAAAAATAAATACATTAAATTACATAAACATACTTTACGCCAACAGTTAAGTATGCAAAACAATTATTTATGCAAACAGTGTATTTTAATAATTTATTTTATATTCAATTCTTGATAATAATACCCCCACAAACAAAAAAATTAAAAAAATCACAAATTAATAACCACACTCTGCATATAATGCTCCACTGTTTATTTATTGGAAACAAATACATACAACTAAGAAGTCTGGGAAAGTCCTAGTAGCAACAAGTCTCAAATCACCTGAAATTTGAAATTATCTGAAATTGTCAAAACTTGAAACATATCAAAAACACTTTTACACAATACTGTAGGTAATTTAAACAATCTATTTTTAGTTTAGTTTTTATTTTTTGTATGCGGAAATTCGTTATACACTGCTGCAGTGAAGACATACAAGTGTCTTGCTTTGGTTCAATATATATAAACTTGTGTCAGTACATTGAAGAAATAAATATCCTTTTTAATTGGAAAGCTTGATATTGGAGGATTGAAGTCACATGTGGGCAAAAAACAACCTTTGACATCACAACAGACTGGTCTCACGCAAATTCGCAAATTGAAAAGGACAAAACAACTCGAACAAAAACTACACTTTTCTATGAAATCAAATCTTCAAGTTCTATTGATACAAAATTCTTGAAAATAAAAACACCCATAGTGATTTACATTTTCAACTTTTATACGAATAATTTGTTAGAATTGACATTGATAATGAGGATGTTTATTTTTTAGTAACCCATTTGGCAATCAAGCTCCAATTTGTGCGATCATTACAAAGGTTTAATAATAACACGAACTTCAGTTGGGCAAAATTAAAATTGTTTACGAGTAACCGGAAATGGAGGTTAAGTCTTGATCTTGGCTAAATTTTACTTTCTCAACAATATAATTTTTATAGCCATAAGTTATGTTAAACAAAACAGAATCGCGCACACATGTAAAACTCCATGGTTGGGCCAACTTGGTTACGGAACAAAAAATATGCGCAAGACTTTTCTTTAGACATCTACATTGTACCATGCTGCCAGGTTCTTTGACATGTTCCCAATATTCAACAGTTTATCCAGTGTACCGATTCTCACTATACTTAAAAGGGCCCTGACTATTTTACCCTTAACGCCTCAATTTGGTTACATTGAATTGATAAGAAGGAAAACAGGATTATTGCACTATGATTAAAGGTCAATTCACCCCATGTTTGAAAAGTCTACCCTAACGATTCAGACCGTCTAAGAAAACAAGCTGAGAATTTTCATTTATATTGCTGTCTCTTACGGATTCACGTGGAAATTTTTCTATAAATACATGTATGAGGAGGATATGGTAATATTCCCAAGTGTTTTGTGGAATGCACATGAACTATATATCCTAAGTAAATACCTCCTCCTTTCCGGAAAGCAGAACTCATATTAAAGTGCTATATTTAAAGCAAGAATATAATGTGTTCTGAACACCTTTCCTATGCCACTGTAGCATGCAGAGCCATGTGTGCTTAACATGCCAAGTGGCAAGACTCAGCTGGCCTATGAGTGGCAAGACTCAGCTGGCCACTGAGAAAAAGCAAATCTTGTTACTCTGATGTCCAGGATTGCCAAAGGAATCCATTTGTGAATTACTAATCTGATCATGGGATGGGAATCAGGTTGAATAAATCAGCGATTTGTTCTACATATAAGATAAAGAGATTCTGTCATGGTAAACCCCCCCCCCCCCCCCCCCAGGCAATCTGGTTAAGGCTGTCCCATATCCATCAAAATCCTTCATCATATGGTAATTCCGGATCATATGCTTTTTGGACTATGATAAGATTGCTATATGTTGACACATGTGTTGTTACACATGTGTTGTTACACATGTGACACAGGTTGTTTTCAAAACCACTGCTTGTGTTTTGGCTCCGGCTTAGGTGAAAGCTCAGCTTGAGCTTTGGTTGGGCCTCAGGCACTATCCACCTGTTTAAAATTCCATACTGAAAAGTGGTTCTCAAAGTTACTGACAAAACTCATACAGTAGCCTAAGCCGTAACCTAAGCCGTAACCTAAGCCAAAACCTTGGGTTCGGAAAGGACCATAGTTTCATCCTGCTAGAACTAATTGTATTTCCTTCGATATACAAGACTTTATATAATTGTCTCCTTTTTCAACAAGTTCTCATTTGCCAACATGTGAACCCAATTCCCTTGATGGTAGATCTAACGTAGTTTTCTGGGAATGAGTTAGCTGTTAATGGGCCTGGTTGGATTGGCATAGAGGGGTGGTTTGGTTGCTGTAGCAGGGTGTTTGGGTTGGCGTAGTGGGGTGTTTGGGTTGGGTAGTGGTTTCTTTCCTTGCCTTCCACCTCTTCTAGGACCCCCCCCCCCCCGCCCCCCCCCCCCTTTGAATCCCCTAGGGGCACTAAGTGTATTGGGTTTTTAGTCCCTACCTGATTGCATGGGTTTCCCTTGAATAGTTCTCTGGGGTTTTCCCTCCCTCATCTAAAAGTGAACCTTCCTTCATTGTCTTCTCTCCATGAGGTTCTTGGCTAGTATTGTGATTAAATTCACTTTTCTAAATATTCTTAGCTTCACAACCAGATTTAAAAACCAAAATAATAACAATTTTGAAAAGGAAACTTCCACTGGAAAATATATTGAAGTTTATACATGTATGTGAAACTTTTGAAGGGGCACCAAGGCCAAGACCAGGGCAGCAGAGGCTTTGGCCTACCTTGCCTCCATGTAATTCCAGGCCTGTTTTAAATGGCTATGAATAAACATTTGTGTTTATTAACAAGTGAGACTTTTATAACCTGTGCCCAATTTCATAGAGCTACTTAAACAGAAAATATTGCTTAAAGAGGAAGGGAAGTGAGCAATTCAATTTTGTGATGTTCTCATTTTCCAATAGATAGAGTCTTCATGTTAGTGGGGAAAAATTACAAATTTCTGCTTAGCAAAAATTAGCAGGATACCAGTCACAGATTGTACATGAGAAATGTTACTTTGGCTGGTAACAATATTTTGATAAGTACAATTTTGTGTGTGCTTAAGCAGCTCTATGAAATTGGGCCCTGATGTATTTGAATGAGACAGTCAGATGGTTTAATGAAACAAATGTAAGCATCAGTAACAAACTGTATCCGAGCTAGAAATTGAATTTACCTTGACTTGGATTATAATCACTGCATTACAAAGCAACTGAGATTCTGTGTATCAAATATTAACTTGCAAATTGTTCGATCCAAGAGCTCTATCAAAGCTTTATTCTACATACAAACAGTATTATCATTTTTATAAAAGATTGAGCACAGTATGTTTTTTTTCTTTGTTTGACAAAGAACAAACAAACTGATTTAAGGCTGCAAAGAAAAGTAATCATATCCGTATTCTGTGTGGAATGAAAATAAACTTGAATCAAACATTTTAAAAACAGAGTGACTGGAAAGAAAACATTCTTCACATCACTCAGTGTGATGCTAATTTACGTTAGAAGCATCCATCCACTGTTCATGTAGTTTGGTGTCAGGTTTCAATTTTGACCCAGTAGGATTGAACCTTTCCTTGCATCTCACAATCAAACTTGCATCAAACATGCCTTCTAGTACCAGTACCCACTGTGAATAAGAAATCACCCACTTTCAACGGACAAGTTGTACCACTCTGAATGTCAAACCAAAATATCGAGAAAGAAATTTGTAAGGCATCTGAATTTAAATAAGTATTCCACTATTCATAATTTTAAAGCTTGTGACAGGAAAACATGCCCTTGACCGATTATCTCTTTGTGCCTTGTTAAACGATAAACACAAAAAATTAACCCCCTTCAGTCGTTTCTTTGCTAACTTAATCCAGATCCAATTTTAACAATTTGGCACTGGAGATGCGCAGACAAATTTGATTTAAATCCGCTGAACAAACTCAAGCTGTAATGCAATGTGGGACACACCTCTACCATTCATCTATTTAAGTGATTATTGGTTTACTCTCTAGTGAAAGGCAGGCAGGATGCTGCTAATCCGCAAATACCCCACCCAGCTGTAGCGTGTATTCATTTTAAAAATGTTTTTTTGAAAACTTGGTCAAGAAAAGTCTCTCTATGAACCAGGTTTCTAAGTAATTTCTTGCAAATCTTAAAATCCTCCTTGTTCCAGTCTAAGAAATATTCTAGCAATAATTAACTTCCAATATCAATTTTGTAGGATGAAGGATATTGTCAAATGTTGTTGAAGACAACATAATCATCTGATTTTGTTGTTGTTGCTGTTGCAACAATTATATTTATTCTTACCAAGTTGCATTTATTATTTTTTAAATTCCCATTCAGCTTGGTACGTCTGGGTGTCTTTCAGTTAGTTTTTAATGCAGAGGAAAGACTATAATGCACATCATAACATATGAGTAGAAAGTTAAAACTGCAGAGAAATTTCACAGATGCTGCAACTCGAAACCCAAAGCCCAGACTCAAGTAAATCTAGATAAAATCACTTTTAAAAACATTAAGATTTTGACAACAAATGTTTTGACTCCTCTATCAAGAGTGAACCAGTTTCTGATGTCCTAGAAACATTAAACAAACAATTAATGAGTAATGGAGGATATCTGGAGACATCCTCAAGTTGGTGAAATGGAACTTTGGAGAAGAGTAATTGATCCCCTGCTTGAGATCTTCTCTTATTATTATATGTCCTTCCCTAACCTGATTAAAGTTTTATGACATGTGCAAGGCATTGCTACATGTACAGATTGGATTTCAAGTTCCATAGCTTGTGTTATAAGTTCTCTAGTGGACTGTGTTCCCATTCTCCGGCGGCGGCGGCGAGATGTGTCAGGTTTTTTGTCCTTTCCAGTAAAGAGGCAGATCTCTGGAGAATTTGTATCAACGTTGAAAATGTGAAAGTCAAAGAGCTTTATTAGGGAAAACACTATGTGGTAGCCCAATACATACATCACTTGGACAATTGCATACAATGGAAGCTGTAATAATACAACAAGTAACTATATCGTGTATGAGTGCAATTAGATGTACCATGGAGGAAGGAATTCCTTCCTCCATGGATGTACATCAAGTACAATGCATACAACAATGCAAACTGAATATTGCAGTTGATATGCATTGCATTATTTTAATTTACCTCTCAAACAGTGACAGTGCATGCAATACTTAACTCATGACATTGACATGACACACCATATGTCATCTTAGACGAGACAGAAATATAAAAGAAGCATGGTAGGGGTACATGTACTAAAAGAACTTTCAACGGATGGATGATGACGATGTTGACGCTAATGAGTATAATGATGCTTTTGACCTATTCTAAAGTAACCATTTGGTTGGCTTATCCTCAGAATCTCTTCGATCATACAAGCACTTGAAAATGAAAAACATAATTTTCATTGTAACATCAACACCTCCCCATATATCTTAACATTTTTACCTCAAGAACATCTCCATCAATATTCCTTCTCTCTTGGCTTCATTGATAACAGCTGATTTCCCCCCTCCACCTGACTATCCAATCATGAATCTCAAATTAAGACACTGTCAGACTCATGCAATGCGTGATACACACAAGGTCACCCGCAATACCTCTATTCTAATCATGTGGAATATTATTATACAGTAAACCTCTATTAAAGTTCAATGGCCACGCTACAATGCCAAGCATCAAGTTGAAGGGAATATTTCGCCATTAAAACATGTCTCAGATGGAAAAAAATGTAATTGTTATAATTGAAAGTATATATCCTTGTAATTCATCCCAATATTTCGTATTATCAATGGGATTTGTGTCGAATCTAATTGTGAACATGTTTACCAGTGGCATGGGGAGCATTGCTTTCCAATGTGGGCGGGAGCAGGGGCAATGTTTTGGGGTTTTTTGCGGGCAAGGCCTGGATTGTTTTGTGGGGGCCACCTTGGGAACTTGAAAATTGTGCAGGCTCGTGACCCCCTCCCCCCCCCTATTTGTGTATAACACCTTAAAAGTACACATACAACATTGATAGTTGTCAAAGACCAGTATCCACACTTTATGTGGCTCAACAAACACATGAAATAATGAAACTGAAAATTTAGGTTCAATCGGTCAATATAGTCATGAGAAAATTATGGCAAAAAGAAAACATTTATGTATTTTCACTGCTTGAGAGGATATAGCTTTGGTCTTGCAATTCTACTTGTGTTACCCATTTCTCACAAACTAAAGCATTTCAGGCAAAAACATTTCCACCATGGTCTTGATATCGTAAAAGTTATATGCAAATCTGTAAACATTAATTTTGTCAATCTTATCTAATATATATTTTTTATAAAACAGGCTCAAATAATCTATGGCTTTTTGTTCTTGATTCTTGGTTGCATACATCCAAACAAAGACAAACTTATCCATGGAGATACATGAAGGCATAATAGACTGTGCAAGTCTCGCGCGTATCGGAGCGAGAAAACACGTCAAGTGAAGAACATATTTTTTCTGAAATCAAATCATTGTTTTTAAATTAGATCTATGAAACAATCTGACCAACAAAAATACTCATTACAATTTGCATAAAATGAGTTTTAGCTTTCATAATAAACACACAATTCATTTGTTAGTTTTTGTTGAAACAAACTAAAAACTCTGGGACAAGGATGCTTATTTGATCTGAACTTTTTAGGAAACCCTTTTGTAAATCCATGCCTGAATACGTGCAACCACTAAAGCAGGTTTAAACGCAGACGCCCGATGATCGCACGGGCGTACAATTAACGTGTGACGCAGTTTAAAGAGGACGCTGACGCCTCGACAACCGTAGACTGCAATGAAAAGGCTTAGCGTCTGGCAATTACAGCGTCTGGTGATTATCATCGCGCGACCAAAACAAATTTGGTGATCGGAGGTGGGCACAAATTCTTAATTTTTTGCAAGTAACCGGAAGCAGAGGTCAAGTTTAATTATTGGGTTTTCTTCGTTGCATTGTTGAATTGATTTTACTTTCATATTTTTTATCACTTAGTACTACATTCCCAACAACATATTTAATTTTCATGGTCATAAAGTACGTTAAACTAAAATTATAGACGAAACAAAATCTTGCCAAGGTAAAACTCCATATGGTTGGGACCACGATGGTCCCGGAAGTTCGCTTACGCGCGAGACTTGCACAGTCTAATACCCGCTATCAGCCTAGATGACTGTGTTCATTTACAATAGTAGTCACCATTCTCTGGAATCTGCACATCTCAAGGTTCCATTATGTCATTCTCAGTAGAATACCAAGACATGCCATTTTCTTAAAGGAGAGGTGCTGAAAATGTGCAACTGACAGCAAGTTAAGAACCTGTTTTATGATCATGTAGACATGTAGACATGGGACATGTACATACATCGAAATGAGACATGTAAATAGTACCAAGCATCCTGGAGGTAGGTCCATTAGGAGTACTGCCATCTTTTAGAAAACAAATCTTAACATGACATTTTTTTAAAGTAAGGCACGAAAATTATTTTAAAACTTCATAAGAAGCTTCATAAGAAGCTTCATAAGAAGCGCAACAAATTTGTATTTAAACACATAATGTACTTTTTAAAGTGAATCTTTCCTGAAAATTTTTGTAGGAAATTAAACGGGATTTAGTAGTTAAAAAAACACAATAATGTGTAATCTCCTTCAAAAGGAGTCACCTTGTGTTATCATCTCAACAGAGACTTTCATCCAGAAGTAGATTGTCAATGCTAATGAGGATGTTTTCCTGTTCATCGGGGAAAATGACTCAGTAGCCAGGCATATGATTTATCAGTTTTTGTCCAGATTTGAGGATTGAAATTTAGTCTGTAAGAGGGAACTTTTATAAAATGTTCAGGTTTTTTCATTTTATACAATCTCACCCCTGGGACTAGAACAATCTCAAAACATAAAAACCTGATACAGATCATAAAAACAAATTATGTTTCTTTTCATGTGCAAGTGAAATACATACTGTATGAGTGAGCTGAATCTTTGCTCCATCTGTGTGCAAAGCTGTTCAAAAATACCATCATGAATGGGAAGGAATATACATTGGCAAATAATAGGCATACATATTTTCATCTGAAATTAGACAGCCAGACATAACGAATAATGAAGCATTGATGTCCAAAAAATTGTAGGTAATGATTGCATGGTGGATTCCAATTATGCAGTTTAATCCTTGACTTAAACCATCACAGCTATAACCCTATGCAATAAGCGCTGTGGGCAATCTGAATTCAATTCCTAGACTGTATTATGTTATTTCTTCCTTCTCCTGTCAACATAATTTCTTTTCATATCTGTCTGTTCACCCCTCTGTGGTTTCATCTGCTTTTTCTGCTTTAAAGAGTCATTCTGTGCAAAGGTGTATAAATTGACCTTTTCATCTTGTTCTGTCCAGTTGGCTATTTTCTAGTGTGCTTGGTGTTTTTATGCTAACTCCTTGGTGTAAAGTGCCTGCTGAACTTTTAAAAATAACTGTACTTTTCTGTTTGCTCAAATTCAAATGTCCTGTTATACATGTTTTGTGGACTAACTTAGCACTGCATGTCCATTGTCCAACTTATGGGTGCCACCCTTGAAACACATAAAATTTGTGTATGTTCATATCAATTTATTTGTAAATAAAGAAAAGAGAAATTATTCAAGTCTAGATCTGAGGGTATATTGCTCTGGTAATGTGTTATATTGAACAAATTGAAAGTATTGAAATACTTTTTAAAATTACATCTGATAAACTGATGCGGTATCCGCTGCAATGATTCAAGCTGGCCTCTTTTCACTAGGCATGCTCGATGCTCTAGTGGTAAAATAAATATGCTCTAGAATAGTGGGAGTTATGGGTTCGCATCCCGAGTAGTATGCCTGTGAATTTTGTCCCCACTGGACTCAGGAAAGAACAGAGTATACACTAGTGCTTTTCAAACATGGGTTAGGGTTAAAAAACAAAGAATAAATTTGAAATATACTTAAACCGTTTATATTATTCAGTTAGTCAATCGGTGATTCAGTTTGACAGTTATGGGAAAAGACAATATAATAAACTCCCTGTTAATGCAGAAGCACACACACACAAAATAATAAAAACAAACCAACTCTCTCAATTTGTTCATACACGCACTTTGAACCTTTTAAATGATGCTCTCTTTGAGCAGAAAGTAATATTTACTTAAAGACGAGTAGATTCAAACTTGATTTACTCAAAAGTGACAGCATTTTGGATTAAAACTTTTGAATAAATCTTTTTGTACAATTACTAATTCAGTTAAATCAACTTAGTAATCTCTCAGATTAGGAATGTCTGTAAATGCAGTTTTTAAAAATATAAATACTGTGTGAACAATCTTAAAGTGATGCCCTGTCAAAGCCCCTTTAATATCAATTTGTATATTATGATTAGAAATTAATGCTGTTAGCCTAGGAAAAACAGCGATCATTCCTGACAGTTCAGATTTTAAATCTGAAATAATACTTCTTCTTGTGATTTGCGACAGGAAGCTTCTTTTACACTCTCAAAACATTCATGTAAACGTATCATTACATGGAATCCTTATGAACACAGATAATGTTTCGCTGATAATCACTCAATTTGGAAAGACAAACACTGATGTTCCCAGTGGTGACACATTGATAAACACAGCAGACAACTTGACTCAACATTCACAGTCAGTGCCTGACATTTTATCTTCCCTTGCATCAGTCGTAGCTTTACTGATAAATACCTCAAAGGCAATCAAGGACCATTTTTCAAATCAATCACACGCTGCCATACAACAGAACTGAAGTGCTGAAAATGCTTTTGATGAAGACTTCCAACCTGCAAATTCATTAGTCAGTGTTTGCAAACGGCCCAATCCTTCTATGCAAAATGTGTAGCACATTCAGAAAATTTGATGAGTACAACACAAACCTGCAGCACTTTTTCACTGTTTTCCCTCCAAACATTCAGTGTGCGTATTGATTAAAATATTCCCAAGTTGGGTTTACAGGAGGGAGATTAAAGACAAAAGGTCTTGAAAAGCTACAGGGTTGACTTGACCTTTTCCAGCACAATCCCTCTAAATAGCATTTTCCCCCATTTCTGTGTTTTTATAAAAGTGCAACACACACACATTTTAAAGCGGAAATGAACAGGCAAACATCCCAGTTGCTATTCTTGAAAGGATAACACATGCAGGTCATTATTCCCCCCCCCCCCTCCTCGATCAATGCTCTCAACCGTTTTTTTCATACAATTAGTGTTTGGGGCATGTAACATTAATAATGCGGGAAGTCGATATTTCCGCAATGGATATTGGAGAACACTTAAGAGTCCACAGACCCCTGAGCAACATTCACCCATATGACTTTCAAATGCATGCTTTGATTGAATTTGACATAAATAATTGTTTGCTCCAGTTGACAAAAACTTAAACTTGAGGGCATTGTGGATTGTCAGTCAAGTCGGTTTTTAGGATAAGTTTAGACAAATTATTTGAGTATCTCTAGCCATGAGATGATGAATCTAACAGCACTCATTAGGGCCTAATTTAATGGCCCTGCTTACCGCGGAATTCTGCACTTGCGATCACCATTCTTCGCGGTAAGCAGGAAAAGTGGAAAAGTTTTGCGCTTGCTGTGAAATTCACTGACCAAAACAAATTTCTGAGAGCTACGCAAAACCGGGTCGATAACCAGAAACAGTTAATGATGTAGGCTTATCTCTTGAAAATTAATACTCTCAAAAAAGTAATGGATCTTAGTCTTTAAATTGCATATACATTATTGGATTCGTGTGCTTCAATGTTTTTCATGTTTAAAAGAATTCCTGTTTAAATTTTTAGATATTTTGAAGAATCCGCTATATTGAAACAAAGCCTAGCTGAGCCAACTCAGTTGCAGTTTGATCAGAACATCAGAACATCACCATAACTGAACTGAACGCGAAAATGCTTAACCAATGCCCGGAAGCTCAAACATGTATGTGATCAGGGTTGTACAAAATGTGTCCCCTGAGGACGCAGTGACAGCTTGTACAGGTTGTTTTATAATAACCAGTTTGATTTGTGCTGTGTATGTCATTAGAAATTATCATAGTAAAACCGTCATGTTGTGCTCCATTAAACTCAGTATTTCCAAAGTGAGGCAGGAACGGAAAAATGGTCAGGTCCCTGCAGTGAAATGCATACTCGGTGATTAATATTGCTATTGCACACGGAGACAGGGGTCATGACGAATAAGCGTGACATCGCGATAAAGGTTGGGTTTCATGCATTGACATTGATCCCTTTGAGATTTGTCAAAAAGATTCCACACCTTAGAAAGGGGGGAAAAAAAGAGCTTGAGTGATTTTCTCATATTAGTTGTATGGGGCAATTTATGCAATCTCAGTGACAGGCAGATCAATGCTGACCTTGTGTTGATATATCCCTCAATGTATTTTATGCAAAATGTTTAGAGTCCCATCCTACTGAGGTCAGAAATGTAATACTGGTGTCTTCAAGACAATCTGCTATAATGAAATGATAATTAGAAGATCTAGGTCACCCACCTTACCTCAAAAGACACATATTATGCAAATGACAGAAGATGAAGATCTTCATTAGCAAATCCCAACACAGTAGAGGCACTGAAAAGGGGGGTTGAATTTTCTCACTGAATAGGGAAGGACTCGTTCATGAACTTCAGATATCTCTCTCTCTTAATATAGCAGGGGTTGTAAAATTACAGAATACACAAAGTACATCCATCAATTATTCAGTGAATAGCCACAATACAAAGATGTGTTGATTGAACCTGTGCCAGGGTCGTCCCAATTAAATATTCACAGGATTACAGAGTCCTCCCTCAATCAATTATTGAGCTAATTTGCCTAAAAGCTCTTAATAACATTATGGGACATTAGGAGAACATTGCAGCATGTCTGCTATCTAGTACTGTAGGTAGGGTTTGTAATTATGTCCAGCGTAACAAGCAGTTTTTACAGTAATTGTGGGTTGGGATGATGTGGTTGAAGATTTTGTAATATGTTTGGGCTATATATTTTATCTACAAAATGCAATTTTGATGCTGCAAAGTCTTCATCGTGCACCGTGTTTTTAGGTGGGGTAAGGGGGTATCATTGGCATACGGTAATTTTTGTAAGAACTTTGAGTAAAAATTGCTGAACATTTGAAATTTGAAGTTTGAAATGTTTCTATTGGTAGTTGTGACATAATATGTCAGGTATTGTTTTCATTTATCTCACCCAGAACATGAACACACAATATTGTGATGTCAAAGTGACGCGAGCTGAGAAATAAATCAATGACACCTGGTGAAGAAAGTTCATGTATACATACTATATTCAGCCTTAGGTTGCATAAATTCTTATCAAATTAGTATGAAAAGATGACACCTGGAGATCACAGTTCCTTTTTCTAAACCTTGGATTCTGTTCTCACTCAGACCATGGCTGTGTTATTCCAGGTAAAGCATATGCAGTGGACATTCAAAATGACCACTAGGACCTAAGTTATTGCTCAGGTATAGAGAAGGGTCCAGTTTCATAGATCTGCTCATAGAAAATCCTGACTAACAAATTAATATGCTACGCAGCACTTGAATTGAAAAAAGAAAATGAAGAAAAAAATATTACATTAGTTTTGAAACAGGCTGAAAGGGAAAGTTTATTGTTAGGTAGCTGGTCTAAAACTTTAAGGGTCTTTTGCTGGGCATGCTTTAAATAAGAGAATAAAAGAGTGGCAACTAAGTCTTAAAACAGCCGTTTAAAATCGATTATCGCTCGGCCATAACCCTGCAGGGTTTTAACTGGCCGTTTAAGACCACGTCACCACTTTGTTTACTCCCATTCATAAGTAGGCCTACCTTTCCGTTAGCAGCATCCAAAAACCTTTAAAAGTTTTACAAATTTTACAAATTAGCCTCGGCTTGCATCAACTTTGCATTGAATTTATATTTATGTTGAGCGCTAAGTAGCTTCTCGCACAAGAAGAACTTGCAGAACTTGTCTAATAAGGTAATTTATTAATCAAAAGGTCAATATCCCTTGTGGTTTATTATTTGATATAATAAAAAGGTTGTTAAATGTAAAATACGCATTAATTGGGTAGCAAAAACACAAAACAAAATCCAAACATAATAATCTGTTAGAAAATCCATGTTTCTCTTTGCCAAACAATTACTTTGGAGACCGCATTTGACCAATAAACTCCACTTGCCAGGAGTTCCAAAATAATGTTGCAGCCACTTTATGTAATCCTTACAAATTGTATTAAGGACCTTATTTATTGTAATAAGGACCTTAATTATTATAGTACTAAGCCATTGAAAGTTCATATCAATATTGCTAAAAAATACATTTTAATTATCTCTCTTAAAAACATTTCCACTCCAGTGCTGAGTTTAAATTTCCCACAGTGACACATAAATTTCTGATGAGAAAATGTGAATTGATGCAATTCAGTTTTGGACAATAATTGTGTAAGACCTTCTCCCCATACTCTTGCCTAATGTCCCTCTGTCAGGCACCGTTATGCCAGTAATTCAGAATACTGTTAACATCCTTGAAGCTGTTACATCCATGTACTTTCATTTGATAAATTTTTTGCATGAAAAATGTATACTTTGACCCACTTGAGGCCAAAAGTATTAGACTTGACCCCATCGATTCCAATGTATGTGCTACCTTAATTTCTATATGCACTGGAACGAAATATGTACACTATACCTTGACATTATAAAGTGTCATGCCATGCAGGCAACTGGATGTTAAATATTTCAAGAGCAATTGGGTCTTTCCATAAATGAGGGGGCCAAAGCGTGACATGGTGTTATATCTCAAAAGATAATGTACTTTCTATATTCTTTGCATGTTTAAGTGGTGGGGATAGCTCATACGTTTAATGTATAACTTCAATTTCTCGAATCAGATTTTTTGTTTTCATATACGATCCAAAACTATCCATCACACTGTAACGGAGACACCGGAATCTCAGTTTCCGGTTACAGTGTGAAACTTGTGACTTGTTTTGCCATAAATTAGTAGGTTTTCATTGAAAATTTAAATTTCAAAGGGTAATATGTAAACATCATTGGTATACTGTAATTCAGCTATTTTCAATGAAAACCTTCAAACGTAGGCCAAGAAGTAAAAGCCGACAGTTTCACGCGTAACCGAGATACTGGTGTCTTTGTTACACCGTGACTCAAAAAGTCTTCTCTCCCTTATTATGCATCATAAATGTCTGAATCTAGCAAAGTGCATGGTAATACATGCTACATGTATGTACATGTAGCAGGTATTACAAATGCATTTTGCTCGATTCAGACATTTATGATGCATAATAAGGGAAAGAAGACTTTTTGAGTCACGGTGTAACAAAGACACCAGTATCTCGGTTACGCGTGAAACTGTCGGCTTTTACTTCTTGGCCTACGTTTGAAGGTTTTCATTGAAAATAGCTGAATTACAGTATACCAATGATGTTTACATATTACCCTTTGAAATTTAAATTTTCAATGAAAACCTACTAATTTATGGCAAAACAAGTCACAAGTTTCACACTGTAACCGGAAACTGAGATTCCGGTGTCTCCGTTACAGTGTGATGGATAGTTTTGGATCGTATATGAAAACAAAAAATCTGATTCGAGAAATTGAAGTTATACATTAAACGTATGAGCTATCCCCACCACTTAAACATGCAAAGAATATAGAAAGTACATTATCTTTTGAGATATAACACCATGTCACGCTTTGGCCCCCTCATTTATGGAAAGACCCAATTACAAAAATATATGAATTTCCATAGGGTACATCCAAATAATCCAAGACACCTGTTTAGATAATACTTGGCGCAGTCATGTGGGAAATGACTTGTGATGTTAATGCGCAAGATTGCTTGAATAATTAATGTAGAATATATGCTAAACAGGCCACGTACATCAACGTTGTTAACCTAGTGCACAACAGTTATTATTATTAATTACATGAAAACGCAATGGGAACAACAAGATCACTTAAACTTTTCAGAATTTAAAAGTATAAACCATGGAGTATTACCCAGATACCTACATGTACACACAAAAGGTGTTAAACATATGCTTTGCTAAAGACCCCGCCCAAAAAGGACAAAATATCACACAGGGATGATTCCATATATTATTTTAAAAACTTTGCTATATTACAGCTTGACTCAGACATGGGAAAATGAAAACCGAAAGAAAAAAACTGCAAAGGGAGGGTACCTTTGGTTATTACTCCAAAAATTTATGACCATAAAAACTTACTTGGTAAGAACTAAGAAGCACTGCAGCTGTCTAAGGAATGGGGTTTTTAGAGAAAGGGATTCAAACAATTGTCAATCTGAGAAACGTTTCTGCATGAAACGTTGCTCAGATTGTATTTTCCAATCACAAATTATTCTTCTTGCGTGGACATTCCTCTCCAGATATTAAGCAAATTTAAAATACGCTACCACTTTTTGAAATGAAATTTCCACAGGTTAGTTTCATTGGCTCCAAAAACCAAAGGTACACATTGCCTTTGAACAGGAACTATGAATCTGTATACATTTCTGAAGTTCATGCATGTACACAACCTTGTACAAAGAAGGCAAACATAACATACTAGGAGTGAGAAAGCCAAAGACGAAAAGAAAGAAAGAAAAGTCACACAGTTTTATTCAGAGTTTAAAACTGTAACATTAAATTTGGAAATAGGTACAGAATCTTGTAAACAACAACTTAAAAAAAGGAAACAAAACAGAGGCAGCGAGAAAGCCCAACGAACAAAAACAAAACTCACCCATAGTATTCCTTTTAGAATTTAAAAACATGAACAATTGACCATACTTTGTATTGATTAAACTGTTAGCAAAACTGTCAGTGACAAAAGGTCACACAAGAGGACTGTTTAACAACATACTCTGACAAACCACAAGTGCTCTTCTGAATGTGACTATCCATGTCAAGTAAAAGTATGGTTCAAACATCTTTGTGATGTTGGCATTGGTGAAACGACACTGAAAATCTAGCAGGTGTCTGTTACTCTGACCAGCGTAATCATCATAAAAAACAATCATTTATAAAACTGCCTTTACATAAGTGTGACAGTAGTGTTCAAATAAGCACTTTTAACATTTCAAAGTACAAGTGCTCATCATTGATGAAGAGACCCATTCTGAGCATCCTGACGAGGCAAATCAAAGTGGGTGACCTATATAGAGATGTTGTGTGCTCGTATGTAGGCATAAGCACTCTCATCATAGTGTCCTCAATCATGTTACAGTCAGATAAGGCTTGTGGTGGTAAAGATAGTCAGGAAGGAGACGCAAAAATCAATAACTATCCCTGTTGAGGGCAAAAAGCCATTTTTAATCAGATGTGATTTTTGTTGTTATGGGTTGTCCTCATCTAATCAGTGGGCGTATTGTTGTAAATGTATCTTGATTGTTGAATCACAGACATCCCTGTTGCTTTTAGTATCCTTCTTTCTCAATTTAGTGAAGTCAACGACCATGGTCTGACTGTAGGGTATGTGGGGGCAGTGGTCATAACTTGACGGTGCTTGCTTCCTTGATAATAACTTTTGCATTACCCCTTAATGGGTATGCATTATGTTTCACTTGGAAAGTGGGTCTCCCTGCCTAGAGCTTTGTTATTCGAGAATATTGAGAGACTTTACTGACAGTCGTTTTGACGCCGTTGGTATATTTAAATCAGTGCAAAACCATGTGTACACATTGATTCAGACTGTTGCTATCAAACAGTTTATCTTTAACACAATTAAAAAAGACTTGGGGGTTGATTAAACCCTTGTGGTTTATTATTTGATATCTAAAGTTAAAAAAGATTACCAGATTTTCTTAAATTTTTGTGAAAATGTACATGTACTTAAACATTCTCATCAACTTGGCCCACTTTCCTTAGAGCTACTGGAGCACATAAGCTTGCAGTTTTGCTCAGCCAAAATATGTTACCAGCCAGAATATCATGTGGATAATACCCTGTGAATTTCTGCTCTTGGAATGAAAATATTTAGCATTATTTTATGCTTATTACGTCATTAAAGGCAGTCCCTGGTGTGTCGTACAGGTGATTCTTGATGGTGCTTTTATAAATGTTTTTGTTTGTTAATATAACCTAAGCATACTAATGAGACTAATACAATAGGCTGGCACCCAAGGGTATGGAATATTGAGGCTGTACATTAATTAATGTAGCATGAGATTCATTATGTATTTATTACTGTCTAAATCCCAAGTGGAAAGTTGCATTCTGCATCCTTTTTTTCTTGTTCGTTTTTTTTCTTCCTTTCTTTTTTGTGTGTGTGCTTGTGTGTATGCATTGAACAGTGCAGTTGAAAAGTGATCCCAAGCCACCTGCCTTGTGAAAACATCCCAGTGGCAGGTAACGATCCTCCATTTGCATGCATGGACACTTAAAAATTGTTGAGTTTCTCCTGGTCCTGTGAATTTATGGTACACTTTATAGTCTTGTACTTGTGTTGATGCATAATATCTTTATCTTACGTTGGTACGTGTTATATATTTCACAAAAGACGCAGCGATCAAGTGGACTCTTGGTAACGAAGTGGAATTTAACTGAGAGGAGTGTCTGTTGAGAGATGATGATCTGAGGCAGTAAATAATATCCAGGATGTGGACCTTGGTCACAAGTGAAGTATCTGTCTTACCATCATCAACGTCGATTTTTAATGGATGTACACTGTAATTCATGCCCCCTGTTAAGAAGGACCTACATCAATTACTTTATAAAAGCCCACATTGGGTCATTGTCTGATAACTTGATCATTCAGCCTTGGATTTACCATAGCTGAGACAATACCAATTATCAGCATCCTGTGCTGTACAGGTACGTGGGGACAACCCATCACTAATCATTTAACAGTAGTTCATAGAGACTGTGGTGTATCATCTGAAGTCTAGTTTGATTTCAAATTTGCTGAGTTATGATGCTACATTGATTTTCACCACCGCTCTGTACATTGACGAGTATGAACAGTGAGATTGGATTGAGTTACATCTGCTGTAGATTACGTGGCTGACTTTTCTGTAGATTGTTATTGATATCACATTGACGCCATTAGATGATGAGTTGGACTGATTGATTTACAGCCACTGATTTTCCATCATCCCTGATGGCTCACACCTGTCCAGGACAGAGGGTGCTTGATATGGATGTACCTGTCTTAATGCGGATGGCCACTCTACCAAAGACCTCCCAGCGCCGCAAGATACCAGGCAGGCCTGTACGCACACTGGCACGGTCTGAGCCATGTATTGAATCCTCAACCTGGATGTCATCAGAGGCAATACGACCCCCAGTGCTCACTGAGAGAAGAGCCAATGGTCAAAACTGTGTAGGGAACTTGGACACCAGATGCGGGAACCTGTCTGGTCATTCTGGTCCACCCACAGCAAGCACAGAGGGGCAGATTTTGGCTGTACAGCAGCATCTTATGTGGCTGGAGGAGAGATTGAAGGAATTACAGAAGATTTCTGACTATCGAGAGACAGCTAAGGGTGAATACAGAGAAGAGAAGGCATCCGGGTCTAATTACTACTGCATTACTCAAGGAGTTGACTCTAACCCTGGAACCTCAAATAACAACTCCCCAGAGGATGGTATTGACTCCACAACTGCGATGACCATTGGAAAGGAAAATGGAGCTCCTTTATATAGCAAACTAAACTCACAGAAGAAGAGAGTGTCTCAGGGGGTTTGTACAGTGAAAAGCATCCCTCCTATGGTGAGAATTGATTCTCTGGATGCCCCTAATAATGTATCCACAGTCCTGATGGATGATAGATACCAACCATACAGAGGACATTCTTCCAATCATTCATTTCAAAACTTGGGTACCACCTCATCCCTGTCCCGGTCACAATCTCCTAGAATTCACCCCAGAGGCTTAGAGCAGCTGGATGCAACCAGCACACTCTCGGGTTCTACATCTTCAAATCCATCCCCGCTTTCTCAAGACGAACAAATGGCAGTTCGACCAGTAGGATTCGCCCAGAGCATCTCGATCTTTGGACCAGAAGGGGGAAGCATCGGGGAGGACATTTGGGAGTTTGATGGCTGCGATGAGAATGCCCACTCTACCACCACCCCCACCCCATCAGGCATGGATTCTCTCTGTTCCACCAATGCTACTACGCCAAACCAACCACCCGTCCCTTCCCCTTCTGCTTTCCACCTCGGCATGCAGAGTTTGAATGTTGATAGCTGGAGTCTTGATCCAAGTAGTGGTGTTCCACCAAGCCCTGCTTTATCCAATGTTAGCAATTGCGTTTATCAAGGAGACATGACCGAACGACCAGATGAGGATGGGTTTAGTTTGAAGAGGCTCAGTTCTCAGACCCCAACTGGAGGCACGCCCTCACCAAGATCCTTAAAGCAGACATTTTCCTTCACTTCCTCCATGATCTCCAAAGCAAAAGCTCGCATAACAGGACGCGCAGTCAAAAAAGGTAAACAAGTTTTTTATTTTCTTAATTTTCATTCTTGCTATTTTGTTTATTTATGTGAATTTTTGTTCATCACTTACACACATAAACACTCTATCAAGATATTTTGTTTGAATTTTTTTGCACTTTCTGGATACATTTATTTTCAGTGTTGCTGACCTTAAAATGAAATAAACATAATGCCACGTATTTATATTCATTTTTAAAGGTAACGCCATAAGCTTGGAACCACCTGTTTGGAGTTATTTGTAGCTTATATTTGTGCCATAAAAAGTGAATTATAGTACCTGTACTACCCTTATTTTGTTTGGTAAGATGCATTTGCAAAAAAAAATTAAAAGGCAAATTGCATTATTTTGATTACTGTTGAATTGAACTATGCAGAATGCCATGATTATCTCTGTGGCAGTGAGTGGTCTGTAACTACCATAGTGTTGCATTCTAGTTGTTGTATTTACACCAATTTAAGGTCTTATACATGTAGTTTTTGTATACTGTGATATTTTAAAAATTTATAAAATTGTAGATCCACAGCACTGAGTGTAATGTGTAATGTACTCAAAAGCACTTGAAAAAGACAGTCAGTATCAATCAGAATACAAACCCATTGCCTCGTCTTGTATTAGCTCTTCATCCTTGCCTAGTTGTTGTCTTTGATGGGGGTGTGTGCACCCAAGCAGAGCATCTATTAATTCAGCAATTACAGTTGTCATGGTAACATTTAGGTACATGTGTACATATATGGAGTTCTGTGTGGTAGTGTGCACAAGCGTGAGACATTGCTCCTTTATGGGTCTCGTTATCCGTGAATGAATCATAACATGAAACTTTCATCAAACATAGTCTGGCTGTCAGCATACATTATGCATTTCACTGTAAAATTTGACAAATGGCTTCTTTTCCAAGGAAAGTACATGACCAAGCAAATGAAATAAAGCCCAATAACAACAAAGATTGAATACATGTAGGCACATTAATCCGGAGGTCACATGTTCAGATACTGCTCTAGTCAACTTGTTCATTTATTTTATTTATTTATTTTATTTTTTAAAATCTTCCGACCAGAAATACATTTAAAATTGTACGGGTCAAGACAAAAGTTTAAAAAAATTGTTATCATAGATGTGTCAGACCCACGAAGTAGCCCAAGGGCATGCAAGGAGACAAACAAAAAAGACAGATGTGCAAAATAAGTTCTGTGATCAGGGGTAAAGGTGGCTCTTAAGAAACCTTTTGAAAGACAAACCATGTCTAGAATTTACAGACGTTTTTTCATCACAAGTGTTCACCATAGATCATGTCACTCTTCAGAACATCAACATGCAGTTGAGATATCACTATACTTAACCGGAATACAAGTCAGTCCAGGAAATTGAAGACGTAAGTTCAATGTGCATGGCTTAACCTAGGAGCCAGGCAAAGTGCATCATGGATGTCATGCCTAGAATGAAGGAAGGATTATTATTATTTAATGTGCACAATGAACATTCAACTTGAAGTGGCCCTTAATGGGAAGAGTGGTTTTTGCTCCTGTATGTTTTGATTAGTTTATAATAGGGTAATATACATGGAGGACTTAAAGTTACGATGTTAGTTTACAAACATGTCTGTCTGGTTAAAAGCATTTGGTTTGTTTTGATGAGTTAGTAATCCGAAGCATGATTGGTATAAGTTAGAAGAAATTAACATCTATGTGATAAAAAAACAACAACAATTAGTAAGTTTTTAATATAAAAGCCCCAAATTGTTTAGAAAATCTGTTTAAGCAAGTAAACATACTATAAAGCCAATTTCACTGGGCGATTAAAACACTCCTTGTTAAATTTTCTCAAAATTTGTCAGGTATTACAAAGTTTGCTTGGTTAAAAGGAGAGCAATGTTTTACATGGTCTATCCATGGTCTATCTTTTTGAAATGTTCACAGACATTGAGAAATGTTACTGTAGGTATCAACCAGCAACAAGTTTTATGCTATGTGTTTATTGGATCTGTTGTGTACAAAAAAAGCAATTTTATTATGCTTGCTGGAGATGTGAAGATGCGAGCAGCTTTTGAAAACAGAACATTCTGATTAAAATTGTTTAGACTCACATTATTTAGACAGTTGCATAAAAATATTCTGGTGATAACCAGCTACATTTGTACTCTCATCTCTGTGTGGTGTGAAAAGTTTGCTAAAGAGGTCAGGCGTGAGATGAGAAAATAAACAATCGGTGCTCACAAAGTTTTTGTTTTTTTCAAGTGTGAAAAGGCTTAAGAGAAGTTGAGAACACGATTCCATCATTTATCAGTTGCAGAGATGAGACCATATGCATACTTTGTTACTAACGTTGCTCATGCATGTTGAGTTCAGTCAAAGTAGTTCTACTACATGAAGTTGAAGAATCATGACGCACTGTGTGAAACAGGCACGTGATCAGCGGTCTCTAGTGTTTACCAAGCAATGTGTGTAATAGCCTTTAATCTTTAGATGGATTGTTTAGTGTTGCTTTGGGTGGTCTGCTACCTGGGCTCAATTCCATAGAGCTGCTTATGGCTTAAGTAAAAAATGTAGCTAAGCATAATAATAACATGATTACCAGGATAAGGTTACCAGCCATAATAGCATTCCACATGTACCATTTATGACTGGTATCCTGCTTCTTTTTGGTTAGCAGAAAAATTGCTTGCTACTTAAGCAGCTCTATGAAATCGGGCCCTGATCTCTCCATCTGGTGTTTTCTCCTATTACAAATGTGAAACTAAGAATTTCACTGTCATCTCTTTTTACACAATTTGTGGCTTTAGTTTTAGGCATTATGAACATACTGTGGTTTGGTTGCTGGAAATTGATACAGTATTAGTATTAATCTCAAGTAATTATTATATTTATCACACTGGCATACATTTTCATATCAGGGCCTTATTTCATAGAGCTGCTTAGCAAAAATAAGCAGGGATGGTACATGTGTCATGGTGTTTTTACCAGTAACTTTATTCTGGTAAGCATAATTTTGTTGTGCTTAGCTACTTTTTATAGTGACCATAGCGGGCACAAGCGGCTTGTTTACTGAAATGCCCATAGCGGCCGAAAACGGCCACAAAATTTGACCTACACTCCAGAAAGAGGGCATAGTGAATGTCATGTCTAGAATGACATTTTCCAATGGTTTCCATGTTGACATACTATTCACACTAAACTAAAACAGAATTTGTGTTTCATATATATATATATATTTTTTTCATTTTTACTGAACATAAAAATTATCAATACAATAGTGGCCATGATTGGGTGTATTGGGATGATTACACAGAAATGAATGGTCTCTAGGCAATTGGGCCCTGTGGAATTAAATACAAATGTATAGAGACATAATTAGTTCCACCCGCTCTAAAGTGGTGACTGACATTTCATATCCTGAGCTCCCTTGGCATGGTATTGGTGAATATCCCCCAGATGGAGGTCCATTGAAAAGGATACTGAAATTAAATTCCTGAACTTGTGTCTCAACTGCTGAATTGCTTTGGCTTGTTTCAGATTGAAGGAGAACCGGGTGATTCAAAATCACCCTGTCACAGTCTGCTAATGAGGCATGCAGGTATGGCACTGGTTATGCTTGTGAAATTGGTTTTATTTTGTCTGCTCTTTTAAATTAAAAATTATTCTTAAATTTGGAACCGCCCAGAAATTTTACTTTAAAGAAAAATTGCAGTGGAAAGAAATAAAAGTGCAACTTTCAAGCCGTTTGCTAAAACAACTCGGCCTAATTGCATAGTCAATATTTTATGGGAAGAGCTTTATTCACAGAGCTGCAAGCTCTCCCTGATTTTGCATAAAGTTCCCTCAAAACTAACAAATTTGTCCATGTTCTGATGAACAAAATTTTAAAATCTCCCTGAATATAGAAACTTTGTCCCTATTATGTTTAAATTAATTCTAAATATCTCCCTGAAGGCCTTTGAGAAGGAATCTGCTCTGGTTGAAACATCAGGCCACTAACTATATTTTTTTTTTTTTGCAAATACATAAATCATAATGAATCGGTCAATCACTGTATTAGGGCAATCAATAGCAGTAGTAAATTGATATATGTTGTTGTCATCAATCTGTCGTTAACTGTCCCCACCGCATAATTTACACAGGAACTATTGAAGGGTATGAACAGCAGTAAAAATTAAGAAGAAATGAGTCAAAGATAATAATAATAATAATAATAACAGTAATGGAAATTTTTAAAGCACCTGTATTGGGTCCTCATGGCACTGCTTTGCAAAACAACCAAAATAACAATAAATGAAAGATGAATTAAAATAAATTAACCACACAAAAAAAAATGAGAATAATCACACAGCATTTGTAACAATGGGGATAGATTCATTTGCAGATGTATTTAAGGAACATTATTCATATGTCTTCAATCCGGAAAGGTTCAAATGAAAGAGAGAAAATCATGAATGACAAGGTGGCAACCCTGTGGGATTTCCTTGGGTCTGATCAGAAATACTTGGAATTGGTTAGTGACATTCAATGTGCCTGGTCAGGACATGTATGCATGCATTGACAGCAACCCTGTCTTGTTGAACTGCTTTAAATATATGCTACATGTGCTTATTATCAATTGCTATTCTCAGCTCTGATCCTCTACCTTTGTCAATGCTGACTGAGGACATTAAAAGATATTATACAGTTTTGGTAAACCTTTTGCAAAGTTGGGTGAATATTTGATGAAAATCAGGGGCTATGTTTAATGAAGCTTGGGAAAGACTTGCATAATTGAGTTGTATGCCTTGAATTCAGATACATACAGACACAAAACAATGGGATTTCAAGTGAAGGCCTACTGTATCATTATTTTTTAAGACATCTGTTGTAGAAAGCAGGGATCCTGGGCTCGAATCTCATCAAGTTGCAGTTGATTTTTTCTTTCTGCAAGACTTGGGAAGAACTTTTATTTCTTTTTGTTTATTTATTATTTTTGGGGGAAAAAGTAAATAAAACAATCGGCAGGGAAAAATTAAATAAAACAATCGGCAGGGAGTATTGGTACAAAGGACTTGATGACAAATATTTTGGTGCTCTCATCTGAGCTTGAGTGATAAAGTTTTTAAGTATACTTACTTCCATTGCAAAAACCAAATATAATATTGGTAAAAAAAATAAAAAACCCTTCTGTCATTGTAGTAATTGATTTCATACTGTAAATGAATTACTTGTCATTTCAGCTTCACAAGGCGTAGGCTCTCTAATGCTGGCATAGGCTCTCTAACACTGGCGTAGGCTCTCTAACACTGGCGTAGACTCTCTAACACTGGCGTAGGCCCTCTAATATTGGCGTAGGCCCTTTATTATTGGCGTAGGCCCTTTATTATTGGCGTAGGCCCTTTATTATTGTGAATGATTATGCCTCAGGTGGACATTTGTTTCAATCACATTATGTTGGTTTACTGTTATGGCATTAATGAGCAAGAAACTCTGTCCTCCACTCAATCAGACAGTTTTTTAATTACTTATTCTTTTTTATAACAAACTAGTTGTTCTTGACATGAGGATGGTTAGAATGGAAATCTTTTCACGTTGTTGTCTTTACTTATAGTTCCCTATCATCTCCTGAATGTTTGTGTTGTAGGCATGGTACAGGGATTCAGATCTCAGTAGCAACTCCCAGGGTACAGTGGGCGGTGATGTGGCAGGACTGCGCTGTCTGTTTGTATTTAAATAAAGATTGAGAGAGTGGAGAGAGAGTGTGTGTTAAGTACTGTTAAAATAAATGAATATTTACATTTATGAGGACTGTTGAGTCCTTGCAGCCATTAGGTATTTAAATAAGCACACACAGACATGTCAGTCATGTTTGTTTAGTGACTTGAAAAGATTAACTGTAAAACAGGGAGTAGTTCTGAATCATTTTAATCAAATTTACAAATCACTGATGAATCAGCCAAATTAATTACAAATCACTGTGCTGAATCAGCAAAATCAATTACAAATCACTGTTCTGAATCATCTAAATCAATTACAAATCACTGTTTTGAATTAAATAAGTCAATATACAAATCACTGGTCTGAATCATTTAAGTCAATTCATAAATCACTGTTCTGAATCTCAGTTTATTCAAATCACAAATTACATTTCTGAATCAGCTAAATCAAAGTTTAATGTAAATTCATGCCAACAAGGTTTTGTTTGAAAAAAGATTTGTTGAATGCAAGTGTTGCTCTGTTGAATTCACAGGGAAGCTGCTGCAGGGTGGACTGGTTCAGAAATCTTGGTGACTTTAACATAACTGTACAATATTGTATAAATTGCCCCACGAAGTATGACGTGACTTTTATAAATATTGAATCAAAAGGAGAGTGTACCTGAAGGAATTAGTAAAAGGGAAGTTCTGAAAAGATTTGTTGCAAACCTTTTCATCTTCAAACATGGCCAATTATGCATTATTCAACAAAAGTAAAAAGTAAGTATTTCCAGAATGCAAATTCAAATTACTTTGAATTGATGAATTGATGAATATTATAGATAAAACAAAATTTGTAACAATAAGGAAGTCAGTTATTTCCTTTGTGTAGAGGAATATGATGTCAAGTTTACGGTAACACCATGTAAATAAGTTTCTCTTGAGATTTGTGTGATTCTGAAAGGAATTGGTGGTGAACAACCCATCACTTCAATGATCAGTAATGCTCTGATCTTCTTCAAAAGAAAGCTAGACTCAGATGTTGCAAGCTGATCGAAATGCCAACTTGTTTCACCTACATGTATGGTTCTTTTCAGGACCACCACAACTCAATAGTGAGATTGATTTACTGTGGTGTTACTGGAAGTGTCAAATCCCACTTAGAGTAATATGCAGTTAAGTTTGGTAGGACAATTTTCTAAATAGTAGAGAGAGAATCACAAGTTACAAGTCGGAGACCCTTAGGGATTTTCTTGTCATTATATCAGAAATACTGTGCAATTGGTGAATTTCAAACTAGAGAACTGGAGGTTATTGCCATGACCGTTGTTTTCTGGTAATGATTAATGAATTTAAAAAAATGGAAAAATAGGAAAGAAAGAAAATCATAATAAGAAATATCTTTTAATATCAAAGTCCAACAAACTTTTCTGATAATCAAAGCTTTCAGAGAAACAAGAAATCTTGATCAGTACAGCCCTGATTGAAGTACCTTACACACATGACAGTATAACTGTTGAGTGACTTGGCGGCTTAGCCAAGTTTTCTTTCCATGTTGAAATGACCAAGGATGAAGAAGGTGTCTGGGTTAAGGAGTGGAGATTATGTTTCTGCTTTTATGCTGATTAAATTTGTCCATCCCTTCCACTGATTTTACATTTGTGCTGGTAATGTTGTCATGGATATTAATCTTCCCTTCTCTCATACATGCCTTTTGGTCTGTTGTGTTTTACTAGGTTAGGTATGATTAATTAAGACCACAGGCCTTGGTTTTGATGTCTGTGCATTCAGGGCAGTATTATGAGTAGGTTTTACAGAGCTGCTCCACCGATGACAAAAGTTCTGAGCAGTTTTACCACATGATAATGTGCTAGAGAAAAGAGTTGTTGAGATGCACTCCAATTTGTAAGTGCTCCATATCGTATTCATACTCATGTAGGCTTGAACTCATTCTCACGCTTGTACTTGCCCTTTTGCTCATTTGTAAACAAGCTCTTGAACACAATACGTTCATACTCATTCATGTGCTCCTATGTTCTTGTTTATTTGTAAATGTACTTGTACATTGTGCGGTACTCAAACTCACTTCAGGTTCTAGTATTCATACTCATGTATGTACTTAAAATTACTTTGAATTACTCTTTATCAAAAATGTATTTTTGATCATACTCAAGAAATTATACTCAAAACCAACTTTGGGTGAAAATATGTAAACAAAGTGCCCCAAGTTGTACAATTCTTGGCAGTATTAATATCATATAACCACAAGAACTGCTGGGCGTTAATGCATTGTATCCATCTACTAAACAGTTTTAGGTTTTGGTTTTCCAGACATTGATTAACTACCTAAGGAATAATTGATTGTCGGATTTTAATTGTGTTGACTGCACAGTTTGAAAGGTCAGCCTGTGAGTAGATCCCCTGAGAGTGATGTTGCACATATACATCAATACCCAAAGTCTTAATGCATTGGTATTGATATTTATAAGCCAGGACAAGGTGACTTAATACATATTGAGTTGACCACAGCACATTTATAACCATAATATCCCAGGATGATTAGGCAGGTGTGATTTACATGGACGTGATATGGTGATTTATTGAAGCTGTTTTACAATTCAAGTAATTTACACCTCTGATATTCACTGTCAGTGCTATAGGTACTCCTGATGAAGAGTTTATCATTTTTTACAAATATTCTTTTAGAAGAGAAATTTCTTAGCTTTTCAGAAAACACACACACCACACATGCAAAGATGAGGTTCAAGTATTATTAGATGCAGTAATTTCAAAAATTAACAAGTTTTGTTTCTCCTTGCGCTCCTGAAGTAGTTGAAAGGTCGAAAATGAATTATATTTTCTATTGAATGTTCCTCTGGTGCTCTACAGATTTTAGGAAACACTTTACGTGCACTTGACAATCAAAATGGCATTTGGCAGATTTGTTTTTTCGGTACACTTATTAAGCATGGAGATTTATATTAGTATGCAGGTACATGGGTTTCCAAAGTGGTATGGATTTGAGAATTTGACATTTTAAAGAATCTCATATGCAGAGCCAGACATGAAACCTGTTCACTCAAAGTGTGAGCAAGACTTGACAATTTTCCTTTTAAAGCTGCAGTGAGTTCGTTTTCTGAATAAGTTTGATAAAGAATAATATTTAGTATATTGAAGCAGACTCGGGTCCAATTTCATGATGCTGCTTTAACTGTGGAATTTTGGGCTTATGGCCAATGCGAGGAATTATGCATTAGAGGGCGCCTTAAAAGTAGAATCCTATACGAAGCAGCATTATAACATTTGTCCCAGACATACATGTATGGAGCAGCAATACTTCCTTATTAAAAACAGTTTTTCTTATTTGAGTAACCAAATAGTGGAGGAATCACATTATTTCCAGCTGGGTGAGTTCAATAGAGCTGCTTTGCACAGAAATGTACTTGCCGCCATACAAACAATGTTTGGCTTTTATAGCAGATTGACTTACTAAGTAACATCATTGTACCAGTCATAATGTAATGTACTTACTGTTTTGTGAGTGCTTCCATGCTTTGCAGTTTTACGCCTATGTACATGTATGTATTTAGCCAAATAGGTTAATTTTTCTATTCTCTTCCCTCACGAAAGGAAAAAACGAAATGATATTATTATTTAAACAACAAACTAAGAAATGGCCTTAATAAATTGTATTTTTTTAAGCAGAAAAAGTAGCTAAGCACAACAAAAGTATTGCTTTTGAGAATTAGCTTACCAGCCAGAATACCATGTCGCATGAAGCATATTTGACTGTATGGTGCTTATATTTTGCTCAGCAAAAAGTTTGTAAGCAATTATTCTTGCTTAAGCAGTTCTATGAAACTGGGCCCATGTCATTTCATAGTCAATAAATTCACTGTAGACACAAGTAAGTTAAAATGAAAGAAGAGAAACACTTGAAGATTGATGATGAGTACCATATGGCGGTAAAATCAACTCTCTCATCATCTTTAGTAAGCTTCTAGGAAGATGTAAAAGTACCTCATAAGTACCTGGTTTATACTGCTCAGCCTTCCTCATTTGCTTGTAGGTGAGAGAAATGTGTTAATAACATTTCTCTGTACAAGCTTGTATTGCCAAGGTTGTCATTGAACTGTAAAATTATAACCACCACACCAAGCTTATATGGGACAAGACAAGCCCTGTACTGTAAATCGGATTAAATTTCCTAGTGGCCTTTCTGAAAAGATGACTGTGGTTGGCCTTCAAGAAGGTCGGAATTTAAGAACTTTGAGAATGAAGCCATGCATTTGACACATTTAATTACAGGGTTCAGGAAAGGTTGTAAAGCCTGATACAACCGTACGGTTACACACCTACATTTATGTTGCGATACCCCTTTATTCCGACACCCCTATATTCCAACTATGTTCGGACACCCCTATGTTCGGACACCCCTACTGTATTTTCCTAACCCAAACCCTCACCCTAAACCCTAAGGTGTAAATCATGAGGAGATTTTCGGAACATAGGGCTGTCAGAAAATAGGGGTGTCGGAATATAGAGCATTTACCAATCTAACATGTGGTTTATCAGGATTTTTATTCTGATTTTAGGATTTTCTCAAAACCTTCTTGAGCCTTCAAATTTTCTTGGAAGAAGTAAAGCAATCACCAAAGTAAGACAGAAATAGTCCACATTGTGTCCAAACCTGTTGTTTCATACTTCTGGTGATGCGCATGGGTCTGCAAACCTCCTGAATTGTAACATCTGAGAGGTTCCAGTCTAGAATAAGTAGAACCCAGACTCAAAAGCCATTTATCAGGACTTCTCACATTCATCCAATCTCATCCCTGAAAAAATTAGGTGTTTCATTCATTGATGAAATGCATTGACACTGTTGCAAGCTATGGACCCTTCAGAGTGCAGACATATAAAAAGCAGACTATAAGCGGATTGCAGCTTAAATTTTAATAATTGCTCAGTCAAAGTGACCCCCCCCCCCCAGTCTGAAAATCCTCAGACCGAAGACAGCATTAGAATGGGTAACAGTTTGCATTAGTTGAAAAGCGTGTACCCAAAACATGCCCATGGCCATGTGACTGAATGTAGCAGCACTATCTTTAGTCAGAGAAATGTGTGCCACCGCAAGTCTGAATGGGTTGCTGTAACCACAGCTTATTTTATTATTATTATTATTTTATTATTTATTTGGCCATTTCTCAAAAAACCCAAAACCAAACAATCATACAATATATATACAAGTTTGCCCATGCCATATCAAGTAAGCCAGGATTAACAAAAGTGTACTCTAACACTGTGACTCGAAAGTCTGCTAACCTTTCGGATCCGGAGACTTTTTCTGCATCTTTAAAAAGCCTTAATTGTTATGTATACCATGTGTGATGTTCCTTTAATGATCCTGGTCTACTTCTGTTTTGTGAGTGGCTCATTATGCTCTGGTGGGACCCAAATAAGGCAACCATGAAGCTGAGAAAAATTTGTTTCTCTTTAAAGATTTTGCCCAAAGAAGAGAGGAGAGGGTTTCTATCGATCTCTGTAGCTGACATTTCTAACCCTGAATGCAGAGACCAAGTGATCAAGACTCATGCTGTCACTTTGATCAATGTACTCGAAAGACTATGCAATTCACTTGAGAGGATTAACCACAGATCCATTTATTACAGGCATGATGATAGTCTCAGTAAGATGAACCTGTCTGCTGCCCTCTTCAGCCATCAAATTGAAAGGATTATACAGTCTGCCTCGACTATCCCCGCCTGCTTACAATGTGTAATTAAGCAATGATCCAAACATGTGTTAAAAAAGGAATTGAACAATTCATGACCTCAGATTACATGTATAATATGAGTGATTCTGGTCAGAGAGGGCTTATGAGGACATCCACACTGTAATGAGATAGTCGTCTCCTGACAAGTGGTTTTTACAGTTCCAGCTTGGGAGCTTGAAGGACGTTTTTGTTATGTATGCGTGGTTTGAATCCCACTCCAAGAAACACTGATAATAAATTGCAGGAGTAAGAAGAGGTGCAATTATGTCAGGTGTGAGACTAATTATGCAATGGAGCTTTGTGCTGGGTTATGATCTGAATTATGATCTGAATTACGACTGGCATGTCCTTGATGACTGTTATACATTTTACATTTTGTTGCAAAAGAAATGTAAAAGATTTTGTCATATATCTGTAGATTTAGTGAATATGATTGTGTGTTTCTGCTGTGTGTGTGATAGGCCAGTGGAAATATGACACATTAATTTATGTCAAAGAGTGAATGTTTTTTTTCAGCCAGGGGGGTCGGGATCTTGTTTGTAAGATTTATCCCTGTTTCTTATCCTTGGATAGATAAATATTACTTATTTGTAACCTAAAAACTTTTGTATCCTTCTACACCGTGCAAAGATTAAAATCTTATACAAAATACGTCTTGTGAAGATTTGATTACAGCTTCAAACAGCCATCGTTCAAAGTTCACCTGAAACATGCCTTTTTCATATACAGCACCATCAGCTGCCCAGGCCTAAAGTACAGGGACCAATTTCATGGCTCTGCTTACTGCGGAATTCTACGCTTGTGGCGCACATAATTCGATGGGGCCGTAAGTGCACTAAGCAGTGCCATGAAATTGGGCCTAGTTTGCCTATACATTTGTCACTACTTCAAACCTATAATGTCAAATCCCAATTAGTAAAAAACTAATTACTATACCAACAAAAACTGTGATATAGCAATAAAAAATGTTTTTATTTGACAATCCTCAAAGTCATCATCTGGACTTACTTTCATGGAGATGATATAAACAGACAATTCCACACTAATAAATGGAAGCAAGTTTAACAGGTTATATCTAGAACATTTTTTACCGGGTGTAAATAATTAATGTGTAAGCAGAGAACAGTGAAGCTAAAGGCCATGTCAGGCAACCAGCTCCAGACAATCCCTAATGAGAAAATTTGTTCACACTTCAGTTTTCTCATCATTTACCTGGGGATAGTGAGTTACAGCTAGAAACATTTCTCTTTTGCTTCCGAAGTGTTTCTTTTGCAAACAGTGCAGTTAGTTGCTTTCAAGTTGCCTGAAAAAAATGCCCTGTGCGACATGGGCTTAAGAGTGCTGCCGTGATCGGCCAGTGCTATGACATTTTGCCCAGGTTCTCACTTGTCATTCAGGCATACATTGTGCGGAGTGTTGGGTTCAAGCAGACTTCTAGTCACTGTCCTGAAGTGATGGTTTTTAGGCTGGCGTCAGCAAATTACATTTGGACAATTTTCGTCCATTAGGATGGCTGTTTGTTGTAGGTTTTACTTCGCCACCTCAAGTCAAACGTAGTGGTCATTAGCAGCCTTATTTCATAGTGAATTCAGATTTTAATTTCCCATAAAAAACCTACACTAACCTTTAAATAGCTGAAGCAAAGCTTGAGTCAAAATCTGGAGATTGTATTTTTTATTGATGAATTATTCAGATGAATTTATCATTTTCTATATTTTATGGCTGCTCTAAATCAAACAAATTGTTTTGCTATAAACATTCTTATTTCTGAGATTTTGCACACTGTTTAATTAAAGGCAAAGTATACCAGATCAAAACAAAAGCATGTTAAAAAATGTACACAAAATCCCTGAAAAACATTAACAGTTTTTCATTAAAATGGAATCACGTAATTGTTAGTTTTATGCAGTTTTCACAGATAGGTTGGAAGGTGTGTTTATTGTAAACTAAAAGGGTTTGACATTTATTTAGGTTTTGCAAAAAACAACCATTGACCGTAATACCTTAGAAACTTGTTGTCAGATCACTCAGGGAAATCAAGTAATGTGAGTTGCATGTGATCTCCAGAGGTGCCGTCCGATAATGGCTGTCGCCCAACTCCAACTCCAAATTATCACTGTACCATCAGTAATCATTGCTGTACAGTCAGTAATCATTGCTGGTGCTGCTTGAATGTAAATGAATGTGATTTCAAGCCACAGTGTATAGTAAAAGCACTTAATTATGTACATTTTTAGATAACCCATTAGCTCAGGTGAGAGTGAAGGGGGTTGCAAAGACACCTATTATAAAGCCAGTATTGCATACCTCATATGCACTGAATTGTGATTCAAACACTATTATTCCTGCCGAAGTACTTTTTTCTTATAATCTAATTCATGTATTTTGTGTGTGTCTCTGTTGTTCAAGTGCAAGAAGATTACAATGGAGCATGTTTAAAGTCTGTTAAAAACATAAACATAAATATTTTATACCACCCTGTAAACATTTACTTTAATTTTTACAACTATATTACAGTGCTTAATATGTTTCATGAGATATTAATTTATTGACTTTGGTATAAAATATTTTTTTTATTTTTTTATTGGCTCTTTATTTAATTCTTAAGAAGTATTGATATTTCGTAAACTTGAACTGAACATTTGAATACACTGTATAAATGCTACATTTTGAAAGACTTAAGATTTCAGCTAAATTGAAGAAGCAGTGTATTAAACCTATTTTGTTCAAACGAAGAAGAACAGAACAAAAATAAACAAACAAAAAACGAAAACAAACAACATCCTCTAATGTTTGCATGGAGTAAAATACATGTACCTAACATGATTTTTAAAGCCTATTTGAAAAATGAAGCCGATTAACTGCTTGGAAGGCTGACTTGATATGCCTAGATTTTGTCAAGTTGTGAGGTCAAAGGAATGATTGATTACATAGAAGAAGAACCAGAAAGCCTTCACTGCAGTGACCTTTATGGAGAAACTGATCAAACTGGCTTATTGCTGTCAGTAAAACGCCCTTAAAAGGAAAGCAGGCTAGCAAGCAAACACAACTGCAAATGGTCTAACGAGGCAACACATCCAAGGCCCAGAGTGTTCTCCGCAAAAATATGCATCAGCGTGTTCGGTTTGGTACATGAATTCTAGGGAACATGTTTGTGCAAAATTAAACAAGACAAAATTGGCTCGCTCCTTGCACACGCATGCACTTCGTTGTCTATTAGCAGAGTAGAAAGCAGAAGATCAGACAATCTGGATGCGAGATAATCTCAAACCAGTCATACCCTGCTTTCTGATAACCCCAATGGCCTTGTTGAAGTACAAGTGTATCTTGCCTTACAACTATCCATATAACTTTTCATTAATACAGGAAGGAGACATCTAAGATTACGGTCTTCTCATTATTCTGGTCTGGCAGCTTTTAATTTTTTAATCACCAGTGGCCTTCATGTTGTATAACGATTTAGGCTAATGACGATAAAACAAGTAGACCATCACCACGGGCAATTTACTAATTATTTTAATAAGCGGCACAACGCGCTTCATTAGTGGTTTTTAGGTTGACCTGACAAATCTCCCATAAAACTGTCCCTTTTCCAAACCCTGGTTTTGGTTTGGACTCCTTGGTTTGGACTCCGGCTCAAGCTCCATTAGTTATTCTTTTAACACATGCCTTTTTGGTATGCGGCTTCAGATAGGTTGACAGAGCCTGAAGCTGAAGCCATGGTTTCAAAAAGGCCTTTATCTTCAGCTCAGTTTATTACAGTCATCTGAAACCATTAGCAATTTTGGACTTAAGGATAATTTTTAAGATCAGCCCCTATACTTGACAGGCTGTGGAGAGAATTACCTCTGTGCGTTGATCATCGATTTGGTGCCCTTCGAAAGGTTCCATTTCAAATTAACATTTCCCTAGAGGTATCCTTTACATCAGAAGAGTGCCTCTGCTTGAGATGGTTTGGACATGGATCTGAGATCCTTTTAGAAATTTCTCTAAACATTTCATAGAGAGAAGGATGCTGTGAGTTGTTGTGGGAAGTAAATCATCATTGACGTATAGGTCATGTTCAATTTTATGACTTTAGCAGTGGCTTTGGCCGGAAAGCCAAAAAGTCCTTTTCCTCAACACTGTCATTGTAGCCATAGCCGTAGCTGAAACACTTGATTTGGATATGGCTATACACTACAATGTTGCAGCCTGGAGTTTCATTTGAGTGGTTTCATTTCACTAAGACAGGCGTGATATTTTTCCTACTAAAGTCTGATTTCCGATTTGTTGTGCCCTTGGAAGAAACATAATTTTTTTTAAATAAAAGATTACTGTCTATAAAATTTCCTTTTAAAGCCTATACCATGTGTACACTTAGATGAACCCTTGTGCTTGATAACCTTTTCCTACTTTTTACAAAGGACCAAATTTCATGCCTGGTAAGAGTGGTCAAGGCCTATTTACTATTGCAAAAAGGGGAACCTCAAGTAGGAAATAAGAAATCAGAAAGTGAGAATTTTATAGCAATGGCATTTTTCTAAATTGAATCCACATGTATTTCAACTAACAATTCTGAAGTCAAGGTATACTTAATGTATTGAATAAGGTGTACAGTAAGAATGGAATTTTTCAATAGAAGGGCAAACAAAAGTTTCTTTAAAGGAAAACATGCCAAAAGATGGGGTTCATCCTAAAAATGATGATGGATCCATTTTACACCTCCCCATTTCCCCCCACCCCCAATCCTCATTCATTCATAATTATTTAGTCACAGTACAACATAGTCACAGTAGAAGGTAATGAATAAGGTGTAATATAAATTAAAAACAATTCAATAGAAGTTTTCTCAGGTGGAACAACTGGATGACAATTTGCCAATAAATACCAAGGGCCATTGTCAGTTGTACAATTTGTGTATAGTAGCCACTCAAGGAATTTGTGAGTTTCCACAGGGATTCTAACCTGAGGGTTTTGTAGTTAGTATTAGTTTTTATTTAAAGGATCATTTGAATTTAGAGGTCATTTTTTTTTCACCAGATGATGGAACTTATTGCTGCTGTTTGATGATTTCTTTATGCCATTTGCATTGGAAGTACCATGGTGTAACACAAGTTATAAACTTTTTTGTCTGTGGTATCGTTATAATATACTTTGGCAGTACTTTTGGAATGTTTCATTGCATCAAGAAAGCTTTGGGTTGCAGAGGGAAAAGGTCACCTCATTACCCCATGAGATATCAACTTATGCGGAAGTCTTTTTACTTTGTGGAAAAAAGGATCAAAATAAAATAAACAACACATCAAGATCTTCAATGTAATAACTGGCCTCTGAGATGATGAGCCAGCAGTCAGACCGGCCGTTTAGGCAGGTAGACAGGCTGACTTAACTGAGCCCACTCATGCATATGACGGCTCGGTGTGGCTTCTTTAATCATCACTGTACGATAGCAACAAATTAAGTCCCCGGTCGAAAAAATCCTTCCATAGGTGGTTGACACACAGCGATGATGATGTGTGTGGTGGCATGACGGATAATGTTCAATATTACTTAATAGCATCACATGTAACACATCACCAGCAACTCTAGATGTTCATCACGGTGTACCTTCCTCCATGGGTATACCCTGTGTGCAGCATTGGTCTCAAAGCCCACCAGTATAAATTTGAATCTGTGATCTTAACACTTGAGCACCAAAACCATTATTCGGCGTACAACCGTACTACTGTCTAGACCCTCTGCCTCATGAATTTAATAAAAAAGAATCCACACTGTGAAGGAAGCTGTGATTCTGCCAGTGAAAGTGTCATCTATTCGTGACAAGTGTTAGCTGAGAATTGGCTAGATTGCTTTACAAATATGCAGAAAAATGGTGAGTTGTGCTTGGAGATTAATTGTTTCAGTCAGCTTTTCATAATGTTCATTCATTGTGTTCAACTCACTAGAAACAGGTTCTCCAGTCAATACTTTGGTTTTTGTTTTTGTTTTGTGAAGGATGATCACACTTGCTGAGTATGTGAACAGTGTGTGAACGATTTTTGTACACTTCGCTGCCTCTCATCTAAGTTTTTGTAATTATTAGATGAAAAAGTAACAACAGATAACTTTCAGAAAGACTGTTCCGATTCTGTGTGGATAGCTTACCTCCAAACTCATGTTTGCCTGGTTTACTAAAAAACCTGTCCTAAGCATGAATCTGTGATAAAGAACAAATGCACAGTGTCAGACAAAACTTTTTTGGAACAATAGTTTGACTGTAATTTCATCCTCTAAGTTTGTAACACATAGAAATATAATTCATTTAAAGCAGATATATTGCAGCACTAGCAATAAGTATTTTTTTCCATCGTGTATCATTTTATGATGAGTAGGGTTGAACATGTCCATGCAGTTCCTGTTGCCATTATTATTATTATTATTATTTATTCGGCCAGAAACACACAGCAATTGTATACAGTAAACAAGTTAAAGACAAAAATGGCTAAAAACAGCAAAATTACAGTTCACAGAGTAGGATACTAAAACTTAAACATAAACAAGTAAACTAAAATACAAGAACAACCCTAATTGTGATGGCCAGGATCAACACAAGTATAATCAAACACTGTAGCTCGAAAGCCTGTTGATCCACTCACAACAAGAGACAAAAAAATATAAATATAAAATATAACATTAATAAACGAAACAAAGAATAAATACAAATATATGCAATCTTTGAAACAGAATTCAGAATATATAAATATGAGAATTAACCAAGGACAGTGTATTAACTAGAGGCACTAGAAAGACATGAACAAGGAGACAAGGGAAAATCAATCATCAAAGTTAAAGTGTAACCTTGATGACTGCCCCACCCCCGTCTCCCTGATCAAGCCATTTTAACTTACCAAGAACTGGCTTCATTTTAAATAAATAATAAATAAAACAAAAACAATAATTTGGCATTAAGAGGCAAAAATAATCATGAACTCAAAGTAAATAAACACTCTGCTGAAGTAAACAAGAGACATGAACAGAAATTAATTTGAAAAAAAAAAATATATATATATATATATATATATATAAAATATCGAAGGAACTGCTAGAGATGACCATGGCAAATTTAGGTAGCTAATAATCAGAATCCTTGTTATAATAGTAAGACGATAGATTATCACAAAAAACTTTAAAGTTATCCAAAATAAGAGAATCATTAATGTGTGATGGCAAGTCGCTCCACAACCGGGGAAATGTATTAATAGGGGTGTATTTTAGAGCTTGGGTTCTGGCATAGTGATGATGGAATGTGACAAAGTCTGGATGGCGGGTATTGATTTGGGCGTTATATTTAATGGATTGACAGTCAATGAGTCCAAACAATGACTTGATGGTGAACATAATAGTATTATGTTGTCTTCTATGGTCCAGACTGAGCCAATTAAGGGATTTCAGGCGCTCCTCGTAAGGCATGGCTTGTCGCTTTTGTTTCAAGCACAAGCATACTTGTACCCGGTCTCTGTAACGCACACTTGGATTCGTACTTTGAGTGGTACGTGTGCATTTTGAATTGTACTCCAAGTGTTACACTTGGAATTGTCTTTGTACTTAATAATTTATTGTTATATATCATTACATGGGCATATAATCTTGTATAGTAAGTACTACAGCTGTACTCTTTGTTATACTTGGGCACACACGTTTATGAATACTTGTGCTAGTGCTGAAGTGAACAGAAATTTATTTGGGACAGGAAGTAGGCCTATATGTTAACAAGATTTCAAGTTATGAACATATCTGAAGAGGAATGTGTACAAGAAATTATACAACACTGGTTACAAAGACTGCTTATTGGGGACATTGTGTTCTTGCCTACTCTGTAATTAAATGTGAAGTTGGAAGTACTAGGTTATTTCAAACACATGTGTGATTAAGACCAAGAAATACTCCCAATTGAAAAAAATGCCTGAAATATTTGAAACAAGTGTCCACTGGATTTAAAACCTAGGCCCCCTATATAATTGCAGTACCTGTTGAATATATTTAGGTTTTGTGATAGGCTTTTAGTTAAGAATAGATAAAACTTTGTTTTACCATTGGTAGTGATATCTCAAAGAAAATGGTGTAAAATGGCTGGAAAATTGAAACAAATCTGTTGGGTGGCTACTAAGTTCGTATGAAGCACCTTTTTAGGAATCACAGCATGTCAAACAGGAACACTTCTCTTGCAATGTTTTATCTTCAGCAATATCAATAATTAAAAAAATCACATGATATGACTTATTTTACTAGAAAGTTGCACGAAAGCAGCCAGCTTTACCCGTATAAACCAATGTATTATACCCATAGCAACCAGTGTACCCTTACCTAGACATCCTTGCACAATATAATGTTTGTTGTAGTTATAAAACACATTGAATAATTTTGCTCCTGTTATGGTTAAAACTACAACTCCCTTGGTGGTCACCGGATTGGTCAAGCCTCAGGAAAATTGAACGATCTGGGGATCACCGTGGGAGTCATAGTTTTAACCATAGCACTTGAAGCAATCAATATGTTGCATTCAGCTTGTCAACTAGATACCAGGGACCAATCAAATAGACATTCACAAGTCTATTCCCACTCAACTCCCCCTCCTCCCCCCCACCCCACCACCCGAAAAATAAAGAAGACAAAAACTAAAAAAGAACAACAATATTAAGAACAAATCAAACAAGTAAACGTTTGCTTTACCCTCAAGACCTTCATTAAGATAACTATGAACCCCAAACCCACCGCTGTCCTTGAATGATCTCAAAAGTTAAAGTCAATAGTAAAGTCATCATGAAATTAATCCTAGACAGATACATCAAGATAATGGTGTTTTGTCCGAATAGATGCGACACGTGTTAATTCTCATTAACGTAATCATTCAGTAACCATTTCCCTTTTTGTCTTCTTTAAACCTGGATCTCCAATTAGTCCAGTGTCATTTGCTCTATTACTTAAAGTGAATTATTACACACTCAATCCATTGAATGGACACCATGCATTCAGTGGTACGTTGTCTGTCTTTTGCTGTGACAGTTCTGTAGGTTTACTGGACTAGTTCAATTGCATAGGGGAGGGGGTCTAGGAGCAATTTCTCTGTAGTGTTTGGAGATGTTTGTGGTGTAAAACAGTGTTTTAGGTTGGAATTCAGTTTGGCCCTGCGCGTATGTCTATTTGGTGCATGCCTGATGCATTGGTTTACAAGCAAGAGTGTGTATTTTAGAGCCTTACTTGTTGTAGCCATAATGTTGTTGTTTTAGTTTAAGTCCTGAAGTTCCCAAGGTGCTGTTTGGTGGATTGGAAGGACCCTGATTACGTAGATTAACCCATGAGCTATACAGTTAGAAGTGGACCCTCTAATGCCCTAAAGGTCAGCCTCATGTGATGAGTCCATTGATCTATGAGAAGATGTTTAATAATTCAGGATTCAATCAAGACAGTGTACAGCACATTACGGCCTCACCTACCCCTCTAATAGGATGAATAACCCTTTACCCTGGCTTACATATCATGTCCTCAAAGTGAAATTTAGTCAATTTACATCTTATTTAAGAAAGAGGTTTGTGGTGACACTGTGTAATAAATCTCTTAAGCTACCCTCAGGTCAACCTGCGATTTGCTTTGCGCAGTGCGACGTAACCGTCAGGATCAAGCAGAAACTTTCACGGGCTACTGACTGGCACCCCGGAACAAAGATATTGACAAAATAGGAGACCTACGACAAAGGGCTAGATAGCTCAGTTGGTAGAGCTCCAGCTTGTAAATCCGAAGGTCGCAGGTTCAAGTCCCGCTCTGGTAAATTTTTCTTTGTTCAACCCAAAATGATTTTAGATTTTACCCAGTGAGTTTCCCTTGTGGTTTATTACTTGATATTGAAAGATAAAAGATGAGTTTTGTTACACTAAAAAACAAACTGTACTCACTCGAGATACCAAAGCTGTCTGCTTAGCCTTGGTACGGCATGAATTACGTATTGACCAGAATTACGTATTGACCAATCACAGTCGTGAATGCCGCCAACAAAGGTCTGACCAAACTTTGATGTATTTTGTGTGATGTGTTGTGGGATGTAGAGAGCAAGAACAGTGAGGACTACTTAGAAGAAGTATCTGTGTTGTTTCTCGCCTTTTTAATTGGAGGGGCTCAAAGGATAAATAATTACATTTTTGAGATATCTTAATTCTCAGTGGGATCATACACATTGTGTATGTATTTCCGCTGTATAGACCCCTGGCACAACGCGGAACGCACCTCCATACATGATGCGTGCCCTTCCATTTTGGGAGTCAAACTGTACACAAGAATCATAGAGTTAACTCCCAAAATGTGAGGGCGCATCATGTTCGGGGGTGTTCCGCGTTGTGCAAGGGGTCTATACAGAACATTTAAAAAAAATTCACTACTATAAAGTACTTACAGTACATAGAATCATTCTGTTCTCTCTAATACGCTAATACTTCACTTGAGGTATCTGCTCTTGACATTGAGAAGTAGTGGGTTGGATTGCAACCCAAGTTGCCTGTAGTTTTAGAATGGTATGTGTAGAACTGAAAGAACTTGGAAGCACCTGGCAGTTTTTGATGGCACTACACTGGATTATACATCACCCTCAGGGGCACCAGCCATTGAGCTTCTTATGTCAGGAATATCAGACACTGAATAGTACAGCCTGAAGAGTTTCATTTACAGGTGTTTTTAGTGTGCCACGTGTTTGTTTTTTAAAGTCATCAGTTACAAGATCTGGCTAAACTGAATCTGAATGATTTAGTCTGTAAAGCATTCAAATGGGAAACATCACACCAACTTGGCACAGTGCAATACATACAGCACCACGCAAGAGATAGAATTCAGTTTGTGGTTTCTTGTGAGATGCCATCATTTGCCTGAAATTCATTATTTGTTGGTTAAAGCATGGAAGGGAATGTATGTTTAGTAATCACTCTAAAATTAATGGCAATAAAAACGTATTGGTTAGAAGCCTACGGCAGCTTTCGACAGTTTAAAGCATTTTGAGGAACATTTCACTTCGAAGAAATGTGGTTATCTAAAAAGATATTAGTTTTTATGACCCCAAATTTGAATCTGAGAAATATTTCTCTCAGAAACGTTTCTCAGATTGTGTATTTCTATTGGGGATTATTTTTCCAACTATGTTGGAATAACTTTATCCTGCATATTTGGACTGAAACTCCAGCACATTCATGGTATTTCTCTGTATCATTGGCATTCATTGGTCATATCACAATATCAGAAGAATAGTTTTTTGTAAAATATGCAATGAGTTATTTGGGGTCACAAGTTTTATGAAACTAAGACAATTGCAAGCTCCAATAAAGTATAAGGGAACGCCAGCAACACTTTTACTTTTGTAACATAATAATATTTTTTAATAATACTGTGAATATTAACACTAACTGAATCCTGCATTCAGCTAACCGCATTGAGTATGTATTAATGATCCCACTCATCAGCCAATTAACAAACCCCCACCCTTTTTTCTAACACCACATTCTGTTACCACCCTTCCAAATCTCTCAGATCATCGTCTGCAAGAGGTGGGTAATCGCAAAGCCACAGGTGTAACGACTGGACCTCAGAGTTTGTCTTCAAATGACCCAGGTGTGCTTTTAATACTTGGGCTCTCAGAAAGTATACTTGCGTGTGTGCTCGTAGTTTTACAGAACTAAGAAAGTCAAGAATCTCATCAAGACTCTGGTTTTAGTCACTTTAGAAACAAGTGTTTTTGTTTTTTGGGGTTTTTTTTTGAAAACGAGTTAGACATTAGTGAATTCTGTTAGAATGCTGAACAAATTATCGCAAATGTGTTTAGTTTGTATAAGACCATGATCATCATGCACTTCACCATTATTTATTTTTTGGCTCTATAATGCGTCACTGCAAATAAACAGGAATACCTGCACTGCATGTGGACTTAAATAAAAGCACTTTTCATGCATGTAAATTGACACTTCATGCAATACATGCAAACATGATGATTTCAAACCATTTTCATTTGTTTTCATTCGGGGTATGAAGGAAGTGCCTAAAGTTTGTCACCAGGGACTGGTCATAGTAGTGGGACCGGCTGGTTGAATCAATTAATGTGGGGTAGGGACAAGGAAGGGATAGAGACCATGGTTGATCCCTCCGCTGGTAAAAGAACCCCCTCTTTTCAAAATAGGACTTCCGTGAAAAGCAAACACAAGAAGCGCCAGTTGCACATGACGCACACACACACGCATGTGCACTAGTTCTGAGACCCGTTATTGGAAATCGAAGATGGCATACAATGAGTGACAAAAGCAAATTGACTCAATCAGAAAAGGTGGTCCCTCTATATAAATACATTTTCTCTCACATTTTGTGATAATCGCCTGACGACAATATCCTGAAAATATCCTTGTGGAAAAGAAAAAAAAATTATTATAAAAACCCTTCTTGACTAATCTTTCTGACCCAATATTAAATAAGCACTGATTAAGTTTGTTTCTTTACCTTATAGTGTAATTAACCTCACGGTTTCAGTTCATAACCACCAATTAATCTGGATTTACTCTTTATAACCATTACTCTTGAACCACTCAAAAGTCTGCCATCTATGAAGCCCATTGTTGTTCTGCATGACGTCTTGTGACGTAGTCTACAGAGAATAGAGAGCTATTCCAACTTTGTTGTTTTAGAATACAGAAATCTGATATCTGAGTAATCTTCTTTACAGTGTTTTTCCTCAACAGTTCTTTTTATTATTTCTGTTAACTTCTAATTCTTTGCTTTGCACAGAGTAGAAGAAGCTTTTCCTGTCATTGGAGACACTTTTGTATGTAATACTTGTATGTGTAGTGCTCGGAGGGGGTTTGGATTAAATCTGAAATGGATATTTTGCAGAAATCGTGTACCAATTGGTTTTTGCAGAAATCATGCCAGTTTATCACTGAAAGAAAAAAAAATTCATGTTTTTTCTCCTTTTCCACAGGGCATGCAAAATTGGATAGAATGACACTGCATTTTTTGTTTTTTTATATTCTTTTACTAGGCATGTGAAATTGGGAAAATCGTTTGACACTTTTTGGAGCTTATATCTTTCTCGGATATCAAGTAGGATTTGAAACTGCATGGTGGGAGTATAATGATATCACAACTTTTGTTTCCATATATTGTTGACAATATATTGTTTTTCGAAAAATACAAATTCTCAGTTTTTGAAGGGACAAATATATTGAGCCCCTTAAGGGACATAAGATGAATACAAATTCAGGTGCCAAGAAACAATTTGAGTTCTTTATTTTGTGCATTTGAAATCATTTTGTGCAGTCAAAATAAATGTTTTGTTTGTGCGAAATCATTTAGAGCACGCAAAGCAAAGAACTCAAATTATTTCTCGGTTTGTAATTTTGTTTTTATCATATGTCCCTTCATTAGAAGCGCTGTACAAATTGAAACGTTTTCTAAATAATAAAACTAGTGCCTTAAAAGTAAAATGAAGCAAAAATTATTTTGATCTTAGAAAATAACAGACAAAGGCACAACCTCTGTCTGTTTCTTGCTTTAAATATTCAACTACCCTACATTCACAATCCCTGTGATTCTGTGATATTTCCTTTCATTGTTTTATTAATTAAGGCCTGATTAACAATTTTAACCATTGCTTTACCTCCAACCTGTCTTGCATTCACGTCACATTTTCTTCTCAATTATGCACCATTTCTTTCATTTTCTTGATGTTGTGTATACATATCAGTAACCCTGTTTAGTTTGATATCATGTATGTTTGTGCGCATATTTTTCATTGTGCATCACATTGCTTATATTTTGTGGAAAGCATGGTGCTTGTAAAACTGCCATCATTTTTTTCTCCAAGGTAATCTCTCAAGAAGTGGTATAGAAATTGAGCAATTAGCCAATTGGCATTTAATTCGCTAAGTGCTGTTATAAAGAGAGTTTGCAACACAAGTAAATGCATAAACAGTTGGCCTTGTTGCAAATGACATGTGCACACCCCTTGATGTATTCAATCTTAATGACAGATTAACAAACTGCGTTCTTAATGAGAGAATGATTACATGTGATATGTTTGCTATTTGGGGAATTAAAGGGTACCTTATCCAGCTGAGTACTAGTGTACTATGGTCAGATCTTAATGACATTTGTACACTATATTAAGGACACATGCAAATGCAAGCTGTTGCATAATAGTTGGAAGAAAAGTTAGGAAATGATTTGTCTGCGTTGACTGAATATACAGCAGGACAGAGAATGACATCTGGACTATTGAAAAGTACCTGCCTCTTTTATTTAGGGGTTGGGGGACTTTTTCCCTTAAAAAATTGTGTTTAAACTTTATTAAGAGGCTTGATTTTCAGAAAACTAACATGTTTACAATTTGTGCAAATGCCTGTTGCATTTGATCAAATTTAAAATAGATTAAAGTGCATGTGTTGACTTGTGGAAAAGTTGTTAGATTTTGGTAGACTAGCAGTGATAGTCTAACGACTCTCACACGAATCTTGAAATACTGGTGCTGTTCTTGCGAGACTGGCTCCTATGAGGCTACTGCTCTTGTGACTACAAGCAGGAGCCGTGAGCTAGCGGTCTTGCGAGAAAGCAGAATGTCCCATGAGCAGTCTCGCAAGAGAGCAGCAGTATTGCAAGGGTCGCAGGAGAGAGCTGTTACTCTTTCACTATGACAAACATTAAATGAATTGTCCACATGTCGACTTTTGTGCATACCAGCCAGGAAGTTCCCTGGTGTGTAACAAGGGTACTATCTAAGAAAACAGCCTGACATCATATAATAATAAATTGTCCAATTACAAACTATCTCTAAGGATAATTCAAGGGGAACTCACTTTACATTGACCACAGAAATCAAAAATTTGCTTTTCTTAATAATTTTTCTTGAATCGATATTAAGTTAGGATGTGCTTTTATCAAAACCACATCTCACCAAAATGGAAAGTACACAGACAGTCAGATACCGATTCCTGTGTAACTTGAGTCATCGCAGAATTTCCCCCCAGAGATTGTATATTTTCAGTTCATAAATGAATAGGAACTCAGCAAGTGCCTGCTTTATAAATTTCAATCTGAAAGGCAAGATCTTGACCAACCAAAAGTAAACAGGCTTCCCAAACTTGTGCATCACAGCACTATTATGGTAAGATTTGAATTTATCTTGACTTATGAAAGTGCATACAGTTCGACAGAGTGGAGTGTTAATTCAACATCCAACATCTTGGGACAGTGTTTCAGAGAAGAAAAAAAACGGAACACTAAAAAACATTTTGCTGGTCACCCATGTTTTATTTGGATGTCTTAAAAAACAGTGAGGGCTGTTTGTTCTTATATGGTGTCTGTACTGTTCAGTTTCTGTAGAGTTGAAGGCTCCAAGAATTTGTTTTTGAAGAAATTCTAGAAAGCTGTTCAACATGACACCAAATGAGTGTGTACTATAAGTTTACTGTCAAATAAGTGTATTTGAAAGTCATCTTTTTACCCTCTTGATGTATCCAATTCCTTAACTTTGACCTTTTTGTGGCTCAAGATATTTACATCTTAGCTGACAAAGGGCATGGGTGTAAATTCCTTATAATTATTAGATGGACTTTGATTGTTACCGAGTTCATTTAGCAGCAAATTTAGTTACAAGGTTCTGAAGAGCTTTTGTCCATCTTCAATTCTTTGAACCACCAAAGAACCAAAGGAAACACTAAACTATAAATTGTATGTTTTAGGGAGAGCATGATAGAACTTTTAATATGTGGAAAATGTTAGATTTCTTTCTTCTGAAGACAGTATGAACAATATTACATAATGTTAATCGGAAAACAGGCCTCAAACTCCGTCTTTGAAGAGGCAAGGTCTTTTTCATTTTGAAAAGTACATCTGTTAAAAAGCAACCAGTAAAATATTTTGAAGGGGCACCAAGGCAACAGTGGCAAAAAGGCCATGGCCCCGGCCCCGAAAAGACCCAGCCTTTGGCAAATTCTGCTCAAGCAGACAATATTGCTGAACAATTTTCTGCTAAGCAACAATGAGCAGAACACCAGTCACAGACGTGACATTTCGGGCGGTATCTTATTCTGGCAAGCATAATTTTGTTGTGCTTATCTACTTTTTGTTCTTAAGCAGCTCAATGAAATGGGGCCTTGATAGACAGTTAAAAGCTATACTACCTCTCTGGAAAAAAACCAATACTTTAATACCACTTAACACAATGACATAAAGTGCACTGTGTGAGTGGCTTGACCAACCCTTTTATTTGTATTGTACAACACCTTGTCATGAGAAAAGATGTCACCTCCATAAGATGTTTCTATTCAAGTTTTTACATCTTAATATCAGGTTGCAATAAAAGGATAGGTAAGTATTTATTTCCATTGTTCATAAATCAAGGCCCATATTTAATCTAAATTAAAAGGGACAATTTTGTTTGATTATATGTTTTTTCTTTTGCATGACCATTTGAGTATTAGATAGTTATTGAAAATATTGATAATGCAGTTATGAAAGTTGTTCTACATGTATATTATGATAATTTTTTATAGAAATATATTTCATATGGAAACATCATGTTTAATTATACAGTTTGAAGTGGTTCTGTAATTATTTTAAATGGTGTCGCAGCAAAACAATTTTCCAAATACAAACAGAATGAGGCTGAGCAGCAAAGCATGACATACAGATATCGCATGAAATTAAGAGGAGCTCCCTGGAATGCCTTCAAAGAAAAATAATATTAAGATAAATCCCTTGGATCACTCAAAGCTCTTTACGCAGCTCAGATCTTATGCAGCTGACTCTGATGCTGTTGTCATCTTGGGTCAGGTTCTTGGTAACAATGATGAGGTTCATACAGAAAAAGGAACCTGATTATTTGTCTCCTTCCCAGCCTCAGGGGCCTTTCCAAACATTAGGCTTGGGATCCTGCTTCGGCTTGGGCTCCGTCATTCATTCTGGAGCAGTTTGCAAACCCAGCCCAAGCTGGAGCCATTGCTAATGCCAAGATTTGGTTCAAGACAAAACCTCAACTTGAGTCTCCAGTTCCAACTTTGGTTACCTCAGATATTTGTGAAAAATGTTTTTGTAAATATATGATAAAAAAATGAGAAAATAGAATTAGCTGTTGCAAACTGCTCAACTTGAGTCTCCAGTTCCAACTTTGGTTACCTCAGATATTTGTGAAAAATGTTGTTGTAAATATATGATAAAAAAATGAGAAAATAGAATTAGCTGTTGCAAACTGCTTACCAACCAAAAGGACCTGTGGTATAAATGCAAAAAATAAGTTAGTGGCCTGACGTTTCGACCCTAGCAGAGTCTTTCTCGAAGGCTAAATGACAACACAACACACATAAACATGTATACAAGTGTTATGTGTGTGTTGTGTTGTCATTTAGCCTTCGAGAAAGACTCTGCTAGGGTCGAAACGTCAGGCCACTAACTTATTTTTGCATAAATATATGATACACAGATTGATAAATTAATGACTGAAAAATAATATGAACCATTGCTCATCTTAAAGAGTACATACCATGTAACAATGTTTATTTGAAACTGAGAAATCGTCTCCATAATAGTAATACTTCAATCTCATTTTGACATGCCAAATTGAAACAAGCACAATCGAATCTGCACAAAAATCCCTCATAAAACATCAGTTATTTGGTGTCTTTTTAAAAACCGTGACAACCTCATTTTGCAAAATGTTCACAGGTTAATTGCATGGTGTGTGGATTGAAAACTAGAGGATGGGAACAAATGCAGACCCCCCAAACCCAATGATATAATATTAAACCTGAAATTACCCAGAGCTTAAAGGTGCACATTAGGCCTACTTTCAGATTGAGTGCTTTGGGCTATAAAAAGCATTTGTTATGAAATGAATATTGTTGCAAAGATATTTTACAAGTAGAATATAATGATTTACATAATTATCTATAATGATTCACATAATTATCCCTTGAATTTGTGTGGTTTTGGTGTAATTTCATGACAGCACATAGTTTGCTATTTTGTAGAACCAAATTTTTGACTCTACATAATGGCGGACCGTGTGCCGCTGGTTGCATTTCCAGAGGCAAATTTATGATTTGTAAGCACTATTCACCATTCACTAATTACAACACACTGGAGGTGTTTCTTTGTATGAACAACTCTCAAAAAGGATAAGGAGTGATTCCAAACAGCAAAATTTCATAATATTTGAAGACACTGTGCCCCTTTAAATCTACAGACTAAAGCCTTTAGCAAATATCACCAGCCGATGAGTCAAAACTGATTGTTTGGCAAAGACTTGTTTAGATCTTTAACCTTTAACCTTTGTAGGCATTATGAATTATCTGGGATGATTAAATGCAATGGTAAAATATTAATAACTGAAGGTCACAAGCCTCTTATATGGCTTGAGTAGGATTTGAACCAACATATCCGTGACTAAGCCATTCATGGTCAGAAAGACTACTTAAGCTGAGATAATTTGTATTAATAAATAAGGATGAATAGTATTACCCAGAAATACAAAAAATAATAATAATAATATTGTGTCTTGAAATCCCAACTTCAAATACATATGAAGTAAATTTGTTTATAATAAATTTATTAAAACATTAGATCTTGGGAGAAGCACACTCATTTAAATCCTCCAGTATTCAACAAACGTATCATGCATCCAACTTTTGGAGATTTCAAGGAATTTGGGCACTCAGAAAAACAATAAAATTACTGTTTATATTTTATCATGGAGTAAGTGCATGTTTTGTACATGCTTTTTTTCTATGCAGATAAAATAGAATTATTGAACTGAATAGAACTCATGTTGGGGTGCAATTGTCTGTAACACTGTGGAATGGTAGATGCAAGTAAAGTTCTGTCGCATTTTGGTGCTGGTACAAAGTGTGTTTTGATTGAAAATTTTTTATTTTATTTTTCCCCCCAATACTTTACCATGTCTTGGAGGTAATATCAAAATACACTTTACTATAAGAAAACAAATTGAATAAAGATAAATAAATCAACATATAGAAAAATAAAAAATTTGAACTAAAAACTTGAGAGAACTTGTTAAATTACCAAAAAGGGCAGGGTCATACTTTGCTGATGACCCCCCCCCCCCCCAAAAAAAAATGTATAATTTCTATCTGAAAAGCTTACTTGTTATAAAGATGGTTTGGTAGTAAGCCTCCTGTAAATTCATTTCGTTTGAAATTACCCCTTTGATTGGAAATCATTTGATGTGAAATTCAGTTTGAGACATTGAAGTTTTTTGTTTGTATGAGAGAGGGAAGAGGGAGAAGTTGAATTTCTCTTGTTTGTAAATAGCGCCCTCTGCTGTTTGGTACAGAACAAAAAGATTGGCAGAGTGTTGCCACAAGATGGGGGTATATTATATCGTAGTAGAGTACTATGGTTGCTCCACACTAAATAAACTCCCGTAGGAACCAATGCTAAATGATAAATATTCAAAAATACTAAAAAAAAATCGTGTAAGTCTCTCAGCCTCTTGAAAACCAATCAAACATATTTTCGGACGACTGAACTTTAGAATTCTTTTCAATTTTTGGCAGGTCAGCCGTTGGGAATTGTTGTTTTTTCCCAAAACCGACTTGCTGCCAGTTTTCGTGAAACACTTCTCCACTTCCCTGGTCAAATAGGGCCAACTTTAACACCTAAATTTATCAAGTCTCCTCAAAAGTTGAAGCACAGAACCCACGGGTTGTGATAGATTATATTTACACAATCTATTAATTGCATGACCCCCAAAACGTTATAATTCAAAATATAGACTGGGTTTACAAATTATGATAAGTAGCTTGGCGCATGAATGTTGGCCTATTTAGTGTGGTGCACACCTATGCCCCAAATAATGGGGGGGGGGGGGGGGGGGGGGAGAAGAAGCAAGGATCGCTCAATACTTCATCCAACCGTGAAATTTAAATCAATTGCGAAAAAGATTTGTGGTTTAATGGGCTTGTTAGTCAGCCAACTGCATGAACTGTGAAGCTAAAATCATGATAAAAAAATTGGTGCGGTGCCAGTGGGAGGGGATGGTGAGGTTGGATTCTTCCATTTACATTACCTAAAATAATAATTGGTTATTGGTTGGTTTATATTGGTTTCCTTGGTTTAAAACAGGCCTGTACTTTTATACCGTGGTCCTTTATCCATGAAAAAGAAAAAAAATATGTACACATAATACTCAGGGGCATGATCCATGAAATTGTTTTTGAATGTACATGTATATTGAACTTAATCCCATGGTTTTTATTAGACTTAAACTTTGACGGTTTTATCCAAATTGGCACCTATTGGGTTTGGAGTAAACAGCATTTGTTGTCTATGGTTATTGATCATGTTCTGTTGATGACAGGCATGGCAATTTTGTCCCACTAATTTGTTTAAGATTATTTTTAACCAGGTAGGCCTTATTACATTAAATAGGTTTCTGTAAAGGCAAAGCATACCTTTGGTTTTTGGAAGCAATCTATTGTTTTGATCCTATATAAATGTTGATATATACAATAAAACTAACCTGTGAAAATTTCATTTCAAAAGGTGGTAGCGTTTTTGAGATATCGCCGAAAAATCCGGAGTGGTTATATGTTTATATCCATGCAGAAAGAATAATTAATCCCTAATAGCAATACACAATCTGAAAAGCGTTTCTGAAAGAAACTTTGGGGGCAAAAAAACTGATATATTTTTATTTAACCACAAAACTTTGAAATCAAAATGTTCCTCAAAATGCTTTTTACTGTCGAAAGCTGCTGTAGGCTTCTAACCAATAGGTTTTTATTGCCATTGATTTTAAGAGTGATTACCAAGCGTATACAGACCCCTTAAGTCTAAAATTGAATTCAGGATTTCTGAAAGCACAAAAGGCCTGATTGAAATAGCAGGGAATCATTTGCTTTAATGCCCACAGTTTGCTGTCTACCTGTTTTGAATGTTAAATTTGAGTGAGCTAGCTAGCGAAGGGTTCTATAAGTGGGTCTTATGAAACTTTGAGTGTGGAAAGCCGAGTCGTTCTATAATTCAAATTCTGCATTAAAGATTGCCTTATTCTTTGTCTCATTCTTATTTTATTTTAATCTAGGGCTTAACAAGGTCTTCTCTATAATTGCAGTACTTTAGTCTTGAAATCCCTTTCTGTCTTTAAAATGAGATTTTTCCCGAGGGTGTAGGCTTTGGATCTTATAATATTAAAGTAGGTTTCCCAGTTGTTTTTCTACTTCAGATTGATCTCTGGGGAAAAGTGTAAAAGCTCTTACTCAAGTTTTTTAGGTGTTCGTGCAATATGAGCACGAACACCTCTTGATATTGTTCTGTTTTTTTTAGGTGTTCGTGCAATATGAGCACGAACACCTCTTGTTATTGTTCCGTTTTGTTTTTTTAGGTGTTCGTGCAATTCAGCACGAACACCTTTTGTTTTTGTTCTGATTTTTTTTCTTCTTCTCCATCTTCTTCTTACGTAGAACTCTTCTCGGCAACATAACTCAATATTGAAACTGAATTGAACCTTGAAACTCATCAGATAATTGAACCTCAATATGAAGACGGCACAGTTGTCATTACATCATGATGACGTCATCAGGTGTCGAATTACAAGGTTTTTAAAGTTGAAAAATTACCATTTTCTTTTTGCTGTATCTCAATGAATATGAAAGCTAAGATGTTCATAGTTGGGCATCTGATAGACCAAGACTGGGGCAACATTTGAAAAGTTAGCGCCAAAATCGTACGACCTTAACTTCTGGGTCGTTACCCTAGGTCGAAGTTCGCCTTCGTTTTTTCCCTTCCAAAAACAACTTTCGATCTTATCTACACAATAACTCAAGATTGAGATTGAATTGAACCTTGAAACTCATCAGATAGCTGGACCTTGATATCAAGATGACACACACTTGATGATGTCATGATGACGTCATCGGGTATCAAATTACATTAAATTAAATTTTAATACTTGAAAAAATCACATCTCATGAACCATTAAATGGATTTGTACAATCTACACATCATCGGATAGGCCGATAAAAGTTTGACAAATGCTACACAGAGCCTTTACAACATTTGAACTGACTTCCGGTTCAAACCGGAAGTTGAAAATTTCAAATTATCTTATCGTGTTCATAACTTTAAAACTACTGATCATTTCAGCATAATTTTTGTATCAGGGTGTAGACCATTAAGCCTGCTCAAACTTTTGCACAGACATGACAACATTTTACCTTTACATCTGGTCGAAAAAGGACGAAAAACACGCACCCATCAGTTGACCCGCATTGCCGACGCATTAACGTGTAAACAACCTTGCCCTGGCCACTCAAAGTTTAAATTATGTTTCTCAAGCGTATTCTCTTAGAAGTAGGTTCATTTAGGAATATATTTCGCATTGCATCACAGAGGTGGTCCATCTAATATTTGAAAAATTCATAACTGCTGAACCACACATTGGATTTTAACAATTCATACATCATCTGAAAGGTCGTAATAAACTAATCATACGCTACACATTATGTGACCCTGTTTGACCTTGATTTCCGGTTAAAGACGGAAGTTGCTTTTTAATGTTTTAAAATCATAAATCCTGAACCACTTATTAGATTTTTATCATCTATACGTCAACAGAAAGGACATCGGAGACTTCACCAACGCTACTAAGCGTGACCTCTATTGATTCTGACATCCGGTTCATACCGGAAGTTAAAATTTCTTTTTTGAAAAAATCTTAACTTCTGAACCACTCATTGGTTGTTTATTTTCTGTACATCATCAGTTGAAACTTTTGTAACTTAACCAACGCTATAAAGTGTTACCTCTATTGACCTTGAAATCCAGTTCAAACCGGAAGTTGAAACTTTATATTTCAAAATATCATACTGTAACTTCTGAACCACACATTGGATTTTTTCAATCTATACATCATCTGAAAGGTCTTCATAAACTAATCAACATGTGACCCTATTTGACCTCGACTTCCGGTCCAAACCGGAAGTTCATGTTTAATTTTTGAAAAGTTCATAACTCCTGAACCAGGAATTGAATTGATAAGGTATAATGACGATACCTATTCATTCAATCACTCACCACGAACACCTTGTTTTTGTAGTAAACAAAAACTGAATCACTAGTTTCTTCTCCATCTTCTTCTTCCACGCAACTCTTCTCTACAGCATAAGTCAAGATTGAAACTGAATTGAACCTTGAAACTCATCAGATAATTGAACCTCAATATGAAGACGGCACAGTTGTCAATACGTCATGATGACGTCATCAGGTGTCGAATTACAAGGTTTTTAAAGTTGAAAAATGACCCATTTGCTTTTTGCTGTATCTCTCTGAATATAAAAGGTATGATATTCATAGTTTGGCATCTGATAGAACAAGACTGGGGCAACATTTGAAAAGTTAACGCCAAAATCGTATGACCTTTTCTTCTGGTCGTACCGGAAGGTCAAAGTTTGCATTTGTGTTTTTCTTTAAAAAAACGGGTTTTGGGAGTTATCTGCAGCATAACTCCTGATTGGAATTGAATTAAGCATCGAAACTCATCAGACAACAACCTTAATATCAAGACGACACACATTTGATGATGTCATGATGACGTCATCGGGTATCAAATTACATTAAATCAAAGTTTAATACTTGAAAAAATCATAACGCGTAAACCACAGCGTGGATTTTGACAATCTACACATCATCGGATAGGTCGTTACAAGTTTTACAAACGCTAAACAGGACGCAACCTCTTGACCTTCACTTCCGGTTCTAATCGGAAGTTGAAAATTTCATAATATCTTATCTTATTCATATCTTTAAAACTACTGATCATTTCAGCATAATGTTTGTATCATGATGTAGAACGTTAAACCAGCTCAAACTTTTGCACAGAAATAACAACATCTTGAACTTTACATCTGGTTGAAAAAGGACAATAAATCGCATGTATAATTTGACCTGCATTGACGAAAGCGTTTTAACACACGCTAAACCTACGGTGCACGTGGGGCTCCACGTGTACTGGTACTGTATAGGTACTAGTCTTTGCCCAAGACGTCAGAGATCGATAGTGGCTAGTGTATTGCGCTTGGTTACAACTCGTTATAGCGCGCCCTCTTATGGCTTGAATTAACCAATGTGACAAGTCAAGTTGGTATCTGTTGACTGTTATTGACGGTCAATGAGGGTCAACCTCCTGTACACGTGCATCGCACGTGCCTTTTTCCCTGACGTGTGATTATTTTGCATGTAAATGTATTTGTGCTGTGGGGGACCATGCTGGAATACATTTTACATCCATCGGTGTTAGAAATTATATTGCACCCCAGCAGATAATCCATCTATTATTGGATAAAATTCGTAATTCCTGAACCACACATTGGATTTTAACAATTCATACATCATCTGAAAGGTCTGAACAGACTTATCACGTGTTACACAATATGCGACACCGTTTGACCTTCACTTCCGGTTAAAGTTGGAAATTGGTATTTAATGTTTAAAAAATCACAAATTCTGAACCACATGTTTGTTTTTTATCATTTATATGTCATAAGAAAGAACTCAGAAGACTCCACCCACGCTACCAAGTTTGACCTCATTTGACATTGCCTTCCGGTTCAAAACGGAAGTTGAAACTTTACATTTGAAAAAATCATAACTTCTGAACCCCATATTGGATGTTTACAATTCATCCATCATCTAAAAGGTATTCATAAGCTAATCACGTCCTACACAAAATGTGACCCTTTTTAGGTGTTCGGCCAGCAGCCGAAAACCTATTGTTATTGTTAAGTTTTTATTTTTATTTTTATTTTTTCTTCCTCTTCTTCTTTTCCCTGAACTTTCTCTTGCAGATTTCTCAAAAAGTAAAAGTTGTACAAACTTGAAACTTAGCATACACTTGAACCTTAATATGAGGACGGCACGCGAAGAATTGCGTCATGATGACGTCATCAGGTATCGAATTACAAGGTTTTTAAAGTTGAAAAATTACCATTTGCTTTTTGCTGTATCTCAACGAATATGAAAGCTATGATGTTCATACTTGGGCATCGCATAGATCAAGACTGGGGCAACATTTGAAAAGTTAACGCCAAAATCGTACGACCTTAACTTCCAGGTCGTTACCCTAGGTCGAAGTTCACCTTCGGTTTTTTTTCCTTCAAAAAACAACTTTCGAGCTTATCTATGGAATAACTCAAGATTGAGATTGAATTGAACATTGAAACTCATCAGACAGCTTGACCTTGATATCAAGACGACACGCACTTGATGATGTCATGATGACGTCATCGGGTATCAAATAACATTAAATCAAAGTTTAATATTTGAAAAAATCATAACTCGTGGACCACAACGTTGATTTTTACAATGTACACATCATCGGATAGGTTGTTAAATGTTCTACAAACGCTTCAAAGAACAGATCATTTTGAGATTGACTTCCAGTTCAAATCGGAACATTAAGTGATTTTCCCACAATTTACCAAAATCTCAGAATTCTACTCACCAGTTTCACTGTGAATCTTATCAGCTGTTATCAGTTAAGTAATTGTTTTATAAACATTCACCCTGGAACCCACTTCCCTGAGGCCAGTGATCCATAACCCACAAGCCTACTTGCTGGTGTCAAATCACCGAAATGCTGAAGAGCAGAGAGAAAGTCCAATTGTTTCTTATTCAATTTCTCGAGATATATTTGGTCGATTTTTATGATTCAAAGTTGCTTTAATGATAACATTTAACTCACTTTCCCAATACTTCACATTTTAAACAAGAAACTGTGAAATTTCGTCGATGGTTCTGTCTGTAAACTCACAGGCAATGACACCCTAAACCACATGTTTGCACTTTTGATCAGATAAGAAAGATCTTGTTGAAAACTGCTCATTCCCAAACCAGTTGGTATGAACCTGAGTTTGTCATACATGTAGGCAAACTCAGATCTGCTTTTAATGTGTGATTCACGTATTGAGTTGAAATTTTCTTAATATCTTATCTTATTCATTTCTTTAAAACTATTATTTCAGGATAATTTTTATATCAGGTTGTAGAATTAACCTTGCTCAATCTTTTGGACAGACATGACAACATTTTGACATTTACATCTGGTCCAAAAAGGACAACAAATGACGCACGATAGTATATTAATGTGCAAGCAGCCTTGCCCTGGCCACTCAAACTTTAAATTATGTTTCTCAAGCGTATTCTCTTATTTATTTTTTTATGTTTGAAAGTCTTAAGAGACCGGCGTTTGCTTTATGCGGGATCATACTAAGGTCAAATAGGTCTTAATTTTTTGTCATGCGCGTGACCTCACATGACCTCTACTTCCGGTCGAAACCGGAAATGCCCAGTAACTTGAAAGTGGGAATTTCTTTTGAGTTGTTTTTAACTATGTTGTGATCTGGCAAGTGTCTGGTTTACGTCACCTAATTCAAAAGCGCCCTCTAGCGGAAGGCTGAAAACAGTTCAAAACACACAATTTAAAGCTCTTGGGCAATTCTAGATACTTTATACAAAGTGTGACCCCATTTGACCTTTCCCTGTAAAAACCGGAAGTTGAAGTTACATATGACAACCTTTATGCTATGATTTTGCACAGAGATCAACAAGAGATACAAATAAATATTTTGCCCGTCAGCACAGCACAATTACAAAAAAAAACCTTCACACAATAATTTTCCTATTTTTATTTACGCAGTCACTTTATTTCGTTCGAGCCGAACACCCCGAGTTTGTCCACAAACTCTAGATTTCTAGTTTACCTTGACTTCCGGTCCAAACCGGAAGTTTACGCTTAAATTTTGAACAATTCATAACTCCTGAACCAGACATTGGATTGATTAGGTATAATGTCGTTACCTATTAATATCACTCACCACGAACACCTTGTTTTTGTAATTAACAAAAACTGAATCTCTAGTATTTGTATTTAACTATGTGAAACCATGCTACTTGCTATAATCATATACCTTGACAAGGTGGATTTTGAAACTTGATTGTTCTTGCTGGTGGACATACCTGGGAAAATCACAGCATGGTTAACTTTGGTAACTTGGATAAAACTGTCAATTTAGTCCATCACTCATACTTAGACCTTTCGGGGTTAATTGGTTGGGGGTTAGATCAATGCCCCCAGATGCGGCAGTCATTTTTCTAAGCCACTCTGCTGGGTGGGTGTTTCGGTGCAAGCCACTTCCTGCGGCAAAAGTTTCTATAGGCCTGGCACACCTGCCTGCACTTTCTCTGTGACAAAATCAGCAATTTGCAAATACAAAACAGTTTGAGCTCCAACTTAATCAAGATGAAGAGTCATTGAATGTATTTTGTAGATTTTAATATCACTCCCTGCAGTTCCCATAGCCTACACAAACTAACGCCAATTATACCTGGCAAAAGTCTACCTATGATGGGCTTTTCTAGTTGTCCATGCTAACATTGATTGCACCACACAGTTCAACTTCAAGTTGCAAACCCAAAATGGTTATTCTTCTTGATATCTATAGCAGTATTTGTTAATGATTGATCAATAAATGAAAATGTATTTTTCCATCTGACGGGGTTGCTCCATACATATATATTTGTTTGAGAATACAAAGAAGACCCAAAACAATTTTGTTTTTTATAAACAAACTGTACTGGATATCTTGAGATAATTTTGTTCAGTCCATGCAGCTCTGATAACATGCCATCGGGTGGTGCATTGTCAAATCAACAGCCATAAAAAGCACTTTTTTCTCATCCAAAACTGTAATATCTTGTCCCTCATGATATATTTATTCAGTTTCCTTCCTGGTAACAACGGCTGTAGCTCTTCAAAGAACATTACATCCAATTTCCCAAACCACAATGCAAGCCGCGCGCACCAATCCAAGTACGCCTCGTAAATTATCAGCTGATAACATCCGGGATCAAGTCATGATGACTTTATAAGCTGGAGATGAAATGTCATCATCGAGTGGAGTCATCCTCCTCTGAGCAATTCCATATTTTCTCTTTCTGTTGGGTTCACGTACTCTAGACTCGAGTTCCTTGAAGAAATTATGACTAGCATTCCAATTTGCATTATTATTCATTAAGTGGATAAACCCTGAAGGGAGCGAGTATCCCCTTCGTCTTTACTGTAGTCTAGCAGTCGTAAATTTCCCCCACAGCTTCCCCTGGCTGTATAAGTTCTAGTTTCCCCCGTAATGACTTCATGGTGGCATCCCAATTCCATTGCTATCGCCCTGAGATAGCCTTATTATTAGCTCAATGGCCATGGTGTCTAGTTTTCACATCTGTGATTCTTGCTAAATTGCCTGCTGTAATGATACATGAGTGTAATTCTTCTTCAAATTTGGACATGTTTAGGGTTGAGCTGTTGTTTTTATGGGGACAATTCAGAGAGGCGTGGTTACTGTGTGTGCAGTTTTTGCATGCCTGCTCATTTAAATACTCAAAAGGGTTTGTATTCTAATGCTGTAAGTCCGAAATGATGGAAGATTTTTATATCTCTGAAACTCTGCATGCAATGTGTGTACATGAGACTGCATACACTTCTGTCGTCTTATAATTCTTAATGAGGACTAATGTAACTTTAAGAGAAAAGCAGAAATTGTACAAAAAGGAATAGGCTAGGTCTTTCTAATAATAATTTTGAGGAACTAATTTAGAAATGATTATGCAGTACTTATGGTAGGTAAATAGCATTGAGATTAAAAATCATTGTGGCACAACATGTATTCTCATCAGATGGAGCACAAATTTATAAATGAAAAAGAAGAAGGGAAAAAAAAAAACCAAAACAACAAACAAACAAACATTTGTTGCCATATTTTATAATTTTCACAATATTGTCTTGTTCTTCTACAATTCAAATCAGTGAAACCAACCCAAGGCTGGATGGGGAAATAGCATGGTCCCTTTTATTTTGATGGGAATCATCATTCATAATTAATATTGCATACAGGGAACTAGATGAATGTACTTTCAGCATGATCAGTATCTTTACTGATTTAATACAAGGTTCTTGGCACAAAATTCATGAAGATAGAATTATTACCCATCACCGAAGCGGTGTTCACACATACCATCCCAAATAGCTCATCAACGCCTGTTATCCCACAAGCTACTGTGCTTCCAATGGAGGACATTGTTAACTGATATTGATCGTAGGAAAGTCCTTATTAAAGGTTTAAAGGAGTAGTAGGAGCATAATGAAGCCACAACCCATTATTGTCTTGTTTCTCGTGGGCGATATTAATAATGAATCGGTTTTGATTTATCAAAATGGGTTCTGACAATTTTGTCCCTTCTGCTGGCCCTTCTGGTTTCTGTTTGGTTAATGATACAGGCATGTGATTTTTCAGGATTTTTCCTGGAGCCTTTTAGCATTTCTGGAAAGAAGTAAAGCAATCACCACAGGGAGAGAGAAATAGTCCACATTGTGTCCCAACCTGTAGTTTTGTATCTTTGATGATGCACAGAGTCTGTAAACCTCCTGAATTGGGAGGTTCTGGGTCTAGACTAAGGGGGAACCTAAGAGCCATTATTTATCAGGACTTTTAAACTCGTGAAATCTCATCCTGTTAATACATTGATTTAAATGTGAAGGAAATATGGTAAATGTCTAATGGCGATATGTTAAGTTCAATCAAATAAATCTTAATAAGAAATAATAGTCAGTAACAATGTTCAAACAACTTGTTGCCTGCTCATAGTATTATCTGGTTTAAAAGGTGTGGATAGCATTGGTACGATTGAAAACATAGATACAGCTTGACACTAACTTTACATGGTGTAAAGATGGTCATGGTGGAAAACTACCTTGAATTTTACTTAAATAATTGTTGTTGCCTGAAATGCTATAGTTTGAGCAAAACAATTAATTTTGATCTCTTCAGTTAAAAAATATATATAATTTTTTTTAAATTGCTTGCAAGTCTTGAAAACCCGAAACTCATATACAAAAAAACATCTAAAAGCATGTCATCATTTCAATATGCCATTTCATTTATCTAGTAAACAGTAAACACAAGTATCTATTTTGATGATTTTTTTAAATCAAGATGTTAGGCCTATACGTTCATTTTTCAAAAACTATAGATGATGCAAATAAATTCTATCCTCTGAAACACCAATTTCATGCTTCCTTTAAGTGAAGCAATTTTTTTCCTAAAGCAAAAGGAAAACTGAAAAAAAATAAAAAAATATAAATAAATAAATAAAAAAAGTCTGAGCAACATACATGGAGAATGGGTATTTCTTTAGTTGTGTATTTTAGGTTTCCTCCTAATTGGGACAATATTGCCCTTCATATTTGTGATTTACCATCAGTCTCGCTCTACGGTAGGAGGTAGCAATCCATCAATACAAACTGGTTGTCATGACAATACATACTTTCTTCAGGTCAGTGATTTTTAATTTAGAGATGGTATAAATTGCAAATTTTGTTGTGTGAAGAGATATGATTTAGATGTAGACATTATATCAACATGAAACGTTTTGACATTCTGACGTGATTATAAACATGAAAACAACTAGAGTGATGGAAATGAGATCTGGCATTGTCAGAGGTTGGACGAAAAGAGAATGAAAAAATTGCGATAATTATAAATTTCACACTTCTCTAACTTCATACATTGTATGTCTCAATCCTAAAATGTAGGCCTGAATCTTGGTTGTCTTGTTTGATATAAAACATGAACATCTCTTCTTTTTTACCAGCGTAAAGGAAAGGTTCAAAATATAAATTTACTTTAAACTGCAAAAGAAAAGAATAGCAATTCAAAAACAGTTAACCAGTTAAAATATACATATACACAGTGCCTCTGTATTTGTCTTCTTTGCAGAGAACCAGTCTATACTTATAAAGAGCTCTTTGAAATTAAGCAATATTGGCAGAAAAAAAAGTTCCGTGGATTGATAAGTGTTCTTATAGTCTAGGATATGTGCACCATATTGTACATGAGTGCACCATTAGGATATAATGTAAATTAATGTAAGGCCTAGCTTGTCAAAAGTGTTTTCTTTACCCATTCATGCGTAGAGCAGGCGAATGCCTCATCACTTTCACTAGTTGCCTTGCTCATTTTCAGCCAGTTTGTAGCAAAGAGAAATAACAAGTGGAAAGAGATGGGTTTTAAGATGTTTTTATTATTATTTTTGTGTGTGTGGGTCATGATGGATGCCATGCTGTAGTTTACATGTCACTGTGCCAGGTAGGCCTACTGCTTTACTTCAAAACCAGCACGCTGTGATGGTTGCCGGTGTTGCTTGAACTTGGATTTCACCCAGAGTCTATTGCCCTGATCATGCTCAATGAGACATCCATATTGGCTGTCTCTTCCAGCTTATCAAAAACTCCAAAATTAATTTGGATATGTACAGTTTGGTACAACCACCAGGTGTACTGTTAGAACCATTCCCCTCAATCCGTTGAATTTATTTAGCAGGGATCAAACTTTGTGCAGTTTTTAAAAGAAAGCTAGATCACTCTATAATTAAACAACAAGTACTTCTCTGGGGTATTTCAATGTTATAGACTGTTGCACACAATTAATTGGAATTTAATTTATTACTTTGGATGGATTCTTGAAATTTTACACAACAGCTGCGATTCCTGAAACAAGCAATTATTTCTGTCAACTAAAACAGAGTGTGAAATGTTTACAAATTTAAATCGTGTAGACATTGTGGTTAATTAGTAAAGTGATGACTCGCACATTAGTGAAGATTTTTATTTATTTATTTAATTATTTCCAGGCAGCACACATAGAGTACATACAAGAACTAACAAAACAAATAGGATGATAGAGAACAAGCCTGTGGATAACCGAAAGTAATCACTATCTAAAGGAGATCTAGACAATAACAACCTACAAGGGCATAAAAAAGTACAAGAACTAAGTCACCATTTTTTTAAAACATATTAGTTACAAATAAACAATTTATAGAAAATCCTTCAAAATTTCATAAAAGTGCACAGGCAACAAAATTGTACAGAAAATTGATAATTAATATATTAAAATACGACAATTTATGAAGCATGGAATTATATGTTTTTACCAATTTGCATAATGTATTAAATCTGAATTTTAATGTACAAATTTCTCCGTATTGAGCAGGTTAAAACTTAAAAGCTAACCTTTTCAAATATAAAAACCTCCAGGGTGACAAATTGTGTTGCTGTTATTATAAAGTATGTTCCATTTGACATGAACGAATATCATTCAAAATGTACATGTAAGTTTTGGGTGAAAATTTCAAGATTTTGGTAAAAAAAAAATTAAAAAAAAAGGGGGGGGGCTTAGAATTGCTCACCAAGCTGACAAAGTTTTCTGCTAAAATGTTTAATTATTAAATACAAGAAAGTATTAAATCAAATTTTCGGATTGTTAGGGGCTTTGTGTGATCATACGTTTCTTTTTTGATGTTTTCAACAACACCTGGCATTTTATATCTTTAACTCAATTTATGATTTATGATTTTTTATTTTTTAACGTATGGCTCTGAAAATAGCCGTTGTTTTTGCACATGTTAGACTTTTCTGTCTCTATCGTGTGGTAGGGCAACCTACCTAGAGTTCAGCTGCTTGTATTTCAGACAAGAACTTAATATTAATCCAAGATGTATCACTTGAAACATGGTCCATTATGTACTTTGTTGGGCATTTTCCGCTGTCACCAGCAAGTTAAATCAGAATATAAATTCAGGATTTCTCAAAAGTCCGAGTCATACGACGAAACCAGACATGTATAATAATTATAGCTCTCCTCTCTCTGAATTAGTGAATATCTTTACGTTTCATAGATCCTAAAAAGCTTTAGCATGATAGTGTTCTTTTTTTAGTCATCTTCAATCAAATTAATCACGAAAGAAAGTATGAAATCTGTGACATATCTTAGAAGTTACAGGAGATAAACAATCCCTGACGATCTTCTGACGGAAACAAGGCAACTCGGCTAACTCGTCCCCCCATGCCATGTATGTGTGCAGAATAAACATCGTGGCACGCACAATGCTAGCGCTACGTACAGTACGTACGTGTTCCGAGAAAGCCACGAAGCGAGACCACAGCGCATGCGCGAGATTAATATTGGGCGTCTCGACCAATCAGTGCGCTCTGTTTGGAGCATGTGACAGGATATGTCCACGTCCTTAGTAACAAGCGCAGTTTGTTTATGGGGGAAACAATGACCTGCATAGCATTTGCATTTGACCCTTCACCTTTCTTGTGTCTAAATATAGAAAGAGTTAGTCATAAGCTTCAAGATGATACCAAATTTATAATAGGGGGGTTCGTGGAAGAGCATTGCCAGAGGTGAAAATATCGGCATTTTAGTATCATCGCACGGAATTGATCGTACCAAACCACTAAAAACATTATCACAAAACACAGGGTTTTTCATCTTTATTGATCAAAATCAACCTTACTGGTTTAAAATTATGAAAGAGTAGACATCAAGGTTGGAAAATAGGGTAAACAAAAAAATTGATTTGTGAACAAAAAAATTCCCTACTCCAACATGGAAGAGCTCATTACGTGATTTAGCCAGGCGCGACTTAAGGGCCTTTTTCGCAGAGCGGGTCACATATAATATATTTAACTGCTTACCAGCAACTTCTTAACGGTTAGTTATAAATCCTGATCTAGCTAAATAAGTAATAAATTTGTAGAAGAGTTGTTACTAAACCTGAAAGGAAAGAATGGTCTAAGGCGTTAATATTAACAAAATTATCATCAGAAAGCCAGAACTATAATGGACTTCCATCACATGATTGGATTGGATCCTTTTTCTATGATCAAGATCAAACACTGCCTATAAACCCATTGCACAACGCACAGCACACTAACACGCCCGTCTCCTGTTCGCCAATTTGGGAGTCAAAGTGTGCACAAAAGGAATTGACTCTCAAAAAGGTGGAGATGCATACGCACCTCCGAACATCGCGCGTGTACCATATCCTTGTTTTGCGGAGTCAATTCCTTTTGTGCACATTTTGACTCCCAAAATGGCAGACAGGAGACGCGCATGTAAGCACGCTGCGCGTTGTGCAATGGGGTTATTGTTTGCGATGTTCATAGCGGATAGCAATGATTACAAGTGCAAGACCTCATCTAAAGCAGAGCTGGTCAAATTTTTACCTTCAGCCTCTCTTTGATTGCGTACATGTATGAAAGGAAAAAACCAAAAACTTTTATTTACAACTGATAGCTTTCTTGACCCTTCTGCTTCATCATGACACCTCGTTAGCATTAATTGATGTTTTATTAAACGCAGGATGTTTGATTTTAGCTTGTTAAATTAAGGGGACCGACTAATTTAAGCTAATCACAACATTGTTGCTGCAACATTTTTAATTATCCCAAAATTTACCGTTCATTCCGAAATTAACTTCTTTGTTATTGTTCGCCTGCTAATTTGTATTCTATACTAATCATCCATGAACCGGAGCGGTATCCTTGGTGTTGCACTGACCAAACAACCAGAAGACGCTTGTGTGTTGATAACACAGGAATACATACACGCTTCATACCATGCATAGCTGACCTGTCAAATGCACTGCATCCCCATCATATGATGGACCTACAGGAGGAGTCGTAGTCATTCTACTCTCCCCCTCAGATGTGGAGGTAATTCCGCCACGTTGAATCACCCCCACGGGGCCAAATGAACCAGTCTGAATGAGTGTATGGATTATCGTAATGGTCTGATTTACATGTGAAAGAGGTGGTGTAATTGCTGGTCTGTGTTGGAGCACCTACTGGAACAATTGTGATTGCAACATCCACGCTTCTCATTTAAAAAGCTGATTTCTCCTGGGTTTATTGCACGACAGGAAGCGGGAGACTGGAAAATCAGATGGGAAATTGATGGAGAAAAATCTCCTTGTGTAGACATAAAACAACCTCAGTCAATACGGCTGCGTTTATTTTTTATTTTTTGTATGTGAATGGTATCTCAGAGTCGGTAACGACTGTTTGCATTCAACCTTCCGTGTGAACCGACCCCTCCTCACAACATTTCAGTGTCCCTTGTCTTAATAATTTGACCTGTAGCTGTATGACCGCACCAGAACGTTATGTACGTATGCGTCTCAAGTTGTGACACTTGCTGCTGTGACAACATGCGAGTAGATAGCACATGTGTTTACTGTTGAGGATAGTCCAGCTGTTGATATATACAGAGAGCTATTGTGTTATTGTGGATAAAGCCAGTGTTTATAGACAGCGAGGATACCACTGAGACGTCTCTACTGAATTCTTAAATCTATAATGAAATCGGAAAATTGTATTTTATAGAATCGTCAAAAAGAACTGAGACAAAACTGCTCTTAGCTATCATCGTACCAGACAGTTCGCATCATCAGGCTGTACTTTGGTTTCTATATACCATAGTAGCAACTTGGATCGCTATAGTCTCATTCGTGAAACTATTGTACTACTATTGAATTCATCAGAGCAACAGATTGCCTGTCCAGGTGTTGTAAATGCATGGACGTGTATACTAATATTTTGTCAAAAAACCATCTGGGTTTACTGCTAAGTTGAAGGGAAGAGGATTGTTCTATTAAATTATAAAGTCAACATGCTCGTATGCAGGTTTTATTTAAAAGTGGATTCGTATGGTAACAGGCAAGTAAACCATTTGGCTGATGTTCTCTAGTTCTGTCAAGACCTACTCTTATTTGTACCTCAGATGAACAGACCACCGCGAAGGAGTGGCAATGTGTGAAGGAAACGGCTCCCTGTCCTTCCCTATTACGACAACATCTGATGTACACAAAAACCCCAGCTCTGTTGAATCTTGCTTCAGCTCTTTATATTGCATTTACCAGATGTGTCTTGTCTTTCTTATCATTGGTTCTACAAATGCAGCTGAGCATTGAGTAATCCCTCGATGGGCCATCTAGACATTCCCAAGTTTCCTACAAGTAACTGGTCAGTTGAATGATTTATCTGTCAGGCATCTGTTAAATCCCACTAGCCTTCTTAATCACATACCAGACCTCTACAGTGCCTTCCAGCTTCTAATCCCCCAAGCCCTAAGAGCTTGTTAGTTTTTTCGCCTCGTGAATGCAGAACATCGAAAGAGTTAACTGGAACGCAAGAGTGTAGCTGACCGCATCCAATTCACTAAGAGAGCAAGATTTGGATGAGGAACCCAAGCACCGCATCCTAAATGCAGCTGCTTGTCAAACGCAAACATTACTGTGGATGTTGTTGCCATCGGCTTAGCGTCACGGCAAGAATGGACATATTTAGGCGTTACCCAAGGGTAAAGTATGCCCTGGAACACTGCTGCATCTTCGGGTGTGTGACACTTTGTGTGAATGGAAAACGACGTAGGTATAATAATACCCTAGTTTGAAGATAAACCTGGGCCCTCTGTACCTTTTACTTATCATTACATGCTGGTTAGTGCTTTACACAATTAACACATACTTCACTTGAAATATTTGTGGTATTGTATTACAGGTGTTGTATTGATAAATTTTGTGGCCATTTTGAAGAAGAGCAACAAATTCCCCACACTGCTGCGCAAAGGAAGCATAACTAATAGCCTGAAATTACAAGCATTTCTGTTGTGTCTGGATGCATGTCTGTTTTCCTTTATGCTGTGAGATGATTTAAACTCGTCATTTAAAACTAGTGTAATATTTGTTCCCGTAACGTAATCACATCACTCCACTCTTCTCTGTTGAGAGCCTGTGTGTGAAATGTTTAATGTGTGAAATCTTACTCATCTGTTGTACAAAAGTGTATGGGTCATTGCAAAAGAACCATGTCATTTGCTATAATAATTGTAGAAATATTTTTGACAAATTAATACTGTATGACCATTATCCAAACTTAATACTTTTTCTATACATTAAAAACTAGAAGTCGACTTTTTGTGTGTGAAATGATGCAAAACGTCACTCATCTTTGTACAAAGGCATGGGGATGTGATGCACAAGTTCAAAAATGCAGTAAGTGTAGATTTATATGCATCAAATATTGTATGACTATACTCCAAACTGTCCTAATTTGACCTTATTTCTGACTTCATATTGAATAATTCAATATAAAGTCTGAAATAATGGCTTTTTCATGTTAATAACTTCAGTAGTGTAAAAGGCATTGAAAGGTAGGGGTATGCAAAAGCCATGAGTATTTTGTTGTAGTAATTGTAGATTTACATACAACAGATACTTACTGTATCAGCAAACCCTTGCAAAAAACCATCTGGTATTGATTTAGTCTTCAGTCCTGAGATGATGTCTTGTTTTCTGAAGAAATACAAAATTGCTCCCCAGGGATGAAATTTAGCTGGCTCATTAGAGCGAGAAAACAAATTGAGACTGTCGGATATACAGCAGTTACCTACCAAGATTTTACCACCCAATGTTGATTTATTAGTTTTTATAGTTGCTATGGTAATTGGATATGTTTCCATTACTATGATAAGGTCTGCCTATAGCAAAGTCATCTTTACAAAAAGTCTCACTGCCCATCGGGTGTGAAAAGCTCTAATCAAGAACTGCACATTATTATTACTTTATTGATATGAAGCAAAGACACAAAAATATGATGAAACATTTAAAAATAACTGTCTTAAGCTTTTAGCATGCTTTTAAATTTGTATTTCTAGCCTTAAAGCTCATTCCAGAAACAAATTTGAACATTTAGGAATACTATAAATCTAAACAAACTAAACAACAGAGAGAGAAAATGAAGAAGTCATTTTCGAAGGAAGTCATGCAATGGTACTCCTGAAAACAACTGCTATTAAGATTTGTAAATTGAGTGTCCATATTTGCTATTAGAAATTTGAAACATGTATGAGTCATTCAGCAACACTTATAAATCCGAATGACTGATCAAACAGTGTCTAAAGGCCGCACATACATTCCCATGACTAAATCTATGGTATTTTAAAGGAAAACATACCAATGAACTATCGTCACACCACTACTTTTCAAAGCAGTGTGCCCAAAAGATACCCAAGCATCTCTCCTGTGACTAAAAACTACTATAATATATATCCACCAGAAAGAGAATATATTGCCAAACTATCATTTTAAAGATACAGCTTTCATATTTATTTCTTTACTATCTAAGGATATCCAAACTGGTGAGATATCTTCTGCATATAATAGTTGCTTTGTCAACCAGCCCAACAGAGAACGAGTTGATTTTACCTTGTGTGTGAAAACATAATGTCAAGGCGATGTAATTAATTTCACCTGCTAATGAGATGGTTTGGAAAATGACCTAACTTTAACGGCTTTGTTCTCTCACCTTTTGATACGATGTCATAAAAGAGGCTCGTTTGTAACTACTTGGTGAATGGCTGTCTTACAATTTGGTTAACACTGTCATAGTATAGCTTGGTCACTGCATGTGCTTGACTTACAACATTAGCAACAGCAAAAACAATTTTTAAAGTCCCTCAAATTGGACACAGTGTAATTTTCATGATTGATCACTGCCTCTCCATGTACTTCTACATTACAGGACGAAGGCAACAGCCAGGTCACACAATTGGTACACTCACAGTATGGCTTCATCCCTTGCTGTGCCTGTACCCAAACATTGCCAACAAAAACAGCCCGTATCCTATTGTCTCTGAGTTTGTACCAGACTGGCCAAGCTCACAGTATGGCTTGATAGCTGGTGGTGCATACTACCATATCCTGAGTCCTCAGAAATTTGGACAATCACTAAATGAAAGGAACCGTAGATCCATAAACTATGGATGACTTTTTCCTCCATGCGCAAACTCTGCAAGTCTCGAATATGCACGAAACTCGCACGGTCTGTTCAACATTTCTAATGTTGTTGTCCTCTATAACCAAAGCCAGTCAATTAAAACGAAGCCCTAAACTCACAACAAGTACAGGACAACACAATGCCATGTGCATCTGTGTCATTATTATACTCTAGTTTGAACAGGATGTAATGTATTGATTCACAATAACAGCTGATGGTTGGTCTGATCAGTTGATAGGAACACTTGCATATAATATGGAGGCAAAAACACAAGGTGTTAGGGATCCGGAAAACAAATTATGCTAGTCTGTTAGAAGCATATGGGCCCAAATGCCCAATTCAAGAAGGCTGATAAACACAGACATTAATTTGGCCTGTAAAGAAATGTCTTGTATAGACCTTTCTATTGCAACGTCACGGCCCAAGATTTTGCCAACCGAGGTTGGAAAACTATGGAAAGCCATAACTGCAAAACAAAAACAGTTTGTAGCAATGTTACACAAATATTCAAAAATAGTGTTGAATTTGTTGGAAACAAATCAACCAATCATGGGAGGTATTTCAGTTCATGAATCTTTACAGAAAATGTTGAATTTTGTCACAATTTTGTTTAACACGATTGAATGTTTTGCTAACATTCGGCTGTCCATGCCAACCGGCGCACTTTGTTTATCAACAATAGAAAGGTCTATAATGTTGCCATCCAAAAGGTATAATAATTGTAACCATGATTGGCTCCCTTCTTGTTGTATTTTGTTTACAGAAAGTACATTTAGTGTGTATTTTTGTCTGCTTGAGCTCTTTGGAAGAGGAATGAAGTTCATGGTTGTGGTTTTTTGTCAGTGGATGTTTTGAAAAGTTTATTCTGGATCCTTAATTGTGGAATCTGGCTTTCTTGGTGATATATTTTCTTGTTGTTGTTGTTACTGTTTTTGTTGGTTTTGGGGGGCTTTTGTATCAGTTTTGATGCAAGTAAGATAGAATAAACTGCATAACATAATCCAGTTACATGCCTGGTTTTCTGCGAATGTACCAAATTTCTTTCATCAGTCATCCGTTTTGTGCCAAATACCGACCACGCCAAAATTGCTTCTGAGCTGAATCCGTTGGCTTGAGAGGCGGTGCTTAAGTATGGGATGAATCAAAGATCTAGCTTGAGCCTGTCTCACTAACGATGCACCTCACTTGATAATTTAAATAGCATTGATGACCTCACTTGATAATTAAAAGAAAATCATGCAAGCCTTAAATATAGTTAATTATGAAAATATCTTAGTAAAGATACCCATGGCGCCACATAAGACGTCCACTGTGGGCCTAATTAGCGAACAATGTATTCCAGAAATATCCCTGAGACTGATCTTTCCTGTCCAAGTCTGTCCATCATCAGTAGGGGGAAAAAACCACTATCCAGAATGTATCTCCATCTTTAGATTTTCCACACATTAAAAAGAAGCCATACATGTGTAAATGTTAAGCATTCTGAGAAGTCTGTTGGACTCATTTGTTATCTTCGAGTTGACACATTGTCTCCTCCATTCAACCATGTGGTGTGCATGAATGCTAAAACTTGATTACTTATCCTTATTGAAGCTGGGAAATACATCACAAATATTTATTTAATTAGTGAAACAATACAAGAAAATATAAAAACACACCTTCATTGCATTGCTAATTGATTGCATCGCATGAGGTCGGCATTTTAGCAACACAAAAACAGCTTCAACTATTTGTTTTTCTTTCCACTTCAAATATCAGTCTAAATTGTGGACAGTGTAAAACGTAATTTCAAAACAAAAAGTAAATGAACATCTGTCAAACCATAACACGTCAGCAATGGCTGTTGTTACTCCTTTTTGTCTAGGACTTATAAGGACTTATAAATAGGACTTATAATTACCAACCATACAAACCTGAAGTTAAATCTTCCAAAATAAAGACAAATATTTGAACAAAGTTGTCACCATTTAGCTCCAATTAGTAATGCAACCATTGTTATGTTTGATTATTATTGTTTTACAAATGTATGCTCAAAATCGATGCATTTAAAAAAAAACTACGAGCAACAATCCAAGTTATTCTGAATTTTTTTCTTCTAATTTTCAATCATCAATTTTTTTTCACTTTTTTTAATAGGCCTAACTACCAAATTATTTATCTTCCAATAGCCCAGTTGAATTTCCAGCTAGGAAAGAAATTGTGGAAAAAGAATCTGAGGGATCAAAGTTGTCCAAAATTAAACTAGATTTGTCATCAAAGAAAACAAAATCAAACTGCCAAGCACCAATGTACTGTCCTTGCCATTTATTCTTAATTTGTGTATATTATTATTCAGTCATATGATGAGGTACCCCTTGTAAATGTTATAGCCACAGCGATTCAGCTTAGCTTTTTGAATTTTGAATTTTTTATAATGATTTTGTTATTTCTCCTTTTGTCACGCTGACAAAAGAAACCTGATCCCGCAACAAAATAAATAATCAACGAAACAGAAATTTTATTGCACTCAGATACAATCACCCTCTTTGTCACTACAGGCTGACATTATTACTGGTTTCCACTGACCAACAATCAATCTATGTGCATTGTTGGAGTGACATACATCTCTTTGTTTATAATGGCACACATTGATCAATTGGTGTTGATATCTCATGCTTGAATAGAGGTTGTTGTTATGATAATGCAACTTAATTAAAGCTTGACTTTTTGTTTTCCATTGAAGTTGCAGTAGTCATTGGAGCAGTGTTTGAAGTGCTATCATTTTATTGTGTGTTTTAAGTGCTTTCATTTGATTGTTAAAGTCTCAAATTAACATTTTTAAATAGAATGGAGTTAGTATTTCAATGAATTCAGAATTTGTGTCTACAAAAAATATTACATACCAGAACAAGAATGCCTATGTTTTAATGTAAAAAGATGTATAAAAGCTCCACTGCAAATGACAAGGGCAGATGGCAAACTTCCCCCAAAACTGAAAGCTTTACTCCAAACTAAATGGCCTTTCATAACCAGGTAATATATCTTAGTTATTTTGCACTTCAACTAATTTACTCCTTTTTCCATCCTCCAATTACCATATGATAGTTTCCTTGTTTCGGTTGTTTCTCTGGCTTTGATTGGTTTGCAGTTAGACTTCTGCCCTAGAGGTTTATGAGTTCAGTTCCAACTCCTCAAGGTCTGTCAGACAACACTTCAATTAATTAATTAATTTATATAGGGTTTCCTGGTCTATGTCAGCAAACATTTACTCAACTCATACATTTTCGCTAATTCGGTCAAACTAGGGTTTTGTTTTAACTACTATTGCATTCATCGTCCTTACTCAGGTTAATGTGTGCCATTCTGTTTCATTTATACGCAGTCAAGATAACATTATCACCATATTCTTCAGTTGAATCTCTATGGTTGACTGGCTGCTGGCTTTTTATGAAATTAATGATCTTTGTGACCCAATGGATTTGAACGATCCAATTTGACCAGTGAATGCTGAACTGTTGAAGTTGAGTGACTCCTTTTGAATGTTGTATGCTGATACAATGGAGCAGTCATTTTCAAATGACATTGAATCGGTGTTAAATTGTTGAATTTGGTTGTGAAACCTTTATTCTTTATTTGGCAATTTGTACATAAAATATGAAACATTTTTGAAGAGAATATTTTTGAAGATGAAATCATATTGCCATCAATAAGAAGGGAAGAAAATCTAATTGTTTTATATGATGTATAGCCTACAAAGTAAGGATGTGTTGGACTACTACAATATTATTACTATAGTTCTTATTATATAGCGCATTTTACATTAGGGTATCAATGCGCTTTACATTAGTGCCCTGGTCATTGGGCCAATAACATTCCTGTAATCTTTCTCAGCTCCCTGAGGTGTGTATACAACCCTGGGCTGTCATGGCACTCCAAGGCTTTTTCAAACACAAGATCGACCTCCTGCCTTGCAGGTACCCAAAGCATCTTGCTCAAGGACACAAGTGTCATGACGGGGACTTGAACCCACACCTCAATGACTTAACCATCAGAACTTGATTTGGATGCGCTAAACCGCTTGGCCAATTTTTTTAGTTCAATCACCCTCAACATGTTCTTTCTGAAATGCTGTAATTTATGAGGGTATTGTGTTTGCATCTGGTCTTCCTGGAATCAGGCCAGAGAGTACAATTAAGCTATCAGAAATAGATATGTAAATGTGTTTTCTCATAAACTACAGCTGGATTTTAGCAATACTATTTTTAAACTGGTGGAATTTTGACGGATGTTTCTGTTTCAAAACAAAAAATATACAAAACTGTTTGCATATGCCAAGGACAATGCGTAAAAAACATGTAAAATGCACAACTGTTACAGTGTTAGTTCATGGCTGATGGACATGAGATAATGTTGGGATCCCGAAAATAATTAGATTTAGTTTTTAATTAATAACCACCTATCATTGGCGGATTTTACATGCATTACCTTAAATGAAAGCCTATAACTCTCTTGAATTTATAAAAGAAAAATATTTCCAATTTTCAATGTTAATTCTGAAGGATCATCTGTGTTTTCTGATTAAAAATAGTCGTAAGTGTTTCATAAGTTAATGAATTATTCATGATTTTAATGAATGAACAAACGCGGATCCCCCTTGTGGCAGACTATGCATGAGTTGTTTGGCAGAGTTTGTTTACATGACACAACAAGTGATCCATGACCAACTGAAACATGTTTACTCTACACACACATATTCCATTAAACCATAAATTATTCATAAATAATCACATGTAATGATAACACTAACATTTTTTTAAATAGAATGGTTGTTCTTACACATCTGTACATCAATGGGGGGGGGGGGGGGGCAGTTGTAGTTAATTTCTAATCACAATTTATTTTAAGTTGAATTTGATGTTGGTAAATTTGATGTACTGAAGTTAAATTTGGTTGTACATAAATTGTTCTCATAATGGTTGAAAGCTGGCAAGAACGAAGGCTTTCTAACTTATTATGCATTGTGTACTGTCCAAGGCCCGGCCCCAGCAGAACTAACCTGGAAAAATCAATCCAATCAAATTTATTGTAACCACATAATTCAATTCTCCCTGGCTTCATTGAAAGGTGTCTTGCTAAACACACATGCATTCACGCATTGTAAGCTGGGTCCTGTCAAAGTTGTAATAAGGTCGCCCGCAGTGACACAATGTCCTGCAAGTCATAAACCAAACCCATTAATTACAAAAAATGTGTTCATTAATTATTGTAAAAGGGGGAGTCCACCTGTGATGTGTAATGTCCATTAGTTTGACTGTGAACTCTGTGGTTTAATAGAGCAGCTGTATTACTAATAAAGCCATTCTTTATGTTTATAACAAGTTAAAAAATATATACATAACACTTCAAACTGCTTGCAAAAGTAGGCCTACATATCTTTTATAATGAAAAATATATATATTTTTTTTAAGGCTCTTTTCTATGGTCTTGACAACTGAAAATCGATTATGGTTTTATTTTAACGCACAATAAAATATAAAAACATAAAATAAACAAAACCAAAAGTCCAACATGCCAACTGAAGGATCATTTTGGCTGAGTGGTTTCTTTCCCTGCCTTTCACTTCTATGGACCCCGGTTCAAATCCCACCTCACACCAGAGCCTTGTATATGTGGATTGAGCTTTCAGTCCCTGCCTGATTGCGTGGGTTTCCCCCATTTGGGGTTTTCCTCCCACCCCTAAAAATGTGCATTTCCTCTTGTTTCCTATTAATCCTGTTATCGGCGCTAAGAGTGCTGTTGAATGTGTAATATAATAAATATATAAACTTCAAATATAATATTCTAAAGGAACTGTGATCATAAAATGATTAGAAATATTGTCATTTTGAATCTATAAACGATTTGTGCTTAAAATACTTTCTAGTTAGTTTCCCTTTAGGGTTTTTGAAAACACTCGTTATTTTTAAGGGATTTTCTCTTCCAAAACACACTGTATCACTCGGGTCTCTCCTTCATAGTTACCTCCTCTCTTTAACAACTGTGATCCTTCATGCTTCATTGAGTACAAGCTACATCAAGGATGCCATAGTTGTCTTTTCTATAATCATAGCTTCTGTTATTAGTAGAAAAGATATCTCAAGTACCATTAGTGCCAGTGAAGTAACACTTACATTCAGACAGATTGCTGTGATGGTGATTGTAGCATGACATCAGGAATGTAACAAGCTACTGGAAAGTGCTGGTGCTTTTAGAGTGGCCTTTTTCTTGTGTTATTATTTTTCTTTTTTCAATGACTGAAACTTAAGTATTCAGTGATAGAACCTGGGCTTGTCTTGAGTCATGTGCAGATTTAATGACAGTATGTCTCATTGGTTAATCTGTCTGGAGTCTCAACGACGCTTTAGTGGACGTGATTACTGTAACAATCATTAAAGAGCATTTGTCAAAGTATAAAAGAGATTTACTTGATAAACCTCCCCATTAAACAATTTAAAAAAATACTTCATACACACCCATACACAAACCAAGGTCTGTGTTGCTGTCAAGTGTAGACATTCCTATACAAATCCTATTCCTCAACACTGTAAATAGCACTATGTGGACGTGTGTAAGTCCACATAGTGTTTTAAGTCCCTACATTATGTTGACCTCTTTTGTTCTCAGGTTCACACTTCATATGTATTATTAAAACACACTTTAAACACTAAGTGTTCAATTCAAAACTTTAAAGATTGAGGTGAGAAACAACTCTTTGTAAAGCAACATTTAGCAATTTCATTTTTTCTAGCAATATCCCTCACTCTTCAAAAACACCCGGATCCCTTTTGTTAAAGTCCTCAGTTTCAATGGGTAGACATCCCAACAAAAACACCACTTATCTCTTTTAGAAAAACTACAACCACATAATCAAAATAAGTCACCTGATTTTGATTATTTAATTTAGAACGGAAAAAGCAAAACAATTTAGTCATTCATTATCCTGTTGTGATGCTATATGGGATGGTTAAAAATATAAATCACGTTTTCATTCTGAAAATTATTTATTTCTTGTTCAGGCAATTACCAGAGTTGAGTTTGGGGGGGGGGGGGCAGGGCAGAGGTGTAGGGGCTTATTAGGGGGTAATTAGGTTAAAGGGAAAGGATGCCTACCTATTAGTTTGTGTGTAATATTTACAATGACCTTGTGCATGTCAAGATTGTTTAACTTGTACACCATCTGGAGTAATGCATTAATTTTATTTTACATATCACTCACATATTGTGATGTGTCATGGCTGAGCGGTCAAGCACACTGGACTCCAGCACTGGTGTTTCCGATCAGCAGAGTGTGGGTTCGAGTCCTGGTGTTTCCTTATTATCAAGACACTTAATCATTCTTTAGCCTTTGGATGGGACGTACAGCTGTAGGTCCTGTGCGTTTTGTTATCATTCACTGCATCTTTAAGAGAAGGCCCTGGTGTTTTCTGGCATGGTAGGCTGCATTAAGTTTGCGCAACAGCACCTTGTAAACCCTTACAAGGTGCTACATGTATACATGTAAAGTGGTTCTTATAATTCCAAACATAATAATAATGCGACGGTATCTATCACAAAAGATGCTCATGGCGCAGAAACCGGGAAAATTAACAGAAGGAAAATAGCTTTGAACTTCCGTAGAAAAAATCATGAGCGCTTCAGTTGTGAAAAAGCACTTTATAAAAACTTATTAGTATTGTTATTATTATCATCATTAGTTAAATGGTCAAGAAAGTGGTGAACATAGGTCACCTGTCTTTGTACTTTTGTGTAAATGTTATAGTTATAATTGCATATAGCCGGGCGTTTCGATCTGAAATAATTCACAAAATAATTGGTACCAGTACAATCTACGCCAGATTAAAAACCAATTATTTTTATTAGATTTTCCCTCTTCTCTGAGGTATGGTAAATTGATGTAGGGAATAGACTGTGCAAGTCTCGCGCGTATCCTAACGAGAAAACCCGTCAAACGAAGAACATTTTTATTTCTGAAATCAAATCTTTGTTTTAAATTATATCTCATGACAAAATTTGAACAACAAAAATAAATAATTACAATTTTATGAAATTAGTTTTAGCTTTTGAAAAAAATACACAAAAGTGTGTTAATTATTATTGGAAAAAAATTAAAACTCTGGGACAAGGATGCTTTGTTGATGTTAACTTTTCAGAAACCCTTTATGCGGATTCGTGATGGTCAAACGGGTTTTAAAATGACCCATATCGCAGTTTAAAGAGGATGCTGACGCCTCAACAACCATAGACTGCAATGAAAAGGGTTCGCTTTGCAATTACAGCATCTGGCGATTATAATCGCGCATCCAAAACAAGTGTTTACATAAGTTTTATGATCGGAGGCGAGCACAAAATTCTTAATTTTTTGCAATAACCGGAAGCTGAGGTCACGGTTAATTCTCGGTTTTTCTTCGTTATATTGTTGAATTAGTTTTACTTTCATACTTTGTTATCACTTAGTATTACATTCCCAACAACATGTATACTTTTCTAGGTCATAACCTACGTTAAACTAAAATAATTGACGAAACAAAATCTCGCCCACGTAAAACTCCATATGGTTGGGACCACTATGGTCCCGGAAGTTCGAATGCGCGCGAGACTTGCACAGTCTATAGCAACAGCTAACAGTAACCTGCAACCATCAAATCATATTTTTAGATTGCAGTTACTGATGCTAATAAATTATACATGTTTCAGCTGTTCATGTTTGGACAAAATTAACTACCCCCTTTAAGTTCATGTACAATGTTTCAAAAAACTACAAGGGTCCTTTTCAATGTTTCATTTTAGTTCATCACTACAACGCAAATGTTGGGTGCAACTGCTGTTGTAACCTTTGCAAAAGAACAGCAGATATGCTTTGGCTGCAAGCGATGAAACAAACATGCCCTGGTTGAAAAAAGGTGCATTGACATGATCTGGACTTGTCCCAAGCGACTGAATATTGGAGCTATGTGCGCATCATGCCCTCAGAATCTCAGTCCATTATCTTGTTTAATTTCTCCTTAAATTGCCCAAAGGGGCTGTATTACATGATGTTGTAGCAGACCCTGGTGTGGTACACAAATTGATACAAATTGATGCATGTTCCTTGTTAAATGAGGCTTCCAACTAAGGCATATGTAGTAAACGAGAGTTTGGTGGTTACGCTTGGTCAGGAGGAGTCATTATCTAAGGGAAGGAAAGGGCCTAGGGAGTAATTAGTCTGATAAACTCTGGCCCTCTTCACACTTGTCCGAATTCCCCGATGGGGGAATCTTGAGCTAGTTGGTTGTCACTTTCATACTTAATGCCCTCACTGCCCTGGGAAATAGGTTTTCCAAAGAGAGTAGCCTTGTGTCTTCAAGAGGGTAGGTCAAAACTGTTTTCAGTTTTATTCTTATCTGAGTGAAGGGATGGGATGAAACTCAGCATGCAGTGTCCAGGAGATGGAGCCAGAAGGAGGGGGGGGGGGGGGGGGGGGTTACTTATTTCCCCCATCATATCAATCCCATCTAGATTGTACCTGCTCCATTACAAATGACCAAGAGGTGAAATTGTTGCCTTCTGTGCAAAAACGTATTAAAAATGAAAATACTCCATTCATTTCAAAAATATTGTATCTTGGTGCGAATTGGTTTTGTGTGTACATGCAAATTTTTTTCAGCAAGACACAGCGTTTTAACAATTGTTTAATATTTTCGCAATGACATGATTAAATGTTCCCTTAATATATACCTGAATAACTCTGTAAGTCATTGTATTTCTCGTGGATAGCTGTCTATTTCCCATAAATATTTATTGATAAAAAAGTGCATTGCCAAAGCGTCAGTGCATATTGTTTAAATGAAAAAACATAATTCTGCCTACACCTCGATTCTGTCAGAGTAAAGAGAAACAAAATAGGGGAGTTTGGTATTATTTGTGTTGGCAATGCCGTGATCCTTATTCTATTAAGTGTTTGAAGATTGGAATCACTTTACAATTATCTCACCATGACATCAATATGGTAGTATCAGATCTTGAATATCAGAGATTGCTGTGAGTGTTGGAGTAAGGTTGCATCTATAGATGGCATGGGCCATGTGTTAAAAACTATACACAGGACAGATTTTGCACAGTTCCATCCTCAAGTTTAAAAAAGGTGAATTGGTGAAGTACCTATCAAGTACCTATTGATATGATTACATTTTCAACTTAACCATTTCCAGATGCAACATAAACAATAAACAAACTGGCAAACATACTTGTATAAGGGACTGGAGGTTTCTTCACATTTAGTTTTTATTTGCAGAAAAATATCTTATGACAAATAACGTAATTTGTAAATGTAAATAATTTTGTAGATTTTTCAGTATGAAATATTTGGTTTCTCTCAATAACTTACCACAAGGCTGAGTCCAATAACTGCTTAAGGGTTTTTATGATTAAAGAATCAGGAGTGACGATTCTTGGTATCGGCTCTTCTCAAACTTTCCCACCACTTTCGTATACAAATAAGCAAAGGCTATTATAAATTTATGTACAATCCATATGATGTACACATCATTGTTTGTTTTTTGGGATGGGTGATTTATACCTGTGTGTACAACCTTTAAAAAATTTCCCCAATTTAGGTGATCCCGTTTTAGGTAAAAATAATGAAAAACTGTCATGTTTAGTCTGGTATTTTGTATGCATGTCATTTAAGAGTACATGGTTTATTCCATTCAAAATAGTTCAAAATTGCAGGTAATTTTTTTTTTTTAAAGACAAGTTCAGGTGTTTCATTATAAATTTACCCTCTTTTCTTCTCCTCACATTCCTACTTATTGATTTACCTATTGACCAAAAATTCACCATCTCTAGGAAAGGAAATTACACATTTTAGAGAACAAGTTGTATAACCCGCTAATTGCACTTTTTAATGGATGTTTCAACATTGACTCAGAGGAAATTAATATGTTATTAATGGTCAAGAAGAATTACATAAAGTGTAGTAGTTCATGTCGCTATGCAAATCACAACATACAGACATGAAGAGGGGTCCATTATGATGGTAAAGAAACATCACCTTTATTTTAAAGATATTCACAGATCAAAATAACTTACGACTAATTTGTTTAATTTCAATCCTAAATTTTGATAAAATTTGTACCACTACCAACTGTGCTTTACATCAGAAATAATATCATGTGCAAGAGAAGCTTTTGCCCCTCGATATTAATTTTAAAAAATAATAATATACACAAAATTCCTGACAAAACATCACTTCTTCATCAGTGTTTTTCTGGGGGAAAGTGTCCTCAGGGGCCATTCAGAATGATAATGTTGAAAAAAGTCTAACAATAATGACACTTATACTGCACATTTTCCATATTAAAAAATGATCAAATGCGCCTTAAAATAAGACTAATGATGGGTGATGGGTCCAAAGAAGTAACTGACAATAAAGAATCAGTTTACAATATGTGTTTTGCCAGAGAGTCTGGCATTTCTGTTATGTCTGTGCTGTCCATTGTTATCGGTCAACCTTGGCCAACCTCCTGTGCCTGATTCTAGATGGATTTTTTCCCCCTCAAGCACAAAGTTGCATGCTGGACAGCAGGAAAAGCCATTGAAAACTCCTCAGCTGGATGGGAGAACATATATATGCTTCATTGGGAATAACTTGGTTCTTCAGTGAATTGGGTATAATAGTTTGTCAATATTTAAAACACAAAATTTGGGTGGGGGTGTCCCCCTGGGGGGAAAACAAAATCAAAATTTTTAAACAATGATTATTCTGAATGACATTTTTCCAAGTTGGTTTTTGTGATTAAATTAAACCAAAGTTTCTGGAATGATTATATTAGATTTGTTTGTTTACAATTTTCTTTGCTACTTATTGATTCAGCTGACAATGTCTACTCATTTCCGATCTTACTTTACCATAAGATTACTTTATAAAGGGGTGTAAACCATAAGAAAGTCAACCTAAGAAACTGAACACCTTGAAATTATCAAATGTGCAAAAAATATAGTTTATTTTTGTAGCTATCAAACACCTTCCTAAGGTTAGCTTGGAACAGGAAAGTAAACTATAAACAACCAACTGAACAAAACAATCCTACCTGACGAAAATTATTAGTTTTTAATATTTAAAGATACATCAAGGAGAAGGTCATACTGTGCTTCAGAGAACTGTTCATGATCAACCAAAAAGAAACTGTACAATGTGTCATATATTTAAATCATTCATACTGAAAAGTATGATATAATAATATAATTCATATTTTTAAATTCAATTTCTGGTCTCTGTGAAATGCAAGACTTGATGTGTTCTAGTGTGTTTACTGAATGTGTGTTGAGGTAGCCTGCAAGATCTACACAATTTGTCTTGATGCTCCTAAACAGAGCTTAGCTTTTCTTTGGTGCCTTTACTTCAGTTGTAAATTGAAGCGTAGAAAAAGGGACCAGCGAGAAGGACACCCTTTTCTTTTGAAATCTTCTGATTAAAAAAATAAAAATAGCCAAATAGATAGTTAGTCAAAACCAGCTATTCTTTCAATGCAACTGTTTTAAGGGAGGGTATATCTTTGGTAATTACTCCAAAAGTTAATGACCATACAAACTGATACAGTAAAGAGCACTGGAGAGCTGTTGATAATATAAAACATTGTCAGAAATGACACTCCTTGGAGTAAAGTTGTTTTAGAGATTGAGGTAATATTTCACCCACAAATTTGAATCTGAGAAAGGCTTCAGGCATGAAGCACTTCTCAGGCATCTGAAAGCACACAATTCAATGCAACAAGGGTGTTTGTTTCTTTTTCTTTCATTATTTTCTTGCAACTTCGATGACAAATTGAGCCCAAATGTTCACAGGTTTGCTATGTTATGCTTAATGTTAGTAATACACCAAGTGAGGACACTGGTCTTAGACAATTACCAAAAGTATACCATGCATTTAAATCTGGACTATTTAATGAACAATTGTACATTCTGCAGCAGCGTTTGTTCCAAATTGAAGTAGAATTAAATATGTCAATAAATTGAACAATTGGAAGGGAAGAAACAAATGACGAGTATCATGTCATGTACATGGGAAAACTAAATAAATTGTTGAACTATCAAGAAAAACAGATATTGCTGGTAGTTGCCATTCAATTAAATAGCTTTAATAGGTAACAATTTTTTTAAAGGATCAACTTACAATAAAATATTCATCTAGATACGTTTTAAAGCCCAAAGTTTTAGTTTATTCTGCTGGGTATGTCTATAAGATTATTTGTGGACTGAATAAATATGATGCAGACCTTTTTTTCCTAATGCTGAGAAATTACAGTTAACCCTGACATTTTACATTTGTTGTGTGATCAAGCTTGCCTGCATGTTTCTACACTGTGTCGTAAATAATAAATTACACATATCTGTTAACTGACTTCCTGCATTGTACATACCCTGCTTTGTACTGCCTTGTTTTGCCATTTTCTGAACGGTTTTCCTATTTTTGTCTAAACCAAGTTTCTTTTTCCTCTATTTACCTTTACTTACATGACTCTTCACCATTGATGGCTTTTATTCTGCATTTCCTGAAAAAACGAATAGGTGAGTACAATTTTGTAAATCATAATAATAGTTTACATTTATAATGCACCATGTCTGTCATAAATGACACTTCTGGCGTCGAAATATCATATTTGGTGGAGCTTGTTAAGAATGATTTGATGAGATTGTAGTGCAATACCTTATTACCTTGTAAGGTACATGTATACAAGGTGTGGTGGCACATATAAGTGTAAACTGGGTTCTTTTACTTGCATTACAACACAAGGGACCAATGGCTCTACATACAGGGACGGAGTAATAATGGTTCAGTGTCTTGCTTAAGGACACTTAGTGTCAAGACCGGGAATCGAACCCACACTTTGCTGATCAGAATACGGCATGAGACCGGTGCGCTACACCGCTCGGCCATGACTTGTCACAAATGCAGGGTGAAATGCCACTAGCCAGTCTGAATTGTTAAATAAGATATTTTAAAATAAGTACAACATATAGTTAAATAAGATATTTAAGAAGTATACATTTAATATCAGGCAATAGCTTGATGTGAGTCTCCCTGCACTTTGATCATGGTGCCACTGCGACTGAATGGAGAGTATAATCTGGACTCTCCTTTGGTAAGAGGAGAATCACTTTCCATAGCGGCTATTAGTGTTTCATACAGGAATCATGACTGAGATCCTAGTAGCATGGTTAAAGTCCATTGGAAGCTGGTATTTCATGGCTAATCAAATTAGTTTGATTGGCAAAAATGTGTCTGGAACCAGACCTTGCCTTGGTTGTGAGGGACTCTGTTTCTCCCATAAGCGGAATTGCTCTGTGTTTCGCAGATTTGTATGCACTGCATCTAAAATGTGGGCTATTGGGGATTTAGAAGGATAAGTAAAAAGGGTGATTTGAATGAATGTCCCACAAGGACACACATCAGCAGGAGGCCATTCAGGCTTTATGGCATTAAGCTTTCAATATTTTGAGATGCCTCGCGTAATGAGCAATTAAGATGCAGCAACTAAAAGAATTGACGAAACAAAATCACATGGCGTATTTCTCTGGGGACTTTAAAAAAACGTAAAATTATCCTCTGTCCAAGAAGGTTTTTGACCACAATGAATATGTGCCTTTGCAAATTGAAGTATTAAAAACACAACTCTGAAAGCGGAGGGAAAAATATCAATTGAAATGTTAATGGTATCATTCATTTGAACTATATGGGTATTCTCAGTTTTTTATGACGAAACTGTTGCAGCTTTGGGTCAGCACCATTTCAATAGTTCAGCTTGCCCTTTATGCCAAACATAAGCAATACGAGAATATTGGTAAAATTTACACAAAAGTAATTTCGCAAATAATGTTATTTAACATAAAATTTACTTCTTCTGTTCACTGTTTTACCTTCTGAGATGTTAATTTTTGCAACAGTCTGAGCTACACTTTTGGTACGATACCTTCGTAGATTTAAAATGATTTTTATGTACACACTAAGTTAGGGAGTGTCTCAAAAGTTGGAACAGTAGGAACATTCATGATCCCACAACAGAACCATATACTTCTGTCCTTGTCTTACTAATGATCCAAGTGTCACATCTTTATAAGCCCCAAACAAACAGGTTTTCAGTTTGAAGAAGTAACTATTAAGTGATGTTTGAAGCTTTGGATGGTGTAGAGAAGTAACTATACTAGTAAACTTGCAGGGAAAACTATGTGTAAATCTCTTATGAGAGGAGTGTTGGCTCTGAAAAGAGCTGTTGTGGTCTAGACACTTTGAACAGTATACTCTTCTCATCTTTCAGTTTTCTTTCTGTAGTCTTCATGGAGAGCTTGATATTTTTAAGATCTTCCATACATTTGTGGTGGTTTTGTTAGACTGCAGCTCTGGACTTTATTTCAGAGTCTGAATTACATTTACAATTCAACAAAAATTTTAATTAGAAATAAATATATGCATTTATATGTATCGTTGATACTGTAACCTCCCTATAAATAAAGAGCAATAACCAGTCAACTGGTTCAATAACTCTTACCTCTCGGCCATGATGAGGTGACAGCCATCTGGAGTGGTTGTCTCTCATCATAGATCTGACTACGCTGTTTTAATTGATCTCTGTCTGTGCTTGTAAAATCAATGATTTCTCGCGACCGCCTGGAATAAGCAAGGCTCAACAGGCCCTAGAGATGTCTGCACATAACGGATTTCATGTTGATATTCAATCACAGTTATGGCCATTGAATCAAAGAATGCTGTCCAAAGAACATTCTTCGGCTAAAATACCGCCGGCTGGACGAATTTCTTTTTGTTTATTGGGTTTTTAATTAAATTTTTATTTAATGGAAGATACCCATAATAAGTCACAAAAGCCCACTGGAGGTGTGAGCTACATAAGAGATACAAAAAGAAAGCGTAGATAAAGCGTAAATAAGTTTATAGAAACCCAATCACATCACGCTGGAACTGGGATAAATTATAGGCAGCAGAAAAACAAGATGCCGGCAAGGAATTCCAAAGTGAATTAGTCCGTGGGAAGAAACTCGTCAAATACATCTTGAAATTGCATTTGGTAACCAAACATTAGATTACTAAAGAAAAATTTGAATAAAACGCTGTTTATTCAAATTTATTTGAAATGACAAATGAAAAAGAGAAAAGGCAACTAATCACAATAGTATTCAGTTTAGATGGTGAGTAATGTTCTTCTATGGTTGGGGTTTTCTGAATGGAGCCCTTGCACATGATGTCACAAGTTCAAACAGCGCCCTTACTGAGGTCAAAGGAAGATCTATCATTGGCTGAGAGCTGTGCTTGGCGTTCCATTGTTTGACCTCAGCAATGGCTGCCTATGCAAGGGGGGGTCTATTAGCTGATATGGCTACAGCTACGGCTAGATCACTAGTGTCGAAGAATAGGTTGCCCTTAGCAACAGCTGCAGCCACTACTAAGTTGGACATGGTTCTATAGGATGTGAAATGCTCTGAACATTTAAAATGGGACCAAATACGGAGCTGCCAACACTCCCTGATTCTGCAGAAAATCCCTTGAAAATAAACCAATCTTTCCATGTTCTGATGAGCAAGTTTGAAAATCTCCCTGATTATGGAAACCTTTTCCCTGTTATGTTGAACATAATTCTTTTGATATCTCCCTGATTACAAGATGCAAATATTGGCAGCTTTGTGATGTACTAAAATAAGGCTGTATTAGTTTTCAGAGGAACAGATTGTACACATTGTAATGACAGATGCAGTCTGTACATTACCTCATTATGAGGCGTGGCAAAATTGTTGGAACATTGTATAGCAATCACATTCTCCAATGGCAGTAGTATGTAACATTTATTTCTCTATTTATGTGAACCATCTTTAATGAGGGTGACCCATCCAACACAGCTGGGCCCAATTTCATGACCCTGTGGAATTGTGCGCTTACGGCCCATAGAATGATGTGCTTTAGAGGGCTCTGAAAGTGCTCAATTTTGCGGTAAGAAAAGCCAAGGAAATTGGAACCTGGTCATTTAAGACGAAATAGCAGACAAGACTTTGGCAGAAATGTTTATCAGAACAATTGTTAAGAGGTTTATGCTCGTCATCAGAAAAGTGCAAATACAAAATAATAAATTATCTGTTGTAAAATGGCATGTCGTGGCCGAGCGGTTAAGTGCATTGGACTCAAGTTCGGGTGGCTGAGTCATCAGGGTGTGGGTTCGAATCCTGGTCATGACTCTTGTGTCCTTGAGCAAGAGGCTTAACTATAATTGCTTCTCTTCACCCAGGGGTAAAATGGGTACCTGTGAGGGCCGAGTTCTTGTGAATGATTTAGCTTAGTGCGCTTTGGCAGCACAGGCTGTATACTCCCCAGGTAGCTGAGATAGTTTCAGGAATAAAATAAATATTGGCCCAGTGGTCAGGGGTAATAGTGTGTGAAGCACAATGATCATTCTTTGGAATTGCGCTATTCAGCAATCCTTCACCGATCTTGAACTCTTGGTGGCAGCAGATATGCCTCCATTACTGCGGTGTACCTGGGTGGTACTGCGCTGCCTAGCGACTGGTATAAGGTTTGGGCTACACGGCGATCATTTGATCAGTCGCGGGTTATTGGACTTTCACTTTGCAAATCGCTTAAACCCGTCGCTAGGCAGCGCAGTACCACCCAGGTACCACCGCAATAATGGCGGTATCTGCTGCCACCAAGAGTTCAAGATCGGTGAAGGATTGCTGTATATAAGAGCCGATAATATTATTAATAAAATAAAAATGACCTGTGGTATAAATGCAACAAGTACAGGGCTGAAATTTGGGAGAAAAATTCACAAGACCGTAGGGTTTGTAGCTCAAAATATTTAATGGATCGGAAATTTGTGTACAAGACCAGAATCAAAATGAGGAAAAATCACTCGCTGAGTCCTGACACAGCAACAGTTTAGCATACATTTTTTTATTTGAACAAAAAGAGAAGATTTATCCAATACAGGAGACATTGGACTTGCCTGGTCATACATTTACTGACCGTCACTAAAACCACTGGCCATTGGCCTGTGGTCCAGTGTAATATTCAAGCCCTGCAAAGTAGTAATGGATTCCTGTTTTATCAGAATGTCTACTCTTAAAGTTTTAGACTGCAATGCACTTTAATCGATTGAAACTAGGGACGAAATCATCTGAAGTTGTCACTAGTTTCAACCTTTGAGAAAGACTCTGCTAGGGTAGAAATGTGAGTTGATTATCCCCCCACAAAGCTAGTATTACACACAACTTAAGAATCAAGTGTTAAATGATAACACACCATCCCTTCATGCTGAATAGGTACACCAGCAGGATGTTCTTCCTTTTTAAATTCTGATTTGAGTTGGTTTGCCTTAAAAAATTGATAAGATTGTTCAAAGTTTATGTAGGTCGGCTCTTGTACTGTAGAAATCTTATGTACAGTTACCTGCTTAAAGGATCAAGTACCTTGCCAGTTAAATACACAACAATGGATATAGATTCTGGATTCTCTTTTAATGATTCTTCAGAAGCTAATAGAGGTAAACCTTGGATGATAAGTAGAGTGGATAGACATAGATCAATGACCTCTGCCATGTTCAGCAAACCATAATGTTACGATGCTAAATACGTACATGGCTTAATGCCAAACTTATATATGCCAATTACTGGAACTCACCATTGCAAATGTAAAAACCATTTAGAGATTTTGTTGTTGTTCCGTACAGCTACTATTTACTAAGAAGAATAAATTTCTATCACGTTTGGCTGGTTTTTATTTTTTTATTTTTTTATTATGGAGGTATGCACTGATGGGCACTGATGTGATTATATGATATTTGCCCACCAACCATACTAAACGGCTAAGAGTTCATTGCTAGGCAGATGTGTTCACTGCACACTAAAAACTCCCAAATGCAAATTTTTGTACATGCGTAAAATTCTGTAGTGGCATTGGGGAAGAGTGTGTATATTAATGCGTGCGCATCAATGTACAGTTTACTCATTCAGGTAACTGGACTAATTTTTGTCTGTTTACTGGGTCAGCCCGGCTTTCAAATTATTATTATTATTAATATAATCTGGTTTATTAGTTAATTTAAAGACAAATTGAAACAAATAGCCTGAAGTTCAAAAGTGTTCCAATGTACAATATTAAAGAAAATCTAAAAAGATTTTGAAAATGTTAAACTACTTTGACAAATAAATAAAAAAGCTGCACCGTCAACAATGAGGTGATTGTTTACTTTCAGACTATCGGTGATTTTCACCGATTTAACATCTACAGTTTGGATTCAGTTATTGGAATGGTGTCCTCACTTCATGGCATAGATTCTTGGCTTATGTTACATCCTGGACAACATTACTGACTGTGATCAGTATTTCAGCTTCTTACTTAAAGGAAAAGTGTACGTTTGGTAACTCTTAGAATGAATGGCAATAAAAACTTATTGGTTAGAGATGTACAGCAGCTTTTGGTAGTGTAGAGTATTTGAGAAACATTTCACTTCGAAGTAATGTGATGTAAAAATAGATCAGTTTATATGCGACAAAAATTTGAATCTGAGAAATCCTCAAATTATTACTATTATCAATTTTTCTTTGTTCAACCCAAAATCATTTAAAATGTACCCAGTCAGTTTCCCTTGTGGTTTATTATTTGAAATTCTCACAGGTTAGTTTTATTGTGTATATCTACATGTATATAGGATTAAAACAATCGAATGGTTCTAAAAACCAAAGGTGTACTTTACCTTTAAAGGGTGTGTGTGCACAACATTGGCAAGAATGGAAATAAAAGCTATCACAGATTTGCATATTATAAGTTATCACGAAAGCGCGAGTGGAATACGGAAAAATATAGCGCTTCTGCGTCCCATATCCAACGAGGCCGAAGGCCGAGTTGGATATGGGATGCAGACACGCTATATTTTTCCGTATTCCACGAGCGCGCGTGTGATAACGTATAATATGCAAATCTGTGATAGCTTTTATTTCCATTCTTGCCAATGTTGTGCACACACACCCTTTAAAGGTAAAGTATGTGCAGTTAGAACACACAACACGCAGGGTGTGATATGGGCCGTGCAATATAAGTTTATATCACACTCCTTGTTGCTATGGATCGACCAATCGGAATCAAGTATTCAGGCCTGCTTGAAGATAAACATTATTTTCCCCTGAGTGATATAGTTATTGCGAACCGAGTACAAAATGAGTTTTAACATATTATTGGGTTTCACCCATACACCTTTGTACCCACTACTTTCCCAAATCCTGTGAAAAAAAAAACACAGGCATATTGCTCGGGTGGGATTTGAACCCATAACTTTTGCCATTTTTGAGCAGATGTCATACCACTAGGCGTAAACCACCGAGATAGCCCATTAGCTAGAGGCAGTTCGAATCCTATATTTTAGCATCACATTGCCCCTTATCAAAATGTCTGCAAGTTCAATACCGAACAAAGATATTTACAAAATAGAGAGACTGCCATAACATAATGCTAAATAGCTGAGTTGGTAGTTAATCCGGAGGTCGCAGGTTCAAGTCAATTTTTAATACATGTTTTGATTTATTTTGATTGCAATCAAAGATGTTTACCTCGTCATGCACCTGTCTGTAGATTTTTATGTCTGCTATATACAGAGAGAGAGAGAGAGAGAGAAAGATAGATGGATACTAGATATATATTGTCCAGCCAGGGGAAATTACTGCTGCCTTTTGACATATGTTCAGAAAAAATGTTGTGAACATAGTAATAGCTTGCTAGAAAAAGATGAAGGACATCATCGTAAGATGGCTGTTGCCAACAAAACAAGCAACTATTTTGAGACGAGCTGGTTTTTGTTTGTTTTTATAATTCCCCCAACGTCAACACCTTTCTGTTTTGTACACAACTTGAGCTGGCATCCTGTAAAGAGAGTAGCAAAGAGGGGTTTGATCATCAGCGTCAATAATGACCTTGATGAACTTCCCGGCTACTGTTGTTGGATGTGGAGAATCGATTGAACGGTGATTCTCTTTAAGCATGGCCACGGTGGAGATGAGATTAGACAAATTTCACACACATCATGACCTTACTGCTGATGTATAATCAGATGAATGACAGTCGAACTGTTGCTCTCATCTACACACTTGGCCTAGACTGGACTGCTGTAACGACCCCCAAATTGCTATGCTTTGATTCTCTATTAGGTTGAGATACTGGGCTGAAGCCTGGGGCGGTAAGGACAGGGGTTGAAAAGCGTGGTCCTGATATGGACTAAATGCCTGAATGACAACCGTGTTTGCTAATTGGCCAGTGTTGTGGTAATTTGGCTCAGTTTTCACACGGTAGATCGGAGAGGTTGGAGTCCAGCGGATGTGACTGGTAATGATGATGGCTCTTCTGTGGCGTCTTCCATCGTTTAAATGCAATGTAAAGAGAGGCTATGGAGGAGGCCATGCATATCCTATGTTGCTTGTTTTACATGTTGGTAGCTGTGTACAATATGAGAAATATCAGACATCCAATGGATGATGTTGATTTAATATGGATACTGGATAGTTCTTCCTCAGGGCTAGAGAATCAAATATGTTTTTAACTTATATATACTTTTTTGTATTAAACTCCATTACCAGTTCTTCAGGGTAATACCTTCATCCGAAATGCCATCAAAGTTGAGAAAATAGTATTTGAAGATCACAATTGCTTATTTTGATGGCTGACATCAAAATAAGCATGAGTAGAATCATCTACAGAAGTCAGGGCAAAATGGGGCAAGAACTATCTTTCCTTTTTTTTGTTTCATTTTTCACTAAAACTGCAAGTACAACAAATTTGACATTTCTCGTGGTTGATTTGACGTGTGTGTTCTGTTGCCAGAAACATATCAACTTGTATATAAATGCAAGCTCAAAGCTCTAGTGAATGCTCTTGTGTAATCTGTTTACTTTTATCACTCGGGTATTGTTTCAGTTTTCCAGGATTTTCTCTGTCTCTTCTTTTCCCCCTAGACAAAATTGTCCAATCTATTTGCTAAGATTTACAACATGTTCTTATGTGGTTATTAATCAGTAATCCAGGGATATTTCCCCTGGGCTTGTGTCTTGTACATTGAACAGGGAAGATTTTGTCCATTTTTCTTAAAATATACAAAGAAAGAGAAAACCAACTGCAAAACAGTTTGGGGTTACAATATTAGCATATGACGTCACTCATAGTGCTTGTCAGTATCCATATTGCGGCAATGTTGTACTCAATGGATTTGGTACGATCAGTGCTGATTGTGTTTTACCTTTTGCTCTTACGCCCTACTAGGCATGCTTAGCTCAACTAGGCATGCTTAGCTCAACTATAGGCATGCTTAGCTCAACTTTCATCCCTGCAGAAGTTATAAACAATTCATTTTGGAACCAAAATGTTTAGATGAAAATTGCCCTAATTACTCTTTTAAGTTAGAAGCTTTTCCACTTTTGTGCAGCACTTAAAATTTGCTTAATTGATTAATAAATGCCTCGGAGACGATAAAAACCTTTTCTCAAAGCTCAATTTTGCTCATTACTTTGTGATGATAGGTACACTTTCTTGTCCCTTCCAAATATAATAAGATGATTATTCTGAGTCTTTTGGGCTTATCTTCTCTTTTCTCACCATATAATTACTTCATGAATTATGTGTATTTTCACAGGGCCCTTAGTACACATCGGTGACAGTCACACTACCATCTCTCAATTCATTAACAGTTGTAATGTCTTTATATTGGTATTTGTTTAGGTTGGTATTTGTCTTTGTTTGTTAACTTAAAAGTTCTGGGGTTTAAAAAAAAAAAATTTATTAGAGCTTTTATAGTAATGTTTTATCATGTAACTTTTTCACTCATTGTAGTGTTATTGAACGATAATACTTTTTTTAAAGCTTTTGATTCACAGATACTGTCAAATTCATTCTATTTTCTTTTGTACATTTGTAGCATAGTCATTACACATTTCTATTTCTGACATAGGCCTATATATTTTTTATTTATTTTAAAGATATACATGTATGTTTGTTCCTATTTCTATCTGGAAAAAAAGAGTCTTATTTCGGCCTCTGGCTGAATGACATTTTTATTTATAAACCACTTCAATTCTATCAATTAAATATGTATATGAACATCTACCATTGACATTTATCAAGAGATGCTAAACCTGAAGAGAAGGTGGGGAATGGTTGTCTAATGTAGATGGTTACAATATTTACTAATCATTCAGGAAAGGGAGTGTCCTCCTTCAAACCCCTCCCCTAAAACATAGTTAGTGATTGAAGATTTTCTCCTCATTTTTCCCCTCAAGAAAGATCTTTATTGTTCATTTTATTTTGTGTATCTGTAGAAGTGGCAAATATAAGCCTTCTTAAGCCTGCTTTCTAATAAATACTAATCAATGAACAAGAAGAATATGCTGTAAACTTTACAATAAAATATTCAGTGACGGTAAAACAAAAAATGGGATAAGTTTCTGTTTTTTCGTTCGCAAATTTGTCTAATTGGAGCCCAGGATGGATAATACCAGTGTGCGTTATATCGTTTTAGCAGGTGCTCCGTGTAGTATTGCTCTCCAAATAGCCAGAAATGTCCTTGGTGTTTATATCTGGCCAAATTATTGGAAAAGTATCTCCATAAATGGAACTAATAAACAATGTATTTTAAGAAGGCCTTGTAATCGGTAACCACAGTTTCACTGGGACAGAGGGTTATTTTTATAAAATGCTATCTCTCACACTCAATTTCAAATGTCATTATGCATTCTGTAGGTATGCATTTTGTAATTATGCGTTCTGTAATATGCATTCTGTAGTTATGCATTTTGTAGTTATTCATTCTGTAATTATGCATTCTGTAATTATGTAAACTGTGAGGGGGTCATAACATTCCAACGCCACTTTTGAAAACTGAGATTTATTTTTGACATCCCAAAAGAAGCTTTTTCTTGCGTTTCCACATCTCATTTGATATTCCTTTTTTGCAAAGCTGAGTGTTTCCTCTTGTTTAACAATGAGCCTGCTCGATTAAAACATTTAATGTCTTAAAATTTTCCTCTCAGAAATGTTCTACAACCCCTTCAAAATGGAGTTGTCATTTAGAGTTTCCACCTTATCGATAGGAACATTTACGATGTTTCTACAGCGAGAAGACTTGTAACAGATAGCCTTTGAGAATACGGACTGTTTATATTGAGAACATTGGCTGCTAAGGGAACTTACCAATTAACCCATCTCCTAGTTTCAAGATGCTGCTCAGACATTACTGTGTCTTGGGGAAGTTTCCCTTAGTGGCATGACAGATGAGTGAATGGGTATGGCCGAGAGGACAGTCCCACATTGCTGTACATGCCGAGTACAGGAGTACTGCACACAGCTTTTGCAGTTTTCCCTTAAAAATAGACACACTTTGGTGTGAACAAAGACAAATTGACTAGAACAAGATTTGACCCGTAACTTCCAAAGCCAGTGCTCTACCAACTGAGCAATCTAGCGCTGAGTTAGCAGTCTCCCTGTTTTGTCAATATCTTTGTTCGGGAGGGCGCCAGTCAGAACTCATATAACCGTATACTGCAAGGGGTGCCCAGTTTACATTACAACCTGGGAAGCAGTGTTGTAAAGGAATCACCTGATAGGAATGCAAATTTGTTTTTAAATAACAAGTAATAAACCACAAGGGAAATTGACTGGGTCAATTTTGGGATTTAGGAATTAAGTTTAATTGATAGATCTCTCTTTGCCTTCAAATTAGTAAGAAGTCTGTGCACTGACCATGAGGTATGATACCTAGTTTGACTTTGATGGTAACGATGTGGAGTCTTTAGATACATCAAAATGCTACACCCTAGAAGCTCAGGGGAGTTTCTTCTGAGACCAAGAGGATGGGTGCTCTCTTTATCAGGATAATTTGTCTATTATTATGACCACGCCCCTCGTTGTGGATCGGAGCCCTGGATTGTAATTTCAAGATTGGTTACACACCCAACACCTCACTGATAGAAATCTTGATTGTATGTGTGTCCCGCCCCCCCCCCCCCCCTCCCTCCCTAAGCCAAGAAGCCTGGATTGGGATCATTATTCCTTGATGACTCTCATTATTAGTCAATAATTTGCAGACTGATTTGACTCAACCATGTAGTTTTTTATGGAGCAGGTTGTTTAGATTTGGCAAACAGCATTCATCTGTGGCTGAAAGGGTGACTGAAAATGACACGTGGGGTTTGTTGTAACTTACATGTAGAAGGCCTTAATATTGTAATATTGAGGAACTTCTGTCATCTTTGTGTTAGCTCCCTCAATGAGAAGCCACATCAGATAATCGCTAGTCTCATGGTGATATGTGCTATAAGAATCGTCTATTATTATTATTATACTGGATGCCACTAGAAATCATCTCTCCCACCATCTTAACCTGCTAATTATCTCAGCCTGAAACTATAACTCAAGCCTTCTCTGTTTACATGTTCCTGTGTTCCAATCTGTCATCCTTGAGTATCTCCATTGGCCTTTTGTTGTACAACCTTCAAATTACCAAAAGACCGAATTTAGAAAAAAAGAGGTCATACTACAGTATTTGAAGGTTTTGAAGGCGCTGCTGTTTGGACTGTAGGCTTTATCTAGGTTAAAGCAATAAGGGACACTACTTGTTTGCGCTTTGTCAGTTCATCCACTGATCTCTGGTAACATGATAGCTTCCTCTTTTTCCCCTCGTTTTTTAAAGAGATCAATGATGAACTCTATTTTTATTTAAAGGATACGAGATGTATATGCCCCCCCAAGAAATGGATCACCTACAGCTGTGGGATTTGTTTTGCTTTTTCAGTCATTCAAAGCGACTCATTTGGAATTCGTAATTAGATTTAGAGTGGGCAGTATTTATCATTGTTTTCATCAATGGACTTCCTATGGCCATTGATGAATTTCTATCGAAATAGATGTAATATTTGCTTCGGGATATATAATTATTTTAGTTTTTCACTCGACACCTATGTGTAATAACCACTGTAAACACTGTAAAGTCCTACAGTAAATTCACAAACGGCTCAGTTGTCTAACAGTAAGACATCTGATATAGAAAGGCAGGGAGTTTGTGGGTTCAGCACCCAAGTTTCTATTTGTTGTCATATTACTGGGTTTAGTGTGAAATCATATTTTAACTTAGCTGGTCCAGAAACCTCAAAAGTACCTAATAGCACCAGATAGCACTGCATTTCCCAACCCCTCTGTTTCAATCAAAATAAAAGTGCAAAAAATAGTTAATGGCCTGATGTTTCTACCCTAGCAGAGTCTTTCCATTTAGCTAGATTCTACTAGGGTCTAAACGACAGACCATTAACTTTTTTCTTTTTCATGTAAACCATAGGTCCTTTTGGTTGGTAAGCAGGTTGTAACAGCTAATTCTATTTTCTTAAAAGAAAAACGACTATACAGTCTACAGGCTGACATGCACAAACTGTTGCAGACCCTTTTTTAGCAATTGAAAGGTTTTACATTAATAGCAGAGTGAAAAAAGGTCAAGGGATCCAGTTCAAGAACTGTTATTTAACATGAAAGTACACACAATAATGATTAATGTTGCGTATCGCATTTATACATATATATCTTTTATCGCCACTGTCCCTCTTTCCACATCAACAGCTGTGGCACCACTTTCACAAGCTAGTAGTAAATCTAAATGGCTCAGTGAACAGTGCAAAGCTGAACTTGTAAACACAGACCATTTATTTATTTGTTAGTGAGAAAAAGAATAAAGATGATCTTGTATAGGTACAAGTACAGAACAGTTTCAGTCACTACATTATGGAGGGTTCTAATGCTGGGACAAAAAAGCCCAGTTACATGCAGGTTATGTTGACAAGTGTAATTGGATGCTTGAAAAAGGCCAAGAATGGAACAGGTATGTTGACTTTACAATTTTTGTTTACAAATATCGAAAATGAAAATTGGGATTGATACAGACTGAAGCATCAGGAAGAGTATTTTTGAAAGGAAGTTGTGCTCACTAGTTTGGCCATGTTGTCAGGAAAGGTTCCAGAATGGAAAAACAAATACTCCAAAGGTGGAAGGCCAATGTGGAAGGGGACGTCCAGCATCATGGACTGTTTCTAGTTCAGGATTGTATTGTGTTACTAGTCTGATTTTGGATTAAAGCAGATGGCCCTCTCTAGTGAGGACCACAGCAGTGCTCATTACCTCACTCTAAGAGGAAGAAAACAAATATCTTCAAGAAAAATTACATTTTTGAAGTTGATTTAGATTGATTGTGATTGCAATTAAATTATCCTATCCCAAAATACTGCATTTTGGCTTATAACCTGTTATTGCTAAGCAAGATTTACCAGGGCCCAATGTCATAAAGCCTGAGAGCACAAAAACTTGCTAAGCACAGAAAAACTTACTCAGCAGAAGCAGGTTACCAGCCGAAATGCCACTACGTTTACTTTGTTGCGACTGGTTCACCACTCATTTTGTGACCAGCAAAGAAATTTACTGAGCAGTAATTTTTGCTGAACAGCTTTGAGCCCAGTTCTAAGCAAACTTGTGTAACTTTATGTCATTGGGCCTTTGGTGCTAGTATTATGTTTGCATTGATAAGGGCACAATTTCTTGGCACTGCTCTATGCCAGCAAAGTACAAGCACGTGATTCTATATGGAGGACCAAGACCAGTAGACCTGGAAGGTTTCCAGGGGCCGATTGCACTAAGAGCTCAAATAGATCTTAACTGTGTATCAATCTTAAGTGCTAAGTGAACTGTGATCTTACAATGCAAATCACTACGACGATATTGACAACCCCTTATAAAGAAGAATAGACTCAGAGCCCTGATCCTATAGTACCTTGGTTTCATCACCAGAGAGATAAATAAACAAATAAATAAATAAGTACCTATAGTAACACTACACAGTATTTTTTATTTGAAAAGCTCATTTTCGTGATGTCCCACAGCTAACCTTACACAATCAAACAAACGTTATATTGATGACAGTCATTGCTGCTTGACTTGCATGTGGACAATACATTTGCAAAACAATTTGAACTCGCAATATGAGGTCATGTAGGGGTTAGTGATCTGTGTCACAGTGTCATCATCATTGTGTTTTGTCTTCCATGTAAATGAACTTGCCCCAAACTGAGGCTGGAAGTGAAAATAGTCTGGTGTCTTAATGGTGTGTTGGGAATCAGTAGCCATGATTGCATTTGCAATTAGGGAACTTGACAAAACGGTAGTAACATGATAATAAAATGCTTTTGTAAGAGTTGTAGCAAGTAAAAATCACTCGTAAAATATTGTCTGACTTGAGTTACACACTCTTAAAATATTGCAAGTGAATAATGCAAATGAAACATACACATTTCTGTTTGTACAACAAAATTCCTCAAAAAGTACTACTAAATAAAGAAATAAAAAGTATGAAATGGATTTACTTTTTACATAATATTTTCCCACCTCGGGAAAATGTCCACCAGTTCACTTTTGAGAAGTTTGTTGAACACTGTTGGTGCAATTTCATTGAGCTGCTTTAGCTCAAAAAGTAGCTAAGCACAAAAAATAATGCTTACCAGATTAAATTTACCAGCTAAAATACCATGGCACATGTACCATCTGTGACTGGTATACTGTTCATATTTGCTTAGCGGAATATTGTTAAGCAACATTTTCCGCTCATTGGGCCCAGAGGATAGGTTTGCAATTAATGAATACTTTTTTTACAAACCAAGTTAGTAAGGATACCTTTAATGTGAATCTTTTCATCATGAAACAAGATGTCAAGTCATTCCATCAGCACATCTCAAAATAAGTGTCTCAGACCACCACTAATTGGTGGTTGTCATGGAATAAGCAAATAGCCACCTGTTGGAAGAGTGTCACTTTGGAGTTAAGTGTCAGTGTGAATTCTTAATCAGAACATTCTCCCTTCACCTGTCCCTTACTCGGATCTCATTTTGTAGTTGGTGTTTGCGCAGCGGCATTTGTGAATCAATATCTCCCCCTCATCTGCTTATATCACTAACATTCAGAGTTTTCATGCTTGAATATTGACTTCCTCTTTTGAAGGAGGGATGATTGGGTCAGAACTTGGATGTCAAAGATGAGGAAATGCTAAATGATACTGTTATGAACTCATGTAGTGGAATTAAAGGTGAACTCTGTATACAGCCATGTTTATTTCATTTTGAACAAATAAGTGTGTACCCGTACAGATTTTCACATAGCTTACATGATATAAATATTCGCGGGGTGGAAAACTCTATGTGAAATATATTTTGCCTGGAATGCTATTGTTTTTTAGAAATGTGTAAAACAATTAATTTTGATCTTTGCGAGACCCAAACTAAATGTTCTATAACAGTGAGAACATATTAATTTTTTTCCCCCACTATTTTTAAAGAACTCAAATGACCGATTGATCCTCAATCTCCATAGGTTTTTTATTTCATTTCACATAAAATTTGGATGCTACATGGTCTTTGACAGTTACTGATGTCGTAGATATTTGAAAGAAGAAGAATGGAGAACCATAAATGTGGCTGACAAAACAAAGTTTAAACTACCAGGAAGGAAGAGTTAATGTCCAAATCAAATAAACTGGACAAAAGCATTGAATCCTTAACCCCAATGACCAAATAATAACAGACAAGTTAAGTCATTGGAAACGATGCCAAACAAAAATGAAAAAATCAAAATTGCTGATTTGTACAGTGCAAAAGAAAGAAACTTCCCCTCAATCCAGCATGACTTTGACGGCTTTGTGGCGTGTCTTGACTTTGAATAAAGACAGATGCCAACAAGCTAGTAAGGAACCCTTGGGCAATCACGTTTTACCAAATCAGATGCTTTTATTTTCTCAGCATTTAATAATTTTTCTGTGGGAAAATCCAATGGACTATTTATGAAATAAAAATATACTTTTGATTATTACAGTAGTTCTTATCTCGAAACCTTCAAAACTCTTTTCTGTGATTTGTATTCTTTATTCATGTATGCAGACTACTTACAGGTTAATTATAGAAAGCAGAGCTTGTGGGAGTGGCATGGGACTCATTAGCCACCATGTAATGATCTAATTAAGGTAATTCACCTCCATTGAATGTGAATTGGACAAAAAGGAGTAATAAATGTCATTGACTTCAAAGCTAGAGTTGGTACTAAGAGGCTGGTCATTGTGAGGTAACTCTCACCTGGGGTTGTGGTGCAAGTGTCTCTTCAGTTAAACTCTGCATCGTTTTGGGGCTGGATGTTGCAAGTTTCAGCTTCATGGTGGTAAGTGATGCAGATTTGGGAATGGTGCAGTTTGGCTTTCAGAAATCTTTTTTGGAATCTTGGTGTGTCCGTAGGAATGAGATTAGTCTCGGAATAGTGTTAAGCAAAATGATTTTGAAATGCCTGAATCTCAAGCTTCACCATAAAACATTGATACTTGCATTTCCAAGTATTCAATTACAATGATCTTTTCTTACTGAATGTAGAGATTTGTCAACCACAATTTAAAAAGACAACTGTTTTTTCTGGAGAAACAATTGAGCTTTATTTCTGTTTAATAGTAGAGCAGTAAAGTGTTTATGAGTGTCATTTTGAGAATTTGAAGAATGTATATATGAACGATTTTGTATGGTCTAAGTTTTATGCATAGGATCATAAATCATTTTAGGTATTCTATAAGTTTTTTATGGTGATGCTAACTGCAGGCTGTGTATGTGATCAAGCAGGACTCATGGGGAAAATGAAAGACAGTTTATAATTGATAAAAGAATCATGTACTTGAAAGGTAATGAATTGTGTAAGGGGGCTTAGACCTGTCTGTGGTGCAAAGTTGGATAAACTGTACTATATTTGGGACAAAAAATGAATAAATTGAAAATATTTGTTGAGAGATTTAGAAGGGTTATACTAACTGTAGATTTTATGTATATATATATATATATATATATATAAACATGTTAATTTACAATAAATTTGTAAAAAGAAACTACTACACTAAACTGTTGGTATTAAATCAACATACAGTAAAGTGTAGATTCAGAACATATTATCTATTTGTAACAAATATCCAGTAAATTTGTAACAAATCTACACACAATAAACTGTGGGTTCCTACTGAACCTACTGTTAAATATAGATTATCAGTACTTTACTCTAAAGTGTGATATCATAAGAATAGTTCAGATGATATTATTTCCTGAACAATGATTATAATGAATCTACTTTACCAAATCCAAGAAGTAGCAGTAGTATTGTCAGACTACTTTTAGAAAGTTTCTTGGCCCTCTTAATTCTTACAATAATACATGTATGCAGAAGTAATTGCATAGGCCTACATATTAATTATAGCGGAGGTAAATATGGTGTAAATGAGCGCCCCAAATGCCAAGTGGATTAACAGGAATGAGTGTACAAGGTTTTATCTAAGAAGCTGGCTGGATATGTTTGGGACGAAAGGTCTTCTCTGGTGTACACAGGTTTAATTACATGTTGATTGCATTTTTAGCACTGCATGGTGTAGGAGGCTTAGCAGCGGCTTTGCTTGGGGTATAATGTCCACTGGCTCTGTTAATGGACTTTTCGAGGTTGCTGTCAACTGAAACTGGAATGCAAAGATCTGGAGAGTCTTTCCATGTATAGGTACAAGCTTTTAAAACTTGCAAAGCAATGTATGACTTTAAAATGAAGATTTGCGTCAAAGATTTGGTTGGCTACATAAATGTTATCAATAAAATGGCTGTTTATTTGGGGTTTTGTTTAAGTGTTGTAGTTATTTTTTGTTGATGTTTTTGTTGTTGTTGTTTTGGTTTTTTGGGGGGGAGGGTTTCTTCAGGGTTTTCCCCCCCCCCGGTTTTTCTCTTTCTTTCTTTTCTTGGGGGGGGGGGGGGGATTAAAGTTTGTTTTTGTTCATTTATACGACCCATATTTTATCAACTTTGCAAGTCTACTCTCACTGTCTGTGTATAGGATGTTTTTTCTGTATGAGTATAGTGCAAACCAATTAACCCATGTTATGTTCAACCGTTATGCTCTGTTGAGTAACCATTCTAAAAATGTCATAAGATGTGATTGACAGTAATCAGATGTGCTTCATAAATTTCAAGACTAGTCTCAGATGAAGAAGAGCAAAGCTTTTGTGTTCCTTCCTGTATGCTTACAATTATTTTACGAAAGTTTTACCTCGTCTTTTGTATTCACATAAAACAACTATTCCTTCCCGCCTAGTTTAGAAAAAAAAATCATATTATTAAGGAAATTTCAAGACTGTCTTAAATTGTGCAAGGTAGTAATTGAATTTTGTGACTTAAAAGATCTGGAGCATGTGTCATTCCTCAATGCTTATACAGAAAACGTTGTCTGGTTACCCCGTCTTCAAAACAAACCCCTTCCAATCCTGCCCTATTTTGAGACAATCAAATCCATTTCAAGATGTACATGATGATAACTGGGTTTGGTTGCTAAATTTAAATAAATTAAATGCTCATCGCATAAAAATTGGGCAAGCAATATTGTGGACCCTTCCTCCCTTCATTCATCAAACCTTTTCCAGTTTTATAACACCCTTAATAGTCTATTAACCTCTGCCAGTCTGCTTCTGAAACAATTAAATCAAACTGAAGAATAGAACCACAATTCTAAAGGCCTGATAAATTGGTTGACTCAATTTCTGAAGCTGAGGAATGTTGAATTTATCTTTACAGCCCCTCTTTCATAAGAATCTCAAACTGAAATTACTGTCAGCAATGGCTCTGATAAATGCCTCTCAGTGGTTGTGTAAATCGGTCTATTTTTAGAAGCAAAATGGAAATCAAAATAAGCCCCAAACCAAGTTACCCCCCCCCCCCCCCTTAAGGGAGGCCGGTCCTTTTTCTAAACTAAACCAGCAATCTGTGTAAAGCTATTTAGCTCTGCCACTCTCCACACTTAGCGGCACCTATTTGTCATGGTAATAAGGGACAACTGGATATATTTCAAGTAACATGCAATTGGAAATGAGGCCTAGGTCTATATCTGTTTGTTGCAACCATTGCCTACAGGTAAATTTATACAGTAAGGGGACAGAGCCAGAGGGAACAGAACTGGGGCTGCTGGTTAAATTAATAATGTTATAAGCTTTAGGAAATTAATTCTTGCGATATTGAATATTCTTGGTGTTAAGCATGTCCTTTCCCCCTACAGAAGTTCTAATAGACGGTTGCAACACCACAGCCCAAGTGTTTTTGTGGACAACATCACTTGAAAGACAATGTCACAACTTCAGCAAAAGCAGCTTCGTGTGGGCATAATGTGATGATTGTGCAAGAAAACAGTGCACTTGAGAAAGCATAGAAAATGCTCAACAAGTTGTTTTACTGGCAGTCACAAACAGTGTAAAATAATATGGTGTATTGTAATAACACGTAACCAAAGGCTCTGTAAGTTTTGGCGGAACACATGTTCATGTGTAATAAACACAGTAAGGGTACTGATACTTCTCTTAGTTAAAAGGGACTCAAAAGACTTAAAGGGTGTTAGTCATTTTTGTAAAGAAAATTACAGTGATCCATAACCAGTGTCTTTTTCATATGGCTATAAGTCTTTAGAACACTTAACTATAGGTTGCAGCAGACCAAGGTATTTTCCATTGTTTACATCTTTCTGAGCATGCACACATTTCCCAAGAAGTATGGATTTACCTAGTAAGTCTGCTGCCACCAAGGTGCGACTACCGTAACAAGCCTATGTTCCTTATCTCTGATAACCCATCATGATCTACATGCTAGGGTTAGTGTGAGGGTTAGGGTTGGATTAGGATTAGGATTAGGATTAGGATTAGGAAAAAAACATTTGTATAGGTTTCAGGGCATAGGGGTTAGGGAAGAGTTTTGCTTAAGTTGATGTTTGCTTATGAAGTCTAGTTATCACTTGTATTGTCATTGGGCCTAGGTAAATATTTCATGTGATTTTATTTATTTAATTTGTTTTTAATTAAATGCTTTCATAGCTGTCCAAAAAAGTAATAATTTGTCACAAACTATTGTTTTTCATTTATATTTTTTCATTTGCACATACTGGTAAGGCTTCAGTTTCACTGTGATTATTATGCCTCAGTAGTATCGTAATTGCCAGACCACTGCTTTTTTGGTAAAAAAACCCAAGAAATATGCACATTTTGTGTGATTTCCACTGACAGCCACGGAGATTTGCCCTTTCCTTTTCGAAACAGTCACTATTTTTGTAAAAATTTAATGTGAGTAGGCTTTATTGTTTCCATGTGTCTCTTTTGTCTTAGACATGCATGGATGCACTGAAAATACCAGATTTGTGAAGGACACAATTTTTACTTAGCAAAGAAAATCCTGCTTAGCATATTTTAGGTTACCTCGTTGACAACATAATTATGAGTAGTTTTCTGAAAATTTGTAATGAGCAGATTAATTTGGATAATTACAGTTTTTGATCTCTGGACTGGCGTCTAGCAGACCCATTGATGCAGTAATTAAATCAAGGACTGTCCAGTCCAGTAAATGGGTTTAGGTATTTAGGTCAAATATTGTTTGTAACCGCTGTACTGTGTGATGGGCTTCAGGACCTGAGACCATGCAGCATTTTGTCTTTATGGTAATTATACACAACGAGAATATTGAAAACTTGTGTAATCTTTGTTACAAGTTTGATATAAATAGTAAAGGGTAAGGGCTATGAATAAAGGTGCATCAGCATTTAAAAGAATATGTACTTTATGGTAGTACTGGTAGTCTAGTAGTCTTGTCAACAGACTAAAGTTCTGGTGGCTAAGTCATCGAGGTGTGGGTTTGAATCCCGGTTATGACACTTGTGTCCTTGAGCAAAACACTCAACTATAATTGCTTCTTTTCACCCAGGGGTAAATGGGTACCTGTGAGGGCAAAGATGGTTTTTGTGATTTATTTAGCTTGGTGCGCTACACATTTAGCAGCACATACTTCCAAAGGGGTAGATGGTTTAAAGAATGAAATTATTGGCCAAGCGACCAGGGATGTTGGAGTGCCATGAGCGATAAGAAGCCACTATCATTATTATTATTATAATTGCTTTTATTATTATTGTATTCTTAAACCATAATCAACATCAAAAGCGTCTTTAAAAGTGTGATAATTGCAATCGTACTGGAGCTAGTAGTCTAAAGTATTATTCACCACTAGGTACAATAGCAGCGGAAGTTTCAATTCAAAAGCTGTACTTGCACCATATTGTTTGTTGCCTTACCCAATGGATGTACAAAGGTTTGAATTTAAGGTTGTTGTAGTTGTGTCAGTCTTTTACCAATGCTGTTCCCATGCCCAGAATTGCCATGCCTGATGAATCAATTGCTTGATGCCACACCCAAAGACATTAACCAGCAGCTAAAGCAAGAAATGAGACACACTGCGTGGCTTTGACACTCTACCACAAGAGGGCACTATGAAACTTTATCAGAAGACAACGATTATGTTCCCCACTGACCATTAAAATCAGCCAACTCCAATGGTGTCTAATTTCTGTAACCAAGCTTTTCCTTAAAACAGCAACAGACGGTAACCAGCAACTAGAACATTAAATTGTCTCAATTATCCTCAGTGATATAAACTGGCAATAATACAAGGTGCTCCTGGGCTCTTCATCTTGTTGTTGTTCGGAGCCTCATTGTCATATTGGTTCATAACCATAGCAAAGAAATCAAAATTGAAACCTGCTAATTTAAACATCTATTAAATTGTTGCTTTACCCACTGCTAAAATAAAGGATTCAAACTTCCTCTATAGCTAACGGGCAAATTGGTGGTCTAGAAGTAAGACATCTGCTCTAGAATCGAAAAATGCCTATGTTTTTTTCACAAGACTCGGGGAAAGTAACGAGTATAAGATCTTTGTTGGAAGTTATGTTTGCTGCCCTCTACAGCCTGCTGTGGAAGTCAGTGAAAGCTGATCCCATCTTTCAGCACAAACATGCCTTGACTCATGCCTCTCTCAATGTGGATTAGCATACAGCTTGCATAAAATTATCATAATCAGTATGGTGTGTACAGCCTGAGTTAGACAATCCATGAGTTATATTATTACTATCAAATAAACAATCTCAGTTTACTTTCACATCAAGTTTTGTAAATGTTAAGAACCGCTTGACTCTCATGGCTGTGGTGAATTATAAAATAAAATAAAATATATACTGGAGTCTTTATTAGGAAACGGCTACAACTGTTGCCAAGTGTGTTGCTAAGGACTTACTATACTTCATCGCATGATGACGCGGAAATCTAGCTGTAGCTGTAGCCGCCAGTTTGATCATTGCCCCATATAGTGCACGCATCTACAAAGTGCCTTGCTGAAGGACACAAGTGTCTAGACAGGGACTCGAACCCACACCCTGCTGATCAGAAACACTAGAGCTTGAGTCCTGTGCGCTTGACCACTCTGCCCTGACAAGCCGCATTATATTGTCAATTCCTGTCTGTTTTGTTTCATCATAAAGGGGGGGGTGGAATATTTGTCATGTTTTACAGCTGGGCTCAACAATTTGCTAAGCACAGAATAATCTTGCTTAGCGGAAGTAGGTTACCTGCCAAAATACCATAAAGTTAACAATGTTCGTGACTGGTGCCCCACAAAATTTGTTAAGCTGTATTTTCTGCTTAGCACATTTATGAGATTGGGACCTGTTTCAGAAATTGTTGCTTATTTGCAAATTTTTTACAAATTTGTTTCTTTCCAAGATTAGATTGCTTTTGCTGCTTGATTGATCATACAGTCTCTGGTGTGTTTGTGCGAATTGCTCATTGGTTATTGCATGGATTTGATATGCTGTGCTGCATTATTCATACTTGCTTTTTAAATAGATGCATCTTACCTTCTTTATTATTAGTCACAAGATACCTTGCACCATGAGAATTGCTGCGGTTGCTTAGTAACCAAGCAGCAGAATGTTTACTTGCCCTCTCATTTTCCTGACTATGTATGCCCCATTGTATCTTTTTCTTTGAAACCATTAGTAGTGGCAGGCCTCAATACATTTCCCTCTGTGATTAAAGATGAAGTAATAGAAGAAAAATCTAGTTGAAAGTGATGAAGATTTATCATTTTCCATTTGAGGTCGTGAAACTGCTCTAAGGGAAGCTCAGAAGTGCCTTGCACTGCAGCCGGCGGCTTGAAGAAACTTCTTAGAAAAATGAAGAAATAATCGGTTAAAGAAATCGAAGGAAAAACTAGCTAAACTGGAAGGGACTGAAAACCCAATACACTGGTTGGCCACTATAGCCTTGACACAAAGGGGCTTGCTTAGAACTGACACTATATGTGATTTTAATCATGTAGTGGATATAAACCAATATGCTGTGATAGAGGGCGCCACATGCGGCCACTGCTCTCAGGCGGCATAGATAGGATCAATATAAGGACCTCGTTAAATCTCTTAGTCATCGGTATTGTAATTAGGAGATACCATTATTTTATGGGTGAGATATGATCTGCTATTGTCAATGGAATAGATTGCTGCTCGTTTTTTCCTTCCTCTTTTCTTATTTTAGTGGGAGCAATATTTTAATTTGAATTTGTCTTTGAAAAAAAGAGGAGGAAAAAAAGCATAGTCAAATGTTTGTGCATGTTTTTCTTAACCTATAGGTTTCTTCTTCTTTTTGACACAATATATATTTGTACTTTTTTAAATAAGGAAATCTATGCAGTTTGTCTTTACTATAATATATTTAGCAGCAAAATAATGACATTTTAAAGCTATTTTGTGAGCTAAGGATAATAATAGTAATAACACAATTTTATAAATCGCCTTGCCAAGCCAAAGTATTCAAAGCACTGTAAACAAAACAACAGAAATCAAAACAAATGAGTTTTAAGGGTCCCTTAATCTACTCAAGAGACAAGGCATTCCGGATGAAGAATGGGAGGGAACTATGACATTGTCAAAAGGTGTTTCAGTTAGCGGCTTAGGCTATGGCTTCACTAGCACTTTCCATGAAAACATCTTTTAGCCACAGCCATAATCATGCAAAGCCACTGCGTAGACATGCCGAGGAAATGCTTCTTGTGGTAAAAGTGATAGCGCCCCCTTGTGATCATTCAAAGTTGTGATGTCTGTATTTTTATTATTCAGGCATATGGTAAATCTTACCGGACGTGTCATACATTACATGTAGAATATTAAATAAAGCAGCAATAATTGAGACATCTGCTGCTACACAACATACATGTAGTACTTAACACATTTCTAAGAACTGTAGTACAAGTACAATTTCAATGGAGATCAGACAATACACGTTTTAATGTTTTTACTGTAAAAATCAGACATAAAGTAAAAAGCTTATTTAAAAAATAATAGTAATAACAAAAATAAACAAATAAATAAATACATAAATAAATAAAGATTCTGATAGTGGAATGGTTCACTGAAAAGGTTTGTCCTTTTCACTTACTCTAATAATCCCACTGGATTTTAACCGGTCCACATCCGAAAATCGGTTTAATTTTTGTGGGGTAACAATGAATAATTTGAATAAGAAGTCTTCCATGGTTAATAGTGACACTTTCAAACCTCAGTATTTTTAACTTGAGTTAAATTTCTGCTACTTATTATGCAATACCTGCCTTCTAGAAGCAATCGACCAGTCTATTTGAACTCCTTCCAAAGAATTTTGACTTGTCCATTGCAGTTTTAGTTGGCATTCAGCCAGCTGATCTCAGTACGGAGAAACTCTCTATACTGGACAGATAGTCTCAATGTACTTGAGTCATGAGTGATATTCCTTGGACAACAATGAGATGAGTTACTAGCCTCAGGTCATTTGGTGTCACACAGTAAACCAAACTGGAATTGCAAATTGGGAAAGATGTCCAGGATGGCTTGGGGAATATACAGAGCAATGTGCTCTGAGGCATATGGACACTTCCACACGCTCTGTGGTATTGTTAGAACTGTCTTATCATGGGGAGGGCAGAGGAAGTTTGCATCGAGTGTTGAACATGCTGAGACAGCTTGTCAGTTTTATTGCAACTATAAACCGGAAGGTACATTATTGGTTTTAGGAGCCGCGCATGAGCCACTCCGGTTAAATCACATTCGGGTTGCAGAATGTTGTTAGCAGTTGGAGCATTGTAAAGTTGATCAAATTAACCACATGAGCAACGTACAGTAGTTCAAAAGACTTTTTCAAGCTTCAATGCATTCATTAATGTAGTTTGCATCCCCATAGGGGTTGTCTTCGAGGAATTTGTTTTTCTCTTTTTGCTAAACGCAGAAAGATAAATAATCAGCTTTATCTCAGAAATGCCGACTATTTGATTTGATTTGAATTTATTTTGGGAAAACAGCAAGAACATGGCAAAAATACATACGAAGTAAAAGGAAGATAACAATGGAAACAAAAGTAGAAAAGAAGACAGAAAAACTGCACAAAGTTATCTGAAGACTGCCCCCCAAAAAGCCAATAACTCAAACTTATTTCCATTAGGGTCCTTAAAACTACATGTATCTATGTTTCCTTGCTTGGGGTTGTTGGAGTATTTTGGGGTGGTTTTTTTTTTTGGGGGGGGCACCTGGGTTTGGGGCACTTCCTCCTTCTCCCTCGGTAATTCTGCTAAGTTCACTTACAATTCTCATAAAAGATAAACAGGTTCACCAACACAATAAAGCACTCTTTCCAAGCCTTGAAAATGCTGAAAATGTTGAAATCTGCCTGACATGGGAAGCACAAAGCTCTCTCAGCCATACAAGATTGTGACCTGCATGTGCAGGCTCCAATTGCTTGTTACTGATATAAATAGCCTCTGCAGTCCAATGCTTCTCTTTCCTTCCGGCTTGATCTACTTGGATCTACAGTCGTAATCCGATTTCACAGAAGCTCCCAGTTTGTCAGTCGAACACAGAGCGTCAGATGTCCCTTTTCCCAGCACTGGCCTAGCTGCACAAGTAAAATATCCAGCAGTGGGTCTTTTATATTGCTCTACCTTGGGACAGAGAGGATTTGCCCCATGGTAAGATGACACTCTTACAAGTGTCTGCATCCATATTAGCATCCTTTCCTATTTGAACCGTACATGCTGCTCCTGGAAGAGGCAATCATGCGCCCAATTGGGTTGAAGGGAGGGGGTGTAACTCTTTCATCTCTCCCCATTTCACACTCCACCCCTGGCAAAAACCAGAATCAAAACGGGTAGCAATTTGTCTAGACCCTTAAACACTACATTAAAGCATATTGTTGTTTAATGTCATTCATGTTTTGCATTCCGAACAGCTGGGAAGTATTGTTTAAGATTGTTTTTAAAATTAAACACATTTTGATACAGTCTGTAACAGGTACATTGTAATTGTTTATCGACAGACATATGGTTGTTTTGTCATCCAGTGTTGCTATTCCCAGAATCTTGTCATATTCAATGTAAAATGTCATGCATGAAGATGTCATGGTATAGTTTTGACATCTTGAAGTTTCCCCTCGTGATTAACGATTGCCAAGAAAGGAAATACAGGAGCAGATGGTAAGAGGACTTCTGTCCTTACTGTGGATTGTTTTTCCCATTTTTTTCCCAGTCTGCTGTACAATGTTTCAATCTATTCCTTATTAACCTGACCTGACTTGAGAAGCCCTGATACATGGCTGCAATACATTGCAGATGTAACCCAATATAGAAAACCAGAAATCACTTGTTGATACTTCTCAATCAACACCTCGGCCAAATACATTGAACACAAATTTACCAAGTGCAACAAAATATACCAGCCAAAGTGCTGAACTATTTCTATTTGAGGCTTGGTACCTGCACATTTTTTTTTCTAAGCAGATATATTTGGTTAGCGATATTTTCTGTTAAGCATCTTTGTCAAATTAGGCCCAAATGAAGCAAACAAATCATAAAATTCTCTGGGGAAACAATAGCTGAACAATTTGATATTCTTATTAGTCTAAGTTAGTAGAAAATCAGTAACACATAAAGGAACATGGCTTGAGCCCAATTTGATTAAACCCCAAAGCACCAAATCTGCTAAGAATTGGGTTACCAGCTAAAATGCCATAAAGTTTATATCATTGCACCTAGTGCCCCACTTATATTTTGCTTAGTAATGACATTTGGTAAGCACTATTTTCTGTGTAACGGCTTTATGAAATTGTGCCATGGTAGTTTAGCCGGTTTGTTATTGAGCAAATTAATCTGTGATAAGCAAGTTTTTGTGTGGTTAACTGCTCTTTGAAATTAGTAGCCACAGATTTAAATCTTTCCAAGCACTCAAAGGCATTTAAGCATCTCGCTAATCTTCCACTGGAATATTTGAACACATGGTGTTGGCTCTGAAATTATTTTGACAACCTCCATCGCGAATGGCCTGAGTTTAAGTTGCAGATAATTAAATTCTGTCATTATTAAATGCGCTCAAGCATGCTAACATGATGAAATACAGGTGTCTTTTTTCAGACTCTTGTTTTCAATTGAAATCGTTCAATTCTACATACCCCACTTCTTTTTCAATAACAGGAAATAGACCGGGTAAACATTTGCCCGCTGAGTCAATGCAAAGATTTCATTTTCATATCGTACGACCCCCGTTCTTCCTCTTGTTTTCAACGACCGAGGTGATTCAAAGGGGTTATGCTGAAAGTCTTATGAAAATCTAGTTCCTGTTGTGCTTATATGTCTCTGAGGACGTCCGCCTATACTCCTTGTGTTTCTCCTCAGATGAAGAGAAAGTAGGCTACATGTTAATTTTGAGTTCATGTCATACACACGCCATCATTTTGTTATGATTTATCAAAGCACTTTAAAGAGGGAAGATCCGCTTCTCTTTGAACACTTCACATTTCTGACAAGGTGTTTTTTAGAAAGGATCATTGGGAAGCAAGTGAGACGAGGACATCGATCCAATTAACGCTAGTTTGTCTTGCGTTTGAAGTGAAAAGGTGTGCCTCTAGAAAAAGGAGAGACTTAACAAAAATAAATATAAATCATATATTTTTCTACTTTTTTCTATACTATTTCATTTGTACAATAATAAAACATGGTACTTTATTTTTCTTCTTGATATAAATAAGAAACAAGCATCTTCTTTCCCTTTTTTCTCTCTTGACTTAAATCAATGCAACAAAGCTGATGATGGAGAAGGAGCATATTCAGTTCATTTGTTCATACATGTAGTGATACTCAGCTTTTTTCAGCAGGCGTGGGCCTTCCCTGCTAACTTTAAACTTGACTGTTTACAGCTAACATTAAAAGGAAGGGGAGGCCAGCCCCCTCCTATATACACACTTTACTTTCTGTTTCTTCCAATACTTGTTCTCCCTTTCTCCGCTTTTCATTTCATTTATTCTGCTTGTGAAGCCAATGACTCTCACAAAAGTGAACTTAATCACTATACTAGCCAAGAACCCCTTGATAGAAGACAAAGAAAGAAGATTCAGTTCTAGATGTGGGAGGAAAACCCCAGAGAATTATTCCAGGGAAAACCCACGCAATCAGGAAGGGACTGAAAACCCAATCCACGGGTCCCAGAGGTGGAACGCGAGAAAAGTTACCAATATGCCAAACTGATCATGACGACCACAAACAAAGATATTGAGAAAGAAGAAAGACCCCCAACATTAGGGCTGGATAGCTCAGTTGGTGGAACACCAGTACATTAATCCGGAGATCGCAGATTCAAATCCCAATCTAGTCAAATTTTCTATGTTCCAACACATAATTGAATTAAACATTACTCAGTCAGTTTCCCTCAGGGTTTATTACTTTCTCACTCTTTCTTTTAAACATTGTCTGATTGATCAGAGGTGGCAGGTTGTTTTCAAAAACGTAACCAAAGGGTTTGAGTTTCATTGCTACCATACAAGCATATGCTGTTGTGGCAGCACAAGCATTTCCTAACATTTCTTGTTCCACCAAGGACGTCATGTAATACAACATACACTGCGAGGCTTGCTTTAAATAAAATAACACAGGAAAAAATATAAAAAGGGGGTTGCAACAGGTGTATTTCAGCTGATTTGTTATTATAAATTACAAACTTTTAGATGGCATGGGGACAAGGCTCACAACCTTCAAGTCCCTTTTGATTATCACAAATATGTAATTGCAATACGGACCTTGTACTGGGCCGGTGGTATTGTCAGAAAGTTTTTTGTAAATCAAGATAAAACCAGTGATGAATTGTTCATCAGCATTATAGGAAAAAATTGCTACTGGTAATTTATCAGTAATGGGCCCAATTTCATGGCTCTGCTTATACCTTAAGCAAATAATCAGTTTACTGAAGCGGGGAATTACGCACTTACGCCAAGAATATATCACAGGTGAGCAGGGAATGCTTGCTTGTGTGGGTGCGTACTCTGCGTTACTAGGCATTCTTCACTTACACAGCTAGCACAGAAATTTGGCACTTGCCCTGTAAGTGGAGAATGGTGATCGCAAGCACAGAATTCAGCGGTAAGCAGAGCCATGAAATTGGCCCCTTGTTTCCATAGATCAAACTCTGTGAACCAAACCATGTTGTTTTTTCAGTTACTTTCAAACAGGGAAATGAAATGGGATGTTTCAAGTTTAATATTATTTTTCAAAGCATTCCTTGTAGATGTTACTTATTATTATTGTTCATGATCAGTACCAAGTATCAGCTCTCAGTTGTGGTCAAATCAACATACTATTAACGTAGACATAAGGGAGTATTATGGCTTTGAATCAGTGAGATTACTGTTGACTTTCTTTGAGACACTCAATTCAGCATTGTAGATCCCATCCTAACATGACCGACAGTATAAGAAGTCAACGTCCTGTAACAACAGTTTGAAGAAAAAAACACTTCCAATCATCAGCCTAGCCAAAGAAGCTCCTCCTGGGGGTGGGGGGGGGGGGCAAGGGATGAGAGACATAATCATGATTTAGTCTAACTCTAGGATCAAGCCTGAAATCTCTACATTTGATGGAATTATCTGCAAAAGCTTGGGAAGTTTAACAGGATGGGGTTTGACCTTTTGATCAGTTTTATTTTCTGGGAAGCATGACTTGTTGTGCCTGTGATCCAGGTTTAAAATGAACAGAGGAGGGTGATGTTTTCCTTAGGCCACTGATTCTCTTACTGTTATCTTGATCTGATGGAAGTGTTGAAGATGCATAAGTTACTCCAAGGCTTCTCTTCAAGTATCTAATCATTTTACTGTATCAGTTTTAAAAGGTGTTTGTGCAAATACAAAATATCACAGTGTTATGTATTATGTATTATCTACTTATCTATCTATCTATTTATCTAAAGCCTACCCGTGTAAACATTTTGAGTTCAAATTCGAGCAGATTATTTTTCCACCAAATATCTCATTTCATTACTGTTTATCATTTGGCACTTTAAAATATTCAAGTGATGTTTGGCATACTTGATATTTTCATATTGGTTGATTTTGTTTTTTCAAATATCTCATTTCAGCATAAGTTACTGACCTAGCTGCTATATCGTTAAGCTTCAAAGTGTTTTTTATTTTGTAAAAAGTACGTTCTTAAGAAAAACACACACAATAAATCCATGAAGTCTTGCCTTGGGGAGTTTCCTTTCAGACTGTTCCAATGCAGTTTGGATTATGTTCTGGTCTTGTAAGAAGTCTTTAGAAATCTGTTATATAGGGGATAAGGACCGTCTGCCTGCACAGTAATGATGTCTGGTGTCAGATTTCAAGGCGTAGGGATTCGTGATCTGCTGAATTCGCTCTGCAGATACGATTCGACAGGCAACAATGTGTGGCCCAGATAAGATACTTTGATGTCAAACCCAGGTGGAAAGATTGAACCGACAACAAATGAAGTGGCCCAAATAAAAAGAATTGGAAAAGTGAATTTCATAAATGTCTATGAGTTTCCCCCCCCCCCCCCCCCCCCCAATCTTCATAATGAAGAATGTGAATGATGCACGAACAACCAAATAATAATTGGGGCAGGGAGAAGAAAGAAAAAAAAATCTAAGAAATACTTTTCTTATATTGCAGCCAGCTGTAGATATTTCAGCCTCCTTATACAATAGGTCTACAGAGCTATGTTTGAACTATGAGACTTTTATATTTATTTAGCACCTTGTAAAAGTTTACAATGAATACGAATTATGATGTAATGAGTTTGAACTTGAGTCTGTTTACTACACTGCTTGGCCACGACACTTCAGAAATAGCAGTAGAACTGGATAGAACACAAGTATATACAAAGTATTATTGGGAAATCTGTCAGTAATGTCCCACGTTGTCAAATAACCACTCGAAAAAGGTGTTTTTGGGCATTTTTACAGCCAGACCCACATTTGGACCCCTACCAAATACCAATCAAAGGTGTGATTGGTCTATCCTTACATCAGGTCACACATATACACCTAGTTTATGACCAAATGTAATACAAAAGCAATCGGACATTTCACTTGGGCACAAGGGGGTCTCAAAAATGAAGAAAAATCATTCCGCGGGCTAAAATTTCAGTTTTTAAAGACCTAGGCCTATGCCTTGATATAAAAATGTCCTATGCTACTTTTGACAGTAGATTCTAGTTGATGGGGTACCAGGTACCCTGTATATTAATTTGCAGTTACATATCTTATCTCAATTTGTAGATAAAAATGCCCAAAACACAAAAAGTAAATTTGAAGGGGCGGGGCTTAAATTTTTAGGGGGTAATATCTCAAAAATGTTAAGGGGTAGGTTTCTAAAACTTGGTGTGTGTTCATGGCACCCATAGAGGAATGTTTGGGAAAAAAATTAGCAAAATCTGAGACGGAGCCTGCCCAACATTTCAGAATTTTAGGTGATTTGACACGGAATGACCCACAGTTTATTTCTGTTGTGCTGAATTGTTCACACATTACCTTGAATTGATAGTCCGCAAAAGAAAATTGGATGCATTACGCAGCTTGGATGTTTCCATGGGTATAGTGGTGTCATATTTTGCCGCCAGCAACACACTTTTTCCTCCGTTTCAGTTTGACAGTCATTTTCCTTTTGGCCACTGAGACTGAGAGAGATTCTTTTCAGTTTGAAATGTGATGCCACTCTGAGCTCTTCTTGCATGCAAAAACAATTTCTCCCTTCTAAAAACCAATTATTGCAAATGGTGTTTTGATATTATTTCATCTCTGCATTAGTCTTGTGTGCCATCTCGTTTCATGTGCCACAAAAAGAAAAAGAAGAAAAAAAGTAATAACAAAAAACATTTAAAAAAATATCCCATTAAAGTTCCCTAATGAGATCAAAGCTCAGAGTCCAAATCCAATCTGTTTCTCTGCTGGCTATCAGTAGTTTTCTCGGCTAGAACGTGACAAAAATACTTCTCGGGGTCAGACATTGAAGGAGAAAAAAAGAGATAATTAATTTAGGGAATAATAAGTTGCACAGTGACTCCAAACTTCAGTGGCTGTAATTGAGCCACCAGCAAATAGCTCAGTCAGTGCGTCATGGTTGGGATGGTGATGACCAATCACCTCAAAGCTTCATCCTGGCGTAGGTTTTTTCTTTCTTAAACATAGATCAAAGTATTAACAAAGATACAATCACATTTGACAATCATTAAAATGTTTACTTTGTCTGCATAGATCATATTTTTATATCAACTTGCCTACGCTGAAATGTTTAGTGCCCTTTTCTTAAAGTGCGCATATGTGAAACTGCTAGGTTCTTTATACAACATACTATTAAAAGTATACAATACATTTATCTTTGGCATTTTAATTTCACAATGTCTCTTCTTTAGACTTCTAATGTGTTTTCTAAATACGTAGGATAGGAGATTTTTTTTAAGTCCTTGAAATTGGGAAAATATTTACAGAGTTTAATTTTTTGAGGAATAAACTGGATTTACTCAAAAGTGCTCTTTGCATAATTTAAAGAGGTGGCCTTTATATCTTCTTAAAGCTGATCAGAAGGTTACACCCCTGTTTTCTGGCACAGTTAATGTGTTTTCCTTATCGTAGTTATAACCCTAACCCTCACCCTGGCGTGTAGATCACGAGGGGTTATTGAAACATAGGGTTGTCAGAACATAGAGCAGTCACCCACCAGACACTTGTGAGACATTAATTATGTGTGGGTGGGAATGTCTAATCATTTAAACAAAGGACTTTCTACAACGGGAACATTACATCCTCAATAGCAAAGTTATCTTTGATTTATTACAGCTGTATGCAATTTGACAATTGCTCAATAAGACCTTTAAAGTCCAACAACTTGGATCTACTCCAAAGTGCACTTTACTTATTTCATAGAGACGTGGTTGTCTAAGTTTTTAATGCTAAATAAAAACTTATCAAAAACTGATTGTGTGTGTGGGCGACTTGTCTACCCGTTTCAACCAAGAACTTTCCATAATTTTTTTGGTATACCATCAATTGGCAATCCACTTTGTTCAAATGCTATGAGACTTACTGTCTGAAGTTTAAATTTTGGACAAACAATGGTACGAAAGAGTGGAAGAAATAGCAGTCCTCAATTTGGTGGAGTGCTTAAAACAAATGAAACAGTAAATAATAATAATATGATGATAATAATAATAATAAGTTGGGAGGCTAATCATCCTTACTCGCAGCTGAGAAGCTGAGTTGCAAGGGGCACTCCTACATTGTGTTTGTCCCTTTGGCAGCCAGCCACATAATTTTTGAGTAATTGGGACGAAATCTGCTGCAACTGCAGGCCAAACACATTTTTGCCCCTCTGCACCACCCACTCCCACAGCCTTTATGAGGCCTGGTTGATCTGTATAGAGGAAAAGTGTTCTGGTTTCTGGATCAAGTCGCATTGGCATTGGATTAACATTAACCGAGACCATGGGTAAATCTTACGGGTGGCCGCGCTTGATTATTCAACATAGGTAAACGAACCGAAACAAACCCACCGACTTACTAAATGTAAGAAGTAACTATAACTATAAATGTAAATAGTAGTGAACTTGCGGGTACAACCATGTGTATAATCTCTTTTGGGAGGAGTGTTGGCTCTGAAAAGAGCCGGTTTTTCAGAGCCAACACTCCTCCCAAAAGAGATTATACACATGGTTGTACCCGCAAGTTCACTACTATTTACATTTATAGTTATAGTTACTTCTTACTTTCAACACCATGCAAAGCTTCAAACACCACTTACTAAATGTAATCACTTGAGGGCACTATACGCCAGTGACCTTTAATCGGATGTGGCAAAATATATGACCTAGGTTGTAAACAATGGTTGAAGAGAAGCACAGCAAATAAAAGTAAGAAAAACAACGCAAGCAACAAAAGGGACGCAATTTCTGAGTTCTGTATACTGCTGCAACAACAACTTGAATGTGAACATGACCAGTAAATGTATGTGGTAGCTCACTTCCTTGTGTCATGTGACTCATGGCAGTGCAGTGAACCGGACGTGATATTTTTTGGGTCAGTTTTACCGCGTTGACGATGCGTGCACACCAGCCTTTTTGGCTCGGATTGGTTTGACCATGGAGGTAGACCTTGGCATAAGGTGGCCAGTTAAACTACGTAGTGGACTTTTGTACTTTTCCTTGCACTTAAAATGGTCAAGTTACCCATTTTAGTTAGTTTACCCCAACAAAATTGAATGCGAATATGGCTTTAGTCCATTGAGATTTGAACTTTTTTGTTATAGGACATATGCAATAAGAAGGAGAATTGATTTGCATTGGGACAATGGAACGGAAGTCCTCCTAGTGTAGCCTGTATGTGTGGGTTAGGGGAGTTGACTGACATATCAGTTTCCTAGTGCTCAACTCGTTCTTCATTCTCGTTCTATGTTTCTTATTGTCTCTTTGAAAAGAATTAATAGGATGTCAAGACATTTTGTACCAATTGAGAATCTGATGTAAAGATCCTAATTGTTCCAAAAGAAGAAGCGTCACTTGTTTAATGCAGAATTGCTAACAAAGTATTAGTGCGTTGGCAGACATTTTCGATCCCACCCCCCCCCCTAATTAACTTGATTATCCCCTTTTGAAGGATCACACACAGTGATTTCTTTTCCATCTTACCATGAAGGCCAACCACAGGTATGATCCCATCTGATTATCACCTGCACTAGCTGCTCATCAAGCTCTGAAAAGCTAATCAAATTCAACCTCTCATAGTCGGAAGCCAATTATCCCAGCAACAAGGTCTCCCCCCTCCTGTCAGTTTCTCTACTTTTGTTTCTTTTTTTCATGTTCTTGATTTGCAATGTGATTATGAGACTGAGAGTTCTGTCGCCTGAGACTCTAGAATGGTGTTGTTAGTGGCAGTATTGTTGTGATAAATGATGGTGACGGCTGGGTGCAATAATGACTGCTCTACTGCTGGTGGTCAGATTGGCTAATGATGACCAATTTCTCAGGTCCTCCATCCAGTTGACTGTTATGAAATTACTTGAACAGAATCTAATTTACCTTTAGCTTTTTCACAAGTGGCAGCTGAGGGATCAAATTCAAACATTTTTTGTTTAATGCAATGATCAGTGAAAGTGAAAACCTGTTAGCCATCCTGTGTCTAAACTTATTTGACGATTTGGTTCAAACAAGGAAAACTAGAAATACAAGTTCGTTCCCAAGTTGTTTTTATAGTTTTTTAAACTTTCATTTCATTTCGGTTTATTTAACCTGGGTTACCCCATCATTTTTCAATGAACTGTTCTCCCTCGGGGCCCTGGGTACCTAACATATAAAAAATACACACTTAGGATGAAATACAAAAGCCACTATGTAATAGATGTTAAATTTGCATCAGGGGATAAAGAGTATCATTTGGTTATATCCATACACCGATGTGTGTAAAGCGCTGTGTACTCAGTACTTTTGCAAGTCTTGTGAAAAAATCCACATGCATATTACTCAGACGGGATTCGAACCCACGACCTTCGCCATTCTAGAGCAGATGTCTAACCAACTAGACCACCGAGTAGCTAGAGGCAGTTCAAATCCTATTTTTTAGCAGCGATACCCACTGCTGAAACAAAAGGTGCATGTTTTGGTGTTTATTTCATACTAGTTTCAGTTAAAGCAGTCTGGCAAGTTAGAATTGAATTAGACTGGCTTCACACAATTGTCTATGAGACTAGGGTATTTTCAAATCACAAGAAGGAACTCGTAGCATCTGGTTAACATGTATTCAGCTTGCAGATGCACAATTTTTTATTTATTTTCGCTCTGGCTCCCCACCAGTCCTAGAATTGTTCCCAGGTCCAGGACAGTGTGCTATGGTGACTGGGCCTTTTCACAGATTGGACCTGTTCTCTGGAATAGACTACCCGATTTTATCCTGAACATTGTTTCTCTGGAAACTTGCAAAATAGAACTGAAGACACTGCTCTTTACACAAGCATACATGTACTGCGTCTAGTTGCTCAGCTTTGAGTTTTCGCAATGTTTGATCATTGTACATCTTTTTCATCTTGCTGTAGCGCCATGAGTAATATATTTTAGAATGTGCTCTTGATAAATCCATATAATATTATATTAGGCCTATGCTTTTTATTTTCTATGATATAAATTTTGGAAGACACATCTTTTTGATGGCAGTTTTTTTTTCCTTTTTTCTCTCTGGACTACTCCTGGTCAAGATGTTTTTAGTGTCCGAAGATTTAAAATAAATAAATAAATAAATATGTATATATATAGGCCTATATGAAATATAAACTGAGCCTGGTTTAATTCATGTGGATTCAGATGCGCTCATCACGTTCTTCTTTTTATCAGAAGTTAATGGTTGGATGTTGTTTGTATTGCATCTTACGAGCAAATGTCCTGCTGCATTCTGGAATTCTGAACCCCAGTCACGTATACATGGCTGCCGTCTGAGTTAATCAATCAAACGTAATGTAACTGTGGAGAATTTTCCAGACGACCCATTTCTAATAGGAAGATAAAAAGATGGCCAAGAAGGTGAAGATAATGCGTAATCTGTCTAAAGCTACCAGTTCCACTGTAATGACACAATCTCATTATTTTTGAATACATGCACTCTCTCCTGGTTAGGTTTTTTATTTATGCAATAAGTTGTTTGATATAGAGGAACAGTTTTCACGGCTGTGACTTTGGCTTTGGCATGAGTTTTTGCTTGATGAATAGGATTTTTAAGTTTGGAACTGGTTCAAATGGATTTGGTTTGTGAGATTTTTGTCTGGGCAATTAATCCGGAGTGTTTTTAAAGTTAATGATATCTTAGTGCCATCTTTTCATGGTTTCACTGAATTATTTGGTTCATAGAAATTTGACCAAAATTATCTTAACCACATTACTTCATATGAAATCCTTTCTCAAAAATAGTTTATACTATCAATAGCTGCAGTGCTCTCTCCAGTCAGTTTTTGTGGTCTTCAATTTGTTGAGTATTTACCAATCTATGACTCCACCTTTAAATGCACAGACTTGTTCAGTGAGAAAGCAGTGAGGTTTCATCTTTGAATGAACAGAGATGAATTCTGAAGCTGCAGCACAATTTAGGAATGTGTAATGATTAAGGTAAACTCCTCTGACTCTATGGTATCGGCACCTGTATTGAATGTTTCGCTCAGTTATGTTGACTTAAAGGAAAAACTTATTTCTGGAAGAAGAGCTGACATACTGCATTTGTTACACCAGAGGAGCAACAGGGTCAACACAACTGATATTTTTCAGACTGCTGTCAGGCGACCTAAGACAATTAAGCTTAGCAGATTTTGCAATCAAAAATTTTCACACTTTTTACTCTGGCGTACAGGGCCTTGTTCTGTCTATGATTTTTTTTCTCTCTGCATACTTCAAAACCCCACAGACATCCGTGACACTTTTTATTTGGCACACCTCTGTGTTTGATTTTCTTCTGCATAATTCAAAAACCCATGTACATGATGAGCACTTTTTAAATAACTAATTTTTGAATCTGATGATGAAAGATTGATGTTTTTGCAGTCCTCTCAAATTGATATAGCATATTTTTGCTGAAAGATGATGTGTCTGGAATACTTTTTTACTTAAAGCTCCTTGTGACCTTTCCAGCAATCGATCATATCTGTCATCAGCGGAAAGCCATTAGCAGTGCCTCATGAATCAAACCGCTATTAAGCATCTTTATCATGGCCACTCAAGTCTACCTCTTTCTAATCAATTTTTGGGTTGACATAATTGCACAATGCTATTTGGATAAGGAGGGCAAGAAGTATGTTGTCCGCATAACCCACACAAATGCAATGTATTTTTTATACGAGTACAAATGACATCATTCATGTGAAGCAATTTAACTTAATGACTGTAGGACCCACTGCTTCCATCAAGCTGGTCAGTCCTCAATTGGCAAGGTCAGTCCTCAATTGGCAAGGTCAGTCCTCACTGAGCAAGGTCAGTCCTCACTGAGCAAGGTCAGTCCTCACTGAGCAAGGTCAGTCCTCACTGAGCAAGGTCAGTCCTCACTGAGCAAGGTCAGTCCTCACTGAGCAAGGTCAGTCCTCACTGAGCAAGGTCAGTCCTCACTGAGCAAGGTCAGTCCTCACTGAGCAAGGTCAGTCCTCACTGAGCAAGGTCAGTCCTCACTGAGCAAGGTCAGTGGTTGAGTTGGTAAACACATCTACTGCAAAATGTGAAATGCCTTTGGTTCAATTCCCATCTCTGTAATCTGTGGCTTTCTTCCCTAACTGCAAAACTCTCAAAGGATTGAGCACTGTGTGCTACATTCAGGGACCAGTTTCATGGCTCTGCTTACTCCAGAATTCTGCACTTAAGGTCCATAAAATCATTTGCTTAACAGGGCACTGAAAGCGGAATTCTGAAGTAAGCAAAGCCAAGAAATTGTGTCCAGATCACAACCATGACATCACATGTTGGTCACTAAAAACAGCTAAACTTCATGGTTTATTATATGAAATTGTATCTCGGTTTAGATGTTGATACTCATTGATTATTAGAAACACAGACAATCTTGACTGTCCAATCCCCCCCCCCCCCCAACAACAACAGCCCTTAACAAACAACTACAATTACAAAAGTCATTTGTGCTTCTCATGGTCTATTTTTCTCTGCTTTTCAAATTAAGTTTTTCTCTTTTCAAAAATCTTCCTTTTCTTTCATGTTTAAATTATCCAGTACCCGGGGGAAAACAAAAAATTGGAGGGAGATAACTATATATTGACCAGTTTGAAATTAGCCATCCAAACCATCAACTAGAACAACACTGCACCGTTGTGACAGGTACCGGAAATTGTTGCGAAAGACGATATGTGGCCATCAGATACTCTTCATTGCTGCTTCACTTTGATGTCAAAAATGTCCATCTTGTTCCTCACGGACAACCTAGAGCATCATGGGAAATCAAAGTAACGAACTTGAGATGCAAGGCGCCCCCCCCCCCCTAAAAAAAAGGGGGGGGGAATTATATTACACCTATTGGACACTAAACTCTAGGGGAGGCTAGAATTGATCATGTTGTGATCTTCACCGCTGTACCTGCTGTGAGTACCAGTGTTGGATAGCTCACAAAGTACTCCTCTTTCTTTGGATTGTGTTACAAGCGGACAAAATAATAATAAATTCTGTACTGGGGCCGTTTGGATGAAAAACAACATACAGCAGAGCTGCCAATACTCCCTGATTTTGCAGTTCCCTGAAAATTAACAAATCTATCCATTTTCTGATGACCTATTTTGAAAATATCCCTGATTTGTTGAAACTTCTTCCCTATTATGTTGAATGTAATTCTAAATATCTCCCTGATTGTTGGACAAAATCTCCCTAATTGCTAGATGCAAATGTTGACAGCTCTGCAAACAATCCAGCTGGGAGTTAACCTTGCATTGCTTTTAAGCAAATAATCAATACAGTGTGCATTGTTGTTATTTTCTAATAACTGATACTCTCTAACCATTAAAGTATTGAAAAATGTGTGGAGGATATTGACATATTTGTCACCGCCATCTTGTCTTCCTGGCCTACAAATCAATGTAATCAAAGTGAGGCTAGGTGGTTAAATTTATGTTGGAAGAGAACTGTTATTTCTATCAGAGTTCAGAGAATCTGAAACATGGTGTGGAAGGGTTTTTCAGAGAAGCTGCATTGATTTGTTTGTCTTAATAAACTTTCAAATCTTACATGAGATAATAGTGAACAAAAACAAAAATCAAAAGGCAACATCTAGGTCCAGGGTGAAGCAACAGCTTTTGAACCCCAGCCTATGGACGGACAGACAAAAGACAGACATACATGAAAGACATCACATGAACAAGTGTAAGACAGTAATCAAGGCCATTGTTATTAACCCTATTAACCCTATTCTATACTTAATGTGCTTTAATAATGGTCTCAAGAATAAAGTGTACAGGCGTAATGTATCATATGAGACACTCAGAACTATACTTTACCGAATGAAACAATCAGACAAATCTCAAGATAGTCTTCAATGGACACCACAAGTAGCTGTTAATGGATTATACATGTACATACACCCAGTTCCTGGTACTATAAAATTTGTACGAACCCACTGATAGTAGGAGTAGTTCACCAGAAAAAGTATAATGCTACTGGTATATATTTAACTTTTTCACTTCGAAGCTTCAAAGTTTAGTAAATTTGTTAAGCAGCACATTCTGGTTCGCCATTTTAATTAAGACAGGTCCTGATAGGGTAGATAAGTGGCAGACAAATTTCTCAAGAAAGTAGAGTCTACAATTTGAGAATCGCTCTAATGATTATGTGTTCCGTTTCGCCACTTCAGCACCCACTCCCGATCATGGGCTGCTGATGTTTTGGTACCGTCTTCTTTGATTATTGCCCCTCAACAGGATTAGGCTAAGTTTTTTGCTCTTCGGGAGAAAGCTGTCCAGAAATAAAGAAAAGAAAAGGGGGCTACACGTCGCTTTTGATTTGAACACTTTGTCATGATGCTAAGAAGTAGAGCACCTTAAAAGCATTTTAATACCTGTCTGTATTACATGTAAATGTAGTTTCCAAGTATGGTTTTATTACCGCTAAGTGATCATTATTCTTTCTTGTCGTTTCTTACATGTACCTTAATGCATCATCATCTATCTTCTTGACCGGACGCCTCTTTTCTTGACTCCTCTTCTTTGCCAACTTCTTTGACATTTCGCCTCTGATTATCTAACAGGTAAGTCCAATTTTGACTTCATAAATGTTGCTCGGTGTGTCTGTGTATTTGTACAGCTCCATCATTAGGTGTTCGGGCTTAGAAGCCCGAACAACTCTTTGTTATTGTTCGTTTTTTTTTTCATTTTTAGTCTTCTTCTAAAAGTCGTTTGTCCGCAGGCAAAAGCATAGTTGCGAACCTTGGATGACCTTGAAACTTTGCATGTAGTTAGAGTATAACTAGGAGATGCTGAGTAAGTTGTGACGTCATGATTACGTCATCAGGTGTCGAGTTACAGTGAATCAAAGTTTAATATTTCAAAAAATCATAACTCAAAAACTAAACAATGGATTTCTACAATCAATATATCATCGGACAGGTCTTTTAAAACCCAACAAATGCTACACAAAGAGTGACCCCAGTTTACATTGACCTACGGCTCAAAATGTACGTTGAACATTTGGTTAGTATTAGCCCGCAGAAGCACGGGGCTGGCTGATCCGCTCTTTTGATCACAATCTACGAATACTGTGTGTAGCACACAATTAACCTGAAACGTGCAAGGTTCAAAATCCATCAAACATGTTTGTAGTCTAGTCGCTGTTCAAGGCTCGCGCAACCTGATTTGGTGTTATGCTTTGTTAGTCTCTAAAACAGCCGTCTATGCAAACCTAGCAAACAATCAAATGTCAGGCTTTTGATCGTGCGCTTTTAAAAGACTTTTGATTAAGTATGTAGCGGGGTCACATAAACTTGAAATTTCACATACAGTTACATAATCATAATGAAATGAAACAGCATCAATAACGTCATGATGACGTCATCAGGTGTCAAATTACAAGCAGTTTTTTGTATTAAAAATTTAATCTTTGAAAATCTATATCAAATCAGAACAAGAGACCTTGGGTTGCCTTCAGCGGGATTATATAGAGGTAATCTTGTAGGTCTTAGTTTTTTATTTTGTGCGTGACATTTCATGACCTCTTCTTCCGGTCGAAACCGGAAAAGCCTTGAAATTTAAAAGTGTCAGTTTTTTAGAAGAACGGGCCTGGCTGTTCCGCTCCATTGATCACAAGGTCCAAAGTCCATCAAACATGCTTGTGGTCTAGTCTCTGTTCAAGGTTCGCGCAACCTGATTTTGACATTACGCTTGGTTAGTCTCTAAAACAGCCGTCCATGCAAACCTCGCTATAACAATCAAATGTTAGGCTTTTGATCGTGTACTTTTTTATACTTTTGCTGAATGCTTGTCCTTTTTAAATAGAGGACCGGCCTCCTTCCCGTGTCTCTTAAAATATAATATAAGAACAAAGAAGATGGTTAACACGAAAACGTGAAGAAAAGAAAAAAATTGAAGAACTCTTGAGATGTTTGCGACTCGAGATTAACACCCACAATGAAACCATGAAGTGTGGTGATTCGTTTCACTCTATACATTGGGCAGATAAAACTCTTACTTTATGTTTCTGATCGGGCGAAATTGAAATAGTATTTGTATTATTTTAGTAACGTTATTCTCAAAGGTCCAGCTTTAAAATTGCGTGCATTGGGTGAAATGTCCGAAGAAGAAAAAAACAAGAAGAAGAACAAGAACAAGAACAATAACTAAACACTATACGTGTTTCTCCTTTAGACGAGCAAAACCTGTTCCGGTTTATTTTACTATACGATCCAGACCCTGAACCTGACCCTGAGTCAGGCAGTAGACAACTACCCTAAACGTAACACAACCCTCTCATGTGGCTCTATGACCAAACCCTAACCACAACATTGATTTTGAACCTGACCCTTACTCTTAACAACGACTCTAATCCTAACCCTACCCAGACAATGATCATTATCCTGACCCCAGCCGTAACTTCCTGACCTTTGACCGATCATTAAAACTTGATAAACTTTCCAAACTTATGTTGCCAAACATTACTATACTGGTCTGTCCTCAGGCACCCGCGGACTTGTTATATTCTAAAAGAAAACGTGCCCAAAAATTGTTCTTTTTCTATTATATTGGGCCGGGTCTCTACTTCATAGTAACCTTTTTTGTTAACTCAATAGTGTCCATAGAGCAGTGTTCAGCTCTTTGTTCAGTTAAAACTTGTAAAATTGAGCCTTTTGCTGCGATATTAGATTTGTTTTTAATTTTTTGTTCTACCTTTCTTTCTTTCTAAAAACAATTTATTGCTAAAAGTTAATTTAAAAACAGACTTTACAAGATGTTGCAGGTACGGCTTTTATCCACATGATGAAGATTCATTAAAAATGATGGGGACATTTTGATACAACGCCTGCAATAAAAACCAACGGTGTGTATATATGCCCCAGGAACAGCGCAGGAAGATGATTATATCGTTTTGCTTATTATAAGGGTGGCGGCAGATAATTATGTCCTCTAATAGAGCTTGTTTTACGAAGAAGAGTCCTGAGATAAACAAGAAGAACAAGAACAACTAACGATTTTTTTTATATTTTTAATTTTTTTACAAAAACAAGGTAACCAGATTGTTATATGTATTAACAAGCTCTAAGTCGACAGTGCGTGCTTTTTGATGATGATCATCATTTTATCACAATAAGCCTTCACAGAATTATCTGCCGCCACTCTTAAAATAAGCAAACCGATCTAATCATCTTCCTGCCACTATTCGTGAGCCATAAAAGTTACACACTGTTGATTTTATTGCAGCCGTTGTTTCAAAATTTCTCAATTATCATTATTTTGTTCAATCTTCATCATAAGCTGTACCTGCAACATGTTGTGAAGTCTGTTTTTATATTAAAATTCAGCAATAAATTGTGTTTAGAAAGATAGCTAGGTAAAAATAACAAAACAGTTTATTAAAAATAGGCCTACTCTAATTATCGTACCTATTGGCTGAGTTTCTCAAATTTAAACTGACCAAAGAGTTGAACACTGCTCTGATCTCTGCACCATTAAGGTTTTTCATGTATGAAGTAGAAAACTGGGCCCAATTTTAAAGAACTGCTTAAGCTCAAAAAGAGAATAAAGAATTTTTGGGTACAGTTCTTTTAGAATAATAACAAGTCCGCAGGTTTAATCATGACGACAGGCCAGTATTAATGTTTGGCAACATAAGTTTCTACAAACACTAAATCTCTAGTTGCTTTTGTTTTTGTTGAAAATCTCATGATACATAATTTGCTTGTACCAATTAAAGGATTGTTTGTAAATACATTAAGATATCGTCATGTGCCCAGAAGAAGGGCGACGCAAAGTACCCTTTTTCAAGTAACAAAATGGCTCCATACAAAAAAATGCAGCATAACTGTTGCATTTTTGTTGCTAGAATTATCCCAAACAGATGCTTTCCCATTCCCATGCATAATTTAACCTTCCAATGATGACTAATGAATGGCTGAAAACCGATCAAACTGTCAAACTCAGTTGTCTTGAAACACAATTTTACACATTAATTGCTTACACGCTTTCTCAGGTAACTTTTTTTTCCCTGTCCTTCTTCCACGCACATGAAAATATTCTACTGGTACAGCAATTTTTTCTAGGAGGTTGAACTATGAAGGTTTGGGGTTATTGAGGCTGAGAAACAATCCTTTATTCACATTCAGCTTTTCGACAGACATCTTTTGATAGATTGATCACACATTGCTTCACAAATACATTGCAGTATTTTTCCCTTGGATTTGTTTGTTTTTTATGTTTTGTTTACATTTCTTAGTCATGCAAGCAGTTTGAGAGACAGAGACATTGTTAAACATTGAATGTATCCTTGTATTGAGAAGGTACTAGCAAAGGACTGTGGTGAAGGATTCAGTCAAAGTTAAATGGGAAGAAAAAATATGCAAAGCGAAAAAATTACCAACTCTTTGATTTTAAGAAACTTTAGTTTTTGAAGGGTTCACTTAGAATGCCATGTTAAAACATTAAGGAGTGAATGGAAAGAGAGGTTGATCAGCAAAATAACAAACATTCAGGGCTGCTTGGTGCAGGCCTTGAGAGGGCAAGGCCATTTCCATGCAAATTTTTAGAGTCTATAGACGATGTGACCTGTGACATCACATGTTTACAAAAGAGCCACAGAACCTGGACTTCCGGCAGGCACATTTGTACACAGATCAATGGAAGAAAACAACAAATCTTATGTTTTATGGAGATTGCACTGTCTGATTTTTCTCAACTTTTGATATGAAGAAAGGGGGGACATCTCAAAAGCTGTACAGCTGTTGCTTTTGTAAATTTTGAATTTATGTGAAAATTATGACACAAAATGTAAATTTTCCCATAAAGCCTGTGCAGTATCTTGCCCAGCAGGAAACGCTTTAGAATGTACAAGGTCACCTATCTGTAAACAAATGTAACATGGTCTATTGGTAATGTTTGAAGGGGCACGAGGCCAAGACCAGGGCAACAGAGAACATGCCAAACACTGCCTCTGTGTAAATCCAGGCCTGTTGGAGGCAGTTACACTTATTGCCAGATATCTCTATTGTTTTTCAGAAGTGTGAGCATGATCAGAAAGCCATTAACAATGGAAAATTACTGGGTATATGTGCTGCCACCTATGTACAGCATCCCAAACTTCGTCTAGTTATATTAGATAGTTTCTTGATTTAACCAATGGGAGGGGATCAAAAGGGCAGATTCAATATGCCACTGTCTGTATTGATTGAGTGAATTGTAGAGAAATGTATCAATGTTGGATTAATAGTTAACTATACAACAAGGCAAGCTTGAACATGTATCTGACACATTGAAGGTATCATTACACATGTGCACATTTTTGTAATGACAATTCTGCTCAAAGATTTTGACAGCCGTTAATCCCTGGGGTAATGCTCTGTAAATGCCATACACCTGTTTAACATGAAAGTGTCGATACATTGTCATGCTGCCCCGAAAGACTAAAAATGACCTTTCCACACTTCAGGATCCATGTCCTTAGAAACAAAATCACAGAAAGTTTATTGGTGAACCTGATCCCCCCCCCCCATGTTTGATTCACACTTGCTGCAATTTCCCCTGGGAACAATGGGACCTATTGTATGGGAAACCATAAGGTTGTCACAAGCAAGGGTATTAGATCAGCCTTGTTCCCATGGGTGTGTCAATCTCCCCCTGCCATTTCAAACCATCAGTTCATCAAGCATTTTTTATTGTAACCCTTGGAATTGTGTAATTTCAAATGTGTAAACATATGCAGTTTTGGAAACCATAGGGCAGTCATGCTTACCCCTACTCCTGAGCAATGGTTGTAGCTCAACCTTGTTCCCATGGGTGTGTAAAGTGCCACCTGCCTTTTTAACATGTCAAGCTAACTCCTCAATGTTAACCCCTGGAATTGTGTAATTTAAGTGTGCAGAAATATGCACAGTGTAATTAGCCGTTAACAAGCCTGCTCAAGCATTATAGCCTGGCAATAGAGGCATCAAGTCATAGAGCAACTAGTCCCTTCTCATTCTCCTTAGATCGTGCATTTGTAGATCTTGCTACATGTTTTACCTGCATGCAGTTTTGGGTGACTACATAAAAACATGATTTATTTGAAGTGCATGGTGTCAAACACTTGTATCATTGACACCTGCATGCTGAGTGCCCTTAACGCTCAAAAACACTCAAAAGTTGTCTTCAAGCGATTGCTTAAAGTCACTTGTGTGAGCAATTCATCATTGTTTGTTACAGTGTCTCCCTTCCAGGGGTTAGTGACGAGAGGGATCGATACAGCTCACACTGCCCATGGGAATGAGGCTGGGGTAGTTGTATTAGTTTTACAAGAAGAAGCTTCCAAAATACCAAGGTCAGCATTCAAAGTATGAAAGGGCATTAAAAGTTTCTTGGCATTTTCCAGGGAAGTTTACCTTTTTGATAATGGTTTGAAGCATCCTTTAAAGCAACCTTTAAGCTTCCACATGTGGCTGTAAACAGTTTAGGGACACAAGGTGTACATGCTCTATGTATCGGGATTTTTTATCTGGGATCTTCAATTTCTGTACTTAGAATAAATTTTTAAGCAAATTGTTTCAAAATGTGTTTCACTGGTCCTAAAGAGCATACCACCCAAGAAGAAATTGTTCATCAGGAGACACACAGTGAACTTTACAGACTTTTAACATCATTTTATAAAATATGTGAAATAGCTGAAAGGGGAAAAGGAAAACACAATTTGTTCATTTTTGGTTGGTGGTGTCATACCCAAGTACTGATCCAGAAATTTTACCAGGAAGGGGTCCCCCTAAAAAAAATAAAGCCAAAATTGTAATTGGAGGATGGTGTTTTTTATGGGTACGATGCAGGCGGGCAATCACAGGTGTTTAATGTTTCCAGATAGAGTTGAATAATGGAGGAGGGAAATAAAAGATAAATTTGATAAGAACATTAAATACAAAGAAATCTGTTATATATTTTGTTATGATGTAGATGCTTATACAAACAAGTTACCGGGATTTGTCTGACATGCTCAATATTATTTAAATTTATTTATGTCCTGCATGCCTGTATTGCAACAGAAAAAAATAGGTGTTTTTAACAGGTCGTTTGTCACCCTAACAAGGAATAGTATCACCATTCCTTTAGAATAACAGATTTTGTGTGTCCATGGGATGTTTTGGAAGTGATTTCTTTCCTCACTACATTACCCTTTATTCATTCCGGAAATTACTTTGTGAAAGTGGACTCTTATTCCACATAAGACGACGAATTCAGCAAAACCAATTAAACGACCCAAGATTTTATCTCCATGAATCTTGGGCATACATTTCTGGCAATCTCAGACGTTGCCAGTATTTATTAACACCGGCTGCTTGTCTTTGAGTTTCATCTGATCAAAATTTATGGTGATACACATCTAACTGTCGTCGGATGTTATTGCATTTAGACTTAGTAAAGGGAGTATTAGAAGGCCAAAGAATAACCTTCCTCTGTTTTTTGTTTGTTTTTGTTTTGTTTTAATAAAGTGTTAGCCAAGGGTCATTTGTAGGTTTATTCATTTTGACAATTTCCAAACATTAACACAGTTGATGTTGTGCTTTTCATTACCAATGTGCAAAGGCACTTTGAAAAAAGGCAAATTTTTTCTACCCTGAAGTAGCGAGGGTCGAAATAGCTTCTAGACCAGCTGATGACTCCTGAGGTTTTTGTGCCAAAATTTATTTGTTTTTTTAACCCTCTTGCTGTCTGACCATTCAATACCATTCACTGTGGTTTTGAATGATAGATAAGCTATGCCAGCCTTGCAATATGATACCATGAGGGAATGCATACACACAGTACACAGTTAGTTCTGTGCACAGTTGTGCCACCATACACAACTTTGGCAGTTGAATGGTTTCAAATTGTTGGTCAACTCACTTGAAAATGTTGCGAACAGTAGGAGGGTTAATTCAGTCTCTTGGCTCTGGTCTTTCAAAACTGTTTTTTGGTTCAGAAAAAGTTGTGAACTGGAAGCCCTGTTGTTTTGTGGATTGTCTCCTCTAAAATAAAATCCTGGTGTTGGTTATAATTGGAACATACAGGAACTATTTCATATCATTAGGGACATGCTTTGTCATCAGATCTTAAAAGTGGAGTTTCATTTTCCTGCAAAGGGAAGCAATTTAAATATGAAGAATTTCAAAGATTTATGGTGGGGGCATGTTGTGGCCGAGCGGTCAGGCATACTTGACACAAGCTCTGTTTCTGATGAGTATAAAGTTTGTTTGAGTCCCGGTCTTGACACTTGTGTCCTTAAGCTCTTAACCATTATTGCTTCATCCTTCAGATGGGACGTAAAGCCATTGGTTCCATGCATGATGTATTGTGTAATGCATGTAAAAGAACCCAGTTATACTTATAGCGAGAAGGGGTTTGCCGCAGTGTTTCTGTCAGTGGTTGCCAAGTGCACCGCAGCACCTTGTAAATCCTTATAAGGTGCTACATAAATAGGTCTCATAATTCATAAAAACCTCAAAACCCGTCTAAAAAGTTATCAATGTTCAAGTGCTGGAGCACCCTATTACTTAGTGGATATGTGCACTATAAGACTCCAATATTATTCTTATATTATAAATCATAGTCTTGGCAGAATTCTCAAATATATACTTTAATGTGCTTTGAAATTGATTCTTTGAAAGGCCTTAGTGACAGTAAGTGTTATGAGGTCCATAATTGGAATTTCCTTTCCAAAGGGTGTTAAATGTTAAACACTTAAAAACCTGAAAGAAAAAATCACAATCCACAAACAAATAATTATCTTACAAAATGAATGATTTTTTGGCCAAATAACCACTTCGGAAGACCACTTTTGATCTTCTAAATTCCTTTTACCAGAAGCTCCAAAATATATGCAATAGCAATTTTATGAAATCCATTCAAATTGTAGTAGTTGTAAATGTGTTGTGACAAGAATTCTTGATACAAAGTAGGGGGATTGAATTTTCTTTGTGATGATCAAACCTCATGTGAACAGCATCTATGCACTTTCCAGAGTGAGCAGCTGTGATGTCAAATTTGTAAAGGTGTTTACATTTCATTTTAGGATGCAATATGAGTAACAGCAATATGATAACATTATTCGATTGGATAGTTACTAATATGTTTAGGTAAAAAAGTGTTTTTAACCTGATTATAATATGGTTCATCCCCTGAAGTTCTATATGATGTCCAACTGTTCTGTTGAAAATCTGTATGATCAACTCTTCAGGAGTTGTATCTTTGAAATGTTTCTAATTTGTTTTTGTAATTTTTACTTTTGTAATTTTTTGTTGGCCTTCATTAGCAGTCAGTTGGACAAAATAAATGTTGACCATGACTACTGATTTCAAATAATGCTTAAATTGTCTTGAACGAAAATACAAGAACCTTTCTTGTTTTGTATTTGTCCATTTGCCCCTTAAATGTCGTTCATCAATCAATACATTTCATCAGTGTCCTGGCTTTGTGATATTTGAATAAATATTCACATTAATACTTGCTGTGATTTTATCCAGAAGCCAGACAAGTCCCTTGGGCATTATGTGTTGTTTGTCCTGCAAAACAACTGCTCACTGAGGGGGAATGTAATGCAGGGGCTGCCCAAAGTGACAATGTCTGTGTCAGTTCTCAGCCCTGTGAGGGCGCTTGCAAGGGTTGAAGTGTTGGCATCGGATCCTTGAGGCACTGCCTCCAGTTACCAGTCAGGGGCTTCAATTTCATGCTAGCTGAAATGAAAATATTGGGAAAAAAGAAGAGAACAGAAGAAGAAAATGGATGAATGACAGGGTAGAAACTCTTGTGTGCACAATCATGCATAAACAGTGTTCAGTTCTAGCCAACCATGCGCAACTGTGTATAAGTGCAATCTCCTTGTGTAACACCGAAGATCGGAAAAAAGGTAATGAAATGAGAGGATAGGCATGGAGCACTGCCCAGGGAGGTATAAGTGGGTAGTAACCATTACAAGTCAATAGAGTAACATATGACAGCATTGGTTGTGTGGTTTTGTACACACTGTTTGGACGTCTTATTCCTGATTGGGACACCTGTTGGAATGATCTCTACACTCTCAATACTTTTGGGTCAAAATTTACTCAGATTCCCCGGGGGTCCAAACAGACCCATTTCAGGCTGATGCGGAAACTGGGTACCAGGAATTTTAACTTAGATTCTGTGTCAGTTTGACCCACTTCTGGGTCCTTTTGACACAGATTCCGGGTCATACTGACCCAGAAATGGGTTAGGCCCTACGTTACTCAGAGTCTGGGTAAATTATGATCTGGAAGTTTTAAGAGTGTATTGTCTTCCCATGGTTTATTATGCTAGGTGGCAATGGTGTGAGGTATGACTGTATAACAATAACATCCCCTCCCTTTTTATAAATTTCCCATCTTTTTAAAAACCAAATCCCTCTCTATCTCAGGCCAGTATACAAGTCCTTCACATCTGGTGCACTCATGAGAATTTTACAAAATGATGAACTTGAAAATGGCACTTCAACAATTGAATTATTTTATAGTCCACTGTAACAGTGCAGTGCGACTTAGAAACATTTCGGCAAGAGTAACATAACCTTACACTCCTGAAGTCAGAATGAAGTTATGTTGTTTTACTAGAATTCAGATGCAAGTGATTTTCATTACACCATGAATTAAAATGCTTGGATTATTCTGTCTCTGCATTTATAGCTTCACTATCTCTAGATTAACCAGCAATCATTGTATCATCTGATTATTTGAAAACAATAATTTGTACAGAATGGACAATAATCGTTAAAGAACAAAGCCTTGTGGAGGTCCAGTATTCATAGTTAAACGTCCGGTGATGCAATTTTTGATTTGAACTTGCTGTATACGGTCCTGCAAAAAGTTGATGATCCATAAAATCAAGGATGACCCGACCCCAAGTTTTGAAGCGTCAGAATGACCCTGTGTATATTTTGAGACTATTTCACCTGTTTACTTCTCACATTTATGCCGATTCCTTCTCCCTTATAACAATCTGAAGATTTCATCACCAGCCTGTCAATAACCCGTCCAGTCCACAATTATTATTTTCTGACTGGGAATTCGTCTGATGATAATTTAAGGCCCAATAAAGCTGTCCTTCCACTACTTTTACATCATGAGGAGGGATCATTCACAGAGCATTAAAAGCTTTTGAAGTGGTTTTCTATTGATTTAAGAAGACAATTTCTGTCATGGTGTAATTGCTAAATTTCAATGGAGAAAATAAAAATTGTTGATCGCCTCATGTCTTTCTGAAGCAGTTATTTTTCTGGATGACACATCTAATTCCAGTTATCATTGAGATATTTATTGATGACTGAAACTAATCATTTTCTTATGATGTTGGTAGAGGTACTTGTGGTTTTTCAACAATTCATTTGGCTTCTGCATGTCATGCATTTTTACACCAACTTTTCCGTAAATATAGTAACCAAATAAGTAAGCAAATTTGGACTCTTTGAGTCATCTGAGTGCCATGCAACATTGGAAACAATAGGATAAAGACGGTCAAATTTGGATGCCTCTCTCTCAAAGGGAGTGTATACCTTTGGCAATTACTCCAAAACTTTCTGACATACAAACTTACTTGGTAAGAAGCACTGCAGCTGTTGATAATGGATAACATTTTGAGAAACAATTCCCTTCAAAGGAATGTGGTTTAGAGAGAGGGATTCAAAAACATTTCAACCTGAGAAATGTTTTTCAGATTGTGTATTCCAATTACGGATTATTCTTCTATATCTCAAAAATGCTACCACCTTTTGAAATTAAATTTTCACAGGTTAGTTTGATTGTAGATATCTACATTTATATAGGATCAAAAACAGCCATTTATATAGGATCAAAAACAGCCATTTATATAGGATTAAAATAATCAAACGGTTCCAAAAACCAAAGGTGTACTTTGCTTTTAACTAAAACAGTTGCACTTTATGTGATTTTTTTTTTATGAGGTTGATTTATTTTATCAAGTCAAAGCATGCAATAACAAGTTCCATTCAAAGTTCCATTCAAAGTTCCATCCAAAGTTCCATTCAAAGTTCCATTCAAAGTTCCATTCAAAGTTCCATTCAAAGTTCCATTCAAAGTTCCATTCAAAGTTCCATTCAAAGTTCCATTCAAAGTTCCATTCAAAGTTCCATTCAAAGTTCCATTCAAAGTTCCATCCAAAGTTCCATTCAAAGTTCCATTCAAAGTTCCATTCAAAGTTCCATTCAAAGTTCCATTCAAAGTTCCATTCAAAGTTCCATTCAAAGTTCCATTCAAAGTTCCATTCAAAGTTCCATCCAAAGTTCCATTCAAAGTTCCATTCAAAGTTCCATTCAAAGTTCCATTCAAAGTTCCATTCAAAGTTCCATTCAAAGTTCCATTCAAAGTTCCATTCAAAGTTCCATTCAAAGTTCCATTCAAAGTTCCATTCAAAGTTCCATCCAAAGTTCCATTCAAAGTTCCATTCAAAGTTCCATTCAAAGTTCCATTCAAAGTTCCATTCAAAGTTCCATTCAAAGTTCCATTCAAAGTTCCATTCAAAGTTCCATTCAAAGTTCCATTCAAAGTTCCATCCAAAGTTCCATTCAAAGTTCCATTCAAAGTTCCATTCAAAGTTCCATTCAAAGTTCCATTCAAAGTTCCATTCAAAGTTCCATTCAAAGTTCCATTCAAAGTTCCATTCAAAGTTCCATTCAAAGTTCCATTCAAAGTTCCATTCAAAGTTCCATTCAAAGTTCCATTCAAAGTTCCATTCAAAGTTCCATTCAAAGTTCCATTCAAAGTTCCATCCAAAGTTCCATTCAAAGTTCCATTCAAAGTTCCATTCAAAGTTCCATTCAAAGTTCCATTCAAAGTTCCATTCAAAGTTCCATTCAAAGTTCCATCCAAAGTTCCATCCAAAGTTCCATCCAAAGTTCCATTCAAAGTTCCATTCAAAGTTCCATTCAAAGTTCCATTCAAAGTTCCATTCAAAGTTCCATCCAAAGTTCCATTCAAAGTTCCATTCAAAGTTCCATCCAAAGTTCCATTCAAAGTTCCATTCAAAGTTCCATTCAAAGTTCCATTCAAAGTTCCATCCAAAGTTCCATTCAAAGTTCCATTCAAAGTTCCATCCAAAGTTCCATTCAAAGTTCCATTCAAAGTTCCATTCAAAGTTCCATTCAAAGTTCCATTCAAAGTTCCATTCAAAGTTCCATTCAAAGTTCCATTCAAAGTTCCATTCAAAGTTCCATTCAAAGTTCCATTCAAAGTTCCATTCAAAGTTCCATTCAAAGTTCCATTCAAAGTTCCATTCAAAGTTCCATTCAAAGTTCCATTCAAAGTTCCATTCAAAGTTCCATTCAAAGTTCCATTCAAAGTTCCATTCAAAGTTCCATTCAAAGTTCCATTCAAAGTTCCATTCAAAGTTCCATTCAAAGTTCCATTCAAAGTTCCATTCAAAGTTCCATTCAAAGTTCCATTCAAAGTTCCATTCAAAGTTCCATTCAAAGTTCCATTCAAAGTTCCATTCAAAGTTCCATTCAAAGTTCCATTCAAAGTTCCATTCAAAGTTCCATTCAAAGTTCCATTCAAAGTTCCATTCAAAGTTCCATTCAAAGTTCCATTCAAAGTTCCATTCAAAGTTCCATTCAAAGTTCCATTCAAAGTTCCATTCAAAGTTCCATTCAACCAATCTAGTTTTCAGCGGTAGCATAATTTAATCAACCAAAACCCATTTTCCGGTTGCACTTAAACAGATTCAATAATTAAACATTAGCGAAGAACAAACTTTCAAAAGATTTCCTTTAAAACCCACCCCCCAAAAAGGTGTGTTGGACCTTTAATAAGATGCAAATCCTCTCAGAGATTTATTTTGAAAAAAATTATTAGCTGCTGAAAATAATTGTCAGTATATTTACTACATTTGACTGTGTTGTTAAATGTCATAAGTAACTTTATGCACGAACACTAATGTGATAAAATGAAGCCCTGTATCTATAAGCACATGAGTGTAGAATTCAATTACGACTGAAAATATCATTAAGCACCTAAAAGTATATTCATGTCCGACATGTTTATCATAGGCGAAAAAAAAATCCATCCAAGATTTTGTTATTGCAGGAAATCGAGAAGTGCAGTGGCTTCTCGGACCGAAAACAGCTGATTAGAAATAATAACATGTAGGCAAGGTACACACTGGAGCTCCCTTCTCTTTCTGTTGCGGTGTTTACGATAATTTAGCACTGTGCCCCAAAGGGACGGATTCTAATAATAGTATACAAAAGGAAAAACAAAATTGTGATTTCACGGTTTGCATATCAGATTCACGCTATATTCTGGTTGACATGGAATGATTTTTTCTTTTTCCCGATGGAGACAAGTTTATTCAAAGTTGTTCATTACTGATTCTAAGAATTGAGTTGTGTGTTGGGGAAGGAGTCTCAACAACTTCCACTCCTTGGACCGGATATTTACGAAATGTAGTCTCATAATAGTGTAAATCAACAAAAAGACGTTGGTTTGTTTTTATTCCGTCTTTATTATCTCACAGGAAGCGTTAAAACGATATCAGATAAACAAGTCTGGTTTTTTGCCTAAATTATCAGTCATATTATGTTTAGCAAACCAATTTTGTTTTTCCCCCCAAAAATTTATATAAATGATATTAAATGTCAGTTAGAATTCTCATAGTTCCATAGGTGATTTTTTTAATTTAACCCAATTTGTGGACAGCAATATTGGTTTTGAATAATGTAGGTTCGTACTCGATCTGTTATCCCCAGATGGTTCTGTAACAATTACATGTGGTCGGTTGCTGATGTTAGTAGTAGCCCACTGCTTTCCAATAATAAACGTGTAATCTATGTGGATGCCACTGCGCCGGTGCCTTTGAGATTACATCAACGGAGTAAGGTTGCAACCTTGCAAAATCCATTACAGGTCCCAAAGATACCGGGATAAACAGGCAACTCCCCCCTCCCCTGGTTACCCATCCATGTTCCTGCATTAACCACTTCTATCATGGAATGAATGTTTGTAGGGCAAGGGGAAGCCAATAACAAAACCACAAAAAGGGATAGGATGTAGTTTTTGCCTCTCCAAAGGTATATGTTAATATTGAGTAATCCACTTAACCATGGTGGAGTGTCTCAGCTTGCCCAGCCGTCCGAGCTGAGGATCTTCAGGGAAAGAGGAAAATTACGTTCCGACGTTGATTGACAGAGATTCGAAGAAGAGACTTAGTTTGTGAGTAACAGGTTGCTGAGGGAGGAGGCGCAAGGGCTAGAAGGAAAGATAAGAGTTAGAGCACTTAGATCTTCAGCTACGTAGTGCATCTTAGTATTCTTCTCATGATGGGTAGGGGGCAGGGGGGACAAAGCACTTCACACAGAGCTGCATATGATCATGACAATATGCACACAACAGCTCAAAGGTCCCTTCTCATGGGGGGGGGGGGGGGGGGCGGGGGACATACCCATAACATAATGGCAACAAAGGCCAATGTTCCCTATGGCTTACTTCCCGTCTTTTGATGTCTTGCCCATGACACAAATCATTATTTTATTCAGGCATGAGAATTCCCCGCCGTTCGGCGGTTTTCCGCTTTTTGGAGGCCAAAATATGACCTCCGAGTTCAATGCGAATCCGGTTTAAAATTGGGGGGGGGGGTAGGGGTTACACGATTACATGTTTAACCGACCGATCATCCGGCCCACGTTTTACATTTTTATTGTTCGGATAAATGTAAAAAAATTCACTCGAAAGTGCCGTGAAAGGCTGACCAATAGCGATCACGATGTAGACGATGTGCCCCAAATCGTCCGCTTGCGTCTTCTGTTGAGTCCCCTTTCGTTTATCTGTGGAGCGCAATCAACAGATTTGCACAACGAATTGGACAAACTCTTGCGTAGAATCGGCAGCTCCATTTGCCTATTGAGCATAAGTTTGTGCAATCTTAAAATTGCGCGCCGTCGTGTAGACACGTGCGCGCAGTGCTTTGCATTGTGGGTATTTTCCGCTGGGTACTTCAGGAAACACAACGCGACGTCCGTGGATCACAAAATCATGAGACCCAAATCACGCAGATATCAGTAAACTTGTCTGGATGTGTTCTAGTTTTTAGTTAAATTTTGTTAACAAACATGTTAGTTTGGTCAAAGTCTGACATTTGGTCCATTTTTTTTTTCCAATCCGAGTAAAAAGCTTAGGGTCGCAGCATAAAATTAGGGTCGGTCGTGTAACCGGAAACAGAACCCTTTTTGGGGCCTTATTATAGAGTGACACATTTAGATTCTCAAACTGTGTCAATTGTGTTTATTTCTGCTGTTAAATATGGACATTCATATCTAAAAATTACTTAGAAAATTGCTTGAAAATTATACTTTTCAGTACCTAAATTGTCAAAATTGTCTAAAAGGGGGCGCTGCCCCCTTAACCTCAGCCCCCGGGACCCCCAGCATGCCTCATTTTCGGCTCGGGACAAGCCTGCGGCTTGTTTGGGATCATTTAAAGTGGATCGATATTTTCCAGTTTTTTTCAACATGACCCATTCTCATGCCTGTTTATTGTTTCATTAGTATTTTTAATGTTATTGTGAACATTATGCCAATATTTCCATTCAAAATAAAGATGAATACAGCAATGTCTTTCGTAACTTAAAATGCATTTAACGAGTCAATATTTGTGTAGTATTACTGTAAATGTTTTTATTGCTAAAAGCTTCTCCTGAAAAGGGATGGTTACTTTTATGTGTTTTTAATCAAAGTGTAGTCACTTTGATTCAATATACCTACAAAGCAACTTGGAAGAAAAACAATGATTGTATCCCAGCAGTTATTGACAAAGGTTCACAGTTTAATGTGTGAACAGATACCTTCTTCATCTTCAATACTGAATTTCCATTTTCTAAAGTGCTGCCCACTTTCTCTATCTGGACCCTCGTGATCAAAGAGAAAAAAAGGTATTGATTTTAATCAAGTTATGAAAAATGCATTAATCTTTGAGTCGACCTTGGAAAGAGATAAATAAGAATCTCTTTTACTGATTGTCTTTGAAAGAGCTAACAAACCTTGCATGTGTGCGGTCTTTAGTCTAACAAAGATTGCAATATCTTTTGAAGGATCTGCAATTAAATGCGGGATATAAGCTACCACCGTCATCGTCCCCCCCCCCCCCCCCCCCCCCATCTCTCCAAAATAGTGCACTCTGGCAACCTGAGATGACCCTTCACTGAAGCTCCTTGGCTGGATTAGATTCACCTGATTGCTTCTAGCATTTAAACAAACGGACTCATTTTAATCACAAATTTCACACAGATCACTTGCTGAAGTTGTTCTTCTTGGTTACCTGTCTGTACGGTCAATTGCCTCAAAGCTTTAATGTCTAGTGCTTCTGGATACTGCACAATTATTCCATATGGTTGTTGAAATGTAACTCTTTGTTCTCCTTTTAAAGGCACTGAACACGTTTGGTAATTGTCAAAGACCAGTATTCTCACTTTGTGTATCCCAACATATGCATAAAATAACAAGCCTGTGAAAATTTGGACTCAATTGGTCATTGAAGTTGCAAGAAAATGATGAAAGAAAAAACACCCTTGTTGTACAAATTAGTGTGCTTTCAGATAGGAATAAAAGGCTTCTGGCCAGAAGTCTTTTATTATTTTAGTGAGAAATTACCTCTTTCTCAAAAACTACGTTTCTCACAATGTTTTATACTATCAACAGCTCTCCGTTGCTCGTTACCAAGTAAGTTTTTATGCTAATATATATTTTGAGTACAGTGCCTTTAATAATAATAATAATATGGATTTATATCGCGCTTTATCACACCCAAGGGCGTCTCAAAGCGCATCGGACATTATTACCCCTGGTCACTGGGCCTTTGTTTCATTCCTTAAACCATCTCAGCTCCCTGGGGAGTATACAGCCTGTGCTGCAATATATGCGCTACTAAGCTAAATCAATCACAAGAACCATCTCTGCCCTCACAGGTACCCATTTTACCCCTGGGTGGAGAGAAGCAATTATAGTTAAGTGTCTTACTCAGGGACACAAGTGTCACGACCGGGACTCGAACCCACACTCTGCTGAACAGAAACACCAGAGCTTGAGTTCGGTGCTCTTAACCGCTCGGCCACGACACGCCACAAAGTTAAAGAAACTTTCAATTGTATGACATCTTTTTCTTGATTACCCCACCGATAGCTCAAACTCCTCTTTGATCAAACACATATAGAGTACAATTCTTATCGGGAAAAATCAGTCCTGTGTAAATTTTGTGTATCATTACTAAACATTTGCTTATATTTTTCAAATGGATTTCAGAAATTAAGATGATTTTCTGTTTTGCAAGTTGTGGAAACTTCATTTTACATTTTGGCATTTATGCATACCTATTTATTTGAAAGGTGGTGTCACTGGAAGTTAAACAAATCGCACTGGATCAATGTAAAATATAATGGCATTTTACACCTTTTTTTTTACTTTGAGGTTAGAGACTTATTATAATTGTTGCACTTTCAAAAGGACTCTTTCTATTTGAAAATAAGTGCATTACAAAACTGAATGTGGCCTTAGAGGCCCTCTTTAATGCAAAACCAGTTACTAGCAATAAGCATCACGGTTACCCACCTATGCTCGGACACCCCTATCAGTTACCCTCTACCCCTAATGTATTTTTCTAACCTAACCCTTATTCTGACTCTGACCCTAACCCTACCCCTAGCAAGTAGATCAGGATGGGTTATCAGAACATAGGAATCTTAGAACATAGTGGTCCCCCACCCCTAATGGTTTTTCCTTAAATGCTAAGTCTAACCCTAACGATAAAACTAACCCTAATTCTAGCCCTAGCGTTTAGATCATCAGGGGTTATCGAACATAGAGTTGTCAGAACTTAGAGCAGTCACCAGCATGACATTGCATTTTGGCTGGTGAGCTGGCTGATAGTGATTAGCATATCCGTATGCTCAGCAGCTTCATGCAACTAATCCCCAAAATTAATCCAAATGTTATTCTTGGGTTGAAATAAGGGAATAAAAGAGTAGGCAGGAGGTCTTAAACAGCCGTTTAAAACCGGCAGGATCGTGGCTTTGCGATAATTAAAGGGGGAAGCCAAAGGCGAGGTCCTTTGTTGAAATTGCATAAAAACACATTTAAGGTTAAATGTGTACTATCTGTTGTACTACATGTACACAGCGAAACATAAGATTAATATTATCAATTATCACTGTGTCAAAATGAAGACAATATAAATTGATGATCACAGCAGTCCCAGATAAACATACTTTTTGTTGTTAAATCATCTTATACCTGACTACTTTGTGAATGAAATTTTCCTTTAGGAAATGTAATTACTTGAGTTTTCCCCCTACCCTATCTAATTGCGGCTGTCACTTCTGGTATACAATCAACCTGTAATTCAACTATATAAATCAAGCTATGTATCTCGTGGCAAGCCTTAAATGAGATGTTCAGAGATTTTTTTATATATGTTAACTGCGTCATGCCAACCTGTCTCCACATCATCGTGCACACAGGACTCACCCACACACACAGTTTCTTCACATTGCACGGTGTCTACAAGGCGTGCCATTGGCTGGTTTCTGTGTATTTACTCAGTATTTCACATGTATCCTTGAGCTGGTTTCCCAATCACCAGCCACTGTGTTGTCAATGGAATCGTAGAAAGTCACACCACGAGGATGCACATGTCTGGACGGCTACAGACTTTAACTGTTTCATAACATTAACATTTGTTTACTTTATTTTTGTTTTATGCCTTTTTTTTTATCCGTCGTTGAGGATCCTATTTTGTATTTAACATAGTAGTGCAAAGCGTTGACCCTCTGTTATGTTACTACAAGGCGTTGTTGTCAGATAGTTGATTTGATGACTTTGCACTATCTGCTCCGAGAAGCCCATTACATCAGAGTTGAATTCAGGAGGAGCGTGCAGCAAATATATATCTGCTGCTGGTGCTCAGACTGCCAGTAGCTGGCAGGCTTTTCATTCACTTCCCTGAATCTATGTAACTGATGTCTACTTTTGGGACTGTTACTACTACTAGTAGTAGTCATTACTTCAAACCTTCCCTGTAGCTTATGTACGCAGCATTGGCGTCGTCCGTCATGGAAAAAACCCTGGTCACATTGTAATGAGTTTGTGTAGAGGATAGTCATCACAATTACTGCATGTCAAAAAACGCAGGAACCTGAAGTTGGATACAGCAGTGTGCTGTTTTTTTATTATTTTTGTTTGCTATGTTTGGATGAGGTTTGATGTTTAAATGACTGTTGTGGGCGCTAATAAGCTAGCCTGGACCACTCCTCTGGATTAATAAGTCATCATCAAAGAAGGATTACCAAGGCTTACACTGAGGCAGTAAAGCATCTTCCAAAGCATCACCACAAGATAGCGACAAACGACGAATACAAACAGAAAGTATGCCCAGAGCGGCTTCAATGTCTTAAAATCCCATCAGTAATCCTGACTTCATGCATGTACTGGGGATATAGTGTGTCGTACTGAATGGTCCCCCTTTACAACCTGTAACAACTGTCAAAAGGAGTATTTAGCATAGATCTTCCAGCAGGGTTGTCACCGCGGGGAAACCTAACTGGATTTGAGCACCAGCTTTGCTCATCTCAAGAGAAAAAGTCATCCAGACAAAATCCAATTAACCGGTGGTCACGGCTTTGATTTCACTCATGTTTTTCCCCCTTTCATCTCTGTGTGTGGACTAACTTTCATGGTGCATCGCTGCTTGAGCTGTATGCTGTATGCGACGCATGCAGAGCCGTCCTTTGAGTGGTCAGTAGTGGAGATAAAACATGGTGCTAGAATAACATGTGATGTTGACTTGGAACATTCATTTGATGTCATTTCATTTATCTAAAATATTTATCAGACTAACAAAGAGGATAAGACCAAGACTGTATCCACATTGAGTCCTTGCCACCATCTGCTCATCCAAGCCTGAATACGCCGCGTTAAAAATCATTCATTTTTAATATCCGTCGTTGGGCTGACAACTTTCTTGATGATCCGTCTCACCTGTGGCTGGTAACTGCACCACCCCCGTCTACAAACACCAGTCATCCGCCCTTCTAAGTATAGTGCCGGCTCCAAAAACCCGGTTCTCGTTGTTGGTGTTCAGGGGGGCTTACTATCATGCGATGGGCAGGGATGAGCCAGCGTGACTTCATGCCACCAGAGTCCAGTAATTCCTTTTATGCGTGGTACACTGCGGACAAGCCTGAGCCAACCAGCGCCAGCGCCAGCTCTGGTGGTAGAATGTTTTTATTTAAATGGTGCTGCAATATCAGAGGTGAGTCTACACATTTGGTGTTTGTAGTGGATAGTCTTGAGAGGGGTTTTGGAAGCAATTTTTCTTTGTTCTAGAGAGTGCTATTCATCCTTTAACAATATTTCTTTCCTTTTTGCTTGATTTTGGACAGTACTCCCATTTCTTTTGCCATGAAAGTGCAAACACCTCTTTCAATTAAGTCTGCATGGATAAATTTAGAGACAATATCTCAAAAACTAAACCTTATCTCAGATCTCTTGTTTAGTTTTGGGGTTTTTTTGGGGGGCCACTGCCTATATAATCATTTATGAAAAGATAAGTGATGGGGTGCTCCACCATATATGTAGTTAACTTGACACCAATATCTGTGAATGTTAATTCAATCATACTGAAGCAATGACAGATCATCCAGAGTAGTATTATATAATTTTAGGATTGCTGTAAAGATAGGTTGGGTTTTTTATTATTAGTTTGAATCAATGTATATTTATGCATAATTAAATCGTTGTAAATTAGATCTTCTGCTTTGAAAAGTAAACAATAAGATCAGTGATCTGTTTATATTACATTTTCAAAAGCTACTTATTTATTCCCAGTAACAGAAATTCAAACTATTTGTTATGCCAAGTCCTACATGTCTTAAAAAGTGTTTTACAATGTTCGGATATTATTGCCATTTGAAAATGTACATCACCCAGTGCTTGACCCAAATTTGTTTTCATTAATTTGTGTTAAAAGAAAACTGTGGCTCAAGGAACACAACCAAATCCACATGACAGTCACGAGTTCATCCAGTAACTCAAATAACACAGGTTTTTGTGAAATCAAGCCGCAAGATGCTTCTCAGTATTACGGGAGCATTTATTGAATTTCTGGCCAGCTATTCATCACCCATCACAAATGGAACAAAATACCGAAAGCCAGAGCTGCTGCCCTGATTTGAGATTTGTTAATCAACAGCCCACCCACCCGTCTGAACTTTAGTGTCTGGCTTGCATGGCCTTATCGATTCTATGCCGATATAACAGGTCTCCATAACACAGACATCCATCCCTACATGGTGTTTTTCTGAAACACAAGTACATAGGTCTAATTTTGTTTAAGGCACACTAAGGGCACCATATGCTGCCATAATGGCAATCTATTGGAAAAGGTTGTCTTACATCTGCACATAGAAGATCAAGGATTCACTGGTAATCAGAAAAAGTAGCCCCTAGAAATAAAATAATAAGTAACAAATCTTCAAATCAAGAATGACATTTAAACTAATGCATTGCTTGAACAACACCAAGAGCAAAAGTAAGGGCAAGTTGTAATGAAGAGCATTAAGGAACAGTGGTAAATGCTCCATGGGCACTTTATGCTGTGACAAACAAGACCCAATTTTATAGAGCTACTGAAGAACAAAAAGTAGCCAAGCACAACCAAAAATATGCCCGCCCCCCCCCCCCCCATGGAAAAATAATTAATGAAAAATAAAAACATTCAATGATTAAAATAATTATAACAGCTCAAGATAAAAAGCAAAATCTTTATGAAATGAAGACCTTATTGTTTGTTTGTTTGTTGGGTTGTTGGGGTGTTTGTTTGTTTGTTTTATTTCTGTTCATACTTGCATATACAGATTAAATAAAGATTAATGATCAATGCAAAATGGTCAAAATAATAAGACAAAAAAGTATGAATGGGGGTGATTTCTAGAGAAGGACCGGTCATCTGTAGTGGGGCACCAGAGACTGCCGTCAAAATAATCTATTTAGAATAATACAAGCAATGAACTCCCAGGTAGAGTTTGTACATTATTAATGTACACTCAAAACAAACCATATGTTGTGAAATTCGTGGGAACATGATGAGTTTGATTGTGAGAGAAACTTGTCTCTCTTGGTGGATCCAAGAGAGAGCCTCCATCTCATCACCAAGTCAAAAAGTCTCATAGTCTGAGGTTCATTGCAGGCACCATATGCTGCAACAATCACATGAATACATTAGATCCACAAGGTTTGTCAAGATAACACACAAAGGCACCAACATGACAATTCTGAATACATCGGTGTGATGTTATGCAACTTAATTCAGTTTAGTAGATGTAATAATTTGTATTCAGGATAAATATTGATAATGTTGGGGGGGGGGGGGGCTTACCCTGCACTGATGTGTGATAAGCACTGTAAACAAAGGCGTACTACTCGGTTGGGATTTGAACCCATAACCAACCCCATTCTAGAGCAGATACTCTAACCACTAGACCACTGAGTTTGCCGTCTACAAGAGGCGAGTTCAAATCCTGTAATTTGCAGTGGATTCCGCGAAATCCACAGGCGTACGACTTGGTTTGGATTCAACCCACAACACCTTCATTCTAGAGCAGGCATTTTAACCTCTAGACCACTGAGCATGACCAGTGGCGAGCGGCCAGTTCAAATCCTATAATTGGCAGTGGGTACTGCAAACAATTTAGTGTAATATGAACAAATATACATTAAGATGAAATAATTCATTGTCTTAATTTTCAAAAATATAATTTATTCAAATGACATGTGTCATCCACTGATGCAGAATTTGGCTAATAGATCTCGGTCTAACCTGTTGATATTCTTCCATTAAAATCGGTTTTACTAAACAAAGACTTAAAGAGAAAAAAGACTGGGCCCCTTTTGGTGGAATGAAAGTCATTATTCATTTGTGCTTTTTGCCTACAGTGAACTTAACAAAGACAGTGGCTGTACAATAATGAGTTTATGGTGTACAAAGCTCTCCATGCTCAAAGAAATCAATCAAAAAGCCTATTTTCTCAAGTAGGCTCTTGTGTGGTTAGTAATAATAATAATGAATAGTATGCAGTTTGTATGTTGCGTTTTGTCACGTCCGACGGGAAACTCAAAGCTCTCATTGCTTTTAAGACATGTACATGTATGCAGAGCTAAGTTTGAATGATGAGACCCATTAATATTGCACCTTGTAAGGGTTTACAATGTGATGTGGTGTAATCTGTGGCCAACCATGTCAGAAACTCCTTTCTTTTAATGATAAGACTAAGAGTACTTATCATTTATGATTACTTATGATTAACATACAAGACGTAACGGCTAAGAAATCTAAATGACCAAGCAATCAAGTTGAGTGTCTTGATCAAGGACACAAGTGGCATGACCGGGAACCAAAATCACAACACCAGAACTTTAGTCCAGTGAACTAGACCCCTCGTTCTTGGCACTCTATGGGTGTCACTTCATAAACTTGCTCTCATCACTTTTGCGCATGCTTTTTGGAGTTTTCTGTCTTCCCACCCACTGCCCCAAAATATACATTAAGATTATTTCGCCATGACATGCTCATGCAAAATCTAGAAGCAAGTGCCTAGTAAAGGCCTTGCTACATTTGCAGGCAACCAACTGCGCTGCATGCAAAAGTAACCCTTTGGTGGCACAACAGACAGACTTCTAAACTCACTTTCCTCAAGAAAATAATGAGAAAACTGAAATGTAAATACATTTTCTTCATGGAGATTGCCTGGAGCTGGTTGCCTGTAAATTGCATTGTGTGACCATAGAGAGTGGTCCTTTCTCTATGGTGTGACTTGGTCTTTAAGACACCTGTGTCTCTCTTAAGGTGTGTGTAATTACACCCCTAGGGAATGACCAGCATGGGTGATTAAACATTTGTATTATATATTAAGGTGTAATGTCCTATAAATAATTATTCTAGAGGGAATAATTCAATGAGAATAGTGCAGGAGATTAAAATGGTCAAGAGCTGTGTTGTTTGATACTGACAGCATCACCAGGCCTGATGCTTCGTTTTTGAAAGGGCTTCTTCTTCGTAAAAGAAAGATCTATGAGGACATTGTAAATTTCTCTTGGAACATTACAAGGGGCACCAAGGCAATGACCGGGGTAACAGAGCAATTATCTTTGTGAAGTATCAGACCTGCACACTGATAAAGACATTAGATTATTTATTCTAAAAGCAAGAGTAGCGATTCATTAAGAAACAAACATTTCAACAAACTTATTATAGGTAAAAACAAAACACCTGGAATTTATTTCAAAAACTTGATAAAAAAATTGTTGCTTAAAGTTAGTCTCTCACATGGCTATTTTACCCTCTACTTTTCTGTGTAAAGTCATAGCACTGGCTAGTAAAAGTTGCCAGACTAAAAGGGCTTCTAGCCAATTGTCTTATTACTTTGATTGGTATTGGTGAAAAACAAGATGCGCTGCGGGGAAAGGGCTGTAGAGCCCTGTGGTGACCCTGCCTGATGTTGGCAAGTTGAAAAAACAACACCATCGGTAAAAAACGCCCATCGATTCTCTCGGGAAAATAGAGCTTTGATTATGTAAATATGTTTCCTTATCCAAGTCCGCTGATTTAATTAATTGCCAGAAAGCTTTTGGCTGTGCATGATTGGACGAGTTAGTGTCAGTCGTTTGGCTTTGTATCAAAGGCACATGTCATGTTACGTGTGCTGACTTGACTCTTTAAGTAATTAATTACGAACCTGGTGCATTATAACATTGACTACGTAGAAACCATCCACATTTCCATTCAAACAGAGCACAATTGGCCATACTCTCCCTGATGCTGCAGAAAGCTCCCTGAAAATATACCAATCTTTCTGAAAGTCTCCCTGATTATGGAAACTTTTTCCCTTTTATGTTGAATGTTGTACAAAATATCCCTGATTGCATTTAAATGTAAGCCACTCTGCATATACTTGTTGTTTCTCTGTCCCTTTTTTTCATAGAAACTTACATTCAAGTTGCTCAAGCAGATCAAAGCACCTTTTACAAAACAATCATTCTCAAATACCTGACTGGTACTTTTTGGCGAAGCAGTGAAAACAGACTACATCTCAACTCATGAAATTACCATCAGCATATAACATGTCACACTTTGGTGCCTTTATAACGAAGGCTGGCGTCTGTACAGTATTTCAAACCTGTGAAAGTCTAGAGCCAAAGATACCGCAGCAAATGAAATTTAGATATGGCACCAGACTGATGGGCAGCAGCATCTTGCTCCGTACATGTACTCGGATATGAAAAAATGCAATTTGGAGACCCTTAAATCACTGTTGCTCACTTTAATGATTTAATGAATTTGCAAAGAATTTTTTTTAAAATAAATACACTGACTAGATATAATTGGTTTATAATTGGTTTGTTGCTAAAATCACATTGCAGCCAAAGGCTGAATAACATGAAATTTACAATATATTGAAAATTACAATATTAAAACTCAGACAATCTGAGAAAAAAAATACAGTCACTAGAAAAGACAACACTCCGTAAAAGTAGATAATGAAAATATGTAAACTTTAATGCGTTCACTAAAAAACATGGGCAGATAATTTGTTGAATTTTCACAGGCTGCTTGTATGGTGTGTTTATTTATGATTGGAGGATGGAAGGTAATGTACTCCTCCACAAATCACTGTTGTATTATAGTATCTCATTAACATGTTTAATGTTGACTTTAACAATAAAGGGGGGAATTAATGGACCTGTTGACCAGCACATGTAACGTTTTTGTTAATTTGTGCAGCCTAGAGAAAGCCCTTGTTTGTTTGTCCTTGTTTGTTTGTACTTTAGGTGAAATGTACAGCCAGTTTCTTTTGCATTGCTTGAGAGATAGTGAACACCTAGCATATACGATAGAGGGGTACCTGGCTTGGCTGCTTTAGAGGTTCTATACGATAGAGGGGTACCTGGCTTGGCTGCTTTAGAGGTTCTATACGATAGAGGGGTACCTGGCTTGGCTGCTTTAGAGGTTCTATACGATAGAGGGGTACCTGGCTTGGCTGCTTTAGAGGTTCTATACGATAGAGGGGTACCTGGCTTGGCTGCTTTAGAGGTTCTATACGATAGAGGGGTACCTGGCTTGGCTGCTTTAGAGGTTCTATACGAAAACTTACCCCGAACCATGTTATATGTAGCATCACTGTTTTTACTCTGAGGATATCAAAATGAGCAGCGCATTGACTGCAAACCAGGCAGGTCATTGTACCAGACGTTATTCAATTTAAACTTGCAAATAGCTTATTAGCAGCTCTCAGTCAAACAAAGCATTGCCCTGGACGATCGGTCTAGCGCAGTGAACTCAAATTCTGGTGACTGAGTCAATATGGATGTGGGTTCGAGTCACAGTTGTTACACGTGTGTCCTTGAGCAAGAAACCTAAATACAATTGCTACTGATGACCCATGAGTAAAATGGGGGTGACTGTGAGGGTACAGAATGTTGATGTAACTGTTAAGCAACCTGTGAGCCCAATTGGTTGGCGGAGCTGCATACTCTGGAGTTGCATACTCTGGAGTTGAGATGGTTTTAAGACTGCTTAGGGCCTGGTGAACAGGGGTTATAAAGTTTGATGGTGCCTTGAGAGGTCTCTGGCTTGAAAACATTATTAGGTGTTCGGGCAGTAAGTTTTTTGGGTTTTTTTCTTTCTTCTTCTTTGTTTTGCTTATTCTTCTTAGTGGGCTTTGTCCGCAAGCAAACGCAGACTTGCGAATCTTTGATCAACTTGAAAGTTAATGTGAAGTTAGAACATAACTAGGAGAAGCCGAGTAAGTTGTGACGTCACGATTACGTTATCAGGTGTCAAATTACAGGCCATTTTAGCTCAAAAAGTGCCCTAATGCCAATGCCTGTATGTCTCTGAATATAAAAGCTACAGTATTGATATTTGGGAATATGATAGATCAAGACACGGGCAACGTTTGAAAAGTTAACGCCAAAATCACATGACCTTTACTTCCGGTCGTACCGGAAGGTCAAAGTTTGCCTTTGTGCAATTCTTCAAATTTTGCCTTAGTACAATTTCCGGCAAAAATATTAACTTCTGTATATCTGATCAACTTCAAATTTAAACCATGTAAGGACCTTGATAAAACCTCCATCAAGCAGTTGTGACGTCATGATGACGTCATCAGGTATGACGTCATCAGGTGTCAAATTACAAGGTTTTAAACATTAACATTTTTAATCTTTGAAAATCTATATCAAATCAAGACGAAGAGACCGTCGGTTGCTTTTTGTGGGATTATATAGAGGTATTATAGGTCTTCATTTTTCATTGTGTGCGTGACATGACATGACCTCTACTTCGGGTCGAAACCGGAAGTGCCTTGTAATTTAAAAGTGGCAAATTTTGTCAACTTGTTTTCAACGATGTTATAATCCAGCAAGGGTCTGGTTTACAAAAATCGGACCGGTGACGTCATAACATTTAAAAGCGCCCTCTAGCGGCAGGTTAAAAACTTACCAAAATACACTTTTACTAGATGTCTGTGGCGAAGTTTATGACAATCATTTCAAAATTGGTATACATAATGACCTTTTTGCTGACAACATATGTGTGGAGTTTCAGATTGATGACGTCATCATGTGTCAAGTGGTATTGCCTTAAAAATTAAAGGTTTACTTTTTGAAGCCTTCCATCTCAAAAACGACAAGTTTGACTGAGTTGAAACTTGGCATATAGATAGACAACGATAATGACTACGTAAATCTTAAGTGACGACATGATGACGTCATCACAATAATTTTTACAGATTTTTGAAATGTTGACCAATTGTTACTTATTTCGAGTACAAAGCAAGCTATAGTCCTATTTTATTTTGAGAAAAATAAATGAAACTCTTCAAGATACCAACAGCATGTATTGAAAAACGGCTCATCATTACCCCACCACCGAAACCGAACACCTTGAGTTTGTGGTAGTACAAACTCTGAATCTCTAGTTGTTCATATTCTTGTTATTCTCATTATTATAACTGATCAAGCAAAATCTATATGTCTGACCGCATGCAAACCATGGTTAAGTACATGCAGTACTAGCTCAACCCTTCCAGTACACAACACCCCTGTTTTCAGACACCCCTAATGTTTTTAACTTATACCCTAACCCTAATGCTAGCATTTACATCATGAGGGGTTGTGGGAACTTAGAGGTGTCGGATCATAGAGCAGTCGCCTACCCTTCAGTAGGATTTTTGATCGTTTTTTAATGGCTAGGTTATCAAAGACTTCATGTTTTCATCGTCTGACAGAAGAAAAAAAACCTGACTGTGATTAAGGTCCATGATAATGAAGACTGTCTGCACTCATTGATTAGCATTTTGATTGGCACATGCATTAGCATTTTGATTGGCACATGCATTAACTTACAGTACTGTTTGTTCAATATCAGCAAGCAACTGAACCAAAAGGAAATTAAAATATCATCAAAATAATTCCAATCCTTCAGGTATGTAAACTTTTTGTAAATGCATGACTAAGAATTAAAAGATTTCCCTGGTAACTCGTATACCCGACAAGGGAAATTATCTTGATAATTTGTCAAACAGATAGATTGAAAAACTTATTTTGAAACCACAATTTAAACCAAGTAAATATTGCACGACAGTGTTGACTTTAAATATTGGAGGCAGAACAGTACTAATTATCAATGTAAATTTTTAAATGACATTTAAGTGTGTCCTAACCGTTTTGCCCCTTCACTGGTTGGTGCATAAAGATAATTAATACAGGCAGACTAGTTTTTTCATATTGACAGTGCAAGTCAAACATTTCAAACATATTCAAACATTTTTAGGACTGCTTTGGTCCCACATACATTACTTTAAAGGCTGGGTATACTTTTGGCAATTGTCTAAGACCCGTTTCCTCACTTGGTGTATCCCAACAAATGCATAACATAGCAAACCTGTGAACATTTGGGCTCAATTGGTCATCGAAGTTGCAAGAAAATAATGAAAGAAATAACACCCTTGTTGCATAGCATTGTGTGCTTTCAGATGCATGAGAAAGGTTTATGCCCGACGCCTTTCTCAGTTTTCAAATTTTGTTGTTGTTTCGTGTTTTTATAATATCAACAGCTCTCCAATGCTCTTTACCAAGTAATGTTTTTATGCTCATTAATGTTTGGAGTAATTACCAAAGATGTACCCTCCCTTGAACTGTATTCACATCAAAGTCCCATCATGAACCATGAGGTTTCTCTTGAAACGGAACCCTGTTTACAAGTCATAAAAATGTAATTCATGAAAATGTACACTTAAAAAGGTAACTTATGGAAAGCAAAAAGACGTAGCTCGTGAAAATGTAACTCAAACTCGTAACACATACTCTAGTGCCTTTCATGCACAATAACTAATACATAAACGTTGTTTAATGGACAAGTTTTTCACTGTTGCATATGTGGATAATTATGTTTACACAATTCGTTTTGTTTTAATGGATTCAGTGCTACGTAATCCCACATGTCGACAGGTTTGAGTGTGGGGTTTTTTTTCGCTGTTGGATTTGACTAAAGTTAGTCCGGGAGAGGTTTTCAGAGAAAAAATATATAGAGGTTTTACTCCAGAGTTGGAGACTTCCTGAGTATCCAAACTATAATTAGATGCATAGAGTAATTCATCAGCACTCTTGACCTTGACTCCATCTTTATAATGAATTAATGCAGCTGTCAAATTTGGTACATTATCACATCTGATAATAACCGCCAATTATTTTCACTCTGTTTCTGGCTTCTCATTGATTATTCCACTGTCTAGACAGTATCATAGGATTTCAAGATCTAGATGATACCTGATAGACGCCATTTTTGTATGGGTTTCTGCTTTGAGCTGCATCAAGTGTTCTAACTTTTCTACACAGTTAAGTGGTTCAGCGACCAATAAGGCAAGGAATTTAGCCAAACTCGTGCTTGCAGCATGCAGTATTTACAAAAAATGCGTAGCTATGCATTAAAGAAATAATGTAGCATTGCCCATAAAGATGAATTAAAGGGAAACTAAGGCACGTGCTTTAAAGGGAAGCTTTATGATTTTAAAGAGCTAAAAAAAATCAGTCAGTCACTAAGTAAAATCTGTTGTTTTTTTTCTTCAAAAATTCTTGACAATGGCCTCATATTTTGGTTGTATCAGAGATCTCTGTTTTAAAGGAATGGTATACTTTTGGTAATTGTCAAAGACCAGTTTCCTCACTTGATGTATCCCAACATATGCATAAATAACAAACCTGTGAATTTTTTTAACTCAATTGGGCATCGAAGTAGCAAGAAAATAACGAAAGAAAATAAACCACCCTTGTTGCATAGAATTGTTTGTTTTCAGTGTACAGTTTATGTTAATTATTCCTTTGCAATGTGAGAATTCAGTATTGTCTTTGAGCACTGTCACTATCATTTTACTTACAACTAAACATCTTTGATTTCAAAACACCTAAAAAGAAAAGTCTGACAAGAAAGATAAACTTAAGTAACAGTAGGCCTAGTAAAATAAATTTTCTGTGAAATTTTGTTGAGAAAAAAACACAAAAATAATTTCATAATTTTCAAGATGATGTATTCTCATGTACTTATTTTACTTCACAGCATGTGAATCCCATGCTTGTTGTGAAATCAAAACATGTCATTGTTACGAACCCCTCAAGTCAGCTGCTGGAAAAATATATAGTATTAAAGTTGATTAATATATGATGACAAGTTGAGAGTGAGGAAGGGTTATTCAGTATGGCCGGATGTTTGTGAAAAGTCAACAATCTTATAAAGATGAGAGGAGTTAGCAAGAAATTCTAAATTAATAAGGGGGGGGGGGGCTGTTTGAGTGAGAGGTATACGTGTGTAATGACAACGTAGTAGGGGGAGTGGCTTAGAAACCAAAGGGATTACTTCATGGGGGATGTTAACAGAAATGTGCTCTTATTTAAACAGATCATGGGATTGTCTTCAGTCTCAAGTGTCTGAAAAGTCTGAAGGGATGGTTTAATGTTCAAGAGTATAAAGCCTTCATTTATTGTAGGATTTTTTCGAATTTACCGAAACATACATGTTCTTTGCAGGGTGGATATGTTGGTTTATGCATGGAGGTAGAATTATATACGACTTGAACATGCATCCTGTACAGGTGACAGGTTGCTGTACTAGTTTTATCTACCAACTGACTTATGTCACTATGTCTCTATGAAAATGAGGTTACTGAGTATTTTTGTTTTTGGCAATACTCCTTGAGGGGAAAACTAAAACATTCGCCTGCCAAATTTGTTGTGCTGTTTTTTTTCTTATAAACTTATAACAAGTAATGAGTCACAGCATGCCCATTGTCTTCTTCCCATGAGCACGTAGGTCCTTTTGAATATCACCCATCTTAAAAACACTTACATCCTCAAGGGTCTACTCTAAAGGTTGTGTAGTCTGGCACGTGGCATGGTGGCCCTCTTCTTTACTACATTAACCTCAAATTCTGCACTTTTCCCTACATCCAAGAATTGGCCAGTTGCCACGACGATACTGATAGCTTTGACACTCCTGCCAGTCCCCCTTGCCACCATTCAGGTGGACTGCACTTCTGTTGTTTTGCAGGGTGGGTTTGAGCCGGGAGGAAATGGACTGAAAGAATTCAGATTAGTCCATATGATTGCAGTTCCAAGGGGAATCTTGTCTGGTTTAGAAAAGAAAATCCCTACATGATGGTATTTAGGTTAAATCTTGTCTTTCACAGAAATGGAAGTTGAAAGTCTATTGGAGAAAGCAATTTCAGAAACAAAAGATAAAAACTTACAGAATTTGTTACGCTGAAAATTATCCAGTGATTCATAGTATTGTGTTCACTCATTTCTCAAGTGCGGTGACTTTTTTTAGTTTTTCAGTTTATAAATTTTTAAGAGAAATTCGTCGGTGTAAACAACATGATTGGTATGTTCATCTGAATGTCTAATAGAATCGGAGTTTGTCTTCTATAGATAAATTTACAGATTTGAAGGAGCAAATTTACATAAATAAATAAATAAATACTTTGATCGTTTAAAAGTGTCATCTCTTGTACATATATGTATGAATTTGGCATCAGCTCATCAGATGAGATAGCTTCATCAGTTTCAGTTTTAATGTTTGTAAATATTGTTTTCTGTTTTTAATATATTTTCAAAGAAGTCTACAGACAGAATTGGAAGGTTGCTGTTTGTTGTAAAACATGGAGTGTATTAATTGTAATCCTTGTTTTGTAATCCTTGAGTTCAATAGCAGTAAACTTCAGATTTGTTCAGTTAATTTCCCCTGATGTAAGTAATTAAGTTTGATGTACCGTAAGAAGCTTTGATAGTGCACGTTGTTTGTGATTTGCTCGCAATGGAGTGAAGAAGTAACGCACACTTGTCAACACGCTGCACTTTGATATCATCGGATTTGGATGGAATATTTTGTGTGGCGCCACGATTGTTATACAAGAGTATTGCGTTTCTACACATTGAAACCAAGGAGATAAACTATCCTCCTAGCAACCGATGAATTGTTGTATTCAATTTGACGTAATGGCAAAGTAATTCAATACGCATGATGGCATGAGAAGTGACAAGGGAAAATAGCGATTTAATTTCATAATGGAGCACAATGTCTTTTTGTATTGCTTAACAGATGTGGTTGCTCTTTAAGACAAGATGCAATGCACTCTATGAATAGACGGATTACAATGTCATTGTTCTCCCCCTTTGTATCATTAGAGTACAATGGGGGAATACATGGTTTCTTGTAAAATTGTAAAGGTTTACGAACTATTGATGTCTTCTCTTGAACTCCTCTTGACTTCATAAGCTTAGTAAGTGCTTGGGGTTTTTTAGATGTCGATATGTGTTCTGACATGTTTTTCCATCTGTGGTCATATTTTATGAGCTGTTCACGAGATGTGGACAGGAAGTGACTTCTGTAAGTGAAAAACTGAATATTTAATTTCCACTGTAGTTTATTAGATTTTGGGTTGGGGTAAAGGCTAATTGCTTTGTTTTGTCTTTCATGTTAAAATGGATAACCAGTTGGAAAGTTTTTCTGAATCAAACTTTTTAGAAGTTTCTCAGAAAGAATGATTGATTATTCAAGGAAAGACAGTTCATACTGTGGAGAGTTGCTCTGCGGAGAGCAATTTATTCAGGCATTTTTGCTGTGAAGGCTGCCCATACTTTTGCCAACCATGGTTGGCAAAACTTGCGGCTGTGACATTGCAAAAGAAAGATCTATTAAAGAAGTGACTGCAAAGTTGAGCTGAGTTCCTGCGTTCCATCCCTCTTGAGGATTTTTCTAAATGTTATCCTAATCCGGTTATCATCCATTTAAATCTGACTGCTGTTACAAAGGTCATTATGATACAGTCATCAAAACATCGGATTGGCAAAAATAAACAAAGCTGCAATGAATTTTAAGCAATGCTCTCCCTGTACCTCCTTGGGCTATAGGAATAGATAACACCTCTGGGTAGATTAGGCGTTTTTATTCCCGCTTGTCAATCTAGGAGCAGTAAAACAGAAAAACATGCCAGAGCCATTTCCTCCGGAGCACCTACAGCCTTAGATTAGACAGCTCATCCAAGGTTTAGAAAAGATTACCAAAACACAAGTTTCTCAAAGAAAACATTCAGGATTGGTAGTTATTCACAAAACAAGTTGATTAGTTGAACTCTGAAAGCTTGAGTCCACATTACTCCCGAGAACTACTTCCGTACGAATTACAAGAAAAGAGATTTGTATGAAACAAGCCCAATGTGAACATGTGCAGCATATTTGACATTATCTTTAAAATAATCTTCATTATTTCTTCATAAATATGACCTTTGAATTTTCTTGCTAGGGTTTTCTGGGTTTGGTTTTTCTCTTATTATTTTAAAATTAAAGCTTAAACTACAATTACATGTGCACCTTCCCCACCCCACCTGTAGTCTGCCCAGTGCCCCTTGCCATCTCTCCCCACCCCTGTCCTCATTCCCCCTCCCAAATTGATCAGTGTCCTGCGTTAGAACTTACCCCCTGTAAGCCACTTCGGTCATTGACCAAGAACACTCAACCATACTCTATCAACACTATTCATCGAAATGTTTGCCCATTTTGTATTTTGTTTTTGTGTCGTCTTATTACATTCCTCTGTGTCCTTTCTCTGGACAAAATATAGCAAGCAAATGAAAAATCATTTTGATTAAATATACAAGACAGAAAATAAAATCCATTGACTGATTTTGTTTTCAATTAAATAAGGTGAATTTAATATTGACAGTATAAAGCCTTTTACCCCCCTCCCTTCTTCCTCTCTCGCGCTCTGACTTTGAAATTATTATTAAAGTCGCCAGTGATAGAATATTGGGCATTGTTACATCCTACCCGACAGGAAATTAACAGGGTAGTATGAGCCATAGCACGGCTCGGTCATCTCCAAGACAACTACTGTATCTTAAACGGGTTTATTTTTTTCTCTTCTTCTTCCTCTGCTCCTCCAACACTTGTGTTGATTTAATCATTGAATACCACATTGAAGCACAGAGTGTTTCGGGGGGTTGTGTTTGCCAGCCACTTCTATTTCTGCTTGGATCAAGTTCCGTAGAGAGCTTGCCAAGAAACTGATGCTATAGCTCTCCCCTCTTTCCTTCGTCTTCCTTATTTCTAAGGAGAAGCAAATATGGCTGCAATATGCAGCCTGTTATTTGTGTGATGTCATCAATCATTCCATTGGCAATTAGCGGCGGAGCACCAGTTCAGTAAACAACACAAAGCGGTGGTGTAAACAAGAATTCCAAGGAGACATTTTCAGAGACTGGTTGCTATGCCTTCTGAGGGGTGATTTTTAGTGGGGCATCTCTCTAATGAAATCAGTACTAATGACTGACTGAGATATGCATTTAGAATCACAGTAAAGTAAAAAGCAGTAGATCGTGCAATTCTCGCGCATATTAAAACATATTTGGACTACTTTGGATTGCTTTAACATGTGAAGAAAACAAACTTACGCACTTGAACGGGTCCCAATGTTTGATTATGCGCAAGACGTACACAGTCTATGGGAAACCTACCTGCGCATACAGCATTTTGAAACAGTGTTTTAGCTCTCATGGAGGCTGCAAAAATGTATAAAATAAAAACTTGTGTGTGACCCCTTGAATATGACGTCTTAAGCTCAAACAGCGCCCTCACTGAGGTCATTGGATGGGAGTTGTATGTGGGGCGCATGCGCTTTTACGTTTACATTGTTTGACCTCAGCAATGGCAAGGTGTCTATACAGCTGTGACAGGTTGTATGGCTTCTGACTGCCCACCCGAACAAAGATATTTACAACATAGGATACTGCTAACATTAGGGCTAGTTAGCTCAGTTGGTAGACGAGCGCCGGCACAATAATCCGGAAGTGGCAGGTTCAAGTTCCGCTCTAGTCAATTTGTTTTTTGTTCAATCCACAAATATTTAATATTTAAACAGTCGGTTTCCCTTGTGGTGTATTACTTGATACATGATAAATTGAAAATGTCTACACAAATGGGTGATCCAGCATCGATTTTTGAAAGAGTAAATTATATTAAAAATCATGTTTGACAATTTTATTGGAGTATACTTGCTGGAAATGGCTTGTTTATGGTTACACATTTGTAAATATTTCTTTAAACACATAATATTTTACACTTCCCTTGCCTACCATACTATGTAGATGACATCCTAGATTGAAATAGAAATATTCCTAGTGAGTTTTCAGCTGAAATATAGACAATTTGTTTTTTAATGAAAAGATGAGATTTTAATTACATATTGAGGGCCTCTTTCTCTACTTTTTGGAAATCTTTGAACCACAACACAAAACCATAATGCATACCAAACATTTAACCATTTTGTTGCCACTATAAGCATTTATAGAGTTAACAACTTTTTGGCTGATTTCACAATTTAGGAGTACTCTTTTATTGAATAGGATTTGTTATTATTCTTTTTTCTTTTTCCCATCAAAATAAGGAACATGAAATCACCGCAAACAAAATATTTAGTTTATTCATTTTTAAAATACAATTTAATGACATTTTTCTGATAAAGATCTATTTTTAACTCCCAATGCCACAGACTCACATGGTGTGTTAAAGACAGTGAATGTTTATGTTTATAAATGATTAGGATACTTCAGGATAACCTGGAGGGAAACCTAACATTGAGGGAAATTCTAAAGCACCATAAAATAACAGGATTGGATTCACTGAATCCTTGCCACAGGCAGCAAAAAGAACATAATGTGCATCTCTTCAACTAGCCAATAGAGGGGGTAAGTCAAGTGCAATTGAGTCTGACTGAGAATGGGGCCTCATAACGGCTCATTGGATTCAGCGTTGACTCAGGGGGAAAAAGCAACCGTTGTTGTCATATTCTTGTTTTTGATGCTAATAATAATATGTTCCAAGTGTGAACTGAACGCAATGAGCGCAAGTAAAAGTAAGTGTGTGCCCTACAGCTTCAGGCACACAAAGTACTTTTTGTCCAAGCAACAGAAGGTCATCAGCAATAACATGGCTCCTGAAAAATGACATTCCTGTCACACTTTTTTTGAAGAATTGCCCTCAAAAACATGTTTTTAATTCCCATGCTACAGTTAACCTTCTATAATGACAGTTTTAGGGAGTAGGTTAAGAGTGAATCTGGTTGTATTATTTACATGTATGCCCACATGAAAACCAGGTTTGTTCTTTGACATAAAATTCAATGACATTTTATCATGCTTCAAATCTAACTTATAAGTAATCTCAGTTCCATTTGCAATGAATGGCACACAGTTTTATTCAAAGCAATCTCGACTGGCTTCTGAAAAGTGAGCCACCCAATTTCAATTTGGAAAATCAATTCATTTTTCTTTCCGTGACAAAGAATTGCATTTATCTGACATGATGAGATACGGTTTGCACCCCCACCCCCACCCCCACCCCCACCCCCACCCCCACCCCCATCATCCCAATCTACATGTACCTGTCTAATAATGAATATCTTTATGCATCAGCAATGCTTATAACAATACAGCTGTACCCATGTTAACTTGAAATAACTCAATCTTTCCCATATTCAATAACCATTTGAGCAAACTTGTGCTTTCCACTTGGGTAAACTTATTCCACTGTCTTGTAGTATTGATTATAACACCCCTAACAAATATTCTGCCTTTTCATTGGTTTAGAGCGCGTCACATGATATGTCTTAGTTTTACTAGAAATGGCGGCCGTGTGATAGTGCATCGTTTGCCGTGTGATAGTCCGACGACTATCACACTGCGTGCAGTACCTCGACGTCTTTTTTACCCACCTCGAACACAATCAGTTGTGCATCTGTGTATCTGAAATGCGCGTACGAACGTTACGTGTACGAGGATGATAAATAGTCTGTTGGGGTGTTATAAAACAAATATTGACTGCTTTTACTCGTGCTATGGTTAAAACTACGACTCCCTCGGTGATCCCCGGAGCGTTCTATTTTGTATACTACTACTATGCACCCATTCCGATCCAACTACGTGAATCTTTGTCTAATAATGAATATCTTTATGCATCAGCAGCGCTTATAACAATACAGCTGCACTTATGTAAATTTGAAATATGCTTCTCTCATATAAAATAAATATTAAAGGAATTCTGCATTTCATTTGGGGTCAATTTGTTCTATTCTCTTGTAATACCCCGTCCCAATCCCGACTACCTTTGTCCAATAATAGAGTGTCTTTAAGCATCAGCAGTGCTTCAATAACAATACAGCTGTGTACGTATGCAAACTTGAAACAATGAAACCACTCTCTCATAATAATATATTCAAGAAATGCTCGCTTTCTAATGTGGGTCAATTTGTTCCATGTCTTGCAGCACCCATCCCGATCCCGACAACCTTTGTCCAATAACAGAGTGTCTTTAAGCATCAGCAGTGCTTCAATAACAATACAGCTGTGTACGTATGCAAACTTGAAACAACGAAACCACTCTCTCATAATAATATATTCAAGAAATGCTCGCTTTCTAATGTGGGTCAATTTGTTCCATGTCTTGCAGCACCCATCCCGATCCCGACTACCTTTGTCCAATAATAGAGTGTCTTTAAGCATCAGCAGTGCTTCAATAACAATACAGCTGTACTTGTGTACATATGCAAACTTGAAACAACGAAACCACTCTCTCATAATAATTTATTCCAGATATTCTCACTTTGTAATGTGGGTCAATTTGTTCCAGTGTCTTGTAGCACCGTAGCATTGACTACTACACCCAGTATCTCAGCTCTGAGCATCCAAGCTGAAGGGATCAATAAATGTTAGATGCACCACGCTGTATTAGTATTCAGGATTACGTACTTGTATATGCAAATCTAGACTTGATTTTCTGGGAAACGGCCACGAGCGGAGTAACGCTAGCTTGGCACTGCGCCATACTTTCAGATTTATTTTGAAATTGGTTTGAAGATTAAGAGTAAATGCAGAAGTGGCTTTTTTCTCCCCAAAATGCGTAACAGTGTTGTTTTTGTTTTTGTTTTGTTTTTTACATTGAAATTAACTTGAAAATTACCATTCAGGAAGATCATAGCTAATTTACTATTTGACTTCTTTAGTGAAATTTTTCATTTTTGTTTTGTCTATTTGATTTCCACTTGCAGCTACCTTGTACATAATGAGATGAAATATTAAACATCGCCATCCATAAGATACAAACTGAATTATGCTAAATAAGGCCAGAATACTAAAATTATGTCGTTCCATTGAAGTTACAATGTTGACTCTTCTAGTTTTAGGAATAAAATTACATATTTTTCAGTCAGTGCGGTAATTTCATAACTCAGTTTTGGGGAAGTGGTTTTAAAGCGTTATACTTGGAAATACACAGCAGGGTCTGCACAACAAGTTCATATTGAATGTCATATTTGCCAACAAAGTATTGGAGAACTCTTAAGAAGATCCAATCATACAAACAGACAAAATGTGACTGCAACAGGTTTGTATACAGTACTTACACTGACATGTGGACAAGAGATGCATGTTATAGCCATGTGTTATGAAATGCATTCATTATTCCATAGTTATTTTGCCAGGGGCAACATTCCTACATTTTGGGTTTTTTTTAAAGCAAGGAGTATTGGGTTAGTCAACAAAATAAAAGATTGATATTAAGAAAGAACTTGAAAGAACACAATAAGTAAAGGTCACATTTTCCAGGCTCGTCAAAAAAGAAAAAATTGCATCGAGGGTGGCCTTTTGTTGTTTGACAAAATAAATAAACTATTTGGTCTGCTCATCCCTGGATAAGCAATTACACCAAGTTTATTTTCCTTTGACTTGTTCTGCATTGATCAATAGCTGGCATTATGGCGAATGTTTTTAAAGTTACCTGACATTTGTTGACACTAAAAGTTCAAGTTGGGTTAGTTAGTGTACGCGTGGCACCCAGGCTTATTGCTGTGGACTATTTCTTTTTAGTTCACACAAAAACGAGAGCGAGAAATAGTTTGAATTATGCAGGGACAACTAGGTGAGTTTATTTTCAAGTTTTTGTTTAGTGTTATATTTTTATCATGTCTGTAATTCTTGTCCACCATTAGATACATGTTGTCTTGACACGGGAAGTTCACTTTTATTTGGCCTTCCAGATGTCAAACTTTCTCGTCTTCAACGCCTACTAAATGCTGCTGCTCGTGTAGTCACTTAAACAAAAAACACTCTCATATACAGGCATGCAACTCTTCCGCGGATCAGCGGATTTCCGCTTTTTATAAAATAGAATACTGCCGTTACAAAAAAAATCTGCGGGGAAAAAAATCACGCTGCATGAAGAAAAAAAAAATCCCACTGAAGGGGATGCGGCGGAAACCAGATGCTGTAAGAGTGCAAGTGACCACGCGATCGATAGGTGTTTGCTCGAAAAATAACGGTGGCGTCCACCAGGAAAGACATCGTTGATCGGTAATTTTCCGCTTTTTTTTCGGCTGAAGAGTTGCATGCCTGCATAATTATAACATCAATCCTTTTAGATCTACACTGGCTCCCAATATCATCCAAAATCATCTGCAGGCTGATTCTGATTGTTTTCAAAGCATTCAATGGGCAAGCACCAACATACATCCTGGACATGCTTAGAATCTATAAACCATCCCAAAACCTTTGATCCGGAAATAAACCACATCTCTGGAATCAGCTACCCCTTCATATTCAAACCTCAAATACTTCACTCATTCAAAAGGTCTCTCAAGACACAACTCATGTCAAAATCATTTTGTTTTATCTGAACTGATTTTCCTTTGGTTCTGTTCCCTTTTGTTTTCTTGTTTCATTGTTACAGCCTTCAATGGATATGTTCACTTTAAAAGTCTGCGTCGGATTCAAGTTCTGGTGGTTTAGTCATCGGGGTGTGGGTTCGAGTCCCGGTCATGACGCTTGTGTCCTTGAGCAAGACACTTTGCTATAATTGCTTCTCTTCACCCAGGGGTATAAATGGGTACCTGTGAGGGTCGAGGATCGATGAGCGCTGATAATCGGCTGCCGCGAAGTCCCATGGCCTGATGAACATGGGAATAATATTGTAAAGCGCTTTGAGATTGTTGATACGATGGAAAGCGCTATATAAGCACCACAATTTATTTTTTATTTTTATTTATTATATTATCATTGTTTGTTTTTGACCAATGACACCACTTGTTTACAATACTGATGTTGGCTAATACATAGCAAAAGGAAGCCTTCAATGACAGACATCAAGCATAACAAGTTATTTTCATATTGGATCACTACAGTATTAAGAGAAGGCATAATAAGTGTTGTAACAACAAACGGTTAGCAGTAGAGGGCACTACAAAACTTTGTCAAGGAATTATGCGGTCACCGCTGACACTTATATCCAGACTTGAACTGAGGTTTTTCTGGTGGTTACCTTATACAATAATCTAAGGCAACCATTGTAAAAAGTTGGTCTTTCAATTCTTCAAAGCCACCGTGTTGAGTGCAAGGCACATGTATATACCTGTAAAGTGGTTGTGTGTGAGTTTAGAAAGGCACAACACATCAGTTCAGTCTTATTCTCAGGTTTTCAGTGACAAATAACTAGTGAAAATGTCATCAAATTAGGTCCCTTATGTGCTTATAATGTGGTCATGTTAATTTGGCAAATGAGATAAACAAAACTAATGCCGTTTTTGAATTACCGGCTGTGGCTGCCACACTGTGGCTAGATCACCTTATTTAAATGTGTTGTAGAATAGACTGCCCTTAGTAACAACATCAGCCACAGTCGCCAATTCAGACACGACTTGACATGTTGGCAGACAATTTTCTAGTACATCATCTTTCTCTTCAGTCTGATGGTGCAAATTGCGCTGCGGTGGTCATCACCAGACCAAGCCAACAATCTTCATCCACTGCTGATCTTGTCGCAGATGCCATTCCTTGGTACATCATAATTTTTTATTATATAAAAATTTATAACAATTTCAACACAATACTGGTACTGGGACCACGTTTTATGAAAAGTAAGGTTTCAGATTGCAAATTGTTCGAAAGGTTTTTCAATTTGTACAATGATGCATTGTGCTTTTCGTGCAGCTAGTTCTAGAGTATCAAAGACACATTATTTGGCGCTCTGCATTAGACAGGAAAAGTGCAATGAGAACTCGCCTTTAAGATGAGTCAAGGAAGATTGTTTAGTTTGCATCGAAACCCACCAAAACGTCATAAACAAAACATTTTGGTGAAAGGAAAAACACTTTATTTTCCTCTACCCTCCATGCACTTACCAAAGTGATTAGACCTCAAATACCTATAAAAATAAAATACTATATATTTTGTTTTCTGTTTAAGTGAAGTAAGAGTAAAGGGAGTTGTTTCTCGGGCGTTGTGTGGTGTCCCCCCCCCCCCCTTACAAAATTGTATTAGTTAGGTCCATGAATCCATTCACCTGTCAGATTCTTTGAGGCTCTTAATTTCCTCCCGTTCCTTCCATGCCAGTGTTTGTCACTCTCCAAAAAGCCTATTTTGTCAACACTCCCGAATTGATTTTTGTGTGTGCTGTCTCTAATGGAATAGAGTTTTTGTCGGTCACTACCAAGAGTTGTTGAGTGATTTCTCTGCAAAGAGAGCCTCTAATGTTGTTGTCTTTAATCCTGTAGGCATAATGCGCACTCACATCGTTCCCGCGAACTTCTTAAAGGTGCCATCGCAAGATTGGTATTGGGGAAAGTTCATGCTTTCCTGCAAACGATCAAACAAAGTCGCTGTTGGAAATTGTAAACAAACTTATCAAACAAACTTATATTGACTCTTTAAAGATCTACTTCAACGGCACTAAGATAATTTAAACTTTGCCGAAATCCAATCAATTTGTGTTTCATGATTACGTATATTTCAAAGAAAATCCTTAGCGGTGGTTGCGTAATTTAAAAAAAGGGTCATTTTGACCAGCGTTCACCCCCTCCTCATAGCGAGTTTTTGGAAACAGCGTGTCACGTGATGAAAATATACCATAGACTTTGATGACGTACATGAGTGGAAACGGCTTGTTTACCCCCCGCGCAGCGGAGTGTGTTTATTGTACGCGTCTATAGCTATTTTCACGGTTACGAAAACAAAATGTCAGACACTAGCGGATCGTGGGAGGAACATAGTGTAGACGAAGAAGAATTAGTAAATACATATGATAGTATTGATAGTGAGGATAGCTCTGACGGTTGAGGGAGCTCCTCCGAAGACGAAGATGAAGCTGGGGGAGTTGCCGAACCATATACATGTAGGTTTGAGCCACTGGCCGCAGAGGATCGCGAACTTATATATTTCCATTAACGTCAACGTAACAGGGTGTTTAGATAATCTTCCAAGTTAGCTGGTGGACAGTACAAACGAACTATTCAAACCTAATCTCCCCACTCCAAGCTGTGTACAATTGGGCTTTGTACCATTAGCATTTGAAATGGCGCTGTAGGAAACAGCATTTATCTAGAAAATTCAAACTGCCAATTAAGCAGTCACTGTTTTTTATTTAAATGATCTAGTTGTAATACATCTAGGATTCCTCAAAAGGTTAAGAGTACAAACGAGATCTTAACAAAGCCCAATTGTACACAGCTTGGAGTGGGGAGATTAGGTTTGAATAGTTCGTTTGTACTGTCCACCAGCTAACTTGGAAGATTATCTAAACACCCTGTGTTTATGAGCAGATTATCGAAGCCATCAAAGTGCTACCACAAAACACCAGTGCTGATGGTGTGAATACCACTTGTTTAATTTTGCATTTTTCACAAACTTGATGTGATATTGTGATGACCAGTTTGAATGAAACCTGTGGCTATTTATTATCAACAAACATTTAAAACTATTGTATATAGTATTATGCTACTACAGAAGTATATGTTTTGATGCTTCTGTGCCTGTCCAGTCTGACTCTCTGTTTGTGAAGCATGTGATGGCACTGTAGTTGGCGCTTTCATGGTTGGAATTGACCCTGGCGTAAGCCTGTTGTTTTAGTTGCGATGTTGAATCCCGACAGTCGTCTGTAAAATGGGCACTACAAATCATTGTCCATTTTGTCAACGTGAAGTTTTTCCGTGTGTTGGTCACGAAACCCACCCCCCTTCTCTGGACAGGATCTCTTGGAAATCGGTAAAAAACTCACATCTGGATTCTTATTTGTGTTCCGAGTACATCCACCGACAGCACATGAGTTCAGGACGGTAAATTATCTCGTCTTAACTTGGTGAATGTCTTCGAATAATGAGATCATCATACATAGTTACCGTGTAAACACACGACACCTCGCTACTTCCTGGTTTCCCGTCCCAACAAGTACGTCATCATTCGCTGGTTCACGCACGTATCCTATAGTGGGTTTGTGGTGCGCGTAAATGCAAGTGCTATAGTATTGGACAAGCACAGTGCCTATGGAGGGAGCCATGGAAGCGCGCGAGTTTTTAAAAACCCCAAGAAAGGTTTAATTTTTTCAGTTAAAATTACGAAAAAAATATTGGTGTAAAACAATCCAATCTACAAATTCAGAATACTTAATAACATTACGTATGAGATTAAGAAATCTGTTTTATTTCTCAATTATCGTTGAAGTAGATCTTTAAAGTGCTATATTTTTTTGCAGAATTTTGAACTTATATGTTTACGGGGAAGGGGGGCTTGACTAGAAGTATCCATTACTTCCATCCATCTATTTAGCTATCCATTGGCTTTTTGTTATTATTCCTTTTTTTGTTTTTCAAGAAAGCACAGTTTGTCTCATCTACAGCGATCAGTAAAATGAGTTTAACCGAAAATATGAAATCTATCAATTTTCAAAAGTTCTTTCAATAAAACAGAGTATCTCATTAATTCCATCATTATTACTAATTTATTTATCAAATAATAAACCACAAGGGAAACTGACTGGGTAAATGTTTAAATGATTTTGGGTTGAACAAAGAAAAATTGACTAGAGCGGGATTTGAACCAACGACCTCCGGTCACATCCCCTTAAGGTGATCCCCTGGCTGCCGCTTCCCAGGTTGTATCGTATACTTGGGTGTGATCCCTGGCTACACGGCAGTTTGCGGTTGAATGGCTTCTGACTGGCACCCCCCGAACAAAGATATTGACAATAGGGAGACCGCCAACATAGGGCTAGATAGCTCAGTTGGCAGAGCGCCGGCACGTTAAACCGGAGGTCGTTGGTTCAAATCCCGCTCTAGTCAATTTTTCTTTGTTCAACCGCAAATCATTTAAACATTTACCCAGTCAGTTTCCCTTGTGGTTTATTATTTGATATCTGATATAAAAAGTCGCATCCCCTTAAGGTGATCCCCTGGCTGCCGCTTCCCAGGTTGTATCGTATACTTGGGTGTGATCCCTGGCTACACGGCAGTTTGCGGTTGAATGGCTTCTGACTGGCACCCCCCGAACAAAGATATTGACAAAATAGGGAGACCGCCAACATAGGGCTAGATAGCTCAGTTGGCAGAGCGCCGGCACGTTAAACCGGAGGTCGTTGGTTCAAATCCCGCTCTAGTCAATTTTTCTTTGTTCAACCCCAAGTCATTTAAACATTTACCCAGTCAGTTTCCCTTGTGGTTTATTATTTGATATCTGATATAAAAAGTCGCATCCCCTTAAGGTGATCCCCTGGCTGCCGCTTCCCAGGTTGTATCGTATACTTGGGTGTGATCCCTGGCTACACGGCAGTTTGCGGTTGAATGGCTTCTGACTGGCACCCCCCGAACAAAGATATTGACAAAATAGGGAGACCGCCAACATAGGGCTAGATAGCTCAGTTGGTAGAGCGCCGGCACGTTAAACCGGAGGTCGTTGGTTCAAATCCCGCTCTAGTCAATTTTTCTTTGTTCAACCCAAAAACTAATTTATTTATAACACAAAATAACTCCCCTTGTGTTTGTCCAGAGGTGTAGTTGCCCTATTTCTCACGATTATTTGATTAAATTTTGTATGAAATTTGATTTTAGTCAGCTGTGTAAAGTCTTGTCCGTATTCAAGTATTTAAAGTGCACAATTTGTTTCCTTCTTCCTTCACGTGTTAAAGCAACATAGCTGGAATCCATGGTTCCTCAATATACACGCGTTAAGTCGCACGGTCCAGAGCTGTGTCTTGAGAGAGTTGCGTTATAAAAGGGCTGGTTTTCTTTAGTCTCATGGTTGCTGGATGCCATCCCAAAACATTTATAAAAAATAGAAGTCAATCTACTTTTGTCCTCCATTTCAATTAAGTACACATGAGTGTCACATAATCTATAGCTCTATAAATGCCACCCAATGGAACCTTATCAATACGTGCAGCTTTTAACCTGAGATAATTAATGCACTTTTTCATAAGCTGTCCAATGCAACAAGTAAAAAAGGAAAGATGTCCCGCACTGTTTCCCAGGTAAATCTTTACCATTGACCACATGGCTGGAATTCTCAAGCAGCTGTCATCTGTTGATGTTATTTTACTGACATAGAAGAAGCATATACCTTGATTACGTTATCGCATACTGTTGTTACAAACCATCTAGATGGGTTAAGTACAGAACTGTAAGCCATAACCTAGCCGTAAGTCCATGGACATGTGCATCTGAAACCTTGCTCATCATGTGAGTACATGTATCTTTTCCCCCCAAATTTCATTTAAATTTTTTTATTTTTAGGTTTTCAAAATTTGCGGATGAGAACCCTGTCATTATATCAAGCAGTTATGCTCCCTAAACCATTTAGTGTATGAATGAAGTGAAAGAGTTTCAAAAACATTGGCTTGCACTTTGGCTCCTGGCTTAGGCTACATCCACCATTTTGAGTCCCTTTCAGTTGCTGAAAACATGCAGCTTGGCCGATGAAGTGTTAGAGATAGAACCTTTAAAAGAAATCTATTAGTTAAATTATGTGTTGAAAAGAGCCCCATTGTTAAATTATGTGCCTCATGATGGGCCAATAAAAGCAGGGCCGAAAGCGTGAAGTAATTGACATTTCTGTGCCGTCTTGTTTTGTCCTAAATTGATGTAATCAAAAAGCAAGGTCTGACAAGTGCCTAATTTCATATAATCTGCTTATGCACAAAACCAATTTAGGTTTAGTTTACCAGCCAAAGCCATATTACACCATCTTTGCCTGGTGTCCTGCTTATTTTTGCTTAATAGCTAAAAAAAAGATGTTAAGGAATTTTTTCTGCTGAGGTAGTTCTTTGATGGCCCCTGAGGAAAAGATATTCCGTGTCTAAATTTACGTCTGCAGGTGCAGATGTGGCTGTTGCTAACGGCATGCTATGAGCATCACATGCTTCAATGCATGTTGGCATCATGATGAAGCCACAGCCAGTAATAGCCATAAGTTCACTTGGAATCGGTTTTCGTGGTTGTTATCAATTAGAAGATGCCGACAGTGTAACATGTTCTTGCATTGAGGTTTAGATTGACTGGCTACCCATCTGTTATGAAGACAATCTGTTTTTAGTTCACTGCTCTTAATGGATTTACTACTCTTACTTTGTAGGAGCAGATCTTGAATTCACCCAAATGATCTTAAGACGTCTATTAATCTTAATTGCAAAGCAAAGCGTGAGGTCAAAATACAAATCACTATGGCAAGATTGACATCTCATCCTAAGATGTGAAAAGATTGAGAAATGGAACCCAGGTCACGTTTCAACTGAAACTAGATCAAATGAATCAGTATTTGGACAACTTTAGGAATTCTGAGTTACCCCCCCCCCTAAAAACACTTCACTTTGTATTAAATCAAATAAATGAATAATTGCACACTGATGATTGGTAGATACAGTAGTTCATCACTTGACTGAAATAAATACAAATGTTGACTGTGGTTGGAGCTTGGGGAATCCGTCACATATAGACCTCAGCATCATGTGATATCCTGTTGAAGATACATGTACTGTTGAAGTTGATATTAATGGCTTAGAATAGACATGCATGACAGGCCAACACAACTATCACGGCCTCCGGTGGATACTGTATTTAAACTCCAGAGCTCTTAGACCCTCGTCGTTTTACCATCCCAGAAGATTGGAAAACAAACCGGGCAACAATTTGTTATTGGTTTGACCCATATACAGCTGTACCTATTTATTGCCAATCACTTCACATGAAAAAATAGTTTGATGGAATTACTCCTGCCTCAAGGGTACAGGTCAGAAAATATCCTCCGGTCACGATCCTGACATTTACAAGGATGACAACAAAACCGTTTAAAGCTTCTTGTTTGAGCATTTATATGTTAGGCACTGAGGTTATGCTGAGAACAGTGCTATGAATATGGTGCAGGATTATAACACGCCAATGTTTATCGTGACAATAAGGCAGAAGTTCAAATTAATAAATTTTACCAAAGAATTAGCGCAGCCTGTTTTTTAGAGTAGACTTACTGAAGAACTGCATCATCTTCTCATCAGCTGTCTTTGACAGCAATTGATATCTTAGTTCTTTTGAACAGATGGAGAATTAACCCAGCAGTGGTTTTGTATTAAATACGTGTAATGCCATGCTGTAAATTACTCCTGATAAATATTAGAGAATCATTAACTGCAGTCAAGATGCACACAGGGCACAAAACTAGTGACTTCACAAACTATTTTTGGGTCATAACTTGAACTTCCAAGAAGGCCATTTTAAGGTTTATAGTGGTGTGATGCAATCAATACAGATGGATTATAGATAGGGTCAATTTAATTAGCCCTGCCAATACATCATTCTGAAAATTTGGACCGGCGATTTATCCCGCTCTGGACGCTGTTGGAGATTAAAATGAGTACAAATTTGAGTCTGACATTTTGAAACTAATTTAAATGCTAAATTTTCACACTGAAAAGCTCAATTCTCAAACTGAAATGCCAAATTCTCATCTTAAATTTCAAATTCTCAAATTGAAATTTCCATTTATCAAACTGAAATTTCCAATTCTCAAATTTTCATACTGAAATGCCTATGTGCGCTCACCCCATTAAAAGACACCCTGACCATCACGTCAATGTATAATAATGACGCCGCCCTCTGTGATATGACGGCCAGCGAACGCACGTCCAGTAACTGGATTAGAGTTCATATACAGCTACAGACATCAGTTTAGTGCTGTTTTTAGTCCCATTGTATAGAGATTTTATCAATTAGCTTTATAAACAGAAAGACTGACGGCTAAGCTTAGTATAGAGTACTGACAGTTATTTGTGTGACATTTCACAGTGTGATTTCATTGTTGAACTATTTAACAGTTGACTTTTAGGTCTAACAATGGGTGATTCAAAACCTAGTAGAGGTTTGTAACCCCATTCATATCACACTGAATACATAATCACTGTCTAACATTACTTGTCTGATTGGCATGAACCACAAAATTCATTCAACCAATAAAATGACACATTAGTTCAGTTAGGTTTGCTCCTTTTGTAATGAGTTTTGACAGTTTACTGTAAGATGTAACAGTTTGAGTCATGTTGTGGCTGAGTGAATGAGGACGATACCCTCCTTTCCCATGGCTTTTTTCAAACAGTAACTAATGTAAACTAAGGGTGAAAATTTTGCACGGGCTGATAATGCTAGCTGATTACACTATCAATCTGCCCCAAATCTTTCTTCTTTTTTGGAAAAAAATTCCTCAAAAGAAAAAAACAAATTATGTTTATCAAAAGAAAGGGAACCTTTTTCATCAGTTCTTGTTTGAAAGAAACATAAATATATGCACGCTTCATTTTGATGGGTAAGATTAACATTTGGTTTCAATATTGTAAGCTCACTGTGTAATACAAGTCCTAAGTTGCAGAATAAGGAAGGATGATATCAATAATTCTCTACAAAACATGGTTAAAACAATACCATTAACCTATTTAAAAACAATTATTGTAAGTATAGTACACATAACAGGATTATTTGTTGACAGAACTGATTAATTCTGAGCAAACTAACATGAACAGAAAAATACCGTAGAGGGTACAATGTAATAAACGAATTGTAAGAATAAATACTACTACATATACTTGTTGCAAAGCAGCTGGTGCCAATCACTCCAATATATCACACCTATCCTTATACATCAGGAGAATTCCTTTTAATCCCTTGCAAGTCATCTGACCTGAAAGCCCCCCCCCCCCCCCAACCGCATCAACAAACTTGTACTAATATCCTGAGAAATATGAATAATTGATTGGCCAGCCTGGCCCCAAGAGTGCAGATTGTCACGGCTCATTGTTTCCAGCCAGCACCTCTGGGCATTCTAGCCATCACAGAGACCATGTCCCAATCCCTATTTCCATCTCCCATATACCTCACGAGCCCCTGTGATCTATGTCATAGTCCCCCCTGCTTTCATGTATACGACCAGCCCGCCACTAGCTCCATAGAAAGAAAGAATAAGAAAAAAGAAAGAAAAAAAACAGAAACAAAAAAAAGTTAATGGAGGAAAAGAAAACAGCATGGTGAAAGAGATGGTTGGGCCCCACGGTGAGTGTGAAAAATACGTGATGACGTTTCACCACGCGGCTGATGATGATCAAGAACCTCCCTCGAGCACAGAGGTGCCCCTAACAAGCCATGCATATCTGCTCTTACATAAAACACTGTGGCCAGTATTTGGCCAAACTAGATGAAATATGTTTAGGGAACAGTTAAACGGTTGCTCATCTACCCTGGCCCGGGTGCAGGAGTATTTTGGGCTGGCCGGACGCAGAAACATGGGCACAGTCTTTGCAACCATCACCTCAGGTAGGTTTGTTAATGGCCTTATACTGTATTTCTGTAATTTTCAGTCAGTCTTTGCCTTGCAACCCTCATGCAGTGCCCCATGTTGTTCAGTGTATGCATGCAGTGTGCAGCCACACGTCTACATCAAGCCCGATACTATATGCGGTTGTAAATATTGCATGCTGTCTCCTACTCCCGCAGTCATCACTATCTTCAGTGCTGTGAGCCCTTCAGCTTTTCTTCCTTGACTCGCTGAATACTGAGATGTAGAATGTGTTAGGATGAACACTGTAGCCGTATTCTGTTACAGTTCAAGGCTCTGTGACTTGTTCTCTGTGTAAACATGCTGTTGTGATATTATCTAGTTTATCATAAGGCCAGTGTTGAGACGGTAGAGGAGAAAATACAAAATCAATAATGTGATTAAGTCTGTGTATAAGCCCATAGAAATTATTGTGAAAAATGCCACTTTGGTAAGAGTGAGCAATCGATGTAGTATGGCTTCTTCATTTGGAATTAAATTGTCTTTTTTTCCCTCCTTCAAAAATCAGCAATTTCGGTTACACTTCGCTGATTTATTTGATGTTGTGGTGGGATAACTGAAAATGTAATTTTGAATAACAGCATGGGACATTATCTTAATGAATTTGTAAATCTGACTGGTCATGATCTGGTTACTAATGATACATTTTTGCATTCTGCTACTACGTTGTAGACTAACTTGCCTCAAAGTTTCCTACCCTGAAAGTTGCTGAAGTCGAAACTCAATACCCCAGTTTGATGACTGTCTTGACTAATATACTTCATGCCTTCATTTGTTGTCCCATGAGTGGATTGAAGTCAGTTTCCTTCAAGAGTTTTAATCCTGAGAGACCAATTATGTATAATATCTTGCAGTTAGTGCTGTCACACATGAGACAGAGACCCAGAAATAAATTGCCTTTCGAGTGGAATTTATCAAGCAACGAATTGACTAATGCTGCTTGATGGAAAGCAATAGGCAATCTCACTTCAAATGTAGCTCCGAACAATTTTGTTGCTGTATTGTCTTTAAGTCTCTGCCTCCACCCCCTATCTTCCACCACCCACCAGTATATCGGCTTCAACATAGGGAAGTTTATTCTAGCAATGAAACTCATAATAATTGAGGATGCAGTCATTTATTTGGGTAGTGTACAGCTATAAGCAAAACAAAACTATGCTTAGCAGAATAAGGTTACCAGCCAAGATGCAATTTCCTTGTACTATCTGTGACTGGTGTCCTGCTTATTCTGTCTTAGCAGAACATTTTTCAGCAATATTTTTCTGCTTAAGTAATTACTGAGTCAACAGGGTATGAATTTGTTATCCTGCTAAAGTTGTGCTGGTCATAGTTGCTTCCCTTCAGCCGGGTGTACAAAAATGATGACCTGTCTAGTCCAGGATGGTAATGAGTTTGTTTTAACCCCTCACCGTTCAGGTGGCTTTCCAGTGAATTGAGAAAGTTCAGCAAGAAGTTCATGTAGTTGAATAGTTTGTCAAGTGATGATTACTGGTGTAGTACTTGTGATGAAATGAACCATAAATGAAGCTCCTGTTCAGCAATCCATTATTCACCCACACAAGCAGACATTTCATGGTGCACTTTTTCTCTAGAAAGTCACTGTCACTCAGTAAATAAATACGGTTGCTACATGTGTGCTTTCTGCCATGCTAACATGGTAGTTTTTTTTTATTCATCTATGAACATCCAAAAAGTATCAAAAATAAATGCTGACTTGGACAGGTTGGTGTTGTATAATTGATTGATTCACATTCACTTCGTCAATTTGGAAGATGTTTTGAGGGATCAGGTTGGTTCAGTGGTTTCTCTGTGGACACTGATTTGAAGCCCGCCTCAAACCAGAGCCTTGCATGTGGATTGGGTTTTCAGTCCTTAACTGATAGCGTGGGTTTTCCCAGTTGGGGGTGTTCCTACCACATCTTAAACTGAGATTTCTTCATCATCTTTTCTTCACTATACAATTATCTTCAGGCAAATTACAGTGTAAGGCACTTTGAGGGTTCCCTGTTTTCATTACAAGAAAGACACTAATAATAAAAACTAATAATATCAAATTTGTATGCAAAGCCAAGAGGTTTTGCATAGAAAACATTTATATCCGATGCACATGACATGGTATTTCGGCTGGTACAGATAATTAGTTTCTGCTAATTAGCAAAGCTTTGCATCCGCATGTGCTTGGCATATTGTATGATTACACTTTGTAGCATGCAATCCCTGTAAAATTGGCCTTTGTTTTAAAGGTAGGGTATCATTCTGGTAGTTATCAAAGACCAGTATCCTCACTTGGTTTGCCGAACATATGCATAACATAACAAACCTGTAAAAATTTGGGCTCAGTTGGTCATCGAAGAACCAAGAAAATAATGAAAGAAAAAAACACCCTTTTGCATAGAATTGTGTGCTTTCAGATGCCCAAGAAGGGCTTCATGCCTGAAGCCTTTCTCAGAATCAAATGTTGGAGTGAAAAATTATGTCTTTCTCTAAAACTGCATTACTTCAAAGGTCGTCGTTTCTAACAATGTCAACATAATATCAACAGCTCTCTACCAAGTCGGCTTTTATGGTCTTTACCTTGTGGAGTAATTACCAAATACTCCCTGCCTTTAAAACTTTTGATGTTTACTTCAGTTAAAAAAACAAAAATTTGAATATTTTCAGTCTACATCTTACCATGCTTACCTCAATCCCATCTTCCTGTGATGGTGTTGGGATGCATGGTAGCTGGCGCTGATGGAATTATGAAATTATTAATCAAACTTTTAAATCAGTGGGAGAGATCTTAACGCTGAGGAAAGCAGCAACAAAAGACAACGGGAAGTCAAAGAAAATCATTAAATTCAGTTTTAATTATGAACGCAAAACAGGAATGGGGAAGAAAATTACGTGTAGTGTACAATACTTTACAACTTCATTATGGGAGCCTCTTTACAAAAGACAGACTTAACCCTTTAGAGACCATTCATGTCTGTATCAACTTAATACAACCAGACGTCACTAACATTGTTCATTTATCAAGTTATAAACCACAAGGGAAACTGACTGGGTCTATGAAAGCGGTCAAATCATTCACCTGAATTTAGACAAACTAATCCCTGAGAGAGTTTGGTTTCCCTTGTTTAGGCTGTGCCCATGCCCTGTAAAACTCTGCGAGTTTAAAAATAATCCTGAAACAAACCTACTTTAATCAGCAAAGCCCATCACACAGGGTAGTCAGGTTGGTGTAGTGGTATCTTGCCTCGCCTTCCACCTCTAGGACCTCGGTTTGAATCCCACCAGAGGCACTATGTGGGTTGGGTTTTCAGTCCCTGTCTGATTGCGTGGGTTTTCCCTGGAATAATTCTCTGAGGTTTTCCTCCAACATCTAAAACTGAAACTTCCTTTCCTTGTCTTCTCTCCACAGGGTTCTTGGCTAGTATAGTGATTAAGTTCACTTTTCTGAGAATCCCATGGCTTCACAACCAGAATTAATAAAATAAAAAAATATAAAAAAACAAAAAAATTCCAGCCATACCTTGATAAAACCCTCCTCCCTGCCCCCTGACATTGTCTACTCTCCATGTCTTCCTGACTTCTTTCTTTGTCCCCAATATACATACTTCTTACTTTTACAAAATCAACACCTGATTGAGACCACTTAGCGACTCGCATAAAAGAACCAATCACTTACAAACAAACTTACAGGCATTCAAGGTTTCAGCTGGTCAGCTATTTTCCTCTCATTTTAATTGTAAATGGAAAACACTGTTCAAAGTGTTGCATCATCGGCCGTTTCTTCTTTTGTCTGATTACTTAGTTCATTGGAAACAGAACACAACTAAAAGAAGAAAAACAAAAGTGTGATTCTTAAAAGCCAGACTTACTAATATCTGAACAAATGTTTTGTACTATGGGATCAACAGAGCTAATATACCTGTAGATTTGATATCATTTTATTGGCGCTTACATCATAGGGCCACACGGTGTAACAGCTTATTGTCGTTAGATGAAGGACGATTGCATTGGTCTGTAAAAAATAAACAAATCAAATCGTTCTGCAAAAAAAGACAACCAAACTCCCAGCCTTGACATCATCATCATGTGATATCTTAAACATTTTATAATTTTTAGTGTTTAGTTTATAGTTAGTGTTTAGTTTATAGTTAGTGTTTAGTTTATAGTTAGTGTTTAGTTTATAGTTAGTGTTTAGTTTATAGTTAGTGTTTAGTTTATAGTTAGTGTTTAGTTTATAGTTAGGTGTTATTTGAAGGCTCTTATTCTCATGTCTTTAATGAGCAACTAGACCCAGTTTTGAGTTTTGGCAGGAAGTGGTCGGTGTTCGGCATGGAGAGTGGCAAGTTTAGATTGCCCCGCACCAGTTGTTTTGTTCTTCATTTTGTTCTGGGCTCCATGTGGGGGAAAAAGAAATCAACAAACAGCACGATTTGGAATCAAACCGCTGTATCTTAACTGCTAAACTAATACAACAACACTGCATCCAAATCTACCAAAGTTTCCTTCAATGATGGTCATCAGCCAAGCTTGAATAATCCTGCGTCATTCGTTATGTTGAGAATTACAAAGTCACTCTGTAACCTTTGAGTTTGACATCTATGGTATATTAATCAACTATGCAGATGTGGTGTCTAGTGTCTCACCAGGTATGAAATTTATTGCATCATCTTCCATTACTGCTTTGTAATTTAAAGGCACTGAACACGTTTGGTAATTATCAAAGACCAGTATTCTCACTCGGTGTATCCCAACATATGCATAAAATAACAAACCTGTGAAAATTTGGGCTGAATCGGTCATCGAAGTTGCAAGAAAATAAAGAAAGAAAAAAACACCCTTGTTGCACAATTTTGTGTGCTTTCAGATGCTAATAAAAGGCTTCATGCATGAAGTCTTTTATTATTTTAGTGAGAAGTTACCTCTTTCTCAAAAACTACGTTACTTCAGAGGGAGTGGTTTCTCACAATGTTTTATACTATCAACAGCTCTCCGTTGCTGGTTACCAAGTAAGTTTTTATGCTAATATATATTTTGAGTAATTACCAAACGTGTTCAGTGCCTTTAAGGATCTGAGATTATTCCCTTAATGATCTCAAATTGAAGTTTGCCCCCCCCCCATTTTTTAAACAAAATATGTTCATCATCAAGAGATATGCAATAGTGAAAGCTAAACTTGATCAAGCTATCAGAGATGCATAGATTCCTTGAGGTTGCTTGTGGACTTCACACAAGTCTTGTGATAATGTGTTAGTTGGACCTTTGTATACACTGTAGAGACAGGTGAGTTGGTTCTGCTCTGGGCCGGGAAGAGTCGATGTCGTCATGACTGTGGTCATGTGATTGGACATTGGAAAAGTGCTCCTTGTGTTGGTTGGTGGTTCTGGTGACTCTTTAGTCGCAGGCGCCTCCCTTAAATAAATCTGCAGAGTATGCGTCCTTCAAACGGAACATGAGGCTGAATGTGGTATTATTATTATTATTATTTTATTCAGAAAGCAATCAACTCAGACAAACCTCAGAACATACAGACAAAAACAGTTGATTAAATCTGGGATAGCCCAAAAAAGCCAATAACTCAGGCTTATTTCCATTGGGGTCCCATATAAAAAACAGATAAACCACAAACAAGACAAAAAACACCAAAAACCAAAAACAGCAGCCAATGCAATGGAATAAGTAAAACCAAGTAAACAAAGAACAAAAAGAAGAAAAAAAAACCTACTACCCCCCCCCCCCCCCCCCTACCCATAAAAACGCCAACAGGAAAAGAAAAAAAAAAATGATCTCCAAGGAATATATGCTTCATTGTCAGCCCCAGCCAAAGTGCAGTCACTCAAGCACTTCATCCTTTCAAGTTCCAAAGATTTATGCAATTATCTTATTGGCAATCATGCTGTCTTTTGGGGGCAATTTTCTGTGGTGATCAACTAAAACGTGAGCTTGCTTAGGGCAGAAGTTATTCCACATTCACAAATTTGAAATTATTTTGGAATGATCAGCTATTCAAATGTTGGGATGTTACAAAATATTGTACCAACTTTTAGTTTGTTCACATTTTAAAGATTTTTCTTTGGTAAAGTATTTGTTTTTGGTGATATAAACATTGAACGCTTTTACACGGTTATTGACTCATATATCAAAAAAACATCGGATACACTATGAGTGCATTTTCGCAGAATATAATCACGAGGTGAAATCTGAACTTCTCCACTTATGTGAAACTGAATTGAGATAGCCAGTTTTCACTGAGTGATTTATTCTGCACGAATGAAATGCATTCAATATTTGTTTTATGTAACTCTCACATGTATTCTTGCCATTTGAAATTTGTTTCACAATAAACACAAAATAGACACACGAAAACTCGTCCATCCAACACACTGAACTTTTTTTTAAAAGTTCCTTCTATAAACAATGTGAATAACTCCATATGGATACTAACCTTGTCCATCATGTCACAACCTTTTTGCCTGGTTTGTACGAATGGGCAGTTGGAAGCGCCAAAGCATCCTATAATTATCCTTATAGGACTCCTATATTAATTTTGGAGCATTGCGACAGTATACATGGCAAACTAAAGGATGACATTATGTTGTATATTCCACCAATTAATGACAAAGATCTGTGTGTGCAGTATATAAAACATATCATTGGACATCACCATAGAGGATTCCACTCAGCAGCCTTCATGTGACAATTTTAATGTAAAGTTAATATCTATCTTATTCAGATATTTAAAAAGATCTAAACAAAAGCATTAATGGAGTACAAGCACCATATGGCTATACTCTATATTTCCATTCATAACCAACGAAGCGAATAATAATATCCCTATACCTGTATTATGATTTATGTAATTAATACGCGAGGTAGTTACATGTACCTTCATATGTACATGGATATAAGTGTTAAAACATACATACTAAACTACTCTGGTAGCTGTCGCATTGTCACTCTACACCTTAAAAATAGTGTGGCCAGTTGACTTTCCAGGATGTTAGATCCATCCAGACTAGGAAATGGCGAAGATTTCTCCAAATCAATGATGAGCCTCTCCATCATAGGGGAAAATGACACAAAATGTAGGTGTTCTGTTTTGTTTTTTATTTTATGTCTTTCAACAAGACATATTTATGTAGTTCAGGATAGTGATTTATATATAGTTAAATTGTACAAGTGAATAAATTGACTTGATCTCGTGTCAAGTATACTTGAGATGAACCTTTCAAATGCGTGACCAGAAACCAGGAATTATGCATACGTCATGTGTGTGATTTTAAGGGCTTTGGCTATTTCTGTCTAACCTCAGCTGCTGCAACAATGATGATGAAAAGGCATACATATGCAGTGATCTAGCCTGAGCCACTGATGAAGCCAGTCAACCATGTCTTATAGCTCAAGGTTTTACTTTACACAGACTTTCTGACTAGCCTGACTAGAGTTCTGACTAGAATGAACAATCTAGTCAATTGATTGATTTACACTAAAACCAGAACAAACACTTCCTAATTCACAGTAAAGACCAACAATAATTTGATGAATTTTCCACAGCAATTATCCAGAAACTGATTTTCCCTGCTATGTTCAGGAATTTATTATGAATTAAGCGTCTTAGCCAAGCTGTACAAAATTGTCCGTGCGGAAATGAAAAACAAAAAATCATACATCATTATCGGTCCATTTGTTGTAGGGGTTTTTTTCTGACGAGGTCTTATTTCATTATGCGCATTGTTCAGGATTATTGATCTATATTATGATCTGGAGCGGAGATTTTTTGCAAACTCTGTGCTTGGCTTGGTTTCCTCTGTGGAGAAAAGCCAAGGATATTAATCAATTCCCAATAGTCTGGTTCTCGCAACCTTTAAGAAAGTATAATACACTGATATAATTTGTATACATGCGTAGATTTGGGGCTTGGTTGGTCTTTAGTTTAGGGTGCATGGCCTGATTTTCGTCGAAATAAATTTAGTTTTGTAATTTTTTCCCTGAAGGAATTATGACAGATGCTGTATCAAAACGAAAAACACACAGTCTTTCGAGTATGCCATGGAAAATGCACGAAGCACATGCAAAATTGTTTGTACACGACTGATGGATATTTCAGGATCTTAGAATTAATTCATTTGTAGTTTTTAATTAGCTACCACTTATTATTGGAGATTTGTTCTCGTGCTACCTTAAAAGAAAGCTTGTAACTTTCTTGAGTATAAAAACAGCTATTAAAAAAAGAAATCAAACTTTCGTATTTATTGCAAGCCTAAATTTTTATCTAGCACCTTTAAATCAGTGTTGTATGACTCGAGTCCAGGACTCGGACTCGGACTCGGACTCGAGTCCGTCTCGAGTCACAGTTTCGGTGACTCGGACTTGACTCGAGTCACGTCTGCAAAAGACTCGGACTCGGACTCGGACTCGACTATCATGACTTGGACTTGTCCCCGAGGACTCGTGACTCGAGTCACATATTTTTTTACAAACAATACCTTTTTTAAATTAAAAACAATTCGGACGATCCTATCGTCATTCCCGGAGTGCACATGTCATAGAGTTAACCTCTAGCACAATAAATAAGTACTGTCGTATGGTGTTCGTGATTATTGTGTAGATGGCCATCTACGTACAGCGCGTGTATGTTCGATTCGTATGTTCAGTACGCATATTAACACTGGGATGCACGACACCAGCAGCATTATGCTGGTATTCTGTCAACGTTAACACCATATCCACTGCTTGTGCTTGATGCCAGGGAAATGGCATGTCTGGTACCTGTAAAACACAGCCTGCATATTGCACTGTGATGGCTGTGTGTTGTTTGCACCAGTTTCTACACATGGTCGACACACAAACACGACGTCAAGTTTGGTCACGTCACTAGTAAAAAGTAGTACAACATTTTTTTAATCATGGCATCTGCCGTTCCGCCCCGTATTGTTTTATTTTGGTTATACCAACTTTAACAAAAAACTTTAACAGAACTTTGTTTAAAATAAATGTGTTTTATTTTGTCATTTCCAATTCTTATTTTACAACATTTGGTTTGCAATAATATAAAAAAAAGTGACTCGGACTGTGACTCGGACTCGGACCAAGTGACTCGGGACTCGGACTCGGACGAGTCGACCCAAGTGACTCGGGACTCGGACTCGGACGAGTCGACCCAAGTGACTTGAGACTCGGACTCGGACTCGACCCAAGTGACTCGACTACAACACTGCTTTAAATACACAATTCTCAATGTGATATTAAAGGTTATAAAACAATTTTGGGTTTTTCTTACTGTAATTAGTACTATGCCTTATCAAATTTAAGGAGGAAACTAACCAGTGAAATTCCATACGTAGAATTTGGCTCTATGAATATGTGTAATGACATCAATTTGACAAATTAATCAGGCTTTCATTTGGTTTGAGTGACTTTTTTCTTGACTTTCTATGCCAGTCTAACAAATGTTAAAACACCCAAAACTGTGTTGAACCATTTCAATGAGAAATCAAATGCTGTTGTCTGTGAATAAACTAAACGCCCTCATTTAGTATGTAGTTTTTATCATGACCTTACTTTTTGATGTCTGATAAAATTTATGGGTATTTGTGTATCACTTGATGAATAAATCTTGGCTCAATCCCAAATTGTTCCTGCCAAAGTAAGACAATGAATCAGTTACTGGAATTTATTTCTCTGTCTAGGATTCTTAATTATGTTTCATAAGTAATCATCACAGGCCAGAATATTCAAGCAACATCCCATGGATGCTTCGTCTCATCTGGCCCGCTGCTGCCGGCAATGCAAAAGAGATGGACTTTTTTTAATTAACGCTGCGGAACTTGAGATGGGTTCACCGTATTTCATTGGGTTGCCTCATCACATCCATAATGAAGGAGGGAAATCGGAGATCCCTGGGCCGTCTGTTGATACTGCATAACAGTATGGAGGACTGAGCTGAAGCACTGCTCTCTCCTACCACTGTAGTCTCCCTTTGCAAATATGTGATCAGTAAATTCATGTATTTGATGCCCATTGCATGGTGTTGAGTTTTCTAGACTTCATGAAATAGTTATATGTACATGTATGGACGGTTGGAAATATTCTTCAGTTGATTGGGTTAAGATCCATTTTGAATGACCCTCTCTGTACTGTAAAAAGCTGTTGCTCTGGCAGTTTAGCTTGTCAGAATTTAAAATGACATCTGTGGGTTTGTTCTTTGGCATGTGCCTGATTTGAATACATAAATATGAATATAATTCTTTATTGTGTCTGCATTCAAAATACAGATAATTATTGTGTTCCATTCGCAATTGGTAAAATACTTACACTTATAACAACAACCACAGTAGCAACAATGACAAGTAAATACTAAATATACGGACAAATTTAGTTGGATCCAAGAATTATGATATTAATCGCTTAAATTCTCCTGATTATTGAAATCTTTTCCCTAGTATGTTGAATGTAAATTTAAATATCTTCCTGATTATTGTACAAAATCTCCCTGTTTGCAAGAGGCAAATGTTGGCAGCTCTCAAACTTTGTCCAGAAAAATCTTCTTGGAAATGACATTGTGTAAATGTGCTGCAGTGACCATTGGTGCAATGATGTGTCCCTGTCGACCACCCCCCCCCCCCCCCCCCCCCGCCCCTACCCAGCATCCTCTTGGTTCCCATTGTCTTAACAGTCCAGGAATACTTCGCTGTAACCACTTAATATTGTTCTCCCACTCATCTATGCCTCCAGCTTTATTGTCTTATTGTTTCATTGTATTCACCGCTGCCAGGACTTATTAGATTCAACAATGAGACGCGTCCACAGATCTGCCTCTACTGATGCCATGAGGAATTCCTTCAGTGATAAGAGAGGTCGTCTTGTAAAAGATTCACCCCTCATTTCCTTCAATTGGATTACTTCCACATTATCTCCCTGGTGATTGCTAATAAGAGCTTGATACATTCCCATTCAGAAGAGAGGATGGAGTCATGACCAAGATTATTTAGTCAGACATATGTGGGTCAGAAGCATTAAAGGAATGCTTTTTGTTTCATTGACAGACCCCCCTCTTCGTTATTTATTTATTTATTTATTTATTTGTTATTATTGATTTGTTATTATTGCATGTTACTGGTAATGCCAAGGATGCCTCATGAGTGAAACTAATCACTATAGCTCACAAGCCTGAGTACACCTGTAAACAAGGGTGCTTGCAATGAACCAGAAACACCAGGGTTAACCCCTACTCTTCCATGATAAGTGTTCTGGGTTCAACCCCTCTTCTTCCATAATATTTGTTCTGGGTTCTTTTACATGCACTATTAATCCTAGTACACTGACCTACAGCTTATAGTATCTTGCTAAAGATGCAACTACCATGACTGGTGTCATAGGGGACTTTGTCCCATGTGTGTGTCCCCCATCTGGTAAATTAACCTGGGCTGATGGAAACCGATTCTAAACATTGCGCTATCTGACGAAATATTGACTCAATTTATATGGGGGGATGGAATCTTCGAAATCTCTTACCTTTACTTTCTTGAACTTAGTTGTCATTGCATCTGTCAGCTATTAAAGTAATCCGAGTCTGCAAATACAACTTAAACCTTTACGTCAATTACAGTTTGTTAAACTGCAATGCAATAGTGTCCTTTAAAATACCTATTAATACATGACCATGTGATAAGACTATCATTGTGCAGAAGATGAGACATTACTGTAGCATTCAACCAGTGTCCATCTTCATAAATCTGTTAAAAGCAGACAACCGATAATGAGTATTCTCTCTCAACAAAACCCTTGCAGGGCACCAGTCATGAGGTGTCATTCCCTACTCTCACTTGAATTCATCACGCTCTATTTCAGATTCTTTCTACGTAGGTAACTTTCTGTAAATAAATGGAATATATAAATGACACACAACGTTTGCATTGTCATCGCAAAAGTGTACCAACAAGGATTCCTTCTAACTCCTTTTCAAAATGATATTTGAGGACTGGGACTGTTGGTGTCTGATGTTTGAAGGACAACATCATCCCTTCACAGTAAGACAGATGGCTTTATCGTCTGTTCATTCACATCATTCTTTACCAGGGAGGAACTAGGGTGATCATGTGATTTGATTCTATCTTACATTAAGTAGGTTATCCCATTATTGCTGCTAGGGGAGGGGGTATGCAGAGGAGTTGAAAATGTTTATGATCTTAAGCCATGAATGTTACTATTACGAGGAAACAGTCATACTAAAACGTCTTTGTTTTGAAAATAAAAAAAGCTTAAATATAACATTTACTCATTGTTAACAAAATTAAAGGGATTACACAAGAAAAATTATTTCAAAAATGCCCCCATTCCCACAAATTTATAACCACATTGTTACAATTGCTTTTTCCATGTTTCCTTCTCTAAAACTGAAGAAATACAGTCACTTTATATTCCAAGAGAATATAATGAAAATCTGTTCATTGATCTAATGTCCATATAACAAGCAAATTTATTTGCACTCCCTGATGCTAATCAACGCTATTTGAACCACTAGTCAGCAACTCACTTGCATAATAATTTACTTGTTGACGACCTGTGTGGAATTTCCAGGCGATGAATTGATCAGTCATGTCTGTTTACTTTATACCGGCTAATTTCCCTCCGAAAACATTCATCATAACACAGTAATGTCCTCTGCTAAGATGGAAACATGATGCATGATATGTGGGCTGGGGGGACAGGGTGGGTAGGTAGGTAGCATCATCTGACATGGGATGAAATTCTCCCTGTGGGTAATATATTAAATAACATCACCTGCACAAAGCTAAACACATTAATCCACTTGAAGATTCCCAAGCTGCTTATTATGCAGCTCATTCTAACCCTTGAATTAGTGGTGTGTGTGTGTGTCCCCCCCCCCCCCCCTACTCCCTAAGGTGCAACGATCTGTTCTACTTCTGTTCATTCATATTTCCAGTTCACTCCTAGTAACAAGTTAAAGTATTTAAAATGTACCTTAATTTGGGGTTGAACAAAGAATACTTGACTTAAGAGCAGGATTTGAACCAAAGACCTCCTTATTAATGGCCGGCACTCTACAAACTGAGCTATGAAAAGCTGATGTTGGCGGTCTCCCAGTTTTGTCAATATCTTTGTTCGGGGGTGCCACTGCCAGTCAGAAGCCATACAACCTTTAACTGCCGGGTAGCCAGGGATAACACCCAACTTTACGATTCATTTGAAATGAAATTTTCACAGCCTAGTTATATTGTATATATCTACATTTATATAGGATTAAAACAATCGAATGGTTCCAAAAACCAAAGGTACACTTTACCTTTAAAGGGGTAATAAAAGGCAAAATGTAACACGCTGGCAAAGCTGGTTGCATACTGATTATTTTTAATGTGAATTGGCAATGTTTTGGAACGTTATTTGTCGGGACCATTCTTTTTTTAATTACAGCATTACCCCAAGAGGGATTTACATCAGTAAAAACTTTCATTGTGATTGAAAGGTTAGTGCAGAGGAGTGTTATTCTCGTAGACTATAAAAAGTAACTTTTCCAATTGACCGGAAGGAAACAACAGTTTTCAAAGGCCCCTCAGGTTTGCATTAGAATCCTGACCTTAATTACATCTATCAGACGTAGTATACCTGACTTGATTTCCCTTGACTCTTCAATTTTGCTTTCCACCTGCCAATCGTCTGTCTTGATCGCATCGGGACGTGGGATCTAGCTAGGGAAAGCCTCTCAGAAATCTTTGATCTGTGACAAATTAGATTTTGTTTCTTAAACATGTCACAAGCAAGATGGCTTAGGATTTGAGCCCACTTTGGTTTCACCTGTAAGATTGACTTTGAGGAATTTGACAATCTTTGACAAAGAGTACTAATCATAATTTATGCCTAATTCTGTACAATGCTACTGTGGTCTTTGTTGAGTTCACTCTGTGCAATAATGATAGGGATTATCATTATTTCTAAATGGGGCCAGACTAAATTCTCTTCCAGCCTCGGTTTGGTTACAACCCAATCCAGTTCTTGAACGCAGTTGCCATGGCATGTGGAATATATTCAGTTCATCTACACTTGATAAGATAAGATGTAAGGTGTCCTGTGGTATAAAGTGTTGCACACCCACCAAAACTGATACAAGATGCGTGGCAAATGAAGAATTCGATCAAAACAGTTTTTTCATCAATTGTATGGGATTGAATCCTGAGGATTTATTGTAAGTTCTAGTAACATATGTTGGTATTCATCTGTATGGATTTCTGAAATCCCTCATGACCCGAAAAGAAAAAGGAGACCTCCTTCTGGACTGTCAGTCAAGAGGCAGTCATCTTCATTTCAAACCTTTGTTGATGTACATTGGATAAACTGGACACACGGTCAAAACAACATCGAAACACAAACTGCTTTGACAATTCTGGCAGTTCTGGTTTTTTTTAAAGCTTTCATTTTTAGCTTTTGAGGAAGACTCTGAGGGTTTAACTTGTTTTCCATTCATACAATGGTTGATTTTGGTTGTTAAGCTGTTTACAAGTCAGTTAATTTTTCATTTATTTTATATTTTAAAGACCCTGAATGTTATTTTGAATGGGCTCTTTGATGATGTGATTAAATGTAACACGTTGTATTTTAATCTATATTAAACACAAATTCTATTTAGTAAAAAATTAGTTTCAAATCTTTTTGACATTGAAAAGAGAATGTTGTCAAGAACTCTTTCAATAATAATGAAATCTACAAAAAACCACGGTATTCAGAATATTTCACAACCCAGTGCCATTTCTGCTTTTTGGTTTTTCCATTTTTTCCCCCAGTTGTTTTTTCTCCATACCATTACATATAAAGGTCAAGACTGCAGTTTAAAAAATGCCCAGCTGTGTTGGGTCATCTATATATGCACTCGTGCGTGACATTCTTCAAACGATTCAGATATCGCAGGGATTTGTTTGATAGTTTCATGCACAAAATATCTGATGGCTGTGTGACCCCCATTAAAAAAAACCTGTTCAATTAAAATTTGCATATTAGAAAATAAAATGCTTGGTACTTTTGATTTTCATTTGTTGCTGTCTGGATGCACCCAAAAACTAATAATTTAATTAAAAACTTTAGTTTAATTTAAATCCTTAAGGCCGTTCAATCAGCCATCTTTTTCACATGAGATAGAACACAGTCAGTATTTAATACCATATGGATTTGCTTTACGGTAAAACAACCTTTTAAGTTCAGTTCCCTTTGTGTAGATCTCTTTTTATTGTTCTGTTAATTATGTATGCCTGAAAAGGGCCTAGTTAACCGAAAGTTTCTGTCCACTGTTAAACTAATAGCATAGTGGACAAAGTTCATACTCAAGTGTGGACACCTATAAACTAAAATGAAAATATGCAGGCAGTCATTACTTCAGTACCAGAACTTTGTACTTTGAAAAGCTGGTGACCTCTTTCTATTTCCATTTTTCCTTTGCAATTTTACATTTGTTGTTCTTGTCCGCACATGTGGTATGACAAATTGACATTAAAGCATACAGATTGAGGCCTGGGAAGGTGGGATGCTGATGGGGGAGTGGGGGTCACCAAAGTTACTCTTTCTTTTAACTGACCCATCATATACAGCATAGATGTTTCTTTAGTTGGAAATTCTATTGAGCTCTTTGCTACATTTTGTCTTTAAACTCCTCTGCCTAATTTGCTCTGAATGTGTAACGTCCACTGGATCAGAACGGTTATTAAAGTTATACCTCCGTCATTACACTTACATTAACAGCTACACTGAATTCTCCAGCAAAGGGTCAAAGTCCCTCGCTCAGTTGGACAACAAGTTTGGCTAATGGGCCATAGGAAGAAAGAAAATATACCGCTGAGCGAGTCAGCATGAAGGGGTGGAGAGGAATTAATCATGATATCAATTTATGGTCAGGCCAACTGTCCTGGTTCTGTGTAGGGGTGCAATTAGCAGTAGGTTGTACACTGGCTATTGGCTCGATCAAGCATTGTTATCATTAGCCTAGCTATGGTGACAGTTGCTGCGGAGATCTTGGTTACCGGTGAGAATTTGCAACCGAGTTACAACTACTTTGGTAGGGTAATAATAGTGCAAGATTCTGTAACATGTTTGTAGTAACATCATAAACTAAAATGTAATGTTACACCTGACCCACTAGTAATGTATGATGGTTTCTTGGCCTTGTGTAGAAGGATGTAGCATAGAGGGATGTAGTGAGGCCACCAAAACAGTAGCATGATTCTGAACAGCGCCTTGAGAATACCATACTGTGTAAATACAAATCAGTAATGTTTAAAAAATTATTTTAATCAAACTGAAAATTGTGTTTGTTATTTGCTCATCACTTGAATTTATGCCTCTACAGCGCAAATGAACACAAGATATAAATTGGATTACACTACTCTTTTTCTAAACACTCAGGTTTTCATTAGTGAACTCTGACTTCAACTTTGTTTTAATTTTCTGTGTTTAATTTTTAAGTTCAATTTCATATAATTTTGCCCAGCATTTCCAATCTCATGGTCTGATGTCAATACTTTGTTGGAAGATGGGTTTGCGATTTTTTTATTTATTATTATTTTATTTTATTATTTTATTTTTGGGGGGGGGTGTCTGTGCACTAAACCATGAAATTGAAGAACATTAAACCATCAAATTACCACATGATTAAACCATGAATTTAACAAACATTAAACCATGAAATTAATGAAGTTGTTACCAGCTTTATCATCTAAAGCTTTTATACAAAATTATTGCTGCAGCCATTCAATGGAGATTATCATACCATATAATCACAACACAACAATTGCACATTTATTGAAATATTAAAGTACTCAAAAATGGCTGTTTTATTCAAAGCTTTCGTCAGATCCTTAAGATTTCATGAATATATGATTATAAAACCCTGAAAATTTAATTGAAAATGTCCTTGTTGGTGTCTGATATTTTTCATTTAATATGGTGAGTAGGGAGAGTCTATTTGCATATTAAATAGAATATTTAGAGTCCGTGAGGTGACCTCAATGTCAGATAAAGTTACTCAGTATGATTTACAAATAAACCTACCAGTATTCAGATTGAATATCAGACCTGTATTTTGTTCCTGGTAATTGCTCATCCTGCATGGATACTGTTGTCTTTAAAGTAGAGGATTGGTGTTCATAAAAAGTTAATTAAACATCTGAAAAGCTCACCAATTTAAAAACGAAAAAAACTAACAGTACCAATACTTCAAAGAAACATCCATCAGAAATACTCATGATGTTTAGAAAATAGTTTATAAAGAGACCCCACAAATAATTCACAAATCACTATTGCTTATTTCAATTGCGGCAACCAAAATAAACCCATTTGTGAACATGCACAAAAACTCTGGCTAAACAACTGTCTTTGTAGTCTTCACTGAATTGTGACCACCTAAAAATTGGTTAGTTTGCATAATTCAAAACTAGAGGATCGGAACGAGAGTCATGAAAAAGACCAATGGTGTTATTATTATTTTGTATTATTTAGTATTATTTATACAGGGTAGCCCCATCAGTGTGAAAACACTGTTCTCCCTGGGGGCCCCTGTAGAAAAAGCAATACACAGAACAAGGGGGAAAAAACCATGAAAGAACCAGCCCCATGCAATCCCTTTAACCTTCCGTGTGCAGCTTTGGCAGCTCTTCCAAAGAAGTGGTTACACAACAGTACACATTTGAATATTTTGTGGGGCTCCATATGCTTCATGGTCATTTGGAATATTCTTTTTCCCCTCTAGTTTTACACATCAATAACTGAAACAATGTTGTTCAACTATTTGTCTGGCAGATCATTCCTACAGTGTGTGGGTGTGTTATGATGTAGGGAGTAAATTTGCTTAGAACATGTTTATTCATGTCAGGGGTTGCCAGTGTGTCAACATATCGGAAGTGTCATATTTGATGGTGATCAAATCAGATTAACAAATTTCTCTGATGCAGTTTACTCCAGTGGGTTTTGCTTCACCAATCATGCCCTTTGTGATTTTAATATGTAAGCGCCTCAATGGAAATGTGTAACACCAGGACGGACTCAACTAGTTCAAGCATTGTTTACTTTTTGTACAAATCTCCGCTGTGGTCTACATGCATGGGAACCAATTACGTCTATAAGTGAGAGCAATCCGCTATTGTTACCGATTCTCAGCCCGACTGCAATGATATGACTTCCGCAATGCTGTAGTGAATACATATTTATTATATAACAGTCTATGGGATTAATAATGGCCCAGAGAAAGGATGTCTGTTGATTGTTACTGTAAAGAAACAATCTCAAAAACAGTTGCTTTGCTGATATTCAACAGTGCTGTGTAACATGGGGAACATTGCAAACGTCGTTAAGTTAAGTGAGTAACCTGAGGAGAGACCATTAGCTATATTAGGATTTTAGTGAAGTTGTATTTAAATTTTTCTATTCACTATGTGTGTTTAACGAAAGGCAAACAAACTAGTGGTGTTAACTTTGTGTTTTAGCCAGACATTCCCCAAGCATTTCATGGTATCAGACTTAGGGAAAAGATGATTTACATCAGGGTGCAGGTGTATCCCATTGGTAGTTTCAGACTAAACTGTAAGCTGGATTAACCCCTTTCCCCCAGCCCTCAATTGAGAGGGTACATTTTCCTTATGAAGATTTGTTTTCTCCTTCCCATTCTCAGACAATGACTTGGAAGATCTGGAGATGCAGACGGTCCGCTACAAGCCGGAAGGAATCGACAAGCTATGCAGGTCAACAAAGTTCACAAAGAAAGAACTTCAGTTGATGTACAGAGGCTTCAAACAGGTAACTTGCTAACCCCTCTGTCCCACCTTTTCTCCCTGATCACCTTCATGGTACATGAAGGTCTCTCACCTGTTGTCCCTTCTTCACACACTCATACTTGTAGTTTTTTTTGTCATATCTTTCTCATCCAATCACTCTACCCATTCCATAGGTCAGGACAGTTGATGAGTGATCATTCCTTTTTTTGTTACCTGGGGAAAAAATCTAGCCCAAAAAGTTTCAAAAACCAAAGTTGAAAATGAATTACCAACCCCAGTCTACTTTGTTCTCAAAGGAAGTACAGAGGATTTATGTTTCTTCAATCTATCTATCAAAAAAATGAAAATAAATAAATGTCTAGTGTAAAATGTACACACCCATTTATTGTTGGCATCAAAAAAGTGAGTTTACATACTTGTAATATTTGTTCCACTTTCCTAAGGACTCTATCTAATGAAAAATGAGTGCATCACAAAACTATTGAGCCCCTGTTAAACAAGCTAATTACAACTGCTTAAAATATAAGGGAAAAGCATAGTTAACTATACTTTTACTGCGTCTCTAAAACATGACCTGGTTGTACTGTAGTCTTGTAGTGTGTTCATGGAGAACAAGCAGATAGGCATCAATGAACTCTTTCAAACACCATTGATGTGTTTGACCCAAAAAGTGACCTTTCAAAAAATGAGCTTCAGGCATTTGTGACGGAATGTATTATGAAAAAAAAATCCCTATTTGAACTTGAAGAAAGCCATTTCTCTGAATTGTTTATTCGAATAACAACCTTTTTTTGTAAGCCCATGCTCAATGTTGGTAGTATGAATCAACACAAATCTGCTCTTCAAGATTTTCTCTCTAGCAGTAAGTAGCTGGGACACTGGGAGATAAACATTTTTTCATTTAAGGATTGTTTGCTGAAATGAACAAAAGTATTTTTTGTCTTTGAGCAAAGGCTGAGCCTGTGCTGTAGATTTACCATTCAATACTCTTTAGAGAGTCTTGTTGTTCACTTATAAACTCTAGAAGAACTCAACCTAGTACCAAACATTCAGATTCAGGTATTGATTACATTCAGATTCAGGTATTGATTACACTTTAAGATTGGGAAGCAGACTCTGTTTAAAGTCCTCCCTGCCCTCTCCCCCCCTCCCCCCCCCTGTCGTATTAAATCCTCTCATTCCAATCAATTTCCGCAAGTTGCGTCCATGGCACGATACGTGGGATGATCAGATGTTTAAGAAGGTCAGACTTCTCACCTACGCTTAACGGATGTGAATCGCGTTAATACATGAACAACAAGCTTTATTTATTGGCCGTTGTCAATTTCCATGCAGGACGCTTTTGTACCCTGAGGAATGCCAAAGATTAAAGTCAATTTTTTTTTCTTAACAGCAGGCATGTGATTTGATCAGGTATTTCTAGATTTGTGTGTGGATTTTCGTGTACATCTCCCGTGCCTTTTAATGGCCTAATTTTTAAAAAATAGACAGCCCAAATTCACCTGAAAACCTTTGTTTCTTTCATTTGTGGTGAAAAGAGTCTTTAAAACTGGATGAATATATATACTAAACAAATCTGAACTAACAGCAATTATTTCATTGACACTGAATGTTCATCCGCCTCAGGTTGTGTTTTTTATTGGACGATTGTAGTGTAAACAGCAAGGTCAGAGCTCTTCTGGATGTACACTGTGCTGATTCATGGAATTGGATGACTGATATTGGCTGTATTGAATCACATGGTTGGATGGCTTGATTAATGTCTACAATTAGTTTTCCCACCTCTCCATGCTTATTGCTCTTTGCTGTTGTCGCAGGCTCAGTTATTATGGTGAAAGCATGATTAAAGGCAGTGTATACTTTTGGTAATTGTCAAAGACTAGTTGGTATCTATCTCCCAACAAATACATAAAGTGACAAACATGTGAAAACTTGGGCTCAGTTGTTCATGGAAGTTGCAAGTAAATAATGAACGGGAAAAAACAACCTTGTTGCATAGAATTGTGTGTTTTCAGATGCCTGAGAAAGGCTTCATTCCTGAAGCTTTTTACAGATTCAAATATTTGGGTGAAAAATTACCTCTTTCTCTAAAACTACATTACTACAAAGGGTGTCGTTTCTAACAATGTCAACATAATATCAACAGCTCTCCAGTGCTCTTTACCAAGTAAGTTTTTATGGTCTTAAACTTGTGGAGTAAATACCAAAAGTACATCCAGCCTTTAATCCACACAAATGTGTGATAATCACTGTATCTTCAGCAGTGCTTCCCATGTTCTGCAGGAAGAAATGTCTTCTTTATCCCTGGTGCAGAATTTTTATCATCTATAAAACAATATCATTTGTTTTTTACCCATACACCGATGTGTGTTAAGCACTGGTCCTCTATTAACATCTATTTAATCTATGAAATGGTTGAAGAACTTTGTCATGTAATTAACTGCCCAGTTTGTTTGTTGAATTTGAGAGAAAAGGTGTGGTGTTTTGGGGGTTTTAATTGTAGGGTTGTATTTAGAAGAGGCCATGTGCTTATTTAAATTTGGCAGATAGAAATTTGAGAAATTAAGTGCGGGGGAAATTGTTTTCTTGCACATTACTGTATTTCAGACATAAATAGTTGGTAATTGGTAAAAGCATGGAGGAATAAGAACGGAAGCGAGAAAAAAGAATAAGCTGTTGAAAACTGCTTACCAACCAAAAGGAGCTAAATGCAAAAAATGGTTAGTGGCCTGATGTTTAGACCCTAGCAGAGTCTTTCTCGAAGGTCAAAATAAGCCATAAATCTTTCACAAGTTTCCTCTTCTTCTTGTCATTGCTACTCATATATCATATTATTCAGATGTCAAATGGATGATGCCATGGAGACAATTAAAGCCATTTATTCCAGCTGTGATAAATTAATCATGCTGTGTTGAGCATCAGTAGTTTATCCATGGCTTAGGCCTATGCATTTGATCGAAGTCATTTCTTATTTAAGAAATGAGAAACATATGTGCCGAAATTATTTATAACAAGTATGGATTGTAGTTTAGACATGTTTCCATTATAGATTCATTAGATGTTAAATTTGCATTGGGAATGAAAGTTATATTCATGTTTTACCCACACACCAATCTGTGTTAAGCTTTGTAGATCTATGACTTTCCCAAGTCCTTGTGAAAAAAGCATATACAGAAATAACACTTGGGTGGTATTGGAACCATTGAGAGTAGATGTCTTACCACTAGACAAAGCTTGCTCAGTAGCTACAGGCCAGTTATTGATGAAGAACTGGGCCAAATTTCATGTCACTGCTTATCATGCCCTATAAAGCACATGTTTCTATGGTCCCTAGCACAGAATTAGGCGGTAAGCAGAGTCATAAAATTGGGGTGTTCACTATTTTAAAATTGAAAATGTTCAATCCTCACTTAATGACTGAGTTTAGGATTAGTAGAGCTATCAAATGAAAAAGTGGTTTGTTTCAATCTTAAAAGGGTCTGTATACGTTTGTTAATCACTCTTAAAACTAATGGCTATAAAAACTTACTTGGTTAGAAGTACAGCAGCTTTCGATAGTATAAAGCATTTTGAGAACCATTTCACTTTATTGAAAAAGATATCAGTTTCATGCCCCAAAATTTGAATCTGAGAATGCTACTTTTAGATACGTTTCTCAGATTGTGTATTCCAGTTATGGATTATTCTTCCTGTGTGGACATAACCACTCAGGATTTTCAACGATATCTCAAAACCGCTACCACCTTTTGAAATGAAATTTTCTCAGGTCAGTTTTCTTGTATATATCTACATTTATATTGGAATAAAACAATCAAACGGATCCAGAAAACAAAGGTGTCCTTCATTATGAAATTCATTTCAGCACCACACATCCAGAGAAATAATTTCATTTGTCATACTGCCAGGAGGAGATTAAGGAAATGCATGCGAAGACCTTCAAAATTACCGCTGCTCGAAACAAGCCAAATTTGCACATTTATTAAATGTCTGATAAACCATTTTCTATTTTCGTTGTTTTGACAACTGAATTGGATGAAATTTTCACAGGTTGTATGTTGTGTTTATTGGACACAAGAGGACGATGAGTAATTTTCTCCAAAAAAAATAAAAACCCCAAACCCTGATAATGTACTTTGCCCCCGCAACTTGTACTCGCTGCAAATATTAAGGATTTCAACTGCCTCTATCTACTGGGCACGCTCAGTGTTCTAGTGGTATGACATCTGCTCTAGGACTCGGGGTAGACAGTGCTTAACACACATCGGTGTATCGATAAAACACACACGTTATAATCTTTACCCCTGATAATTTAACATCTATTTAAAAAATAATATACTTTAAAGGGATGACCATTTTGGAAAAGTATCTATATTCCTACATCTAGTCCTCGATGGTACACCCAAACAACCAGCCTTGTGACAATTATTTCTAACTGTTCACATTTGAATACACTTAATAATTTCAGTTTGTCAGGGATTTTGTACACATTAAAAATCTGCGTATTTTAGGAAAAGACAAATAAAGAACTGAATGTTTTTAGGAAGTTGTTCTTGAACATTAGATCATTATTTCAGAAGGAAATCATTCTCAGGTTAATCGTAAACTGCTACCAAGTTTTTAAAACCGGGAAGCCTGCAGGGTGAAAATTGTTCATAAGTTTTTAGCTGTTTATGACCTGTAACCTAAACTTCTTGTCGCAATCCTAATATTACATCTTCTCTTAAACACTAGGGGGTGGGGGAAATTGAGGATGAGGATTGCAACCAGAAATGATGGCTACAGTATCAAGAAGCAGTGTATTCATGAAATTAAGTCGGTCCTTGCTTGTTTGTTCTTTAGGGGGGGGAAACAAGAGAGAAACACATTTGAAATTTCAAGTCCTTTTTATCAGAGTCTGCGGTTGTTGTCATGCCTTCTACACCCACATGCATAATAAATCAGATCGCAGAATATTTATTTGTCAAACTGTCCCCCAGAATGGCCTCTTCAAACCCATGAAATATTCAAGCACTTCTAGACTCTAGCGTTATCAGATCTTCCTCTCTGAAATAATGCACTTGCTTTTCGGAAAACAAGCTCCTCATCAGAGAGGCTCCTGAAGCCCACAAGAAGAAGAACAAATGGCAAGCCGGGGTTGGAATACACAGGGGAGAGAGCATCCCGGGGAGGGGGTAATTTTTCTGACTTACAGTCCAGCTCGCTGTATGATTCAAAACCCACTCAGTAATTCATGGATTTCACAGTGTCGTTACACAGCGTAGTTAATCACACTGACAGTGGCTTGTCTGTGTTTCAGGAAAGTGCCGCCTTGGTGCTGGTGAATCGTGATGATTCTTTGGTAGAAACAACGAGGGGGGTGTTTACATGTATGTCCTACAAATCAGATTCCATCATCTGTACAAATGTGCTAGAAAGTTTTCTGTGCATTCTCTCTGAAGTTTTATGGTGTGAATTTTCACAGTTATTTTGGTGTGGCACAAAACAAAATATGTTTCGTTGCTGTGCAGCACTGTTGAAATATAGGACATAATAAACAAGAATTGTTTTTGAACAAAAACGACTGAACCCAGTAATCAACCTTCCCGCCGCAAGATGTTAATCATTCTGCACTGCTCACAAAATCAGCATGCCAAGATGTATCACGTTTTAATCTTGAAGTCCTCTCCATGGTTTGAGGATCGCATGAAACTACTTTTTAATGAAAGACAATCTAACCCAAAACATGGCAAGCACCGTATTATAGATGTGCACCGTCAATGTTCTTCAGGGTAAAGTTTGTCATCGTAAATGTCACATTTCCCGTATTTTATTTATGTTGTGTATCATCAGAGCCTGCAAGGCACCCTAGGAGAGATATTCCCGTCCTGTCCGACCCCCCATATTTAGGTCACTAAGCAATACGTCACAGGGATGTAGCTAGAAGGGAGATTTTCTAAATAGCCATTAAAAAGTTACTGCTGTGATGTGTAGGCCAAGTGCTTTCTGTTTCTCTCCCTCTCGCTCTCCCCTTTCTTTCTCTTTCTTTTTGTTCTACTCAGAGAATAATGGGCAGGATCAATACAACTCAGTTGAGTAGGAATGTCAATGCCCTGCCAAAAATCAGAGGGGAAAATTAATGACTGAGAAAAGACCTGATAGAATGGGGGTTGGGGAATGTTGTAAGCGTAAAAAGCCACCTCAGAGTCATTCTTTGCAGGGTCTGCTTGCACTGCTGTAAAAGTGGTACATGTATGTGGTACAATCCTACATTTAATCAAAATCCATTTCATAATTTGTCATAGCTACTTAACTTAAAAATATAGCTTGATATAATTATTAACCTGTCACAAGCAATCACATGAGATTTTTGTAGGTAAACAGTAGACAAGACTTTGTACATGCTTAAGAGACTCATATAGGTAAAACAATTACGTATGTCAAATACATGGGCAAAAGTTGCACAATCTCTTCTCTACTTCTGGATCCTGAAGCTGGGAAGGGCCACTATTATAAATAACCATATTCGTATCAATTTATCAGATTTGCCACAAGACTTTTCCAACCTGTGAATACATTGTACTGTATAAACATGGTGTTTTTGTTCAATGTGCTTCTTTTTTCTTTCTGTTCTTATTCACAGGAGTGTCCATCGGGTCTCGTCAACGAAGAAACCTTCAAAGAGATTTATTCACAGTTTTTTCCTCAAGGAGGTAATCAAGTTTTTTTTATTTACAAGAGACAAGTTCCCGGCCTTGAACTTCATTTTTGAAAAGAGCAAGACAATTTGTCCTTGATAAATGTCTCGCAAAAACACAAACTTGAGTTGAGTGCAGACAACTCGAAAAGGTATGTTTTGCAAAAGCTAAGAGAAAGTAGTTGAGACTAGCTTCTCTCACACCTTCCACATCTCTAAATCCCTTGATTATTTATTCAACTCTAAAAGCATTTTTTTTTTTTCCCACCACACTCAGAAAATGTTTGCAGTTTGTTACAAGCTTTATACATGACGCTGATTATGTCTGTTTTCACTATTAAGTTCAAGGCCTGAATTTTGTTCTTACTTGTTGTTTCGGAACCTTTGAAAACAATGTACAGATGTTTTGTCTTTCTGTAATACCATTTGATTTATTCCAGGGAACAAAAAGAATAAATTTTAAAAAATGTCAGTTTGAGGGGTAAAACGCTTTTACTCCGCTTTGTTGCTTATTTGTTGCTAAGCAACAAAGTGGTGACCTAATACTGAGTGAGTTTTGATTCAACTATAATGGAATAGTTGTTTGAAATTTCATGGAAGACTACGAGGTATTTCTTGGTGGACAATATTTTCAGGAATGGTGCAGGTGATACATCTTTAAACCTATAGGCTGGGCCAAGTTTCATGACGCTTTTTAGCAAACTTTGATCAATAGACTGTGCAAGTCTCGCGCGTAATCGAACTTCCGGGACCATAGTGGTCCCAACCATATGGAGTTTTACGTGGGCGAGATTTTGTTTCGTCAATTATTTTAGTTTAACGTAGGTTATGACCTAGAAAAGTATACATGTTGTTGGGAATGTAATACTAAGTGATAACAACATATGAAAGTAAAACCAATTCAACAATATAACAAAGAAAACCCAAGAATTAAACTTGGCCTCAGCTTCCGGTTATTGCAAAAAATTAAGAATTTTGTGCCTCCGATCATAAAACTTACGTAAACGCTTGTTTTGGATGCGCAATTATAATCGCCAGATGCTGTAATTGCAAAGCAAACCCTTTTCATTGCAGTCTATGGTTGTTGAGGCGTCAGCATCTTCTTTAAACTGCGATACGGGTCCATTTAAGACCCGTTTGACCTTCACGAATCCGCGTAAGGGGTTTCTAAAAAGTTAACATCAAATAGGCATCCTTGTCCCAGAGTTTTAATTTTTTTTCAATAATAATATACACACTATTGTGATTGTTTTTTCAAAAGCTAAAACTTTTCATAAAATTGTAATGATTTATTTTTGTTCTTCAGATTTTGTCACGAGATATAATTTAAAACAAAGATTTAATTTCAGAAATAAACATGTTCTTCGTTTGACGTGTTTTCTCGTTCGGATACGCGCGAGACTTGCACAGTCTATTATTTCAAATCACTGGTTCATCTCAGAACCACCACAACTCATAGAGAAAGTTTTTTGTACACAATGTCTGGGCAAACCTAAATTGTATTCCCACCATGCTAAGTTTAAAATCCTACTCTGATGGATTTCATTTGCTTATTAGCAATAGAGGGAGGTGAACTACTCAGGGGCAATGTGCATGTCATGATAGTAACCAGTCACTAAATTTCCTCTATGCTTTATACAATTGTATAAAGTATGCAATTTGAATAGTGTCTGGTGCAATGACTTGCTTAATCAGAAGTTACCACTTATATTTGAATTCTTCAGACTAAAGAGACAGTCACATGATGCCAGGCAAGTTCTTGCATAGTTATGTTAGAGAAGAGACGTTGAGCAGCCATACACAATTCTGAATGAATGTTCATGGCATAATGGTACCACGGTTTGCTCATCTGAAGGTTGTTACTACTCAATAGCTTACCCCAAACCTAGTGACATAGCAACGTGTATAGTCTGAGAAATTCAAGTCTAAGCGATAACTTGTGACTAAACAAACTATTGTTCCAGACATTATTCAAATCTAACTCGCAAATGGCCTATTGGAGCCGGGCAGTTAACATCATGGTGGAAGCACTTGTCTCCTATCTATTTCTGACTGTTGTTTACTGTCATTCCATTGTCATTGACAAACATTCTATGTTCATTGTCTTGTTTGTGGGCCTAATTTCTCTTCCCTGATCTATCCCCTACCTTACTGCTTTCAGACACTGGACATCCCATTTACAGCAGATCAAAAGAACCCAAAAGTATGTACAATGTTGATAATGTGATCATCATGATGTGAACATTTCATTCTTGAACCTGTCCCGGGTGGCATCTGTGGAAAGGGGGGGGGGGGGTGTGTAGGCCCACTTCGTCAAGGGTTTATCCCCCCTCTTTCTGATTGCCGCCCCCTAGTCTCTGTTTCATAGATCTGCTAACCAATATTCACTAAGCGAAAAGTAGCCGGGAACCATTCAAATATGCTATATACATGTGTGATCATTTTGGCTGGTGCCTTGTTTCTTGTGCTAAGCAAAACATGTTGTGTGCTTAAAGTTGACAGCTCTATGAAACAGGTCTATAGGTCAGCTGATGCTTAATAAAGTGCCTGAACCTGCACGATCTCCACCAATCCATTCATCAAAGGAACACATTGTGTAGTATCATGGAGCATTAGCAACACACTTGCAATGACACTCCCTTGTCTGATCACATTAATGATGCCTCAAACTGGGTTGGGGTCACGTTACATTTGGGCACTGTCAATAAAACAGACTTTGATAATGTGTAATAACACAGTATTTACAATAGGAAGGGCATGATACACAAATATCCACCCTCATCACATGCATGTGTGGTAGCAACGGCGCACCCAGGATTATGTTTTGGGGGGGGGGGGGGGGGCTCAAACCAATGTATTGGGTGGGGTCCAGGGGCCGGCCTTACGGCCCCTGGTGGGGTCCAGGTGCGAAGCCCCAGTGGTGGTCCAGGGGGCAAAGCCCCCTGGAGCTCTGAGCTTTTGGCGTTTTAGGGGTGAAAAATCAAGCCTCTTTATGCATAAAATTAGAAAAAAAAACATGACTTTTTAAGCACTTCTGATCCATATAAATCTTTTAAGTTTATTTAAAAAAATTTGCTACCAGATTCTACAGATAAACCTTTGTTTTGCGAAAGTGGTGTCACATAATAATAATTTATATCAGATTACTGTTAAAAAAATAAATTATAAGTTTAACAAGAGCATAAAATAATGTGATGTGTAATTTGGAAAGGTATAGGATTGCAGACCTTTTTAATCCCTGAACATAGCCGACTAAAATGAAAAATGTGGAAAAGAAGCAACGCGTGATGATATTCATTTTGGATCTGGTCGGTGTCTGGTTCCATGCATATTCATTAAAAACATCGCGGGTAAGAAAACATTACTATCCGGCGTTTCTCAAATTCAAGTGTAGTACTATACAGGCAATCCATAAGGGGGAAAAACCATTGAATGCCGGAACGACGTGAGATATATTTTATCCTGGACAAATTAGCCCGTTTGTTTCAAATGCTTAATATGTTATTGTTGCAAGTTTAAACAATTACAAGGGAGTTGTCATAAAATGGTGTTCAAAATCTTTCACCTCGCACCTCGCACCTCGCGTTATCGAATCTGCCGTATAAAAGAGTAGTTTGGCAGGGGAAAAAAAATGCGAATGGCAAAAGAAGTAAAGAAAATACTGCCACCGGAAATAAAAACCAAAAGCTACACACACATTTGCGACTTTTTTCCTTCCCCCTTCCTCCCCTCCCCCATTTTTTTCTTTTTCTTTCTTTCCTTCCCTCAACACACTATTTAGGAGTTAGTATTTCACTGTGATCTTTTTAGTGTGTGATGACTAGGACTGGGTGAGTGCTATACAATCTAATACGCTACTTATGAATTATGAGAAAATCACAGTTAGTTTAGAGATCCATCATTTAGAAGCATCTCGGCTCTCTTAGCTGCAACTGGAGATGTCAAAATGTGTGCAAAGTGCAACTTGTTCAATCAAACATGAACTACATCTCATGAATTTTATTCTGGTATACTCCAGGGTGAAGAGAAGCAATTATGTTAAGTGTCCCACTTGAAGTCAACTTGACTGCAGGAGTCTCACAAACTGGAAATTCTGGAATTAAGTCGCGGTATAATCATAGAGAACAAATTTTGCATCCACTTCACTGCCACCTCACTCCATAATCTTTAAAGGGCCTATGCAATGCATTTTTTTATTAGTTAAAGTCATAAAGTGATCCTACCTGAACAAATATTTACCCATTAAACCTTTGGTTTCACCGCGTTTATGCCATTAAAAAAATAAAAAAATATTTTAGGGGTGCCCAGCACGCCCCGCCCATTCCCTCATTATCATAAGAATGTGTGACGTAGACTAGGGAGATCGGCTCACTTCCTGGTTCTACGTGTTGTGCGTCACACGCATACTGTACCGTGTGAAGTTTCTAAAAGTTTCTTCAGTTTGTCGCTGCTTCATCAAAAAAATAGGGCATTTATTCAGAATGCCACCGACCTGTGTTGTTGCTGGTTGTCAAGCTGACTCGGGCAAAGTGGTCAGGGCCAACCGAGCACTCGGTCATCTGTTCCGTGCATTTTGAGACATCGTCGTCGCCTCTCTCGACTCTGGCTCGTACATGTATGGCCGAACCCCTAGCTCCTCATTTCTTTCATAATCACTGTCAGCCTCACAACTTAAATCCGAAGAATTAGTCCCCGAAAATTCTTCATCTACTGCTGAAAATGATGAAGATTCGGCCATTTACGTCTTTTTATATCACGTCCGTCGTAGTGATTGTTAATATACAATGCGTTGTGTGTACTGTAGGAATTTCCGCGATCCGTGTGTGCATGTACACGTAGCGCATGCATCAGCTGCCACATTAGCATGGTACCCGCAACATATTCTTGGTACCAGACCATTCTGAATTGCTTATGAACTCTCCGCAGTCTACGTCACGAACAGCGCCCCCGCGCGGCGTAAAAAATAGGGAATTTAATTAATAAAAATAATTATTGCAAATTTTAAACATTTTACACTACTCACACAAATTTTTTATTTTTTAAATTGTATACAGAAAGTAAAAATAAACTACAAAAAATAAATTTCTAAATTGTGAAAAATAAGTATTGCATAGGCCCTTTAAAATAGACTCTTCAACTACAGCACCTGAAACAACAAATCCCTTAGCCATATACAACCCAACAGAATTTTGGGGACAACTGCCATCACATAAAGCCCTTATGCCAGCCCTTGCATGCGATCAAATCAGCTTAAGCCTCCAAGTCTTTACTTAGTGATCGAGTGACTGACTTGATCATTCTTCAAAAACACCAGCCGGGAGTGGGTTAATTTGCTCTTTCTGTCAACATGTGCAGTTTTTAAATGAATATTCATGAGCACTTGAACCATGTACAATGCAGTAGTGAAGACTTGTTGATCATGAATAATTCATCTCATGTTGTCACTACTTTATGTTTCTCCATCAATTTCTTTGTGCTGTTGGTTTTTATTTTTCATGACCTCATGATTGTGATAGATGTCGCTTAGTTGATTACCTGAAAAATGTAGATGTACACTAAAGATAAACTGCTTAATTTTAAGGTACACATTTTTAAGTCATAACAAACCATTCTCAGAAGAAGGTGCTTCTTTTTTGTCTGTCTTGTTTGAAGTTGATATCGTGGAAAAACCTATTTTGAAATAAAACTTTTAACTTTGTTTTTCAAAAAATTTCTGGAAAAAAATCCTCTTTTGGCTCATTTTGTTTAATTGATTTACATGGGAAGATTGATATCAACAACTCTGAGTCCTCTTCCCTACAAATCAAGATAATGACAAAAATTTGATATATCTTTGTGCTTTTTGATGAAAAAGCCATTTGTGAGTTAAATTTTAAAATGGCCTATCGGTTTTGCCTAATACATTGACTTGCTTGATCATAAGTGAAGGCTCTGATTTGAGTTCATCCGACTGTAAAGACATTGTTGTTATGTATGATTTGGATTCAGACTTTTATGTTCTAACTCAATAATAACACAAGTGTAGACTTCATTGACTACTGTGGTTTTGGCAATTCATGGGATTGTACATATCTGCAGTAAAAACAGCAATTGATATGAAATCATCCATATAAAGACATTGCCTGCTTGTTCCTGTGCCATTTCATGGTGTATTGTTTGTCCACGCTAGCCTTGACTCAGCCTAAAAACCATATAGAATGTATTTATTTACTCACTCGTGTCATAGCAAATGTTGATTCAGCAAACAATGCATCAGATGGAGAGCTGGAATATTAGGAGAAAGAATAAATTATGGGTTTTTTTCAAAAAAAGGTGGTGTCATTTTTTTGATTGTGGTATGTTTTTGTTTTCCTACAGATTCCAGCCACTATGCTCATTTTGTCTTCAATTCGTTTGACACAGATCACAATGGCTCGATAACTTTTGAGGTAAAACAAAATAATTCAATACCCAGCATGGTCTACCTCTATATTCAGCCCCCCCCCCCCCCCCCCCCCCTCTACCCACACCCACTTCCACCCTTTTCTTAACCCTAGCAGTGTCCTGTGTTTATTGTATGTAATGCCTGGCAAATTTAGGCTGTAAATTATTCCTTTTTTTTTTTTTAGAATGCACATTTTTAAAAAGTTAGGAATAACTAGTGCACTCAAAGCATACAATAAGTTCAAAGCCAACTTCTATAAAGTTATTTCTGTCACAACTTCAACTTTCATAAAGGTCATTTGGTGTGTTGTAACCAATGAAAATGTGTTACAAACAGGGACAGATGTATAAATGGACCTGTCAATACCAATACACAGTCCAAAGATTGGGCCAAAATTAATTTAATCGGCCTGGCACATTGCTGGGGTTAAATCTGCTTCTCTGAAGAACACCTCCGCACAATAGGCCTTATACTATGTAAAACATTTATGTAACGCTAAGTTGTTAAGTTAATTATCACATATAACTGGCTTCATCATCACAGGAGAGTGGAGAGAGACCTGGTTTAACTGGTTCATAACAAGATTTGCATCAAACTGTAAAAGCCTTCACAGAGACTAGTCAAAGAACCGATCATGTTGAGAAATGTTTCTATAAGAAGTGTGACAGAATCGTGTCAAGTTATTGGGAAAAAAACAGCAAGACGATGTTATAAGAATTGAGGGGTACATATAATTGTACAATTGTGCATCTTGCTTGAAACTGATTGGAATGAATATATACTCTCCTCAAATCACCAAAGGTTTCCAATCGATCCCTTTTGAAGATGTAAGGCCTGATTCTTGGCCGATTTGACCTGAACAATTTAGATCTAAATTTAAAGTAGATATTTTTATAGAATAAAGAAGCTTTCATTTCAGGTATTGCACAAAACAAATCTGCTAATGATCAGTGGTAGTTAATTAGAAACTAAAAAGGAATTATTGTCGGGATCACGTCATTAGACTACATCCATCAGCCATGAACAAACAATTTGCATAAGCAAAAGTTTGTGTATGTTTTCTGTATTGAAACAGCATCATCTGTCGAAAATTGTTCAGAGAATATATTCTGTAAACAAATTTCTAAATTTCTTACATCAAAATATCGGGCCATGCAACTTTAAGACCGGGAAACCTTCCCCTGCTTCATCAGTGTTACATCCAATAGCTTAAGATTAACCAACTGAAGTGGCAGAAATAAGAACGCCTCTAAGAAGTTCACATCTCTGAATATTGAGGGGGAAAGAAATCCAATTACAGTAAACCTCTGCAATGTATTCAGGCACTGTATGGACTTCTCAACCTGAAGTAAAGGGATTGTACAACATCCATTTATGGGTAAATATGTCGGTTACTCGCGTTTCATTGAACATTGGAACTAAAAATCTGGTTTTTCTGAACGAATTATGTGACTTTCTATGTTGCTTTTGATAATGTTGAATCATAATCATAAACAAAATTCTCATTTGAAAAAAATCCATGGAATTTACATCTTTAAGACTTTTTAACATCTATAATTGATGTGGTCAACACCATGGAGCTACCCTCAGGAAACATGAACTAGTTTATGGCCTGTAATCTGTGAGACTTATCTCACTGACGTTGTCAATGTTGTAAGAAAAAAACATGGAACTACATTTGGAAAACATAAACTAGATTCAGGGCTATGGTCTCTTAAAGACTTATCTCATTGCTGTTGTCCATGTAATGTAAAAAACCATGGAAAACATCAGCTAGATTCTGGGCTACAACTTCAAAGACTTAATTGATGTTGTCAGTGTAATGTGAACAACCATGGAATTACTCTTGGAAAACATCAACTAGATTATTCAGGGCTACGGTCTCTCAGATACTTATCTCTGGATGTTGTCAATGTTATGTGGAAGACTATGGAACCACTGCTGGCAAAACAGTCATAAAATAGTAGCTTCTAATTGGTTCCTAGAAGAAGCAGAGGTTAAACCCTTGTGGTTTATTATTTGATGAGGTTAGAAAAGTCTCAGCATTTCAAGTTTTGTGTGCTCTGCTTGTCTTCAAGAAAAACTAGAGTACATTGAGACCACCTCTGGTTCTTCTCAGATATTATTATATCATCACCTCTCTCTAAAAGATAGTTCTACTTCATTGTTCTGTGCAAACTACTTTGATTGTTTCAAGCTTCAAAACACTGGTTATTAGCAGCAAAAAATATAATTTACCAAAATTAGAATTGATTGCCTTTAAACTCTTACTAAGTGTAAGAGGTAGGAGCAAAAACAGGTGCTGTGAGGTTTTTTTCTAGTAAGGTTTGATGTACACATGTACACGAACGCTTTCTACTATGTAGCTCTGACGATCAGAGCATACTGATCAAATCGTAGTCTTGATGCAAGACATTGCTGTTCATTATCGCAATCCTCATGTCTGCACACTATCATGTATACACCAACCATTGAATGATAGCGGGCGCTGTTACAAAAAAAAATTACTTATTCCATCAACCAAGGCCCACTACGTGTAAAACAACTTACTGACAGGTTTGTGTCTTCCAGCAAACACCCTCTATTGATCGACTTGTCACGCCGTGTATGTAGTGTTGAGCATGTATGGTTTTACTATCAGCAACATAAGAACAGCTTGAACCAAGACTAATCAAAACTTCTAGGGTGTTGTTGTTTTGGGGTTTTGGGGTTTTTTTCGTCAAGAGATTTTGTTTGTTTCTGTGCTGTCACAAACCTTAATAGATTGTATCTCCACCATAGTTTTAAAGCCTACTACTAAGTAATATTTCTGTCGGAAATGCTACCATCATTCAGGACATTTTGTTTGATTGGTACAGACTGTGAATTAAAACATTGGGACATGTTAAATGTGCGCAATTTCTTTTTTTTTACAAATCAAAGTAATGCATATGGGAACCCAAACTTCTAAATGTAAATACACATGCAAGACTTGACTGGTCTATCCCCTTCCAGCAAGACAAGAAAAGTAAGGCTGGAAACTTGTATAACACACTCCAGAGTCTGAAAGCAGTACAATGTGTTTCATTGAAAACATGGTTCCATTTTTTTCCGCAGGTGTGTCTTATGAAATGCTTCAAAATGCTAGAGGGCTGTATATGAAATACTTTTTGAGAGTTTTAATGAAATGTTCTCTTCCCCCAAATAAAACAAACAAACTGATAACCACTCCAACAAGCAATGGGATATCCCTGTTATGCTTTGTCATGATTTCGAGGTGACACTTTCAATTCAATTCAACTTAACATCCAGTAAGACATGAAGACTGAGGGAGAATTCTTCACAATGAGGTCTTCCATTCCTTCCCAGCACTTTAATATTTCACCCGATTTCTTCCTAAGGCAAGCGTTTAAAAAAAAGTATGGGCTTCTCTTTATGCGGATCACGTACAATGTAGCTGTAGGCACCAGGCTGTCCCTTTACTCTGCTTCAATTTAGCGAAAGGAGTACTGAAACCATTTCTGGGTCAACTGGAAGTTCATTAATTATGAACACAAAATTCAGAATGACTTAATTTTTTATTACTTTAAAGGTGAGAAGTAAGTCTGACCATATTTCTAAACAAAATTGGGATATTTCATGAAATCAGAAGGCTTCCAACGATTTATAACCCATGACTGCAATTAAATTTTGTTATTATATGTAAACAGTTCTACTTCCCTTTATTTTTGAAAATTATATCTAAGTATATGTATTTCAAATATTTAATAATCCTCAGAATCTTCAAACAGATATTGACATACTTTCAATCAAGCTGCTGAAACTCCCTTTCGGATAGCCAAGTCCTCCTATACCACTGCACCGATTCAACACAAAATTTACAATTATTTTTTGTCTCTATTAACTTGGACCTCCTTCAGGGCTGCAATTGATGAATTGATAGCAAGTCACATTACTTTATAGATCCAGAAAATGGATGTACTCTCCGATCTGTCTCCACTGTCAAATTTAATTCATGTATCAATACATTGTGGTATACCAATAGATTGTCCCTTCCTCCATCCTATATAAATCCAATTAAAGCCTGAGTATTGTAGACCATTGAAGCAGTTACATGTAATAGCCAAGGAAGTAGAAATTCTACACACCTGGGAAACATTTTACATTTGATCAATCGCAAAGAGTCAATTTCAATTAGGATCTGTTGCATTCGGATTTACGTTTAATTCTATGAAAAGCTTCGCATACAAAACTTGGAGACACAAAAAGAGGGAGCCAGTTTATTAACAAGTTGGTCGAGGTCAGCTGGCAAAAACAAAGACATACCCAGTTTGTGTTTGTTACCCTTTGCTGTTTTAGGCTCAAGTCATGTTGCTGTACCATGAGTAAAAAATAACTTAATATCTGGACATACATAGCACCAAGTTCTTATTCATTAAATGATCAACAAATTTTAACTGCTAAATAGTGGAAACTGTCTAAAATACAAAAAACTTGAAGAGTGTTGTGGCCGAGCGGTTAAGAGCACCGAACTCAAGCTCTGGTGTTTCTAATCAGCAGAGTGTGGGTTCGAGTCCCGGTCGAGGCTCTTGTGTCCTTGAGCAAGATCCTTTACCCTTAATTGCTTTTTCCTTTAGATGGGATGTTAAGCCGTTGGTCTTACGTACTAGGATTGGTAGTGCACGTAAAAACAGAACACTTATCACTGAAGAGTAGGTGTTAAACCCGATGTTTCTGGTTCACATAGCAAGCACCCTTGTTTACAGGTTTCCTCAGGCTTGCGAGTTACAATGATTAAGTTCACTTTTGAAGGCATCTTTGGTTTCATTTCCAAAAGTATATAATAATAATAATAATACTTGGTAAAAAGAAAATTGTAAACGCCCAACAGCTTGATTTTTGTTTTTGTTTTTTCCTCCATACAGGAATTTGTTACAGGTTTGTCAGTACTATCAAGAGGTTCATTTAATGACAAGCTTAATTGGGCTTTCAACTTGTATGACATCAATGGAGATGGGTACATAACAAGAGAAGTAAGTAGGACAGCCATGTGATTTCTTAGAAAGTTTCCTGATTTCAAGATTTTCTCAAAAACTCCTTAAGCTTTCAAATTTTTGGAAAAGAAGTAATCAGTCACCAAAGGGAGACAGAAATAGTCCACATTGTGTCCAAAGCTGTAGTTTTGTATTTCTGGTGATGCACAGAGTCTGTAAACCTCCTGAATTGTAACATCTGGGAGGTTCCAGGTCTAGAATACGGGGGACTCAGACTCACAAGCCATTTATCAGGACTTCTCACATCCATCCAACCTCATCCCTGGTAGGAGATCTCCCACACCTTGCTTGGCATGGGGGTGCTCATCAGCAACACTTCCCTCAAAGGTTTCCCCTCTCCGCTCCACAAGGATCCCTCCCACAAGGATCTACCTCCCCCCAGTTGCATTAGTTTCCTCTTGCTACTTATTCTATAAGAAACTTCAATTAATGTGGTCCTTAAATTGATTGTTTGACAACAGTCTATCAAAACGTCCTTCGTTGCAATCTTGGAGAGAGAGCTAGTGAAAAGCATTGACAACGGGATGGCATGAAATGAGTGCATCATGATTCTAGAATGGTGACAGTCTTTCCTCTATAATTGAGTTGAGGGTCGTATATAATGGAATGACAGTGGCGTAAAGGTTTTTAAGACTGAGACTAAGGCCTAATGGATGTGCAGATGTTATAGTGTAAAGTATATTCGGTAACTTTGATGATCATTCCTCTAAACTCATGTGTCGTGCAGCTACCCTGAGTCGCATTTGGGTCAATTTAGTTGTAAAAACAAGGTCTCATTAGTTGGTAATTTAATGGCTCATGCATTGGTAGCCTTGATGGAAGTTATTTCCTATCTGTGGGTTTTTATATAGCCCTCCAATAGAGGGCGCTATTCATGAAGGTCTACATACCGTGCAACGATCTGGCCTTTCTCACCCTTGTGGCTCAGAGGCTGTGAGGTGTTAGAACTGTAGAGCCATCAGTCAGATTGGGTTTTCCAGTGACTGCATGATATTGGAACAAGCTCCTGTGGTGACATTTTGCATGTGGGACTGAAACATAACTCGGAATGCATTCTGATATTTGGTGTGGAAATCACCACTCAAATTAATGTCATTTTTGGGGCAAGGGGTCTTTAGTTAGTCGGAGACCTTTCATAAAGAGTAGCTGGTACTGCCACAAAATACCCTCATTTCAAAAAAGGATTACAGATCAGCGCCCAATTTCATAGAGATACTTAATAATCATTAGAAGTAGCACAACGAATTACTTTATACCAGGACAAGATTGTTAGCCAAATTTCATGTCACATGTACAATTTGTGACTGGTATTTTGCTTTTTTTTTGCTTAGCAGAAATATTTAGGCAATATTTTCTGCTTAAGCAGTTCTACAAAATTCGGTCCCGCTTTTGTTCAGAGACCTAAAGCCTTGTCCAGAATTAGCAATAGCCATGTACCTGTCATTGCCAATTAGTACGTCATTCTTTTGTATGCAAATTGCAATGATTAGATGTAATTGCATTTGCAAATCACGGCCATGAAGGCGAATTCCTGCATGACCCAGGAAACTAATCATGAATGAAGAACACAATGTTCTTGTTTGGTTTGCGAAGGTTTTACTGTGAAGCATTAACCAATATAACAATTGTGTAGAGGTTTTCCCTACATTTTCTACAACAATATATAGAGTATGAAGGGTGGGGAGAATAAAGGCCCATGTGTATGACTTTAAAAATTGTTTGGTACTAAGTAGTGTTTGAAACCTTGCTAGGTGTGGATAGTAAGAAGTAACCACAGAGTAAACCTGCAGGTACAACCATGTTGAAATATCTTTTGGAAGGAGTGTTGGCTCTGAGAAGAGCCAGTGTAGGGAGAGCAGCGGCTCCTTTCAGAGCCAAAACTCCTCCCATAGGAGATTGACACATGATTGTACCCACAAGTTTACTAGTGTTTAAAGATGTTGGTATTTCTACAGTAGAATTAACAGAGGCAATACAAAAGCTGTGTGTGTAATTACAACAACAAAAACTAGGAGGCGCTTCAACAACAAACAGTTTATCAAGCTGTCTGTTCTTCACTGTTTATTACAGGAGATGCTGAGTATCATCCAATCGATATACGACATGATGGGAAAGTATTCAGAGCCTACGTCAGAGGACATCACCCCGGGCGAACACGTTGAAAGAGTCTTCCAGGTAATATACAGATTGCAATATCTCCTCCCCACCCCCTCCCCACCCCCCAAACCACACATCAAGACAGAAACACCTGTAGGTTCAGCCTCCTGGAATACTAAGATACAGATATGGATGACACATGGTCTCCTTAAAGGTATTGGGATTAGGATATGATGGTTTGAATCAACATCCTTGAGTCTAGCCTCTCGCATAGTTTAAGAGTGACACAATGTGTGTTATCTTGGAGAATTCTTTAAGGAGTTGGAATGTTTTCTTGATCAATTTTGTGAGGCTCATCCTGCTAAATGTGTTTATGACTTATGTAGCTTTCAGCATCATATTATTTCAGAATTTGAGGGAGACTGTATTGTGGTCCTGCTTGTATCTCTTAAAATTTGTTTGTGAATAAGCCATTTGTGAGTTAGATTTGAATAATGTCTGTTACAATGAAATGCTTAGTCACAAATTACCACTTCAATTTGAGTTCCTCAGGCTGAGACAGTAGCTATATGGTCTGAGGCAAGCTTTTGTGTAATAACCGTCAGATGAGCAAATCCTGGTACCATTGTGCCATACACATTCATTCAAAACCCTTTATGGGTGTTCGCCGTCTGTCACATAACTTTGAAAAAAGTATGCCCCGAAACATGTGACATAGCAACTGTCTCTATAGTCTGAGGAATTCAAATTTAGTGGGAACTTGTGACTAAGCAAGTCATTGTGCCAGACATTATTCAAATCCAACTCCCAGTGGCTTATTTATTGGTTCTCACTTCCTAGAGGCTGTAGGGGTTGATATGAAGCGTTATTTGATTCAAACACACTCTTTAGATTGTTAACCCATGCTTGCCTTTGTAAACTATTTATGGCTTGTAGAATGATTAGATTTGGACAAAATTCAATAGATCTGCAAGGCATAAGAATTGCAGAATCCTAAAAGTAGGGGGTTACAATAACACTGAGTAATCAATCTTTTTTGAGTAGTGGTGAGTGGTGACTCTGAGAGTAGCCAGTCTATGTTTGACAGTTCAACCAGTGTACTCTGGCCCTCTTTTCAGTCGAGAAGTGTTGTAAGAATTTTAGCCAGTTTGTACGATTTACACCGAATGTCTTATCTCTTTAAGTCAATATTAATGTCAGGCTGATTTTTACCTCTACTCAAATATTTCCCGAATGATTCTAACTAGGCATACAGGTTAATATCTGGCCTATTTAATTTATCATTCTATTACTCCATCTTTGTCCTTTAGAATTCCAGTGCTATGATAATCAAGCTACTCTTTAAAGAACTTTCTGAATGTTTGCGCTTTTTTTTTTCTTGCCAGAAAATGGATCTTAACAAGGATGGTGTTGTAACAATAGATGAGTTTATTGACTCATGCAGAGCTGTAAGTAATGTCATGTTTCACTTTCCTAAACCAATTTTTGTTACTTTATTTTGACAATTATGTGATGGATTTCTGTATTCTAGAGCACTTACCCACTAGACCACCAAGCATATCAGGTGTCAGTTGGAATCATGTAATTAGCAGCGGATTCTGCAGACATTGATGAAATACGTGCAGTTATTAATTCAAACAACTTATATCTTATATCTTATATCTTATATCTTATATCTTATATCTTATATCTTATATCTTATAGCTTGATTTGTTGTTAAAATCAGGTATGATATTCTTCATACTTTAATCTGTTTTCCCAATTTTGTTTTTTATTTTTTTATTTTTTCACTCAGAAAACAAAACTCGTCAACAAAGCTGTTATTTGATGGCATAGAAAGTCTTTTAAAAATTTGTTTATAAGCCCTAAGCCCTATGTAGGTGGAAAAAAAATCCTACATTTTACAAGAGTCAAACATCATGCCTGTAAAATTTAGTATTTCCTCCAATGATTGATTTGTCGTCTTCTCTTTTTTTCCCTATTTCCAGGACGAGACTATCACCAAGTCCATGCACGTCTTTGATACAATATTATGAGACTGAACAGCAAGGAGAGTCTTTTTTTATATATAACCAGCAACAAAATATATGAAGAAAAAAAAAGACAATGTGAAAACAGACACTTTTTATCTGCAGGGACCTATTTTGCGTGCTATAAATCTATGCCATCCTACAAGTGTTGTTTTTTATACGGTGGCCCAGTTTCTAGAGGAGATCTCTATTTGTTGCGGGGATTCTGCAAAGCTCTAACAGTCAAGTGGTGTCTAAAACACCTCCTGTGTCTATCACAGGGATTGATCTTCAGTAAATGGTTTCTAGCTTTCCTGCATAACTTAAAGTAAAGCCCTTGCTGTTATGGCATAACTTCAGTGCTTGATCTGGGTCTGCTTTTGGAGTCCCGAGAAAGAAGTTACCCATCCAGTTGCTCCTTACCTCTTGGGATGAAAGGATGTGATTCATCTGTTGCCATCATCATGTCATCAAATATCAAGTATTCCACATTGAGAGAGTGAGACATGTCAAAAGTCATGACTTATAGGTAACCTTTCAGACTGCAAGGTTTATTAAAAATGTTCATCCTAGTAAGCTCTTAGATTAAGAGGTGGAGGTTTTGCATGATGGAGATCGATCCAATTGTAATTTGTTTGCTTACTCTCTCCTATATTGACCCCTTGCTAGACGCGCAGCACACTTATACGCGTCCCCCATTTTGGGAGTCAAATGTACTCAAAGAAACCGACCCCACCCCAAAAAAATGGAACTGGTGGACACTTACTTTGTGGAGGTGCATTCTACGTCTGAAAGGGGTCAATAGGATGAAGTGTTGGCTCTGAAAGAAGAGGCTGTTTGTTCTCCATAGCTGGCTCTTTTCAGAGCCAATGTAATACTTCTTCAAAAAGATTACTGTATAGTGTACCTGAAAGAATGACTAAAATAAGCTTGAGGTTTGTAATTCAGGAAAAAATTCAACAATTACCACTTGAGTGTACAAAACAAAACCTGCAGGAGAAACAAATGAAAAGAAGTAATGTAGGGGAAGTTTCACATTGTGTACACTTTGCTTTTCTTTAATGCAGACAAAAGGCTTGTTAAGACAATCATGCTTTAAGAAAAAAATATTTATATAACAAAATTGAGAAACAAAATGATCTTGTGCCTTGTGAATAAGATGGCATAATTAATTTGCTCTGTACAGAATTAACTATATCTTGCTATTTGAAATACCTGACTTATACTTTTGGGTATTTCTAAAATGGATAACAAGAGTTTTTGGGAAATTGATTAGAGAAACATAAATATTCTACTCGGCATTTGAGTTCAAATTGTGGGTTTTTGTTTTTTAAGGATGACATGCAGGGACCTGTTGTTTTTTCTCTTTTGTGTTGTTTTTTATTTATTAATTGGTTTTGGTTGAACGTTATCCTGAAGTTAAATAATCAAAGTTCAGTTTTTGTGCATTTACAATTTGTGGCCAGTTGTAACTTACTCTCTGATATTGTGTTGCTATAACAGTGTATAGATCTACATTTAATATTACTCAACTATCATGTTATACTTATAATGCAAAGATTTTCAATTATCACGGATTATACATACCACGTTTACATAATGAGACAGTTCTGACGTGCCTACATCAATTATATACTCATATAATATACCATAGGTGTATATATTCCGACACAGTATCAAGTACTTCTTTTTGCGTATTTATCATTTACTATTGGCTCTGCAATGACTCATTTATGAGTTGTGTGTAAACTATTTTTGCTGTTCCGTGTATTTTGTATCCTACTCAGATCGCACAATGCAATAATATGTAGTACTCATTATAGCGTAGATGTGCAACTTTATTATTATCTTTGTAGAAAAAAACAATCTTCCCTTTTATCTGTTTGGGCATTCAACATAAACTACCAATTGCCCTTTATTACTTCAGCAATGCCATACATAATTAAGCCAGTGTAAACAAAACATTATATCCCTCATTTTTTCTCAAGCCTCATCGGGCAATTTTTAAAATGGTTGGGTAAGCTTTACTCTAAACTTGAGTTAGCTATGCCAGAGACCATTTGCAGCTTGTTTGATCTTGTGCATTTTTATAGAGCTGCTATTTATAAATGCTAATCAAATTTGTTTGCTTATCAACTATAGGCAGGGAACCAGCAACAAGCAATGGAGGGGATAGTAGCTTTTTGGGCTGGTAATGTGTGACTGCTAGGCAAGATTTGTCCAGGAGGCTCAGCAATTTATGTGCCTATATAGCAGCTCTATAAAATAAGTCGGTTGAAAGTTTGTAAAAGGTTCCAAGCTGTTCCATAACCTATGGTGCATGAGTACAATGCTACTGTGTTATGATCAGGGAAGGAGGTGATTGCTCTATGTTCCGATAACCCCTTGTGATCTACACACCAGGGTGAGGGTTAGGAACATACATTTAGAAGGGTGTTGGAACATCAGGGTGTCGAAACATAAGTGTGTAGGTAACTGAGAAGGGCTCAAATTCCTTCACTGAACAGACAAGTTTTTAAAAAGTTTTCTTGGGCCATCCTCAGAAGAGCATTTCACACGGTTTATTCTGATTTATCAAAAAATTTCTCTCAAAAAAATGTTTTGGAGGTGCAATATACAGAAACAACCTAAAAGGCAGGTTTTTGGGAGTGGCTTGATCCCTTTGTCCTATAATTACTTCATTCACACAAATACTGTTACAATCAGTTCTGAATTCTGATACACTTCCTGATATCACTTTTAAATTAAATATGCTGCAATGTGTAAATACTGAGATGTACATTTAATGTATGTTTGAACAAATTTGGCTAAAGGTGGAATACCCTTATAGCGTGTAGTGGCAGAAGTGGGATTGGATAGAATCTGTGAACATAAATGTATGATTTCAGGGCACTATTATTTTTAAGGCAAACATCACATTTGAAGAAATGAACATTTTATGAAAGATCAACAATATTATGGCAACTAGCTTCAGAGCTGCAATTTAATTAATTGCCCTTCTATAAAATGGTTTGCAAAAAATTTATTTTAATATCATCACAGTTGATCGTATGAGTAATTCAAGTACTGGAGTCTCAGTCAAGTACTCGAGTCTCACTGAGTCGAGTCAGTCGAGTACTCAACTCAGTCAAGTACCCAGGTACTCATGAGTACATGAACAAGTAATTGAAGTCGAATTCTCTTCATATCTTAGATCTGTCATTTTGTTTTTGTGATTGTTTGTGTAAATCGCTCAAGAATATTTCTTCCTGATTAATGGGCTGCCGTTCTATCTGTATTTGTTGTTAGTCTGTAAATAATAATATATTTTAACATTGTAAATTATTGATCCGGGTTATTATATTTCACTCATATTTTGGGCCATTGTTGTCATTTATGCTCAGAATATTGCCTCAAACTCACTTTAAGAATCATGTGGTTGTTTTTATGAGATGAAAGTGCTGCTGAAAGTTCACAAACTTGTCACCCCTCAATGACCTTAATTGTACTTAGTGTACTTTAATGAAACTTTCCATATGGTATCTGCACACAGGAAGAATTGTTTTAAGGTATTATACAGGATTGGTAGAGCTGACGAAACAGTCGCACACAGCGTTTATGTTTTGTGTGATCAACCATATACATGAAATAACAAACCTGTGAAGAATTTGAATTAATTCTTTGTGTGAGTTGGATGAAAATAGTGAAAAACCATGCACAACTTTTAGCATAAACACATGTCCTTAATTTTTGTTGTAAAAAAAAATCTGCCTGTTTCTTAGATTTTCAGATACAGTTTTCTCGAATATGAATTCATTTCAGAGAGAATATTTCACAGAAAAATGGTTCTAGTATGAACGTCATAATCAGTAAGCTTTCAGACTACAACTAAACAATGAAGTGTTTTATCCTTATCCATCATGGAAAAATACTGCAATATAAAAACACTCACAAAACAAAACTTGGAAACTTGGAATGAACAGACATTTATTACATATGGGCTGCGTTTAACACCTTTTTATTTACTATCATTACATTCTAGACTATTTTATGTCTGATATTTTCTGTCAAGTCTCTCATTGTAATGATGATTTCTGGCTGCTTTGTCCTTCTCTGAAAGTACTGTAAATAGATATTATATATTTTTCATTGTCAGTACAAAAGTTATTTTGTACTCCTTGAAACAGACGTGGTGTTTTGTGCCATTGTGAGGTCATTCGTTTGCACACATTTGAAGTTTCAGCAACCAAGTTTCCAAGGATTTCTCACTTCACATTTAATTATCATGCTTTTTGATTTTTTATGGATTTATTTATACCGAGGCACGTTAGTTAATTAATTTTATCACTCAACCAAATAATAGTGACAAGAATGTATAAGAGCCAATCGGTTATTTAAATTTTCATAGGATGTGTTATTTTCTTCAAGATTTTATACCACAGCCCTCTGTTCATTTTGGCTGGGACATTTGTGCATGTACTCCACCAGTCTAATTAAAGCTCCATCCACTATTCTGCAGTAATGTCGAAACAATCAAACTAGCACACAACAAGATCTGAATTGACGTAGACATCTGCTTCAGCATAGAACCATCTCATTTTGGTGTCATGCAGTTCATGCTAGGGGAAATGGTGTAGCCCTGTTTTGCATTATTTACCCAGGCATGTGATTTATCTGGATTTTTTCTGATTTCAGGATATTTCATTGAACTTCCTGTGCCTTCATATTTTTTTGAAAGCAGCGAAATTGCCATCACAGAGAAGAGAGACTCGGCCATTGTTATGACCAAACCTTCATATATCTAATAGGTCATATGCACAAGGTCGGCCTTCTTAAAAATACACAGCAATGCATCTTGGGAAACCGAGTACAGTTTACAAAATTAATCAAGCAACCAATATGGAGGCAAAGTAAATAATGCCAGGTTTTATAGGTTTTTGTACCGCATTACTTCAAAATCAGCGTGCCATGATGGTTGATGGTCTTGCTTGGACTCAAATTTTGCCCAATCCTTTGCGCGGCGATCATGCGCTTTGAGATATGCATATGGGCTGTAGGAACACTCTCTAAAATGTAACATCCTGTTAATTCAGGATCTTTCATCTCACACCAAGAGGAAACTGTTGTCTACTTTTCATAATTTTCTATTTTGATTTTGGGTTGAACAAAGAAAAATTGACTAGAGCGGGATTTGAACCAACGACCTCCGGTTTAGCGTGCCGGCGCTCTACCAACCCCCGAACAAAGATATTGACAATTTTCTATTTTCATACAATCTCACCCAGATATTAACAGGGATATAGAGATGGTCGTTTTTTGCTGCAAGGTCTAATCATGAAGTCAAGGCATAACTTGTGGAGGGCCAAAAAGAAATTGCAACAGGTTCAAAACTTTTCATTTTGTGATGTTCTGAGTTGATTCAGGACTCTGCTGTCCAAAATGGAAGGCATCATTTTGGTGACAAGTTCGGATCTGGGGATTTAACATTTTAGTATTTTATGTACAAACATGGTATAGCTCTCATCTCTTTTGAGACTGACAGAGAGAGAGTTGATGCAAGCAGCAACTCTTAGTTATGGAGAGAATGCACATGTTGTGGCCAAGCAGTTAAGAGCACTGAACTCAAGTGTTTCTGATCAGCAGAGTGTAGGTTCGAGTCCCGGTCATGGCACTTGTGTCCTTGAGCAAGATGCTTTACCAAAATTGCTTTGTCCTTCGGAAGGGCAAGGATTTGTAGTGCACTTACTAATAATTAACACACCCTTTTTTATTTGAAGGTAGGCAGATAAGCCATGAAATATATTATATCCTAAACCCAATTTCATTAAACTGTTATATATGTGAGTAACTGTTGACAATCAATATATTTTGTTGCCTTTTAGCCGGTAACCTGCTTCTAATGAACAACAGTTTCCTATTATGCCTATCAAATATTTGTCCTGGTACACGCATGCTGGCCACTGTAGTTTGCCAATAAGAGAGCAAAGTTCCCATCACAGCAAGACTTTGTACTGCATTTTTTCCTTTTTCAATGGCACAGCTAATCAGTTGCATGCTTGTACATGTTTACTAGTTTCGTTCAAGTTTCTCTATTTTGAAGATCAAGGTGGGAACCCCCTTGTCCCATCCTTCTCCATAGACTCATTTATTTGGAAGACACGACTGCTTGCCATGTTGGGAGGAAGTAATAAACATGTATGTAAATATTTTGTACTAAACAACACCACTGTATTCAAAATGAAGGTGTCACTGGAATGTGATATTAACAGTTATGATGTATAAACAGTCACAATAAAAAATATCAAACTGATTTTTCAAAGTTATATTTTTCAGTATTGTGAGTGTATTATTCAAGTGTCTTTGCTGGAGACAAGGTGGACCAGTGGTGTCTGAGGTACAGCACAAACACTTCATACAATGTACAATATTTGGCATTATTTTGATCATGATTTAACCCTAACCCATCATACTCCAAAAGCATGTTTTGTTTAACTCTTTTTTGATTGAGGACTGCACCTTTACATGGGATTAGACATACCACCATAATCAGAGTCCAACAGTATGAGTGTTGAGTTACCATAAGTGTTAGAGTGAGGAAGGATCCTAGTAAATCACTGAAGGAAGTAAGCGTTTGGATGATTAACCAATTTCACCAACATCTAAGATTGATCTTTAACTGTGTATCAATGTTAATTGCCAAGCAAAGTGTGATGTCTCAATTCAAATCACTATGGTAATATTAACAACTCATCTTAAGATACGTCTTGTGAAAGTTAACCTGAACAAAATAATCCCACCCTGAAAGAGAAAACAAGAAGCATTGTGCAGTGTAAATACAATCCTTGCAAACTTTTGTTCAAAAGTTTGAGCATTTCAAATGAATCCACTTCTATGGGTGATTGGGTTTGTTCTTTATTAACACCAAGTGAAATTTAGATTTTTGAATGTGCAATCGGATACTCGAGCATACATACATGTAAATGACAACCAAAGTAATAAACTTTTTTTACGCTCAAGTTTTCAAGTACATAGATCCCTTGCATTGGCTGCCATCGCTGATGAAACCTGGACGCATGAAGAGCTATCATTGGCTGAGAGTCAGGCGTAGCGCGTACACCCTTCCATGTTTATCATCAAAGATGGCGGCCAATGCAAGTAGTCTGGTAGAAAGCACTCTGAAGAAGAAACAAAGAAACAGACGGCACCACTTACTCTAGTAATACTATGAGATTTATTCTCCACAGAAAAATACAGGTTGTTAATCTACATGTACAATCCTCTGGACTTTATTTCACACATTTAATGTTCTAACTGATTCTCAGATCTACGTACATATAAAAACAAATTAAAATTGGTACATTATTTTCAAGAATTAAGAATTTGCAACATTTCTTGCCAGAATACAGGGTTTTTTTCAAGAAAATGATCGGGAAAAACAAGAGTTTCTCGTTGACCATGTCTCTGTATTTACTGCATAAAATAAGGGGAAAATTTTCTATAAAGAAGGACTCAAACTCATTTTCCAAGAGTCCTAAATTACAAGTTTCAAAATCATGTAAAAATTGTGTAAAATGCCATTTTATTTGATACTCTTTCAGAGCAAAATTTGACGCCATTGGACATCAAAAACAAATGGGTCTGTAGGTCCTGAAAGGAAATTCAATGCCGATTGAATACCATCGAAGTTCAGGAATGAACTATAATTCTTTGTACAAAAATGTACAGACCCTATATTTTAAACTTGACGTCATTGAAAATTTTTGGATTTTGACAAAAAGTGCAGTTGATGGGTATCAAACACAGAGGCATTTTACACCATTTTTACCTGAGGTAGAGACTTGTAATTTTCATAAGGACTCTATTGAAAAATGGGTGGATCACAAAATCTTGTTATCCTAGTTGGACTTTCCCTTATCATTTGCTACATCCCCAGTATTCAGCAAAAGACCTTATTAAATTTCAAAGTGGGTAAACCCTATGTCAGCTATGGCTTTTTTAAGTTGACCCACAATCAGTCAGGTCAAAGGTGAGAGTTCAATTAACCAAACCACCCAGTGGATCATGACAACTGCCAAAGGAAGCTCATGAGAAACACTCAAATGTTCTTGTTAATCGATGGCTCACGATGCACAGCCTACTCACTAGTTATACATGGCTTTTGGACTGTACAAAGTTATGAACATTTTTCAGGTCGTACAGAGACAACTACTTTTAAGGACCTCCTCCCAAAGTAAAACTTATCAAGATTGTTCTTTAAATGTTGATGCACATTTTTTAAGTTTACACACCTTTTCAAGTCGTACATACTCTCTGAAAGACCGTGAAAATGTTGAAAACTTCGGACAGCTTCTAAAAGTCTAGTCCTGCTAAGTTGCTTTTAAAAAATCTAATGCTTTATACAACATAAAAGTGCACCAGTAACAATATCATTATGTGCAATGCACTTGTGGTAAGCAAAACTTCTCTGGCCGGTTGTCTCTATTTTTGTTAGCTTTTAATCATTTGGTCTGAACTATAGTTGGTTACTGACTTTCATGGAAAATGTATTTGAAAAAAAGAAAGACAATCTACTACCACAGAAGCATGCGGTTAAAATGAGTAAATCCACAAACATTACAATTTACTGATACGCTGACAAAAACTACCAAAGTGTCCATTCAGCAGGCAAAATAAAGGAGGTGACTTAAGCAAACTATAAGTCATTGGGGCAAGATTATGTTTTTCTTTGGAAAAATATCAAAAACGTACTGGCACGCAGCAAATCTGGGTTTTCTTTCTTTTTTTCTCAAAGTTGGTGGGCAACTGATGCCATATTTTTAAGGCTTTGGTCACAATGAACAGTCTTTATGACATTATTTGTGAACAGAGTTTTTTTGCAAGTCATTTCTTCACTTTAAAATATTTGAACAATTTCTACAAATTAGTTGCATCAATCAGCGCAAACAGATCGTAACTACATTTTGTTCAATGCATGTTGTAAAAAGCTGATGTATTTCAAAACGTATGTTGTTGTTTTTTTTGACTCTTATTCTTGGTGAGCAGGGCCAACTATTTCTAATGCTAACACAGAAATACCAAAATGCCATCCTTCTCAAAACATTCGGTTTGAGTGTATTTAACATCATGACAATTGTCATAATTTGTCGTTAAATACATCAAATGGTCATAATGCTTGTTTTTCACAAACTAATTGTTTACCCAGTAGCATGATTGACTAAACAACATCATTCAAGGGATTGTGGAATGGTTGACTAACTAAGAAGTGTTGAATTTATAGGTATGCAGGAAAACTATATGAACATCAAAATAGTCACAAGGTAAACACTTAGGAATCCACATCAAAACAGCCATAACAAGTTACTTTTTCTTTCAAACATGTTTAAACATTACTTTACACAAACTAAAACATTAAAAACGATGAATAATACAATGGTACAGAAAACAAAACTTTTTCTCCCAATATTTTGTTTTCTGTAATTATGTCGAACATGGATTCTTCTGCATAAAACTCCCAATTTCGGTAACATCCCGAATCAAGTATTGTCTACATGATGTTGAAACTTTATAGGTGTGACCTGACTCATTTTTCTCTACCCTAACCCACCTAACAGTTTCTTGATTATAATAAAAGCTGGATAATGAGCTACCCAAGCCAAACAACAAAATTGTAAACATTTGTTAAGGAATTTCACCTACAATGCTCTTCCTTTTTCCTCCCTGTTTTACTTTCAATTTAAATTGTTAAATATCAGGAGGAGCGAAACAGACTGTCTGTCTTTTCAGATAGTTGGTCATCAACTAACAAAATGAAAAACAGTGACAGAAAAATATTGACAATTAAAATGTACAGTATTTTTCACAAACATAAAATTGTGTCAGCAAAACACAAAACAGAGTTGTTCATCACCATGGTTCTAACTTGGGAACAACTTTTCAAAATTCCGCAAGTGACTATCAAGCTAACAATATTTAAGCAAAGCTACATAATACAAGCGAGAAATGGTAGCATGTACAATTAAAGTCAGAACTGAAAACGGATTAGAATTGACTTAGTAATGTTTCCGTGCCAGCAATTGCTGGAAATACAATGAAAATGTACACTCTTATAGTGGCAGATATTTTGAGTTTTTGGAGACCAGGACCCATTTTCATAGATCTGCTCAAGCACAATAATTGGCTTAGCACAAACAAGCTATGCTTACCTGCCAATTGCGCTCACCTTAAGCATGGATTTTTCTCCTCTAGTAAGAACTGATATTTTTGCTTGCGGTAAGCAAAGTCATGAAATTGGGCTGTGATGTCATCAGTTTGAGGCCCATGAAATACCATGGAGGACCTATTGAGCTTAACAGTGATGCACCTCGGTCCTTTTCACAGGTTGGTATTGTAAATGACCATTAAACAATCGAGTACCAACTTCATGTACACGTGTATCTCGAAAATTGATTCATTGAATTTGTACCAAAGCCTGGCTTGACCCTGAACAACAGACTACAGAGGCAGGAGGGGATCAGTGGACCAGTGGACCAGTGGCATGCAATTTGTTGACCTTGAGGATGAACCTGTTTGAGTTTGTGACATCTCGCAAGAAGTCTACATTGGTGTGATTACAACAACCTTCATCATCAGTTGGCAGTGAGGCATGCTTAACTTTTTCTTTCTTAACGTATCAATTATAAACTATAAAATTGAAGTATAACTTTTGATTATCACCAACAGCTGATGATCTGATCATCGCTAAAATGACCTTCACGAAAAACTAGTCATTACAAGATTCAGTTTATTAACGAGAAGTTACAGTGAGGACCTATTGAGCTTAACAGTGATGCACCTCCACAAAAGTGACTAAGTTAAATTCATAATAAGTTCCTCTCTGATTTTGTTTAAATTTAGATTTTTTTATATTGTAATCATCCAACTGGAATCTAGAAAAAGGTGTTCAACAATTTGTTAAAATTTGCATCAAAATACATGAAATAGTTGTTTTAAGACTGACACTCTGTTGCCATATGTAAAAAAAAAAATTGTTTTTTTCATTTCTTCAACTTATCTGATACATGCACAATACTGTGCTAAACAAAAACATTGGTGGGTAATTAGCGCCCTCTATTGCCAATCAACTTCAACTTAGACAAAATAAGAGCTTAAAGTTGCATGGCCCGATTTTTGCTGAAATAAGTTATTTATTTATTTATCTTTTATTTTTTCTCGGAACGAATTTTTTCAGATGAGTGTTTCAAAACAAAAAACTGTCCACAAATGCCAGGGACGATGCACAAAAATATATGTAACATGCAAAGTATGTTGTACATGTACGTCTGATGGACATGATCAAATGTCGGCATTCCGACAATAATTAATTTTCAGCTTTTAATTAACTACTTATCATTGCAAGATTGTTTGTGCATTACTTAAAAGAAAGCTCACAACTGTCTTGAATCTATAAAAATAACTATTTAAAAATCTTAATCTAAACTTTGGGGTCAATTTGGCCAAAAATCGGACCTAGCATCTTTAAAGGTATGATGATACAAACTTGTAGTTTGAAACAAAATTGCAAATCAGCTTTCAGTTTCAATGTTTGAACAATGAAGCTACCTCGTACAGAATCCTATGCTGTAAGGTAATTACACTGAAAAAACCTGTCTGGTATGCAACTTTATGAATGCTAAATTGGTACAAGAATCCTGCACTTTGTTTGACAAATCTATGCCAAAAATGTGTTCGCATTGTCAAATTCACAATTGTTGTCTTCATCTTGTGCAATATACACAAATCTTGAACCAAGTCCTACACTCTTGTTGTTATTATTGTTGTTGATGTTGTTCTCTATAGGAAGCAAAACAAGATTTGTTTTAAAAAAACGCAAGCCAGTATTTCTTAATTTGTTTTCAAATTTCAGTTTCAGGTGGCCATAACAAAAGGGTTTTGTATCAAAAACCTTGCAGCATTTTCCGTTTCTTGGTTGAATAGTTTAAAAAGAAAAACAAGTTATCACAAAATACTTCCCATTCATGTAGTAAATATATTTACGACATGATTTGATCCTCTGTGCCCGGTATGAGAATTTTGTGTCGAACCGACCACACTTGTAATAAACTCTTTACATTTTATTGTTCCTTTTTAACTGTTGGATCAGCTTCGGCTCTGAACTGGAGATAACCAAAGTGGAGTTGTAAACATCTTCAAATTGCTGAACTTCAAGGTTGGGGTGTTTCTCTACTCGTCTGACTGCTCAGCTGTTTCATCGTCTTCATCCTGCTGCTTGACTGGCTTTGCTTTGGCTGATTTGCGTCCCCTCTTGGACTTGTTCTTTGTGCCTGCTGGTCTGCCTCGTTTTCCAGGGCTACTTGTGGTCACCTTAACTGGAGACTTAACTGGAGATTCCTTTTTAGAGACGCTGGAGTCTGCTGGGGGTCTCCCTATGGGCTTCTTGGGTACCTCTAGATCCTTTGGTGGGTTGATTCGTGGCCTTCCACGAGATCGCTTAGGGGTGTTGGGGTCAACAACTTTTGGGGGTTTACCTGAGCCTTTAGGTCGTCCTCTTCCCTTCTTGACTTGAGGAGGAGAATCAGCTGGGGGCACATCATCATTGCTGTCATTGTTGCTATCATTCTCCTCAGCTTGTTGTGGAACGTCTGCCTTGCGTTTCGGCATATTGAAGGGTCTTTTAGTTGACGAGAGTTTGGAAAGAGTTGATGACTACTAAAAGTTAAAACAAAAATATATCCTTATCATTTATGAAGGAAAATATAATTATTTATCACTACTACAGTAGCACAGTAGCATATGATTTTAAAGATAGGGTCATCAGTCACTTTGTTTATGTCAACATAATGTTGATTTATAGGCAAAATTTTCAAGAAAGATACACACAAAAATCACCATTGAAAGTTTCAATTGAATTCAACAGTGCCAACCTATTGAGAAAGCAACAAAAAACTGTCACATTATTATTTTCATCATGACCATCAAATCGTCAAATCCATCCACTTTTAGCGAGGTGACAGCAGGTGAGGTACTACTCCTAGAACTATGAGGTTCGTTCCGCAACAACCTTAAATAATAGTTCAGTAGGAAAGGAGTAGTGAGGTACCAACCTCATCTCTGGCCGTATTTACTAATTTAGGGCAACATTCAAATGGACCATTTTATTTATATTTTTTTTAAATGAGTGAAAATTGCAGAGCAATATAATATTTAAAAAACTTAAACTAATATTGAATAATGTGTTGTTAATGTTGTATATTTATTAAATTATTTTGCAATTTTGTTCCACGCTTTTTCTATAGTATAAAATTAGCATAGGCCTATAAACTCAGGCCCAAGCCAAACACGTTCTGAAAATTTCATTTAAAATTCATGTTATCAAAATAAAAGCTAGGAAAACAGGTAGATTATGGAAACACTGTTAAACAACATAAATAAAAGCAATTGTTGAATTAAAAATATTTGGCAAAATATTCAAATTTATAGTTTACAAACCGAACATGAAGAAATGTCTTTAAACATATTTATAAAAAATAAATAAAAACGTTTTCATGCATGACAAAAATAAATCTAAAATTCAAGCAGGTAGAGGATGAAGTTTGCTCCTCATCGAAATTAAATAAACTATATTTATTTGCAAAAGGAAGGAAAACAGACAAGTAACTTACGCAGAAATGGACAGAATCTTTCCCCTTTGCCTCGTACACAGAACAAAGCAATGTGAACAGACGCGATAAAGAGCGCCAACAGTTGGTGATGCAAAGTGTATTGGACGCATAAAAAAGACAAAGTGTTTGCGATTGAAGAGTCGGATTGAAATAATGTACACTAGGCCTCGTGTTCTGTATTAGATTTTGCCATTTTTATCAATGCCAATGTGAGATAGATTTATTATGAAATTACGTATGCCATATTATCAGCTGTTTTAACTATCAATGTATGGATCCAATTTATTAGAATTTTTGTTGGGGGCCAAATTCAAATGACACACGACAACTGGGCACGTGTGAGACATGCATCTCCAACTCCAGTGTAGTACGCAGTGCCTGTCTTATAATTTCCTTTTAGCAAGTAGTGCTACCTGCAATGATATTATTTGTTTGCTCTCTAATCAACATACATTAACACATTCTTTATTAAATTATTTCATGATGAGCTGCACTCTCAGTGTCTTTTTGAATAACTTTCTTCAGTCCAGGTTTACCGCCGGGGGAGGGCGGGGACACACGGACGCCGGGGACAAAATCACCCATCAGCTATGTGAGAATCTCCTAACCTATCCAGAAAGGAACACCCAAGTACAGTACAAAACGCTTATAAGCAAGATTCTGCCTCTACTGGGAAATTAATTGTACCATTTTCTCTGTCCTTTCTCTATGGTTGTACTAATCCATTAGTGAATTGTTTGACAGTGTTGGTTATAGGGTTTTTGTGGTTACTTTTGATGTAGGCTTTTGATTCCTTGAACTATTTTTCAATCGGCTTTGCGACTGCTGAATAACAAAAAAAAATTATCTTCGTATTACGTCTCGCTTTATATTATTTTTTGCGTAGCAAAACTGCTGTGCAATTTTTTTTTTGTATAGCAAAACAATAATTTTGCATAGCAAATTTTAACCTGTGAAACCTTTTTATGTTTTTAGGCTTAATTTCGGGAAATGCTATGTTGAAAATGCTGCGTGGAAAGTACAAATGGCCTTAGTCCCAGACTTCCATTGTGACATTAAAAAAAGAGGTCACATCTCCCGGCATGAACCTGGGGAAAAATTGGCGCGCTAACTCGACATCCAGCGTCAACTGGTTAAGGACGCAATGGCTATCAAATCATTGTTTATTTAGCCCGCAATTATTAAGGTTCAGACTTTGTTTTATATGAAATAAACACACCAAAATCAGCCTAAGAATAAGATGTTTAAAAAAAAAGTTTGCACCAAGTTTATTTATGGGGAGGAAAAAAATAAATAAAAAATTACTTGAATTTAATTGAAAACGTCAGAATGATTGACGCACTTTTTAAGTTATCTTTGACAATTATTGTTGAACTTTTCACAATAATATTAATAATGAATACCAACAATAACTAAACAACTGGGACCCAGGTCAGATACAAGTTTGAAAGGATCTTCGGATATTTTACAATAACAATGTAACAACAGTTAACCAAAGACCCACCAAGAACTTCCATGGGATATTATATTATGAGTAAAAGTTAATAATAGAATAAGGAGAAAAAAGTAACTTTAAAACCTCATAAAAGGAAGGACATGAACTAGTTATTTAACTTGAATGTTATTCAGTTGGAGATCCCTCTCAACTGAATAACATACATTTTTTTAGTACGATCGTCGCAAAAGTATTTTTAGCAAACACTAGGGGCCTACGTACAGAAAGTGTAGCGATGTTTCTTCACATAATTAAAAAAAAAAAAAAAAAAATACGAAGTTTATGTAATTCTCCAACTTCCATGCAGAAAAACAACAACTTATTACAATTTGCAGTTGTTCTTAACATAACTGAACAACTGTTTTTCTTACTTTGCAAGGATAGGAGACATCAGTTTTAGTTATAAAATCCCAAATCACCGTCAATCAGAATAAACAACTCTTCACGTGTGACTGTGAGGGAATGCAGTCTGGTTGCAAACCAGTTAGGTCTGTACAGTGCATGGGTGCTATGTACAGGGGGAACCAGACCATGCAAACAGTATAAGAAACAAATATTTCTATTGGCTGTTGTAACAAATATTTTCATTGGCCGATTTTGCCCTAACTGCCAGTGGGGCGGTGGTGCCGATGGCCCAAAGTAAAATGTTTATTGCTTATTAACTGAGAGATTCTTGCAAAAAACCCAATTAAGGTATGAAAGGTTTTGAAAAAATGCTGTCAACATGTTTGATTCGAGAATAAATATTGCAAAAACTGTATCGCAAATTGGATCGCAAATTTGCGATCCACTTTTTAAAATTGCATAGCAAATTGTCCAAATTGCATCGCAAATTGCGATGCGATACATGCGAAATCGTTCACTGATTATTTATCTAGGATTTTTATTATTATTATTTTTTTTTCTAATTTAGATTTTGTTTTCTCCAGTTGTTCCATTTTGTTGTTGTCGGTATTTTTTCTTTAAGTTTAATTTTTTTTATTTTTTTTGAACCTTTAAGAACTTGTCAATGATTTCTTGTTGATCTCCTCGCAAGGCCTACTAGGCCCTAACATTAACTTTTGTTTAGTATTAAAATATTAGCCCTGAGATTTTGTTCCGATAACTTCATTAGGAGTGCCCCCAATATTTTGTCTTCTTTCTTTTTAAGTTGTCAATCTAGACCCAAGGTTACCCTGTGAGGGCAGAGATGGTTCTTGTGATTGATTTAGCCTAGTAGCGCATATTTGTTGCACAGGCTGTATACTCCCCCAGGGAGCTGAGATGGTTTAAGGAATGAAATAATGGCCCAGTGACCAGGGGTAATAATGTTTGAAGCGCTTTGGGACGCCCTTCGGGTGTGAAAAGCGCTATATAAAAAAAATGTGTTATTATATCATCTTGATTGACAGTATTGACTGAACGTGTACGTAAGGATATGCTGAACTGTTTTTTATTTCAAGACCTATCTGGAGGAACTTACAAAAAATTACAATGTAGACCTAAACGTATTATTTTGACATCTTCGCACCTCTGGCAATTATTTATTGCACACTGGATCTGGATCGGAGAGGATTTGTGAGTAGTGAGTTGATGCCCCAAACCTGGACCTTTTTGGTCAAGTGATGGCGCTTTTTTAAAGGTGAACTGATTGTCAATATCATTTGCAACACCATTTTTTAATTGCCGACCCCATTAAACGTAGTCTGGTATACAGAATCTCATTTCCAGTGGTTTAAATAGAAGCATGTCGGCGGGAATCTGATTTACATTTGTTTATGTTTCTAGAGATGACAGCTTTACAAACAAAAAATGTAAACACAGTGTGAGCACGTGTGTGTGAGCGGAATCCGACGACGGTGACCGATTGCATTGCGCTGCTTATTTTGAGGTTTTGTTGCCTTGCCTTCGTTTGTTATTTAGATTTTAGGTTGTTCCTCCACAAAAACACTCTATCCAGAGTGCCAGAGGTAGCGAAAGTACAGAAGCCCAAACCAAGCCAGTGCCAGGTGAATATAAATTAATTTACAAATTGAAATATCCACCACAATCTCAGGGTACACTCTGACTCTGAGTCTGAGTCTGACTCTGACTGAGTCTGAGTCCCTGACTCCCTTCCTCCATGCTGACTCTGAGAGTCTGATTCTGAGAGTCTGACTCTGATCCCGCCCACCATTTATTTTTAATTTTAGGCCTACAGGCTACTTATACTATACACATATTATACAGACAGAACTTGGTTTTTGTTCCTCCACAAAAACACTCTATCCAGAGTGCCAGAGGTAGCGAAAGTACGGAAGCCCAAACCAAGCCAGTGCCAGGTGAATATAAATTAATTTACAAATTGAAATATCCACAATCTCAGGGTACACTCTGACTCTGAGTCTGAGTCTGACTCTGACTGAGTCTGAGTCCCTGACTCCCTTCCTCCATGCTGACTCTGAGAGTCTGACTCTGAGAGTCTGACTCTGATCCCGCCCACCATTTATTTTTAATTTTAGGCCTACAGGCTACTATACAGACAGAACTTGGTTTTGTATTTAATTAAAGGCAGGGTATCGTAGGACGCCCTGTATTCAGGGCGTCCCTGAAATCGAGGCAAATCTTTTACCTCTCTGCGCGCGATGTAAACAGTCCCTAGATACAATTTTTGTGGTTTGACTTGCCAAGCAAAGAGTCTCCTCTCATTTGACCAAAACTTAGAAACATGTAAAGGCTCCACTGGTTAGTTGCACTTGTTATGCAAAAAGTTGTGGTATTTTAGGCATTTCGCAAGGTACAAAAATATGTCATACTGTCGGGGCCATAAAAAAAAAAATTCCCACCGAAAAAGTTTCATCAAACACTTTTTCAATTCACAATTCACGATGATCAAATCATGTGACTGAACATTCTGCTGAGCATTCTGGGGGAAAAAATACAGAGGCTTAAAGAAGCCACGTGCCTTATATCATTTTCTAATAGTCTGGATAATTTTTTTTTGTAACACTCTATATCATTTTTGTTATTAATATTAAAATTTAAACATCAGCTTTGTGATTCGATTATCACTGTTTATTTATATGCTTTATTATAAATGTTAAGAAACATAAGTTTTTGAAAAATACCATGGTTATTTTTAAAACTAAATAAAATAATATGTTGAATAAAATGAAGAAAACTGCTGGCTATAGAGTCATACACTAAGTCTCACAGAACACTTGTAGTCACTGCAGATGTTTCTTCCACGTATGGCTTCACCCGGACACCATACTTTCTTGTTTGCATCGAAAACAGGTCACCTCAAAACAAATGGGACGCTATTGAAGTCATCGAAGATCGGTGCGTGGTGTGAAAGTTTCTATGTCCACCACGTTTTAATATATGTTTGCATATTTCTTATAAACAAAGGAAGGTAATTAGGGCATCAGTTGATTATGGAATATTTTTATTTTTTTTCAATTCAAAGAAAAAGGCATACTACATCGAAAACCGGACAGGGGAGGATATACTTTTGATAATTAACAAGTTAATGACCATTATAAAAACTTACTCGGTAAAGAGCGGCGGAGAGCTGTTGATATTGAACAACATTGTAGAATTTAGAAATGACCCCCTTGATTGAGCTTGATGATTGTAGATGTATGTAATTATTAGAGATAGAGTTAATTTTTCACCAACAAATTTGAAAAAGCCTTTCTCAGGCATCTGACAGCTCACAATGGCGTCTTTCAAGTTCCATTATTTTCTTGCAACGTTGATGACCAATTGAGCCCAAATTTTTACAGGGTTTGTTAGTTATGCATTTGTCTCGAGATACACCAAGTGACCAAGTGATCGATACTGATCTTTGACAATTGCCAAAAAAACACCCTGCCTTCAAGATCAACTATTATTGAAATCCTTTTTGTTTCAATGTTTGTTGAATACTGTTGACTTACACTCACATACATATAAGCTCAGAGTGCCATCGATGTCCTTCCCTTCTGGCTGCAGAAGATGCCTGGCAGTGGCAGTGACAGTGAAGGTGACAGCAAGAACAACAAGAATAGGTGAAACCTACTGTTGAGATGATTTTTAACATAAATTTTATTAATTTATTTTACTCCACTTTTCAAAAATATCAACAGAAGAAGTATCAAATGCATTGTACAAGATCAAATATACACACATATGAACAAAAACAAATGTGCACAAGAGGGCAAAGCCGAGGAAGGAAAACCAGATTTTCCTATAACCAAAAGGTTCAACCTGCCCATAAATTAAAAAACAAACCAATGAACTAGTGAACAAACACATGTTTTACCTAAAAAAGATGTTCCATTCCAACTTAAAAATAGTCCCAACTATTGTTGGGATGGAACCCAACTTGAGTGTAACAGTGAGTACAGCCCAACTATGTGATCCAGAGATCTTTAACCTGTTCAGGAGGATTGGACCTCTGGTGTCCAGTGGACACTATTTGGCAGCGGACACCTTTTAGCATGACACCGGAACATAGGGTGGCATGGACATGCAGTAATGAGTTCTTGTCAATTTTTCTCAAGTTTTTCTTTAATTGCCAAATATCACGTACAAGTGCCATTCTAAGTCAAGAGAAACCTTTGATCAAAAATTGTTTTAGAAGCCCACTGACTGATCACACTTATCATGCAAACCCAGCATAGTTGGGCTATCCCAATGGTAATACTAAAGTTGGGACTGGTCCCAACTATAGTTGAGACGATTTTGCAGTTAGAAGGAACAAAGACATAATGTCAAGTAGGAAGCTCAGCTTGAATCAAGGAAAAGGCAGTTAACATCTTTAGAGAATTCTTCAGTAAAGCAGGCCTAATGGGTTCTAGCCTTTATCATAAAAGTAGTAAAAGAGTCCAATGACTCTCATTGCACCAACGTTAGATGCAGTTACTCTCTGCAACGCTAGCCATTTTTGAAGCCAAATTGGCTGTAAAAGGTATTGCCTATGGTAAGCGTGCATACATCATGTCGCCTAAAATGCGCATTGCACTTTACATGTAAAAGTATAACACACAAGGACATTGACTCCCAAAATGGCGCAACCAAGTTTATTGTGACAATGACATCAGAAGGGTCATTGACTGAGGCACATGTAAAAGCACACATAATGTCCTGCAAAAAGATTTATGAGGGAATACTTTGAAGGGATACAAGGTCAAGTCTAAGACAAGATGCAGCAGAGGCTTTTGCTTCTATGTAATTCCATGCCTAACTTCACCATTTACAAAAGAATTGCCAACATTTTTCAAAATGGAAAATGTGTATGTTCGTACCAACAATCATCAAGTGGGTTAAAGTTATCTTTTTTTTTTATACTTCCAGTGCAGACTCTTTAATCCAGGTTGGAAAGAACACACATCATCAACCAACAGTCCACAAAATCGGAACACAACAGACTACAAGAGAGCTTCCATCATGGCTAACCTCCCCATGTAGTGTAAAGAAATTAAAGAAAAACAGACAAGTCAGCAGATTGCCCAACACGGATTCCAGTGAATCTGTGGCAGATAGCGGTCCTGATCCTCAGGAACTGTTAAGGTGGGAAAACTGACAACAAATGTATTACATGTAGCGGCTGAGTGGTCTAGGGCACCAGACCCAAGTTCTGGGTCCAGTTTCAAAGAGCTGCTTAAGCACAAAAAGTAGCTTAAGCAATGTTTTATGAAACTGGGCTCTAGTGTTGTCAGAGTTTACTTGTCCCGGTTGTGGCACTTGTGTCTTTGAGAAAAACACTCTAACAATTATTACTTTGGCCTTCAGATGGGAGGTCCTGTAGGTCCTGTGTACTGTGTAACACGGGAAAAAATTACCTGGAACAAAAAAATTGCCTTATTGTTCTGTAGACGCTCTGACCTCTGACAACACTGCTGGTGTGCCCTTCATCAGATCAGTATGCGTTAACTTGGATTAGGGATGACGTCACCGGTCAGATCACCTTTTAATTATGACATCTTTGACGTCACTCCTGAACCAACGTTTAGGCAAAACATGATAAATGTGCTCACCAGCAGGCAGATTGCAATAGATAGTTCCCAGTAGACGCCATCTTTACGGGGCAAATCGCATTTTGGCTTGCAGGCGCGTCAAGCGCTCAAATTATTAACGAAGCCGCGTCATTCACTAACCAATCATGCAATGAGTTTGGTGAAATGTGCGCGTGCTGCACGCCGTTCTCACGCGTAACGCATGACTGTGTGTTCCAAATTGCCCGTAAAGATGGCCGACTTACGTCATACTGCAACCTATCTATAGAGGGCGGTTATGATGTAAACAAAGAGCACATGATTCATTCCATGTATATGCTTTATTTGAAAGGCAAAGTGCTTCCAGAAAGAACTTAGCTGGTTAGAAACGTAAAGCCAATAACTTTAATATTTAAAAGATGTTATTATTATTTTTTATTTTTTTGCTTATGGGATAAATAGGATATAATTTATTTGTTACCCTTACACCGATGGGGTACAGTGTTTAACACACATTTGTGCCTGCTGCTAACACATAAGATTTGAACTGCCTTAATTAGCTCAGTGGTCTAGTGGTAAGACACTAGTCTGCTCTTGCAATGCAAAGGTTGTGGGTTCAAATCCCACCTGAGTAATCTGCCTGTGGTTTTTGTTTCCACAAAACTCGGGAAAGTACTGGTTATACAGTGCTTAATACACCTCGGTGTAAGGGTAAAAACCAAATTACATAACTTGATGTGACACTTCTTGTCAATTAGGTTGATTAGCAGTTAGCAACAGAACGGCTGATTGTTTGTTCTTTTCCTAACAGGAAGGAAGTTACCCCTTTGTTACCATCAACTGTGTATTGCATGAGTCCAGCTGAGCTGTATCAGACTGCACTTCTCATCCTCCAAGAGGTATGAAGATTATTTATTATTATTATTATTTAATCAGCATTAAAAACACATACTACAATCACAATAAATGTATTAAAAAAAGAAAAGAAACCAGAGCCATATGCCCGGAATTAAAAAAAAGTTTACTTAAAAACTGTGACCCGAAGGCCTTCAATTCCAACAAATCTGGCTACATACACAAGCAAATATAATAAAAAATATATATATAAATAAATGTTTACAAATCTATACAAATTTATAAACAATAGACACGAAAGTGAAAAGTGGCAGAGGTTAAAAGTCCCCGCAAGTCCCCGCTAAACAAAAAGTTAAAATTAATCCCGCAAAAAAAAACTTATAAAAAAAAAAGAAAAAAAAGTGAAACACCCCTTGGACTTACGAGATCCTAATTAATTGTTTTATTATTTTCTAAAAACTATTAGTACACTATTTGTATATCAGGCAAAATAAATACATGGGAAGTTTTTCGTTATGACCATCTAGTAGCGTGTTACTGTAAATCTGTGAACATTTAGGCTATATTTTCAATCTAACCAATGTTGTGCAGTCCCTTTAAATTCTGAATGTACATGTAGGAGACAGTTTGTCAAGTGTTTGGCAGTTGATGCTCAAGAGTGATAGACTCACTCATGATGAAGGTTTGCGTCATGAGAGATGCTTGCGTCACGTTAAAGATGCAATCTCATTTTCTTCAGTCGGATGTCATCACTGTGATGATTCAGCCCTCATGGTTGTTATTGTTCATCTGCTGGCAAGCCATAATGCCTAAAACTTTGGTAGCAAAGTCTGTCCCGGGCCAATTTGGCTCATCAGGCCAATGTTTATGTCTGGTTTCATTGGCATTCAGATACTGAGAATATTTCTATTCCCCCTGGACAGGATGCCAGTCCATCGCAGGTTACTCCCCAACTCTCGTGATACCTATTTGTACTCTTGGGTGAAGAGAAGCAATTATGATAAAGTGCCTTGCTCAAGGACACAAGTGTCGTGGCTGACCTGGCCAGGATTTGAACCCACATTCTGTAAATTGCAGAACTTGAGTCCATCGCCCTAGACTGCTCTGCCACAGCACCCCAACTTGAAATAGCCCCTTAATTGTGGTCATCTTTGAAAATCTTGTTTCAAGGTTGAGAACAAAAGAAAGGAATGTGATGTTGCGCTACTTTCATTTTTTGTTTGTTTATTAATGTTAATCACTTCATGACAGTATTTAGAAAAATTTCTGTGCCCACCCTTGGTATTATTTTTCATAACTTTTTGAGTAATTGTTTTTCCTTATAAAATATGGTTGCCACAATAAAACCCTGACTTGACGAAGGAAAGACAAAAAATGCTCTTATAATTAGCACAGGAATTTGATGTTGTTGTAAGAGAAAATATAAGCAGCACTGCGAAAAAAAATGGTTAATTTTATGGAGAATAACGGCTGCCCTACTGTATAGTATTGACCCAACTCTCTTTGGGGTTCAGTTTTCCTGTGTGCTATACTGTATAGAGCACAATTTAGGCAGCATGTGCAAATGTACACGATTACCATATCTTAAAATATGACTACCAAAATGGCAGACCATAGACAGACAGTATTTGCTTGTGACATCAGTCAGTGCAGAGGGTCAATAGACTTTTACAGACATTTTTGAGCTAATTAATAACAATCGTGCTGATTTTCTGTGGGCAACAAAACATTGATTAAAATAGAAGTAATGTGAGCACATGTACTTTTCATTGATTTGTCATTAATACTAAAGGATGTGCACAATACTACATTGTCCATATGCTGTGTAGGAGTTTGTAGTTAATAAATAACTGGGTTCGCCAAAGGATTTTTTTAAACTGGGGACATTCTGAACCCAAATATTGGAAGTTTGGCCAAAGCACACTGAATTGAAACGAGGTCATTGGAATGTTTTTTACTGGATGTTTAAAAGCCCTACTGTGCAATCTGGAGCATTCTAAATGGTTTCATCTTGATGATGTTTGTGAATTTGATCTGAAGTCTAATTATGATAATAACTTATTTATTTATTTGTTTTGCGTAGCGGCTGCAATTTGCTAGCACATTAGTCTGGAGGTCACAAGTTCAAGTCCCTCTCTTGTCAATGTTTCTTTGTTCAACCCAAAATTTATTAATATTTAGAAACCTTTACATGGCATATGGACAAGTCAGTATGTCGCACATCCTTTAAACTTCATGAAAGTTGAAGACAAACATTATTTCTTTCTGTTGTTTTTTCTTCCTCAGAAAGCCAAGGCTGGGGATTCCCACCAAGGTACCCTGAAAGATGCCTCATCATCATCCAAAGGATGTGATACATCTCCCCACGAGAGGTCAACACCCCAGGGGTCAACACCCCAGAGGTCAACACCCCTGACCACCAAGTCGGATCAGGATACAGACAACAGGGTGACCCCAACACCCCCTAGCAAGAGTGGCATGGATGAAACGACAGGAACAGGAGGGGCCAAATTACTAGATGACATCTTCTTCATCCCATCTTCAACCGTTAAGCCACCCCCAAGACAATTAAAGTGAGTAATTGCAAAGAAGGTTGGGGTCAAGGAGTAGGGTAGGGGGGGGTGGTTGTTGATAAGATTTAGGATGACTGGTGTAGCAGTGCAGTGTTGAGTTGAGCAAACTAACACAAAATGAAGGGATTGCTTTGGGAAATTTTGAGCTAACTACAGGAGTTTTATACAAGTTCTTTGAATTCAGTAAATAATGAAGACGTCTAGTGATGGTTTACCCTGATATGATATGTTTTGTTTGTTTGTGAAGATATATATTTGTAACGGCAGGGCTGATTAAATTGCCCTTATAATGCATGGTACACCATGTGACCTGCAAATGACCTTTGTTAAAATTCAAGTTGTGAACAAAACAAAATTTGGGAAGTAAACTTTGAACTTGTGTGTGCGCCTAGATTTTTTATCTGCAATTTCTATAAAAAATGTGTAATTTGCATCTTATAATGCATAGCAACACTCATATTTAATTATTCTTACACAGGGCATTGCTTGGGTTAAGGAAATGAGTGTACATGTATTTATTTAGTTTTTCATTCATTTGTTTTAGAAGGGATTCAAGCGACACCACCAAAGTAAACAGACTAGAGATTGCTTTTAGTTACTTAACAATTGCACCGACGTCGCAATCCAAATAGGCTGATTGGTCCAAGCTTGTCAATACTCCACTCAAAGCCTTCTTCCAATCTTTACGTGTTATCTTCTAATAATAACAAATCACTGCTATTGTACGTGTTCTGGTTTTTAATGTCTGACGCCAACGCTTGTGCAATCTATCAATTTTCCAGTATGCTGATTGATGCCGATACCTAGCGTGCAAGAGTGGGAAATATTGACTCTTGTTTTCCGGCCAATTTGACTCTTTATTCCGTTGACCTGTATTCGGTTACTCCTTAATGGCCAAAAGCTAGGTTGAAAATATGTATCTATCATCCATAAAAAACTCAAGGTTATGTAAGTCAACGATACCGACCTAAATTGGCCTCTCAAAAAACCTGATAGCATACTCAATTAGGATGGACAGTTGTGGCCAAATTCCGTGCAAATCTGAGATGAGAGGTTGTTTGCATTTGGACTGCGAGGTAAAGTAGTTTTGTGGTCGTGATTGTCATTGAGATGGCAACAGCAGTGGCCATCAACTCTACGGGTATGAAGTATTAATATTAGCTCCGCAATCATGCTTCAGACCTAATGGTCTTGATTTTGTATTTCTTTTTTGGCTAAATGGAAGAGACTTCCTGAGTAAGTCCAGTGTCAACATTACAAGGAAGAGGTGTTATTAGTCAGCCTGGCCCCCTACTCTAAATGATGCAAACTGTTACCTGATTAGTGAAGTAGATTAATGAAGTGTAATCATATTGATTCTATGGGAGGGTCAGAGGTTCATCTGGGAGTGTGTGTGTGCCTTGTGCAGCACTAAACCTTTATTGTGGTGCTGCTAGCTAACATTATTATTCTTTCAATTCATGTAATCACACCGGGGCTAGGTAAAAATTTGTCTGGCACCTAAATAATGAAGTCATGATTACAGTGGGTAGGCAGGGAACGAGACAGATAATCTTACAGTAATGTTTGCAGTAACATCAGGTCGCAATTCAGGCAAGATTTGAGAATGTTCTCTTGCTGACAGTGTCTTCCTTTCCCTCTTGACCTCTACTCCATTTCCGCTAGTCATCATCAATTCAAAACAAAGATAGGAAATTATTACAATGTACAGATTGTTTTACTTTCTTTCAACTTTTATCAAAAACATACTTACAAATTTACATTTTCCTTCTACAACACTTAGAGATCCTCAGAAAACCCAGAAATCATCGAGAAGTCCCTCCATCCAATCACATTCTCTCGCCCCTGACACAGTTTCAACAGTACCAGAAACTGCTGGCTTCACTGCAGCATCTATAGGAGTTAAGGAATCTACCACTGGCCTCTTAGGTGAGTCTTTATTGGAGCACAAGCCAGAGGGGACAAGAGCAAATAAGGGGCCTGATCTTTCATTTTTAGATGAGATATTTTAAGTTAATTCATTTATTTATTTTTAATTCATAATTTGCTGAACATTTTGGCGTGTTAAAAGGACACTTTGCCTTCAGATTGGGCGCTTTGGTCTATAAAAGCGTTTTTTATGAAATTAATATGGTTGGAAAGATGTTTTAAAAGTAGAATATAATGATTCACATAAATATCTCTTGAATTTGTGTGGTTTTCCTTTCACTTTGTGAACTAACACGGTACACCATTTTGTTAAACCAAATTTTTTACTCCACAAAAATACGATAGGTATACAAATTATGGAAGGCTATATTTATCACCATTTTAACAAGAGGTTACAGACTTGTAATTGTTTTTCCCATTTTTATAAGGACTCCATCGGTTGGAAAAGGAGTGTATCACAAAACAAAATTTGATCTAGGAGCCTGCCTCATTTAGGTCAACATGTACTTGACATGACCATAGATAGCAGACTGTATTAAGGTTGTCTACTACTTGACATGACAATGGTGTGAAGTCAACTTATTATCATGAGCTCACAGCAAATAATAACTTCATTTCTGGTACACAGATTTGTTTGGCTTGAAGCAATCGCTCAATTTTGAATTCCTCCGACTCAAGACAGTGTTGCTAAGTGAGATTGTTTGGGGCAAGCTCTTGCATAGTAACATTTAAGAGATAGCAAACACCAATCTTAATCTTCAAATGGCTTTACCAGTCTGGAGGTTGCGTGCCAAAGTGTACCATAGTCTGAAGGGCTTAACATTGACCATTCACTTGTAACCAAAGAAGTCATTGTACCAAACATTATTAGAATTTAGCTCACAAACGACTTATTTGACCCAGTTGCAGTGTGCTTACGGTTTAGCGTAACCAAAGATGTCACTGTACAAAACATTGTTTGAATTTATCTCCCAAATGGCTCATTCAACCCAGTTGCAATTGCTTAGTTTCTAGCGTATCTCCGTTTTATGGCATCATGTTTTGTTTGTACCATGGCCTTCTCATCCACCAAGAATTGACCCTCATAAAAGCAATCATGAGGACTTCTTCAAAGATTTAGCAAACAGATAAGCGTGCGTCATAACTTAGTTTATAGTAGGGAGTAAGTGCAGCATTTATGACGGTGTTCAGTTGTTATTGGAATTACAACCGGTATTTGGTTTCAATTGAAACTGCAACCATCTGGTGCAGTTCTCAGCTATTAAAAATGTAGCAGGCACAGATTGTGTAAAAGCTTGAACACATGGTGAACCCCCCACTCATTATTACATGCACTGTGAAGGCCTAGATCAAACTGGATAAAGGCCTGGGATTTTTCTCCTTCAGCAAGAAGGGCACCCAAAGGGCCTAGGTGACCTACACCAGAAAGGTTGCTCTGCCTGTTGGAACAGCTTTATGGTACTGCAAGATTGATTATGTCCCTTCTTGAGATTTGACAGTTTGTGAATGTAGAATGTTATGATGGAGCTGACATTATAACTGCTAAGACCCCCCCCCCCCCCCCCACAACAAAAAGTAACGAGAGATTAGAAATAATTTCCCCTCCCCTGTAAAAAAAATACATTACAATACAAAATTTTAAAAGGGAAAACAAAAACAGAGATCCTGAGACAAAAATGAATTTACCCCCCCTAAAAAAAATAAACATCAAACAAAATCAGTGGCGTAACTTGGCACTTTCATTTGATGGGAGGGGTGGAGGAAAGGGCAGAATTCTTTACATTTTTATTCTTGGGTAGGTTGGAGGTGTTTGATGTATTGAACCATTTGTTTGTACATGTTTTTGATCTCATTGGGGGTTGGGGGCAAGAGGGGAGACAAGGGTTCCCAGTGCCCCCAGCCCCGTTACTTGTTTTAAGAACTGCTACCAGGAACTTTGGCGCTGTTTCATTTTCTAAGTTACATGTGATAATTCAAGGTTGCAAAGGGTTGACCGGATGTACAGGCAAAAGTAAATTTTATTTCGTTTTTGTGCATTTCTTAATAATTATCTTTGTGTGTATTTTATACTACTAATAACTGGTATTATGATTGTTTGTTATCATAAATCTACAATTTCTCAACTGGTTTTAAATTTATGAAAAGCTAATTACGTGTACAGTGTATTATAATTATGCATTAAAGTCAAAATTCCAAACCAGTAGAATTTAGTCAGAAATATTGATAGACAAAGAGGGTGATAAGTGCTGTGAATGACAGCCAATCTTCTGGTGATAAATGACTGTACTTTGAGCTCATTCAACCCCAAGACAAAGAAACAGATTGCCTATTCTCTATTTAGGCAAGTCCCTAACTCTAATATTGCGCTGACCTTGTCATTCAGTGGAAATTATGTATTTCAGCTTGCTCTGAACACATACATTGTCAAATGTCATGACACAGACAGTCCTTGTAGACCTTTGTCAAAATCCCCCACTTTTAATTGTGGGGCACGACCTGAGGCTTCAGGTCTTAATCTTTAGTGACATATTCCCCAAAACTTGACCGGACCCAGCTGCAATGTCACCGTACTACATCATTGGTAGATGCGATCCATCATTAATTTAAGTTTTGAAATGTTTGGTTTAAAGTTGATGTGTCGTCCCGAGAAATATCCCTGCATGAAAACTTATCCGAGGAACAATATTGTGTATCCTAATGGGTCAAAATATGAAAGTATATATTTTAAGGGAAGTATTCTACTCGGCCACGACGTGACACGCCACATTATTTACTTTTGATTAACAAAATCTACAAATTGGTTTTTCCCCCCTCTAATCACAAAATACTAAAGGCATACAACGGACTTTAGGCCCTAAACAAGATTTTCAATCTACTCTTCGTCACGCTGCTTCGTGTAAATCTATGATCTTGATAACACTGTGCACGATTGAACCTCAAATGAATCAATAGATCTCGAGGTAAGTAAAGCATACTTCATTAAATAACCCTCATTAATGTACCACATTAATCATCAACTACACTGTTTGCATAAAATACAAACGGCAGGGCAAAAAGGTGACAACAAATCCCCGCAGCATAGTTTGCTTTGAACTCGTACACTGTACGGAATAAACACGAACCACTCCCGGAGAACTGAGAACGAAAATACGTTTATAGGCAATGTTGTTCTTGTGAAAATCAAACACAGTTTTCCAGCCATATAAAACCCAAACAACTAACCAAGTTAAAAACTATTAGTTTGTTGTCACAATTCTACATCTGTCATTTTATTTCAATTTCTTACTGTCGTTTTTTCCTACACATTATCTTGATACTGATGAAGTACTTAGGTATATGAACCGCTGGAACTAAAACTATTTTACACTTGTAGTAGATTTTCAAAAGCAAAAACATTAACATCTTGCTTTGTGAAAAGCAATGGAATAATACCTTTTGTATGTTAAACTGTACATTAATACTTGGATGGTTATCTGGTAAAATTTGATAAATATTATCATGTACAAAAAAGGTACGTGACAAAAAAAATAAGACAAACTAATATATAATACACGGCCTTTTCCAGACCACAACCAAGACTTCTGCTCCAGACTTCGGGCGCCGTCAGTCATTTTTAAAACGCACACTTTCGCTGCGTGACTTAAATACAGGCGGTGCCAACGCTGGAGCCGTGCCTTAGCTGTTGTTTCAAAAATGTTTTATGACATTTTGATCTTCTGTGTAAATTGAAGTACTTAAAGCTATAGTATGTTTTAAAATGGGCAGACTTGATCAGGATTCCGGCTTGAAAGGGGGCCTGACCCATTGTCTGGTCAGGCTGGCCCGGAAAGTGGCTAAAACGGATTTGACCCAGATTCTGAGTTATACTGACCAATAAATCAGGCCCCACGAGACCCTGATCCGGGTCAATTCTGTAATTGATCCGGGTCAACTCTGACCCTGATCCGGGTCAATTCTGACCGGGAATAATTTAGAGTGTGGATGCCCTTCTGGCAATGAACTCATTGATAATATTGTCAGGGTATCCTACCTTTTTTTCTTCTCAGTGTCAAATATAATAATTTGGTCCTTTGTAACTATGAAGTGAAAGACGCGCGGTTACGTAACACAAGTACTCGGGAGTTTTTAAAATTGCACATTAATGTTTCAAAGCAAGGAACGAATATAAAGTAGCAAATAATTCATAATTAGAATGTTCTGGTAAACATCCTAATATCTAGAAATTTTAAAATGTGACCTTAACTCAGAATGATAATTACAGTACACTACGGTAGCTCAATATCTACATATCTTTTCTGAACTTGACCAGGCAAATACACACACCCGCATTTGTTTTGTGGAGAGGTTTTCTTTTTAATGATTACAGTTTTTATTGCAAAATTGTTTCACTGAGAGCGCTGCATTCCCCTGTCAATGCGTTATCGAGGCGACAGTTTGTGGATGAATTTTTGCTAGAACCCAAACTTTGGCATTCTCTATAAAAATGAGCTTGAGTGTAGGCTACTCACAGTAACCTGAAGCTAAAGCTCCGTGTCTTTCTCACTAAGAAAATAACCTGATTGCGGTTTTGTGTTATCAGCCAGCTCATGGGCAGCTTGTATACCACTTGGATTAATAAACTCCATTTGGATAAATATGTCATTCATCTCGAGTATACGGGATGGGGATTCAGAACTATTGTTATCTTCTCCAACTTGGAAGCTTCTTTGTGGTATTTTTGTAGACGTCGTGGAATCTTCAAACCAGACATCGTCAGGAACCGCGTTGAGGTTTTTCTCCCCTTTTCCCGCGGGAACTTTTGGTTTTTGGTTTAGTTTGGAGCTTGGATTGATCGTATCGAGGTTGGAGGTTATATGTTTTCCATTGGTATCGGTATCACCATTAAAGGAACAGTCCGAATGGGGGCTTTCGACAGTATTAGGTGTTTCAAAAGAGTCTGTAGTGGAAAAGCGTTGGTTGCGATTCGCGTCACCACTAACGGCAACACCCAACTCTTGCTTTTCACCATGAGCATTGTCCAACGTTTTGTTGTTAACATACTGATCTTCTGAACAAGTCTTGCCATCCTGGTGAAGGCAGGTTTCGCTTTGCTCTTTGGCGATTACTAAAGTTGGGCTCTGTTTGCCATTGGAAACGTTGTCATTCATGGGGTCACCGTCTGCCGTTGCTCGTATACCGGATGTCCCATTCGTTTTGCACCCCACATACACCCCTCCAAGTGACTGAGCAACCCCCACTGCATCCCGGTCGTCAACTTTCAAAGTTAGAGTCCTGCCTAGCATTGATACCACAAACATATCGCCATCTAAATCCCCTTCATTCTCGGTTTCACGAAGGCTGAAATTTACCGGACGGTCGCCAGCGACCGTCCGAATGAAAGATTCCTCGTTTTTCTTTTCCTGGATTTCGTCCAATAATTGAATGACAAAGAGACTGCTTGAGCGTTTTTGCATGCCGTGTCTAGGTCTCATTCTTTGGGGTAGGTCTACGTTTCGACAGTCATTTTCATTGGAGTTTTTCACTGCGGGAACTTTACTTAAAGTCCTACAGTCGGATTGGTTTCCTTCGTCATCAGTAGGATCATAAATCACATCACCATTTCCTATTTTGGAGTTAGTATTGCCATTGTCAACTCTGTGTATTGATTTCCTGCTGCCGTTCATGACTGGTCTATTCTGGTTGGGATTGTGTTTGTTTGAATGCCCTGTGATGGAAACACCGTTCTGTTTGCCTCTCCGTAGAGACTTTGGACGGGTGTCTTCTCCTTGCTTCTTCCTGTCCTCTCGGACAGCGGCATCGGTGTCCGGAGAGAACTCAGACTGCCTCTGCATGTGAGCGAGCGTCATTCGCCTTAGCTCCTGCACCGTGTTACGCTCCGGGCAGATCAAGATGATATACACCTTAGGGACAAACAACAACACTAATCCCCCAAGGGGAGACACGCTAAGAAACACATTCCCCACGATGATCTTGGCCGGTCCTTGAACCACCTGCTCCAGACCGAAGCAGGTGAAGTACACGGTCAAGCTGACGGCCATATTAGCCATTATGTGACGCGACTCGCCGTAGTTCTCCGGCAGACGACGCGCCCGGAATGCAAAACAGAAGCACAGTATCGTAATCAGAGTTGGGTAGGCAGAAATAATAATGTCAGCCGCGGCTTCTGACTTACAGTGTGCGTACGTTTGCATCAACTCTGGGTTGGTGATGTATTCAACTGACTGACTGAAGATATTTACAAATACGGCGACTATTATAAGCTGTACAAGTGTCAGTAAGAAAACTCCGACCAGCTGGAGATTTCTCCCGAGGATCCACTGACGATGCACCACCTTGGGAAGGCGGGCTTCGAAGATGCTCAGCACGCGATGGGTTTTGACCAGGAAGATGGAATACATGCAGGTAGACACCGGTCCTTCCAGCCAAGCCCGAGCCTGGCATCGCCATAGCTCCACGGGGCCAATGTGAATGAACGGGAACGAGAAGGAGATTAGGAGTATAAAAAGCAACAGGAAACTCAGTTCCCGATTGGCCGCCTTGACGATGGGTGTATATCTAAAACGGATGAAGACAATCACAACGAAGATATCCAGCAAGGTGCTGAAGATTGCAACAGAGAGAAAGACTATTCCTGCCGGGTCAAAAAGTTCTAGATTATCCAAAGGGAACGTCTGGCATAAACACGAGGTGGAATTGTACCATTCTGTCTCAGATAAACACGGGGAGAGAGTAACACCAACCCCACTGCAATTGTGATTCTCCGTTGGGTCTAGAAATAGAAAAAATACATCGTTTGTAATACTACACCGTTCGCTTTTTGCAGAATTTGACAACACGTCTAAAAAACAACTAATAGTGCCGCTTCCCAGGTTGTATCGTAAACTTGGGTGTGATCCCTGCTGGCCATACGGCAGTTACAGTTTGAATGCTTCTGGCTGGCACCCCCAAACAAAGATATTTAAAATAGGGAGCCCACCAACATAGGGATAGATTGCTCAGTTGGTAGAGCGCCGGTACGTTAATCCAGAGTTTTTAAAGGTTCAAATCTCGCTCTCAATTTTTCTTGTTCAACCCGGAATTAAGATACGCCAATATTGTGTATAGCAACTGAATCCCAGTCTAAACGCAAACACCATCCACCCCACCCCCAAAAATGTAAATAAATAAATGAAAATAAATGACTACAAAAAGTTTTAAAAATTAAAACCAAACAACCAAAACCCCAACAAATAAACAAACACCCCAACAAATAAACAAACCAACAAACTTCAAAAACAAACAAACAAAAACTCATCCCCAAAAACAAACAAACAATGAGGGAATTCAAACAAAATCATCAGCAAAACAACTTTTGAAATGGATGCAGTTAAGCAATGTCATTACTACCGTTTAAATTAAGTACCTGTTTCTATTGGCAATGTCCCGTTTTCATCCATTGCTATGAGTTCTCATCATTGCTCATGAAAGTTTGACTCCGGTTGTCCTGTTCAACTTCACACCAAAATAAGTGCCGCTCGTTCCGGCGTTGACTCAGCCTCGTATGCGGGCAAAACGTGTACGGTATTTATCCAGCTTTCCAGCGGGTCGATACACACCAAGAACTATTGTGGATGGAGAAAATTGAATTATTCAAAACTGTGAGGGCACGTGAGGTTACGACGTCAGCATATTTATGATGCCTAATTATGCACCAATCACGTGACAGTTTTGTAAACGAATATCTCGTTTTGTTGTTTTGTTGGGCTTTTTTCTTCAAATATTTAACTTCAATGTGAAAGTTGTTGATCCTTTGAGGTTAGCACTATGATTTGCCTCTCTTGAGTTAGGATTGAAAATACAATTAAAGGTTGTTTTGCAAACGTTGGTTTTCGCAAGTAGACCTATATGTATCTTTTGCAAACCTGGTGTTTTGCAAAGATTATTTTGTGTGGCACCCCTACATTTTCACAAATATGTTTTGCAAACCTTTGCTAAATATAAACTTCCAATCAACAAGGTCTTCTAAATTCAGACTTAAAAGGGGGTTTGCTTCCTCGGACTTCCGAGAAAACAAGGATTCATAAATATAAATATATAAAGAAACAAGGTTTAGTAAAGATATATTTCCAAAATAAGATTTGTTAAAATTTATTTTCTCAAAGCAAGGTTTACTAATTCTTAAGTAAAACAAATAATTTTTTTTTTTTTTTTAATATGCTTCCAAAAATAGGGTTTGCTAATTAGAAACTTTAACACCGTGTGTTATGGATTACAGACTTCCGAAACACAAGGTTTGTTAAATATAGAATTTAAACAAAATGATAATAAATTAATATTTATAGGGGGCCTATAAATATACTAAATTTTAATATTTCCTGTTTTTTTTAAAAGATATTATTTCCTATGCAAGAGTACAATTTCATCTTACCTTTCGGACGTGTCCAATGTCATAGAGACTCCACTCGAAGTCGTTACCGGTATAGTCGTGCTGACACTACACAAAGGAAGTAACTCATCACAAGACGAGGCACGTTACATTGTATTTGAAGTCAGACTTTGTTAATAGATCAATCAGTTATTCGAAGAAACGAAGGGGACTCATTGGTGAAGACTCAACTTTACTTCCGTAATGTAACGCGTACGCATTTATAGCCAATATTATTGACGTTACCGCTTTGCAATCGCTCCCTTCAGTATCTTCCAATCGAGAAAACAACTCGACTGATTTGCTGGGCTGATAGTATTCCTTAATTCCTCCGGACGAAAAATCTCGTTTGAAGATTCTGCTGTTGGCTGGACGGGCCTTTAATTTGATGCGGTGGCGGTGGGATCGGGTCCTTGACGAGCCTGTTTGGGGAACGTGTCACTGCAACCAAATGAAGAGGCTACTTCCAACCACATAGTTATTATGATATGAGGAAATACTTTCCATGTAAACACAGTCCTTGTTTCTCGTTGCCGCGTGGTTTGTGACGTAGCAACTCTGGTACTTCAGACTATCGCAAAATCTCTAATAAATTGGCCCCGACGACTCATTTATTTATTTATTTATTTATTTATTAAACATATTTATACAGGATACAAAAATCAGCTCAGAGGCTGTTTTACATCCTGTTGAAATCAAATGGCCCTGTTTTCAAATATTGCAGGGTCTTCTCCGTTTTCGATGGCAAATGCGTGTTTAATGCGGGTAAATTCACTGGTTTTAACAACCATTTTAGCCCCCCAAAAGTCACCAAAACAAAACAAAAACATGTTGGTGACTAAGGACGGATTTGGGCTCCTGCAAACCACGGACTGGCATTTTTGAAGCAGGATATCTCTGCATTTAATGGAGCATTTTGAAAGAACATCGAGTACAAGTGGCTGCTTAAATGTGTTTGGAGAAATTATAAAGTTCCCTTGACCCCGAAACTAAGAACTAAAACGATTGAAACGGGAAGTGGTGTTCGTCATAATTATGTTCATTTGGATTTGTGAGGGTTTTTTTTTCTTCAAAATAATTTGACTATAATTCGACTGGTTGCAGTAATTTACAGTAATTTCTTTTAGAGCACTTATCATTGGATAGATTAAGGACAGGTGGTCGCCAGACACCAATTATCGCAGAGTGCTTTCAGCATTTGGTCAACTTAAAAATATTTCATTTCAGTCCTGTGGAATTCCATCAAGAATCATTCATGGCTCGTTATTTCGACTCGTAAAACGCTTCACGTAAAATCTGTACACGCAAATCCAGTGATGATTTGATGCGCGGCACAACGGTTGTTCATTAATTTTATAGTTTACGAGCGAAGCAAGAGGGTCATAAATGCAATATTACCCTCATCATCGGACGAAAATAATTAACCGTGTGATGTCAAGCTTTTTATTTTGTTGTCTCATCCCGTTTTATTTTTTAACAATCCTGACGACCGCAGCCAAACAGCTGGACCAGTTAGACTTTGCTCTCCCATTTCACGATACGATCTCGGGCATTGACGGCGCTGGCCTGGCATTAAAGGACGGTGTTGTGAAAAACGTGAACCATGTGCAATTTTAATATTTTGCGTCGTGTAGAATGTAATAATAATAATATGGATTTATATCGCGCTTTATCACACCCAAGGGCGTCTCAAAGCGCTTCGAACATTATTACCCCTGGTCACTGGGCCATTTATACAGCCTGTGCTGCAATATATGCGCTACTAAGCTAAATCAATCACAAGAACCATCTCTGCCCTCACAGGTACCCATTTTACCCCTGGGTGGAGAGAAGCAATTATAGTTAAGTGTCTTGCTCAGGGACACAAGTGTCACGACCGGGACACGAACCCACACTCTGCTGAACAGAAACACCAGAGTTTGAGTTCGGTGCTCTTAACCGCTCGGCCATGACACGCCACAAACCTAGTTTGGGTAAACTATAGCTGGCTTCATTGACAGTTAAGAATCACTTTAGTGATTTCTTCTTGAGAAGTGCTGGTTCCAAGAAGATAATGCGAGCTAAACCCTTACGTTTCGTCTTTTAAAATGTTCGTCTTTTAAAATTTGATCATCATCGACTCAGACAACGCTACCCGTGTTTATCTGATCGGATACTACATGTATACCCCTTTGTCGTACAGGCGATTGTGTCTCAATTACAAAGGGATGAACAATAGAGTGCGCCACCAAGTGTTTGCCTTTTAGAAACGTCATCTTTAAAGAAGGAAGTTGACAGTAATTAATTTATCATTAATGCACGCGGAAAGTTAGTTTAAGTTTTAGTAATGTCATCGTAATACCCGCATGCCCTAGGAAAGTCTTTAAAGTTCACTTCAAAGGTGAGCTTGTATACTTTCAAAGGACAACGTGTTGTGTTTTGGTTTTTTTTATTGTATTTTATGGGGTGTGGATGGAGATGTTTCTTTGTTGTTTGTTTGTCTGTCTGTTTGTTCGTTCGTTTGTTTGCTTGTTGGGTTGTTTGTTTGTTGGGTTGTTTGTTTGTTTGTTTGTTTGGGTATTTTCGTTGTTGTTGTTTTGTTTTTTTTGTGTGTGTGGGTTTTTTTTTATTATGTTTGTCCCTTAAACACATTCGTGCAAATTTTATTTTATCAGATCATACTAGGATAAGACCATTAAAGGGTGGTAGTTGATAACCTTTGCAACACTATACATTGTATGCAACAACAGTCATGAATGTTGGTTTACAACACATACAAACGAGGCTCACTGCCCCTGTTGGCCTCGGTTTAGGTACATTGATCTGCATAAGAACAGAACAAAGCAAAAATGGCCGATCCTTCGTATAGTGGAGAGCAATATAGGTTATTTATTCCCTTTTACCATTGACGCTGTCAAATCTCATTACACTCTGGAGCCATTACCGTTGATTTTCATTATAGTGAAACCAAATCGCGGAACTGAACAATTTATTTTGATATTGTTCATGTTAGGTAACTGTTGATCATTACTTGTTGGATGTCGTCAGTTTTATTATCTATCATTAGATTGGAAATTTAGTGTCGCCAACCCTTCGTATATTCTCAAAAGAGGCCTTCCGAGGTAAAATTGAATGGGCATGGTTGCATTTAAACAAGTGGTTTCCAAGATAACAACATTTTACGTGTGTGGACTCATAATTTTAAACTTAATTCAGCGGTTGGAGCTGTGAACAATGTTATTTTTAAAAGTGGCACTGTTTTTGTAATTGCAAAGGGGCTTGAAGGCGGAACTTGTTATTATTAAAACCATTATTTAAATCGATTTATACTTATAACCATGCCATCTATATACAATCATTATTTATATCACACCATTTTAAATAAATAATACTTATTTATATATGATCTTTATATATGATCTTTATATATATGTGTGTAATCCTTATAACCCTTACTTTTAAAATAACCATTATTTATACATAACCATTATAACCATTATTTATAAATAATTCAATATTAATATATATAAAACAACTGTTTAAAGGTAACTATTATTTGTATATGACCATTATTTAAACATAGCCATTATTTGTATATAACCATACTTCATTAATAACCATTCTAAAATGCTGCTTGCTCTACTGATGCTCTTTTATTGAACCTGACTTATAATACAAGCCATATTTAGGGAAACATTCATAGTTGAAAACTATGCCCAAAATTGGAAAATCTATGTAGGGAACACAAGTGCGCCCTCAATCTTTCTTTTGGCACGCCATATCTTTCTGTTTTGTTGGAGTCTGTATGAGACACACACAAGGCATAGTTTTGTCTCTATTTCTCTCCTAGTGTGTAATACTCATTTATAAGGCTTTCCCGTTGTGAAGTTACCCGCATTTACCCTTACCAGTCTCGAAAACCCCTCAAAAGCGCTGCTCTAAATTCTACCTCTATGCACATACCAACGTAACCCCTGGATGGTCTGGTGCCCGACTCATAACAGCCGATATAATGTGCTGGAAACCAGTCAACTCGCCCCCAGCAAAGTCGCACACAAAGTCGCCCACTACAAAGTCGCCCCTAGCAAAGTCGCCCACTCACATACAAACTCGCCCCCGACACAGTCGCCCCCCTACAAAGTCGCCCAGTGTAAGGTTGTGAGGGTGCTATTGAGAAATTTGAAACAACTTATTCTGGCAATTTGTAAGATAGAGTCTGTATAGGAGATCCACTCTGTATGTTCATTTTTTTTTTTTTTGCAATTCAAATCAACATTTATTTCCACAAAAAATAGAGAATAATAAACAAATTAAGAACAATGATTTAACAGTATTCAGAAGAAAAAGAATTAATGGAAAAAAAAAAAAGTAAAGAAATGAAAATAAATAATGAGATGGATACGTAGTAAACCAATGGTGGGGGCATAATATGTTGGCGTAACAATGATACAAAGTTTGTGACTCTAATTCACAAAACGGTGTCACGTTAAACATAATTATAGAGCTGGAAATAAAGTGGCGTATCATTCTACCACTTTCTCAAATTTCCAACATGCCCCCGCAAAAAAAATATATATAAATAAATAAATAAATAAATAAATAAAAATCCTGTTGCTAACGTTGCGCACGACGGGTTACATAAGCACCAAGCGTGTTTAATCTTTGTGAAATGATCTTCAACTAAATTGTCACAGCTTCAATTCTTCATTTTTTTAAAAGAATAATAGTGTTAAAGACTAGACGTGTTTTTGTTGCGTAACAAGCACGGGGGTTTCGGTTGGTGGAACAAAAAGAGAAAATTATAGGTAATGTCCAATATTAAAGGCTTTGAGGTCGGCCTGATGCATAAGCTTCATCATAATTATGCATTAAATGACGTTGCATTAATTGATGTGATACAAAATAAATGTTTCTTGGGTTGAATTGAATTGAGTTGAATGGAATGACTTGGGTATGTTGTGATGAAATACATTAATTAATCGTTTTGTGACATCGGAGTTTAAGCCTTTTGGTCTGATGATCTTCCAACGCCGCATTTCAAATTGCCGCTGCCTCATTAGTCAATCTGGTGTCCATCATACCTCAAGAAGTTTACATCTGATCCTCAAACTTTTTTCAGTTATCGGACTAGCAGGCCCTTTGTCTGTCGGGGGTGGGGGGTGGGGACTTTGTGAGGGGCGACTTTGAGAGGGGCGAGTTTGTATATGAGGGGGCGACTTTGCTAGGGGGCGAGTTGACTGGCATTCAATGTGCTCTGCCCCGACATTAGTCACGAAATAAACAATCACAGACGCCTGGTTGTTCTGCAGAATTTTATCCACGATTTCTTGAATTTCGTTGCCGGTTGCTGATTCGCGAATGGTTTCTGCATACGCCAGGCAGATCCCATTCTCTTCGGCTAAATTTTGGATCTCTTGGGCTCCATGTATGCCATAGCTGTCAAGGGAGTATATTAGTCCAACATAAAACCAGTCAAAACGCACGAGGATATCAACAATCGCTCTGGCTTGCAGATTTGCAGGCGGACTGGTTCGCAGAAAGTACGGGAATCTGTCATGATCGCTTAATTCGATGGTGGATCCACTGTATCCAATGGTTGGGATTTCATGTACAGTCGTAACGAGTGCTGTCGCCATGCTTGTCGAGCTGCCGCCTGCTCCAACGATTCCGAGGAGCTGACCGTGTCGCTGTGGGTTGGATGTACCGTCATCCCTCTCCAATTGACCGATTAGAGAAAGAGCAACAGACTCAGCCACCGACTCGTCCGCACAGTAGTCACATAATAATGTCGAGACCCAATGTGACATTTGGCAGCAGATCAGTTCGATTATTGATTTGCTCGACAGCGAACATAATGACTTCTGAGTGACCGCTCCACACCACTGCGTACGGGTCCAGAACTGCAAATTCCACGGCTGGAGTAATGCAGATTGACCAGACCAAATTCCACGGCTGGAGTAATACAGATTGACCAGACCGCCAAGGATAAAATCCCCGGGCAAAGAATAACAGATTTGGGCTTCTGGTGGAAGAACCCCGACTGTCGACTGAACACTCATTGCAAGGATCCACAAAAACATCATCGTAAAATCAAAGGATACAACTTATCAATGTAAGTGGAAATTCTCCAACAAATCGTTTGGGAACAACCCTGTCTTCTGTTCTCCCTTTTCTCCACTTAGATTTGATTGACTTTATTCAATTTTCCCTGGTCGACTTTAATTTTTATCCTGCGATGTTGATTGAAAACCATATAGGCCTATGGGAGCCAGTCCATAAAAAAAAAAATGATACAATCCCCTGGAGGGATTTATTTGGGCTTCGGTGTGGCCTTTACTTATAAATAAGCCACAAAGAAACAGTCAATTTAGAATACCTTTCTATAGAACGTTTTGTGGATGAATAATCCAGATTTAAGCACCGTATGATCAAACATGAAGTCCCATCACTGCGCATGCCCCATGGGGGAATCGCTTAAAAATAATACGTAGTCCCAAGATTTGGTGAACGTCTTTTCTTATTACAACGCACTGACCTTTAAGCAGGAAGTCCAAAATGATTTTTTTTAAAGCCTTTCAAAGAATTTAATTCTGAAGATCTCTCTCCTGAAATGAAACGAAAAGGACAACTACAATTGTCTCGACTGTCTTCAATGTGTGGCGCGAATGCGTGGGATTTTTTTAACACAAAATTGGGAAAAGATGCATCATGACAAAAATTTTCTTTTCTTAACAGTGTATTTTTGTTTATTAAAATTAAGTGAAATAATTGAGTTGATTTAAATGATAAATTAGGCTCCTGTTGGTGACGGTTTACAAGTGAAACTGGTGATGTCCGGAAACTCGGAAATGACCAACAATAAATCTGATTGTGTAGGCGATAAAAAGAGACACAAAGTAACAGTCACATGTTTATAAGTCAATAACAATTCTCGCAATTGGTTTCTTTGCGAGATTCTTCTTTTAAATAAATTATGGTCCTTGCTCAATTAATACAAATAAATAAAAAATTGCCAGAATCACGTTCATTAATAAATTGTCAATCTTTTCCGAAGAGCTTTATTAAAATAAAACAGCCGTTTGTGAGTTTGTTATTGTGTAGAATAGTCTCTTTTTGCTCAAAAAATCCCCAATGCTTTTGAACATTATTTATTCAACTTCGGCCTTTTAAGTTTATGTTATGATGGTGGTATACACGCCTAGATAGGCCCTACATTTCTTTTTAAAACTATACTTAATTGTGAATCTTTAATGAAACTCCCTTCCGGTACAAAGTTTTGTTTAAATTATTTCAAAATTGTGTTTTCTTAAAACGCTCGTCAATAATTTTGTTTGTGGTAGGCCAATATTTTCCTCCCGTAGAAAAGTTGCAACTCAGGTGTATACATTTTTGTTTAAATGACTTTTACGAAATCCAATGCCATATTGTTATGAATGATTAACACGTCAGACGTCATTGTTGTAAATTTAATAGCACATTGTAAACATTTTGATGTGTTGATAATAAGTATTGTTTTGATTTTGGCCTAAACTCTCCTGGCCGGGGGTGGCGAGCTTGGTTCGTATCTGCTTCCCTCGGCTGGCTTGGCTCGGAGAACATATTTTGAAAGAAGCACGTTGAGGATTAAGATTGGCAGGCATAGCAAAGAGACAATGCCAGTTGAGAACCAGAGGGCGTTCTGAAAAGAAAACAAAAATTATAAAAAATAAACACACAGGAAAACATAAAACATGAGAGAAGATTATTATGGCGTTCTTCACTCAGTCTAAAAAAAATCAGTGATTTTAAAGTAAAACGTCAACTTACAAATCCCATCAAGAAATGTACGCAAACTTCCGAGACGGCACTGTCGTAGGCCCGGGCTACCACTCCACATTTCCCAATGTCATTCTCGATCTGTCAGCAAAAATACAGCAACAATGAAATGTAGAATTTGAGACTGAGAAACATTTTGTGTTATAACGCTAACTCACCCCCTCCCACACACACATTCTCAAATATGCATCCCTATATGCAGACATCTTTTGTTTTGTCTCTTTTCCCCTGTACTGAAGCTTATATTCCCAAAGACTTTGAACACAAATTTTCTTGTGGAGCACCCCAGTCTTTCCCCTGTGGAGACCTTTTGTTTTGTTGTTGTTTTTTTGTCCCCGGTCTCCATAAGGTATATAGCGAGTAATAAACATCACAATGATCCTTAGAATATGTAATGCTCCTTAGAATGTGGTCGAATTCAACATATCAGCACATTGTAGTAAAGGCTGAAGATATGAGACTAGGAATGTTCGGGCGAATCGGAAATTCCAATAAATAAAGTAATATTCTTCATGGTCGAGAAGAACGTTCAGCCTCTCTAACTTGGTTTGCCCTAGATGTGCTTTAAAGGTGCCACCATACACCATGCCCAATATGTAGCCGAGGGTGCCCCCATGTTCCCATACTTTAAAACTCTTTTCCTCTTGTACAGAAGTACCCCCCCCCCCTCTTTAAATCCTACAAAGAATTCCTGAGATTAAGAAGACACAACAGGAGGTGGGGTGGGGAGGTCCACCATGCCAAATTATCGAGCACCAAATGTTCCACCACGTCACATTTCCCTGTATAGTGAATTTTGTAAACGAACCCCCGTGTCAAATTCTGAGGTTTACATGTGCTCTTCGCTGTGTTTAGCTTTTAACTATTTTCCACCACAAGCAGTATGCTAAGAATGTGTTGGATTGGGTTGTTCAGGGAGACGAAGCAGAACAATATGGAGGTGAAGGAAGTTTTTTTTTTAGATCTCTTCAAAAATAATGTTACCTTGCTAATGGGTTCTGTGATCAACCCTTGTGCCTGTGAGACGAGGCCGTCTACGTACGAGCCAAGAGACTGTAAAGTAGTAACACATGCTATAATTATTTTAAATACTTTTGCCACAGAGAATTTTTTTTTTTACTATTACGAAAACATTAGATGACAAAGTAATTTACTAGTTGTCTGTCCAATCAGATACCCAAAATTATCAATCAACGTTCAAGTCAACGCCCTGTAATACGGGGCAGTTTCGTGCAACTTCGAGACAACCAACTGCAGTGCATGCAAAAGAAAAACCCGGGTAGAACAAGATGCATTTTTTCTAATAGTGTCATAGCGGTATAATCTACATAAAATTGATTGGAAATTGTATTGGGCTACCTGTCGAATGTGTCATCTAAAACTGTTACCAAAAACCGAGGACAATAACTTTCATTGGAAATACAGATATATGATTATATTCGAAGATTGCCACAGTTTGTGCAATGAAGGCCAGACGGTTCATAACACTCCCCTTGGTTTAAATGAAAATAATTAACTAATTAAGGTTGTTAGGCCTATTCAACTCGAGTTTCAATAAGTGATTTGTTTTCTATGAAAGAACATTGGGTTTCAGAATTGACTTTGCTTAATTTGCTCTTTGAAAAATTAAATGTCCCCTTACCAATGTGATGATGCTGCTAGCGTCTGCTGAGATGGCCTGAAGGTCATATGACCCACTTTCGATGATGACCAAAGCATCAGTCGTCAAATTCTGTAAAATAAAATATTTATTGAGAATTACATCTTTCGAACCACCAAAATGACGCCCCCTTTTTATCCTTTACTGACGACGTAATCATTCACATTTCTGGTGTCGAACCACGGACCCTCTTCACGAGAGGGAAAGTGTTTCAACACTATATTATTATTATATTATTTTGGTTGTTTATTTTCGAGTTCTTAAACACAGTGATTACAGTGATAAACAATTCACACCACAAGTGATACACCGTACTGAAATTTGCTCCTTATCATAAATAAAAGAAAATGAGTTATGGGGGATAACAATAAAATAAAATAAATTATTTGTCGGGTTTTCAGCCGTTATTGAATAAACTCAAAGCATGTTCTTGTATCTTCTTTTTATAGGATTGTTTGCACTGAACGCAGTCAACAAGATTAAACGATATGCACCTTACGTTGCTGTGAAGGACGCCCTCAAATCACCATGCAAAGAAATGATACAGAATGATAGTAGACTCGAAAATGTAAGTTATGTAATCAATCGCTAAATTTCTTACCCCGACTTCGTAGTAAGAGCCAACAAAGAAACCTGCCGCTGTTACATAGTTGGTCTAGAAAAAGATTGAAAATATTGCCTCTTACTCTTTAGAAACTCCCGGGCCAGAATTGACCCGGTTCCGGATCCCAGTGGGACTGACTCAAGCTGTGTCAGTGTGACCTGGAAGCTGTGTCAAAATGATCCAGAAATGGGTCAAACTGAATGGCTAAACTCCTATTTTAAAACCAGTTTCCGGGTCAGCCTGAACATGAAATGGGCCATGCCCGCTAGAACCCAGAATCCAGGTCAATTCTGAACCGAGAGTTTTTAGAGTGTAAGTGAAAGCAGAGATTAGTCTGTCATAACTAATACCACGAGTGTGTTGGTTTGACTGATTCGAAGGTTTGCATGCTGTAGGGAGGCCTATAATAAGATTGAGTTTTGCTGTAGAACCTTGTGATTAATCTGTATTAATTGCATTATGCATTGTAAAGAACTGGACTTGTAGAAGTTGTATAGTTGTGTTGAATACGGCACTATTCTGATGACGACCAGAGCTATACATTTCGAAACATCGTCGAGAGTAAACCCCTGATTCTTTTCAAAACACACTTACAAAGAGAGTTAAACACGCAAACCTCAATCTTGTTGGTTCGTTTTGGGGATCTCAATTTGTTTGAGAGATAAAATGACATGTGGAAATACTGTGCTGAATCGGCTATTATGGTAACCTTTTATAAAGTGAATTCTAGAAAGTAGTAAATCGTGGCGTATCAGTGAATCTAATACCCTTATTACAAATTAGGTCGGCAGTTTTGGAATTTGTGTCAACCATTCCTAAATTAGTCAAAGGTTTAGGGCACGTACCATTACAGCTAGTAACAACGCAGTTCGTACGGATTCCAGTGCGTTTAACTCATTGATGACGTCATTGGCAAAGTCAACTTGTGCCTAATATCGCAGATAATAGAATTAATTGTGCTTTGAAATAAATCAATCTCTTAAAAACTAAATAAAATATATCACTACAGCTGAGTAAAAAAGAAAATATTGCACAGGCCGTTTTTGGGTGAAGAAATGAGAATTAAACAAACCCTTTTTATCAAGATATCATTTTTTTTTATTTTATATAAATCAAATTTTCAAAAAATGATAGATAAAAAAATATACATTGGAGAAAGACACTGTTGACATAAAAGGTGCTTCTTCGCATTGCTAAGCAACTTATAAGAACACAATAAACATAGACAGGCTTATGCAACTCATGACCTTAACGTGACATTTAGGCGAGGAATCAATGTTTTTGCCCTACCTGAAAGTCTGGTTCCGAAGCCCCGTGATCTTGATAACCTTCCCAGGTCTTGTTGATGAAAATATTCAATTCGTTGATGGCTTCTTGTATTGGCAAGGCCTCTGTAGTTTCCTTCAGCTAACGGGGTGTAATTAACATTGGTTTCATTAAAGCTTGTTATTTTGTCTCCACGGGGCTCTTATTTTAAAAGGAATGGGGACATCGAGCCTACTATAGTATAACGATGAGAGATACCACATCGTCGCCATGACACCTTTTCGTCTTGATACTTGCAAGCAACTCCTTTACATGATATTTCCAAATTGTATTGTTGTTATTTTGTTGTTTTTGTTTCTTTTTAACTGAACTTTATTTTTCTCATTCTCATATAACCTTGGCATAAACTTTCCCGCTTCTGACTTGACTACGCCCTAAAAACCAAGTGAAATTTAAAGAGAAATTACAGCACTGATTTATATTATATAACCGCATACAATATTGGTAGAGTGAAGCAGCGAGTCGAGTGGAAACGCAGGCAGGGTGATAGCGCCGACCAGCATGCCTGGGTCGACAGTTCCGAGTAGAGTCATTTCTGAAATCACATCGGTGATGTTGCTCGTAAAGGTTTCGACAAACGGCATGATCTAAAATTGAAGGACAAGTCAACAATAAGCAAAAAAAAAAAAAAAAAAAGGATTTTCGTGAGAGCTCAAGTGATATCAATCTATTATAACAGTCTGTGAAGAAAAACACATGGGATTCAGGTCTTGACGTCAATAGTAATTGCAAACAAACAAATTGAAGGTCTTAACTTTAAAGATATTGCCATTCAGATTGTTTACGGAGAAGTCTAGGCTATAACTTGAAAACAAGACAGCGTATCAAGAAAAAATTGTAACAAAAGACAGTGTACCACACTATTATAAAAAATGAGGTACACCACTTGAGGATTTAAACTTCATTAACGAGGATAACGAACCTCATCTATGTTGATGCCGTCAACTCCGTCGAGGAGTCCGGCGGATGAGAGATGAAGAGCCGAATACACTGTCTGATTCTGCTTACAATCTCTGAGAAATTATAAATGTTTGTTAAATTAGTCAAGTACTGTATTTAAGTGACACTTTAGCCTAATGTTGCATTGTATGGAATAGTTATGAAAGATTTAAAAGGACCGACCCGATCCAAGAGGACTTACTCGATGAGGCGTCGGGCGGTGAGGTTTAGCGGAGCGTCACCAAACTGCACTATGGAGTCAAGGAGCGTTGAACCACCCCAAAGGGTTGGGTTGTCGACAACCTGTCGACAATTCAATAAAGATGAAAGAATGTCGGCATGACAAGGAAATACAAATCATAGACAAGACAAACGACCAAGAAATTCTGCAAGAGTGGATGATATGTAATCGACAACGCAATTCGATCATTGATAAGGGAAACAGATCAAGGTCGTCGACTTTGGGATTAAAATCATCGCCACTGATGAAGAGATTACGATAATCGATAATAATTGCATGTTAATCTTCACTCCCTGACACTGAAAATATTACAATCGATATGAAAGAAAAGATATAATCATCGGCACCACTATGAAAATGTTACAGTAATAAGTAGGCCTATGTCAGGAATACTAATTAAATTATTAAAAATTTTCACCCTCACACTGACTTACCTTGTCCAGAATGGAATAATCCACCATAGCTGTACACATCAACGTCACGTTAGCGCCTAAGATGAACCAAATAGCTGACGGTAAGCAGAACAAGATGGCGAAGACGAAAATCCACCAGGATGATCTGCTCGAAAGAGAAATCAACTCAAATGGTGAGAGATTTAGGAATATTTTAACCTTTCTTAAAATAGTTTCTTTGGTAAGATGTGAAGAGTTGCAAGTTGTAGGATTGATATGGGTTTTGTCAGTGGCATACGCAGAGGGGAGGGGGAAGAAGTAGAGGTGGGGGGAAGGGGTGATAGACCCCCTTCAGAAAGCTTCCCCCTTGGCCCCTTCCCCCATCCAATTGAGAAAATGCATAATTATTGGTTCGAAACATTAAATAGTCCCCCAAATCAAAAACAAAAACCATCAAAAAACAAAACAAATAAACAAACAAACAAACAAACAAGCCACCCAACAACCCAACAAACAAACAAACAACAAAAAACAATAAACAAATACAATCATGTCTTTGCCCCATCCCCCCCCCCCCCCCCAAATGAAAATGTCTAGTTACGCAAGTGGTTTTGTGCACCATGAGTCGGGAGTGAGAGAGAGTTAACTCCCCTGATACGAGGGAACAGTCTAACGTCCGATGAACAATGAATTACAAAAAGTTCTTTAAATCGATTATTCAACAAAGAATACTTGCGCATATTATTTGAACTTTCACCTCTATAGTTATTAATTAAAAACATATATTCCTGCTCCTTCATGCAAGACTATAATATGAAGATTTGGTTGAAGGTTATTACCCAATCATGAATTGACCACCACACTCTGAGGATGAAGAGCGCTCGCTGGGTCTCCGTGTCTCCTTGTACCCCAACGCCCCAAGGACCACGCCCAAGATGGCAAGTAGAGCCATGACGAATGCCAGAAACGCAAATACCATGAACACAACATAGCTACAAACAGAACATTATTTACATACATTGACATTGTTTCAATTCAGTTAAAATTCGACATTTATTTCCATAATGGTGAAAAGGAAGAAAGATATTATAGAAAAATTGAACAACTATTTAAATAAAAGACAATCAAGAACTAATTGGAAAAAATTTTAATAAATAAATGAATAATGAAATGGATAGGCCTATGGAATTATATTGGGGCATTTCAGTACATTGCATTTCGTACTGCCTGCCGGCCCCACACGTGAATATGAAAGAACAAAATAGTGTGACACAAATTTACTCACACCAGAATCTTGTGCACTTATTACGCCTAATCGACCGACAGAATATAAAGCAATGGTACAATATTGATTCTTTCACTAACTCAATTCTTTAACTCAATCCAATTCATCAACATCAGTATGAAAATCATTCTTTATGAACATGAAAACATTATAAAACTATAAAAGCAGTTTTATCATGAAATAACTTATTCAGGTCTGAAATTTCGTCATGGAGAGGGCAAGGCCATTTTCATGTTCAAAACGGTACGTTCATTGGAACATCTTAAAGTCTATGGGAAAAGTCTATGGGAAACTGTTGAATGTGCACCAAGTCCAATGGGCACCTGTGTGTACTTCCAGCCCTGTAATTTGTTCAATTATTAATAAGATCACTCTCACTCCATCTTTTGTCAGTGCTCATCGATCTTTACCTGTACAAATCAAACTCTTCGATGATGGCCACATATTCACTGATCTGCTCTCGGAATGGTTCCGTATCAAGTGACTCTCCAAAACTCTGATCGTTCAAAAAAAAAAAAAAAAAAAATTTAAGTAAGCAACATTTTGCAGTTGTAGCTGCCTCATACCAGAATCTGCACTTGATGTGACCCAACATACATGAAATAACAAACCTGTAAAAGTTCAGGCTCAATCAATCATTGGAGTCACGAGGAAATAGTGGAAAACAACCTGGGAGTGATATGTTTTCACTGTTTCGCTGATAGCTTATAGATTATTTGTTATGAAGTAGAGACTATTTAGTTAACTTTAGTGCTGTTCGCATATGAATGGAAATAATATGTTGTTCTTAAATTCAACAGTTTCTTTACATTCATGTTTGAACTAAAATAATGTCTTCAAGCTATAATGTTTTTATTTCAGCCTACGTTTCAGAATACATAGACGTTTTCGTCTTTAACCGGAAGTGGTTTTAGAAACATGCGTAATGTTTTGAAATGTGAACCACTAGAGTGTAAATGCCCCATGGCAGGGAGGAACACATTTTTATTATTTTACTTTGGTTGTAGGAAAAACAACTTCTGTACAAAACTTTTGATAAACATTGAACACATTTGTTCAAAGGAAATTTTCTTTTACAGAACGACTTACTGTTTCCAGTCCCGACACAACTTCACCTGTAATTGTTGTTACTTCTGCCTCGACAGTATCCAATATATCACCAACATCTATTGCAAATTAATTGTGATTGATCTTTTATTTGCGGGTACAGCATTGCTAGTTTTTCTTCAAGAAAGATCCCCAACAAAAGACACCAGATATAAATTGTAACTACGGTTAAGGTTTTATTCGAATAGACGCCAAATTGACACTGCTTTGGAAAATGGTCTGGTGCAATTTTTATAAATTCTCCCTTCTATGAATTAGTGTTCTCCCAAACTGGGAATGTGACGATATTTACTTTGTACGTTAAAGCAATATACTCGAAAACTTGAGGTTTCCAATAAAGTACGAATATTAAAGGTTACTTCATTATGGAACACCAAGAGGCATAAACTCTACAATCAACACATCGATCAGTCTTTTGCTTTAATCGATCGATCTCCTGCATCGATCGATCGGTGCTTTTCATCGATCGATCTGTGTTTTTCATCAATCAATCAATGAAATTAGACCGAAGAAAAAGAAATCATAATTAATGCCATTTATTCTTACCTCAAATGAGGCAGTAATAATTTATTGACACTCACCTTGAAACGCGTCATTACTGGATGTGTCCACCAAAATCTTGAAGTCATTCAGTGCAGTTTCTCCCTGCGTCACGATTAATAAAACAAACATTACTGTTGTATGGGTTTCTTTGACTTGGGTTCATATAAAACATTATAGTATGAATATTCAACCTGTCAATGGTCAACTTTGAATATTCACTTCAGTATAATATTTACATGTACACAGTGGCATAAAACGTACTTCCATGACGGTGAGAGTACAACAATTCGTAAATTTTAGACTTTATCACCAATAGATTGATAGATTTCTCCTCTCTCATAATGTGGCATTAGCTCTCTTCTATTTATTCCAGCTTTTGTCATCCTCAGTCTTTTTCGGTGCTTTTGATTTACTCATCAGCCATTTTGTTGTTTAGCCCTGCCCAATTTAGACATAACTCTCTCATTGCATCAACAGTCTGCGTTTGTTTTGCGTTACCTGTTTGTCTTGTCTCCACGTTTGTAGTTTGTCTGTCTAGGCTGTCTCCTACAAGCCTTGGCTTAATATGACAGCCCGTATACTCTCTTTTATTTGGGTCTACATAGGGTAATTTTTCCCTTTCATTTGCTGTTCACATTGTTTCATCTTATCTATGTGATATTCTGTGTTTGTTTAAGTTTTATTTCAACAAAAACAGTTCAAAGAAAACACTCACGAGTGTTGATTTGTTATTGAATTTTTAAAAAGAGAGTTATTAAGGTAACATCTCGTGAAGAAGACTACTTACAGCGGACAGTGCGTCAGTGAGTGTGGTCAGGGCAACATCCAAGACGACTGGGTAAACGACTACGCCAGTGAAATTATACGAATCAAGCTGTCGAAAAAATGAATAATGAATGAATTAGTTTTGTATTTATCTCAATATGTAAATTGCGTTTCTGTTCGATTATTTATTTTCAGTTTTAAAACTATTATGTTATGAATCGTTTTGTTTTGCATGTATGTATTTTGTTTATTTATTTATTTGTTTGTTTATCTGTTTAGCCACTAGTTTAAGGAGCCGGCTTATATCAACTGGTCTGCCTTCCAAAAATATATCTTCATAAAAGTCTACAGACAGCTCAAGAGCGTTGCTTACCATAGATAGTGGCAGTACTGTTGTTAGAAACGGAGTATCATCAGGAATGAAAGAACAAACACCGTAGAGACTTTCCGGTAGACTGCCCGCACAGTCCGTATCGCGAAACCCAACGAGCGAGGCTGCTACGGCACTGACTGCCGTCTGATAGGCTGATCCATCGGTCTGGATCTGGTTGACGAGTGAAGCCAAGATACCCGCCAATGATACGAAGGTTGTTAGTGGATTTGTGGTATCTGTAAACAGTTAAGGTGATGTAAATTTTCTACATTTTCTTATTTTTGTTCTGCATGAAATTTGTTTGAAATTCCACTTTGTTACATTAACGAACGGTTATTTTATACCAACAAGCCTGTATTATCATGACCGGTCCGAATTGGCGGTTTTTGTCCGTGGCTACGACCGGAACGCCTACAAAATCACATAATTCAACATTGACGCTGTAGCCATAGGCAATAGCCGGGGCCAAAGTCACTCCATTCGGTCACGGCCATGGTTGAGGATTTCACTACAATGATTGGTTAACAACTTTCCCAACGTCAAGGGCGTTTTAAATCACCAACGTAAGGGGCGACATTTACCTTCTCTGAGCTGTGTAACTGAGTCATTCACAGGCACAGCTACAGTGTCGAATTGCATGATCAGTGGATCGAAAATTGCGTTCTCGGCATCTGGAGAAAATTATCATAGTATCAGAATCAGCAAATGTTATTGTGGGTTGTCAAAGACGATAGTAAGCAGTACAATTGGACAAACTTGATGATCAAAAAGGTCGAGATCAAATTTGTAATGGGCCCTAGCTCGTATTTGTTTTAAATCTTCTTTTCAATGAAATTTTAATTGTAACCTAGCCTTAGTAAGACTTTTTCCTCTGGCTGTAGTCACTGCATTATTTTTACGAGAGTACCTCCAGGGCTAGATATTAAAAACCCTGTTTCATTGCGTGTTTTCAAGCACAGCAACTGCAGTAGTTTTAGACGCACTTTTGAGCCACCCGGGTGATAGATACAAACACACCCACACACGAGAGTGGCCAATATCTAGTCTTTGTTATTGCATTCTGTGCGTTATTATCCAGAATTCCACATTAATTAAATGAATTAATTCTATATGAAAGCCAGTGCTGTCTTACCATCCATAGAGCTCTTGATGTTATCAACAAAACCTAAACTGATATTCCCCACTTGTCTCAGATCCTGCCAAAACAACAACAACAAAGTCAAATCTTAGAAGAAAAAAATAGCACAATTTATCACAATCCCACAAAGTAGGTCAGTTTAATAGCAGAATGGCTTTAAAACTTTGTTTGGTGTAATTTATGGTCTGGGACCGGTCACAACCACTATACTTGAACACAACACACGGCATTTAGCTGGTAGCCCGTTAGTGCCAAGCAACTTGTCTTATCAGCAAATTTTCTGATTTCCGTTTACCTCTAAACTGTTTTACGTTTTGTAAACTTACAGTGATAAGGTTTCCCTGGAATTCTTGGAAGTCATCTATGATGGTGTTAACAGTCCCCTCTAAGCGAGTCACGCCCTTCGATAGTTGCTCTCCGGATAATATCGTGAAACAACCAGCAACGCTGTCATTGGGGACCACCAGAAACAAACAGTCAGTTTGAAAGATAACAATCAAGAGAGATTTCAAAACGAGTCAAAACAAAACGGAATTATTAGTACTTCCTGCATGTACATATCTCCCAGCCCCATTTGGTTTTTAAATTTGGCCTAAAAAGAAGGTACAAAATGCCCCCCCCCCCCCCCCCACCCCCACATATCCCTGTGTTTGTGTAAGTACACCTGCGATCGGAGACCCATAAATTGTCTCTCTTTCGTTTGTAACTTTTTGGCAACGGCTCCCGTTGACTTTGTACATACTTTCCCAACTGGCGACCCCTTCAACCCAGTGTCCCTTCTGTGATAGGTCCCTTGTTTGAGTGAGTCAACCTATACCCAATTCGCCTGAAACACTTACATTACAATGAGAGAACCTGCGAGTAGGAATGCTCCCATGATGACACCGGTACAACAAGTCAGCTGACGGATCCTGTCCTCGCGTAGAACGGCCCCACACTTCCCACAGCAGCGGCACAGGCAGAAGATGATACCGGTGATTGGTATGAGAATGCCCAGCAAGAGGAGTATCAACGATATGGTCAAGATACCCCCCTCGGACTTCACGATCTGTATATAAGATTGATATCAAATAATATCGTCTTTGCGAGAGTTTTCTTCGAATCATAGGAGTCTGAAGAAGTCTTCATGTTTAAGTCAGTCAAACGTTTAGTCTCAAGTCAAGACTCAACAAGTAAGTTCCTAGGCTTAAGTCACCCTTAAGTCTAGTCTCAAGTCAAGGCTCGGGTAATTCCTTAGACTGAATGAAGTCACAGCCTACTCGCAAGTCAAGTTCATAGGGTTAAGTCACCCTAAAACCACTGGTCTCAAGTCAAGTGTCAAGTAATTCCATAGGGTTGAAATTTACCAATCCCTCGATGGCAAGTATCAAGTCTTGAGGACGACATTCCTCCCCAGAAATACCATAAATCAAACCATCTGTTAAATTCATCTGAACTTTGTTTTCCACTATTTGATCTACATTGTGGTTCGAGTCATTGTTGTTGCCTGTCACTTGTATCAGCCCTATTTTATCTTTTTGTTATGTTATTATTAATCAAAGCTTAATAATACTTTATTTCTGTTTTGCTAACTCCTTAATTACTTGGATTTTTTGTTATTTCTCATAGTAGTAGGTACATTTATGTATATCTGAATTGAATTGATATTCACCAACTTCACATACACAAAGTGGTACATCAATCATCAAATCGCAGACATATCAGATTTATTTTGTTGTCTACTGCACATGAAATTACTCCACATGGAATTAAATCGAGCCGGTGCAGTTAACCTTGAAACATAATTGTGACTTAATATGCAATAATAACCGACGGTCGTCTTTGAAAATTACTGCACAATGATATCAGGATCATGTTTTACATTAATAAAGAACTAATTTGTTTGACTTTGAATTATTTGCTACTACGAATAAACCAATTATATCTGATGGAATAAGACAGTCATATTGTTACTGAAGGATGCTGACGTTCTTTTACAATTGTTGTTCTTACCCCGATAATTGCTTCAACGATGTCAGATGATCCACTGAATAGGTCAATCAGAGGATCTGAAAGTTAATATAATGCAACATGTTCAAACATGAGCACATAACGGTATAAATGAAGTAGCTTGCCATTTTCAAATGAAACTAAAGCAAACGGGGAATCCGTTTGTATGTTGATGGAATAACCAAGAACAATAAATCTAATAGCTACGGTATCTTATACAAGTTGAGTTGTTTCAAACTGGTCCAGTGGCCTAACCAGGGGTGGGGGACCAGGTGCTGGATCTCTCCCTCCCCCTCCATTTAAGATAGGACAAAATGCACAAATGAATGGTTCCATACATTGCCCCCTATGTTGTATGTCTTTGCCCCTGAGCTCCCCCCCCCCCCCCCCCCCCCAAATGAAGATGTCTGTTTCGCCACTGGACAGGTCAAACTACAGTTGGAAAAGTTACTCAATTTGGGTGTCACAACATAATTTCTATTTACCCCAAGGGAATCCTAGCGGAGCGATTGCGTGGACAAACCCAGTGGCCATGCCCGTGTATGTCTTGAGAACCCAGTTGAATTCCTCACTGTACTGGCCATCAAAGATCACCCATTCCACCGCCACACTCCTACCATGCTGACTCTCAACCCCGGCTCCATCATGGTCGATCCCGTAGGAGATACCGAAGGCAGTGATGGCGAGGATGAGGGTGACATAAAGGTAACTGCCTGGTAGCTTGGTCATGACAATTTTGTATTGAACTTGTGATTAAATTCCTGTCGTGATTCGTCAGATAATCAAGAAACAGCAGATGCCCTTTAAACTGTGATTTTACCTCAACCCAATACGAAGAAGTAAGCTTCTTTAGTGTGCAAGGAGATGACGTACTGGCCGCTCTGGCGCCTAATTCATAGACTGTAGCCCAACAACAACCGCCCGATAGTTTTTGCGAGTTTTGTTGTAAAAACGCCGCAAACTTATCTGTTTTGTTTGTGTATAAAAATTCGGTAACAACCATCAATCTATAGACCTTATGCATATGACGTCATTTGAGTAGGGCGCCCTCGCCTAGAGGTCAAAAGGAAGATGTTCATTGGTCAGTCCTGTGCGCTGCGCGTACAAATCAGCGCGTTTCCATTGTTTCGTCATCAGTTTACCTCTAAGATGGCGGCTTGGTGACGTCAATGCATAAGGTCTATTGGCGGAGGAAATGCGCTTTCGTCACAAAACATTACTACTGACGCGGTTACGTACACGACGCTGGCCTAGAAAAAAGCGCTTGTGACGTCATTACCAGCGCACCGCCAAAAAAATATATCCTTTACTGGTCTCGCGCGTATAAGTATTATTTGAGCCTTGGGACAATGTTAAAGCCTGCGAATTTGTTTTCTTCACTCGTATAATAAGCAATGTGTACGTATGTGGAACCGAAGTGGTTCCAAAAAGGGTCCAAATAGCGCGAGACTTGCACGGTCTGTTCGAAAACGATTCATAAAAACAACCATAATTGAGTAGGGCGCTTTCCGCCTAGAGGTCAAAAGGAAGTTGTTGAATGGCCAATATTATGTGCGTTGCGCGTACAATCAGCGGATTTCCTTTTTTATTTTCATCATCGGTTTACCTTTAAGGTAGCGGATGGATGACGTCAATGCATTTAAGATCTATACAGTAAAAATGTCCATTGATACTGAAGATGATTGTCTTGTCATTTCTACTCGATGTCTTTTCGTGACTTTTGTCTCTTTTTGCGGTGGTAATCATCCCCTGGGTTCTGGTTAATCAAATAAAAATCAAATAAAATGATATTCTACATCGTTTTTACGCAAGGTCAGAGACTTGTAATTGTTTCCACTTGATTAGAAAAGGAGTGAATCACAAAACTTCATTTGACCTTGGAGACTCTCCATGTATTTTTATATTTTTAGTTCTTCTGAAAGTGTGGAATTTAAAATGTAATAAAGTTGTGAGTCTTTTGGAGGTAGCACAATGTATTTTCTCGATGAAAGATTCTTCACGCATGCGTACCATGGCGTATTTGGCGTGTTCGTCACCTCTTACCGTATACCAAAAGGTATGAGTGTGAGGTGTTTTTCGCATTGTGGAAAGCAGACGATACACGCAAACAGTGCATGTTTTACTGTACAAACTAAAATTCAAGCAGATTTGTGTGTGTCTTAATTCCAATATGGCAATCAACCCACTCACTGTGGTACGGACGGGGTTTATAGTTTTTGACGTCTTCTTGACATTCACAGCTAATATTATCAGCATCACGGTGACATGGAAGACGTCTGAAATCGCCGAGATGACCAAAATCTTTGCCACCTCTCTCGCCCTGGCTGATTTATCCGTTGGAGTCCTGGTAGCCTTCTCCATGGTGCCGTCAGCCATAGACGAATGGCCGTACGGGGATATCTTGTGCTGCATCATCGGGGTGATGGGCCCATCGCTAGTCATGATATCAGTTATGTCTCTACTCTGTGTTAGCGTAGACAGGTACATAGCCGTCACTCGACCCTTAAGGTACTACGACTTTGTAACTCGTCAGCGAGCTATCATAACCCTTGTAGTGTGCTGGATTAGCACCATAGGCGCTAACTCTTACAACGCATTCAACAGCAACTTCATCATCTATGACAAAGCTCTATGTATATGCCTTCCAGAATGGGGTAACCGTGACATACTGATGTTCCTCATCGTTGTCTGTACCATCTACATCGCAATACCATCTGGTATCACAATATCAATCTACGCCCAATTGTTCCGCATCAGTAGGAGGCATGCCCGGCAAATAGCAGCCATCCCCGGGGCACCCGGTGGTGGTCGCAATGGCCCACGAGCTACGGACATGCGTGCAATCCGGACCATGTTCATCGTTACCGGTGCGTTTAACATCGCTTTTATGCCGTTCTTATTCTGTAATATCTATCTGAACGTAAGCACCAGCAATCTACCAAATGCAGTTAAGTTTGTGAGTATGTGGCTCGCCCTGTCTAACAGTTGGTGGAATTTCTTCATTTATCTGGCGACTTCCAGGTTTTTCAGGAGCACTGCATTTAAGCTACTGTGTAGAAACTGCAGTCGGAACCAAACGAACTAGATCATCACACTGCGTGATTCGACCTGGACCAAATTTCATAGAATTGCTTCAGCACAAAAAGAAGCACAACAAAATTATGCTTAATAAAGTTACCATCCAATTAAATACCTTTCGCATGTAGGCTACTTTACCTGTGACTGGATGTCCTGCTTATTTTTGCTTAGAAGAAGATATAATAAGTTTCTGCTTAAGCAGTTCAGTGAAACTATAGGCCTATGGGCACAGTATAGATGATAGTTCGTAGTTTTGTGAAACTTTATTTTACGCACAGCTCATTGAAAACACAAGTTGTATTTTTTCATTAATAATAAAGTAAAAACTAGGCCTACTGTTAGGCCTAATAAGTTTGTTTAAAAAAAAAAAAATTAGATTTAAAAGTCGAAATCGCTTATTTACATGCTGTCTCTGAGATTTATCCAATTGAAAGTTCTCAGTGATGAAGTTGAAATCGTCGTAACAGTTGAACGGCACTGTGTTATCAAATTGTGTAAGTTCATGTTTGCTCCGTATTGCTGTCCATCGCATGATCAATGAATGAACAATATGATTAATTAAAGCATTTCACTGATTGGTATCTAAACCTACACTGCAAACACCGGTGTGTTAAAATTGACACCATGGGTGTTTTTACATATTATCACACCGAAGAGAGAATCAAAATTAACATCATAGAGTGTTAAAATAACACCAACATTATTTTGGCATAGTGTAATTTTGATAATTGTATATATATATATGTGACAATACAATGGTGTACATTTTAACAGTTTATGCAGTGGTGACACCCTTAATAGTTGGATAAAGCGTATGGTTTACAATGGTCAAGTAAATCCGAATGTCTATCATAAAATGATATTGATCTTAAACGTATTCTGTTTTTACCTAAATGTCTTATTTTCTTCTCGTTGCAATTATCCCATAATAGCCTACTTTTGGTATATTTATTTATACTGCGCTTTCGAGTATCCATCGTCACCCAAAATAATAATAGGTTCTTATATAGCGCTTTATCACACCCCTAGGGGCGTATCAAAGCGCTCAGTATTTTTTCCTGCAAGGTATGTGGAGCTACGTTTTGAAGTATGAGACCCATTCCTTTACATAGCACCATGTAATGGTTTACAAGGTGCTGTGGCGCAATATGCAGCCAATCAAACCAGGAACACCGGGGCGAACCCCTTCTCTTTTCGATAAGTGCACTGGGTTCTTTTACGTGCATTACACAACACACGGAACCAACGGCTTTACGCCCCATCCGAAGGACGAAGCAATAATGGTTAAGTGTCTTGCTTAAGGACACAGGTGTCACGACCGGGACTCGAACCCACACTCTGCTGATCTGAAACACCAGAGCTTGGGTCCGGTGCTCTTATCCACTCGGCCACGACACGCCACCAAAAAAACGTGAGAAATTGTTTCATTGTTGTTTTGACGTGATTCATTATAAGAAATGGTTGTAATGCAGTGCTACAACACAGGCCTACTGCAGCGATAAGTGAAAAAAACTCTTCATGTGTATCCAATCACGAGCACTCAAAGAAAGATAAATGCAAACGCTCCTAAAGATGATTTTAAATACGAACGAATCTAACTCTCTATAATATAAAAATTAATATTAATGATGAGGGTACTTTGACATCACATCTCTACCTCGCTCGTCAGCGACCGACCTTCGGTCTAAGACGATCAAACTTTGCATGGCAGGCATAATCTAGTAAAGTTAGCTGTAACACCATGTACCGGTTATATCTCACTATGAGTTGTGGGGGTTGTGATAAAAACGATGGTTAACCCAACTCGAAGTTTCGATCAGACGCTCTAAAGGTCTTCAGGGGAAAGCTGGACTCGGCTGCTACAAAGTACTGAAAAACAACAATCTGAAGGTTGTAATATATATCATGTATGGAGCCACAACAGATTAATTTCAGTAACGGTAGAAATATTATTTGATTTTGATCACTTTCTAGTTTCTACCATCTATAATTATGCTGAAGCGCATGCACAATTCACCGAGTGGTGAAAAATTAAACAAACCGAATCAATATTGTTTTACGCCCAAAGCTTTGTTTTGAAAATCAAATTAAATATTGTCTCTTTTTCGTAATACTCAATCGATCGTTAACGACTTTCATGTTAGTGCCATTTTAAATTCGTTAGAGCTAGCTTGCGGTGGATTAACCGCTGATTGCATCGCTCTGAATTCGATTTTGAAGTCATTTTGAAGCAGGTGATAGCGAGACGTTTGCAGTGATCCGAAATGAATGAGTAGTACACGAGAGAGTTTCCGGTATTTTGCTTTCGTTAGTGTCAAATTTGCTGCTGATGTCGCGAACTAAATGTTGGGTTGTCAGTGTCGTATACCCGATGGTGCCTAAAGGTGCATTGGTTGTCGTGTTAGGACACCCGCGTGAAACGCACATAGTCCGGCGAGTTTGTTGTCGGCGAAAATCTGCTTGTACGGGGTAATAATTATACTGAGAAGACTGGAAAACAATATTCAAAGACGCTGAAGGATGGGAACGAAGACGGGAATTGGAGTTTGGATTGTCTGCAGGATTAAACAATAATGCAAGGGGAGAAATACAGGCCTATGCGCAAAGTCGTGTAATAAAGGCAGGGACTGGACTGTTACTAAAAGTAGAGCAGTTTTACATGAAACTTCATGAAGAGTTCTTTTGGATCTAAGATTCATAGAATGTGAGCTTTTGGATTTGACAAACCATTCATTAAATTTATTTGAGTTGTATGATTTTAATGCAAAAGTAGTACAAAGCGTGATTCTTCTAATATGTAATGGTTCCAGACCCAAAGTAGTTAATGCTTGGTCATAATGTGTATATTTATTACCTAAAATGATGCGAGACGTTCTTTTTTGGATGGATTCTAATTGGTTAGAAAGAGTGAGATAAATACCTGAATGCCAAAGGGGAGCTGCAATGGGTCCAATATAACCTCTATACACATTAGGTTCATTAGGTTCATTTTATTTACCACAGTATCAACAACTAAAAAATACATTATCACTCAAGAGCGATCAGTTTAAAGAATACAGTAAAGATATATCAAGATGAAAATAAGTATGATACCGCAGAGGGATCCATTTTAGAAGCAGAGCTTGTAGGCAATGGTCCCTAAAGACATGCATTTGCATTGAGACACATATTAATTACACTTCGGCGAACCAAAAGGTCCGAGGGCGAGGCGAGTTCAAAAAATAGTAAAAATATATCTCAATGCACATGCATGTAAACTCAATGATATATTTAACTATTAAACACTAACAACAAAAGAACGAAGGACGTAAACAAAACACTGGACAAAAACTAAACACAACGGCCTTGCAGTCATTACACAGTCATTAGTTCGTCACTAGTTCGTCGTTAGTAAGACCATTCTTTTTTAGTTTCCTCAACATGAACAGTTTCCTATTGGCTTTATTAACTATTATGTCTACAATGTGCATATCCCATTTTAAATTATGTTGGAAGGTGACACCTAATAATTTAGCACTATATGAACCTGTTGAAGTTGGACATCTTGTATAGAAAGTTGAGCAACAGGGGGTTCCCTCCTGCCTAAGTAGATTTGCATGATTTGACATTTCGAGGGGTTCAATGAAAGTTTATTTTTTACAGACCACTCATTCAGATTGTTTAAATCATCCTGAATCTTGCTAACAGCACTCCCCTTGATGTGCCTAGTTTCACTAAGTGTAAGATCGTCCATGCACATACTTCCAGCATTTACTCTATTTATTACATTATCCTGCGTATTGCTACTTATTGTTATTTTTGTTTTGCTTTACTCCATAATTACATGTATTTATCGTTTTTCTACATAGAAGTATGGAAATAAATGTGTATCTGAACTGAACTGAACTGTGAACACGATCTGAAGAACTATTAATACAAGCAAGAAAAATTACCGGACCTAATTTTGTACCCTGTGGAACGCCATCTGAGAGGGTTTGACCGTGGACGAATGCAGCCATTTTATTTTTATTCTAATTTGGTACCCTGTGCGGAACACCATCTGAGAGATTTGGTTGGGCTCTTTCGATGGAAAGCCATTTTATAATTATTTGCGGCCTGTCAGTCAGCCATCCTTACACAGCAGTCTGGGGGGGGGGGGGGGGGGGGGGGGCGGCCGTGTCCAAAAGAATGGCTTCGGTAGTGGATATGATCCGAAGTGCTGAAAATTCCTATTCCCCAACGTTGTCGTTGGAGCTAACAGCCACAGCCAAAGCCAAAGCCGAAGTCGCTCTGATTAATTTTCCACTTGAACTTGTTGTGAATTAATTCCACCGGCATGTGGCAATAGAGGGCGTGCTTCTCCAGCCGAGAAGAATAAAAATAAAATGGCTGAATTCGTCCACGGTCATAATCTCAACACTTCGCACTGCTAACGGACTGGAATTACACCTGTGTAAGTAATTTCTTAGCCTTATTACTAATTAAATTGTGGGACAGACATATTAAGGTGATAATTTGGGCTGTACATCTGTAACTGTAAGAATGTCAACTGTAATGTACAGAGAGGAAAGTGGATACGCAGGAAAATGATGAAGGAATTTCAACAACAACCATTTGCACTGCAGTTTACCAATGGTAACTTAGACGGAAATACGAACCGACATATGAAGCCCAATTCCTTGCCACAACCATGCACATTACAATGGCGTGGTTGTGTGGCTTCATACATATGAAGCCACAACATACATATGAAGCCACAACCACAGACGTTTGCATGTGGTTGTGGCTTCACAACATGCACATTACAATGCTGTGGTTGTTGTGTGGCTTCATAATGTATGAAGCCACAACCACAAGACAGTGAGGGTGACTGGATTCGGGGGGAGGGGGTGAGGGTGAAGGTTTGGGGTAGGGATAGGGTTGGGATATAGGGTAATTGACGCTGACATTGACAAAACATAAACGATGTCGCCACATGAACAGACAATTGATTGATTGATTTAATTTAATCGGATAAAATACAGCAAGAACAAGGCAAAAATACATCACAACATCATTCATGATCAGGGGGTCAAACAATGAAATAAAATAAACCAAAATAGAACCCAAGAAAGAAAAACTGCACTAAACTATTTTTCAAGGATAGCCCCAAAACCCCAATAACTTAGACTTATTTCCATTGGGGTCCTTACAGAAAAAACTTTAAAAACTTTTGTAAACTCAGGCATAGTTGTGTTAATCGAAACCCACCATATTTTCTCAATGAGACATTAATAATGATCAAATCCCTGTTCTTAGAATTTGTGTCATGATTTTCCAAAGTGGTAAAAATTGGGCAAATCTGGTGACTAGTCTGTCAAAAATGGGCGAAATTGCAAAAAGTATGGTCTTACATTGCGTTAGTTGTCTCGTATTCGGAACCCTCCGGTCTCCGACTGTCGGGAGGATGGTGGGTTACGATTATCGCAACTAACTCGTGCAATGATTTAGTCACTTTTGTCACACATGTGGGCCGAATTTCAAGTTGTTTGTCTGTTCCAAACCTAACCCTAGTGCATAATACAGTATGTCAGTGTCCTTTCTCTATGGTCAGTAGTATAGTAGTACTAGTAGTAGTACTAGTAGTAGTATAACAAAATATATTAATAAGCCTATATTTAAACCTCATTTATGGCAATAAATGCATGTTATCCCATTAGTGATTATGATTTATCATAAATGTATTTTTGTTTTTCTTTAGATAAAAAAAAGAAAAGTCAGCATCAAGATTTGGAAGTCAAAAAACCACAAAGATGAACATGGATGTGTCACAGTTATTCAGTTCCGAAAGGTGGGGTAATCAATTCTTGTGATACTGTATTGAGGACAAAAAATCTACAATTGTTGGTAAAAATACATAAGGCTGAGTAAAACAAAAACATGTTTAGCGTCCGGATTCCTGAAAAAAAGGAAGCGAGACTGGGAGGGGCTTTTTAAAATTGTCATTCTTTTAAAGGTGCTGCATACGTTTGGTAATTGGAGCCTACTGATTGTGTTAATCCTATATAAATGTAGGTACATACAATCAAACTATTACCTGTGAAAATTTCACTTCAAAAGGTGGTCGCGTTTTTGAGATATCACCGAAAAACCGGAGCGAATATTTCCACGCAGGAAGAAAATTCCCCATAGGAATCAAAGTCTGAGAAGATTTCTGACAAAAAATAAGTTAGTGGCCTGACTTTTTGACCCTAGCAGAGTCTTTCTCGAAGATTTCTGACGGAAACGCTTCTCACATTCAAATTTTGGGTAATAAAAAGTGATATATTTTTTCCATAACCTCAGTACTTCGAAGTTAAAAGTTTCTCAAAATGTGACCGGCTCTATAAAAAGGGCAATTATGTCGCAAAACTAAAAATTACAAGTTATATGTTTAGTTAAATTAGTCACATTGTAAGCTTCAATTTGGTATATGTCTCACCACTATAGCATTTTGCGTTCTCAAGATATATTGATATTTGCATATTCATATTTTCCAATTTAACAAAACTGCCTTTAAAGATACAGCCCTTTAAACATAGTAAAGTGAAAAGAAATGACTAAAAAAGTGGACACAAAAACCATTGTTTTGTCATCTTTACTCATCAAAATGATTGTTTTTGAAAACAAATTCTAATAATACTTATATAATAGAAGTGAAATAACCACAAAAATAAAAGTCACCTATGTGAAGATTTTTCGACCTCTCCGCAATAGAATAGCCCCTAATGCCTTATTGCATAGCGCGACATAATACCCCTTTTCATAGAGCGGGTCACAAATTAATTATACTACCCAAAGCTGCTGTACTTCTTACCAAGTAAGTTTTTATTGCCATTAATTTTCAGAGTCACTACCAAACGTTTACTGTGCCTTTAAATTTTTTTAACAACCATTGGTTTTTCCACTGTTCAACGCACAAAAACGAAAGAAACATGGTAGAAAAGACATTGAACATGTTTACAGTGGTTTTATTTAACATTTTGTTCAGAACTAAAAACCTTGCTGTAGCCGGCACAGGCTAACTTGCTAAGTTCTTACTTGCAAGTATTTTATTTTCTGATGTATCGGTTCACATTTTTCTGTTTTTTTAAATCTAATTTTGAATTGGCGAACTTAGGGACCCTAAACATGTTTGTTTTTTTACTTTGTTTTTTTACTTAATATCTTTAGTTTTTTCCACAGAATCAAGATTGTTCTTAAAGAATCAAGAAGATTTTCCAGGCCTGGAATTTTCAATTTGAAAGGGCAAGGCCATTTTCATTTTGCAAAGGGCACTTCCATTGGACAATTTTTTAAGTCTATGGGAAACTGTTAAAGAGGGCACCAAGGCCAAGACCAGGGCATCAGAAGCCATGACTTCTGTGGCCTCTGTGTAATTCCCAGGCCTTGTTTGACCTCTGTGTAATTCCAGGCCTTGTTTGACCTCTGTGACCTCTGTGTAATTCCAGGCCTTGTTTGACCTCTGTGACCTCTGTGACCTCTCTGTAATTCCAGGCCTTGTTTGACCTCTGTGACCTCTCTGTAATTCCAGGCCTTGTTTGACCTCTGTGTAATTCCAGGCCTTGTTTGACCTCTGTGACCTCTGTGTAATTCTAGGCCTGGTTTTCAAGATTTCTTGTGTGCTTAGCATAATGTAGTAAGCGACTACTAAATGAGAAATGACTGCTTGATTAACCTCTGCCCCTAAATACATTGACCAATCACAACTGCCAAAATGTGCCAAGAAGTGTAAATGAAACCAACACATTACAATCCCTTTAGAAAATGTAGACACGTTTCTGTCATTTGGATTGCTGTGTTTTGTCTTGTGTGGCTGGCATGGGATAGAGCAAGACACATGGATGCAGTTGATTGACAATTTGCCATGATGGGCGGAGTCTGGATGGGTCTATTGTCGCTTGGTCTACTGTTGTGGAGATGTCAGAGGTATCATTATGGGATGGAGATGAATCCTAGCAAACCACACTCCGATCATTTCTAGGGCCATCTTCAAATAAGCGGCTACGGCTATGGCTACGAATGTTGCTAACGGTGTTGCTAAGGACCTCCTATACTTCAACGCATGATGATGCGGAAATCTTTAACTATAGCCACTAATTTGGACATGACCTAATTTTCTTTCATTTTTGATAAAAGTAAACTCTACATATCTTCCAGATTGACAGGTGGAAGTTTGGCTGGTTTTCTGCTGCTGATGTATATGCCTCTAGGTATAATCCTAACAGTACTGCGCATCTTCATTGGTGCCCATGTTCTCCTCATATCCTGCATCCTTCCTAGAGCATCACTTCTCAAACGGTAAAGTTTATGATGATCAAAGATATGATGATAAAGATTATGGGAATATGGTGATACAACATGAGGATAATATGACTGTATTTAGGCTGAATATTTTTGTGTGACTTGTTCGGTTATAACTTTTGCAAAGCAAAAAACAAATATCCAAAATACAAAACCTCTCAGAGTTTTGACATTTTGTATTTTGTATTTTTTTCCCTTGTGTAGGATTGTTCTACGTGTCATGAATTTATTCCTGGGCCTTGTCATTTCCCACGAAGGGTTAGAAAACAGAGATCCAGCTGCCAAAGTCATCGTAGCCAATCACATCTCAGTATTTGATCATGTGACCATTGGCCTGGTTGTCCCCTCTGTTGTAGTGAGTTAAAATTTGAATTTTCAAATTAATGTTTACATAAACAGGGCTCGATTTGTGCTATCCACAAGACACTGGGGCTCTCAGCTCAAAATCTGTAGTGGGCCGGAATTTGTTTTATGAGATCAAACTCAAAAACGACAAAATAATTTTTATATGGTGTAACTGTTTTGTTATGTACAAGCACTAAGAGAAGATTTATCCCATTGTTTCATATTGGTAAGTATTGACCCGTTGCATGACGCGGAACCCAACTCAGCGCCTACCGTTTCCACCGTCAATTCCTTTCTGTACATTTTGACTACCAGTAAGATTTTTATTAGATAGACTTAAAAAGTCTATAAAATCCTTTTTAGACCTTGTACCATCGTCACTCGCGGCTGTCTGCCACACTCACAGTTTTGGTAAGACTAAGAGTATAACCTGTGTTGGCTAACATACCCTCTGCTCTGTTTAGCACACATGGGTAATGACTCCCAAAATGGTGCAGCCAAGATCAATAATGATCAATCGATGATGACATCAAGTGAATTGGGTCAATACCATTTGTGTTCTACTTTATTTCAATGGTCAAACATGCATGGCACTGTTTCATCTAGCTATTGAAAGAGACAAAAGAAAAAAAGGCAAACATGCCACTAATGTTGTGAAATTATTGTTAGTTTACCTTTCATAGTTTGGCTGTAGTCAATGCTACCTGTGACATCCCATGTTTACACAAGAGTCAAAGAGCCACGGCTCGATATCACAAAGCACTAAGATTCATCTTAAGATGAATTGTCCATATCACCATAGTGATTTGTATTGTGTCATATTGTGCTTAGCAATTAAGATTGATTCACAATTAAGATCAATCTTTGTGAAATCAGGCCCTAGACTTCCAGCAGGCATAATTTGTACACAGCTCAATAGAGGAAGACAAAGTCTTACATTTTATGGAAATTGCAATGTATGATTTAAAGACTATAAATAAAAGGGACACATCTCAAAGCAATTCTTGGGTTTTCTGAGTAGTTATGATAAACAATTTAAAGTTTCTCATATTACTAGTGTAGTATCTTGCCAGAAAAATACAAATCCTTTTGTAAATGTACTTAGTTTCTGAAAAATTTAGTTTTATAGTTTCATTGACACCATTTTGTTGATGTCTTTGTAGCCCAATGTGTGGAGTTTACCTGCCTATGTGACGTGGGCAATGGGATACACAGAGATGGGGGCAAGAGACGGGAGGACAACCCTGTTACGTAATCTCAAGAAACACTTTGATACTAGTAACATACCTATTGCATCCCTACCAGAAGGTGCTATGACTAATGGACAAGTTGGCATGCTGAAATTTAGGTGAGCAGCTTGTAGACGAAGGTTCTGGAGGTAGAATATGTGTTATGCGCTATATAAAAATGGTTTATTATTATTATTAGAATAGTAAATCTCTATTATTTTTAATATTTTGTTTTTTAACATTTTTTTTCTTTGATAAATAACCACTCTTTGTCAAAAATAGTTTTGTAAACAAGTTGAGTATCAATTGCTGCCAATTGCTGAGTACTAAGGTGGCCAAGTAGTACTCAAGTACTTTGTGTGGTTTGCTAGCCGAGTACAGATATGAGTATCATTAAAGCGGTACTCGAGTAGTACTTGAGTACGAGTACCACAACACTGGTAAAAACCTCCTGAAACTACAAAGAATCTTAAAGGATTTAAGTTGATGACTTATTGATTGATTTTTTTTTTTTTAAGATGCTAACAATTTTGTTTGAGTTTGTCCAACAATTTTTAACATAACTAAGTTGAACAGTGTGTAAAACACATAAACGTATGTTTTCTGTTGCAGTACTTGGCCATTTGACCTCGGAGAGGCAATCCAACCAATCATCCTTACTGTGAAGAGACCGTTCCTCGGAGTAAACGTTGAAAGCCTCGGCAGTAGCCTCTGGAAAGACATCTTTTGGTTTCTCTTTGTCCCATTCACACGCTTCCATGTGAGGTACGTACAATGGCCAAGGGGTTCTAGCATACCTCAAAGCTAGGATCTGTAAACTATGAGGTTTTGAATGTGAGGCATATTCATCAGTTGAAATAGACTGTATTCAGCTCACACATTTCCATGTTCAGTTACTGTAAATAATGAGGTTTTTATATTCACTCAGTTCCATGTCAAGGACCTCCTTTTGCTTGCCTCGAATTACATGGGGGCCATGGCCTCTGTTGCCCTGGTATAGACCTTTGTGACCCTTCAAAATTTTCCCATAGGCTTTAAGATTTTTCAAAGGAAGTGCTCTTTGCAAAATAAAAATGGTTTTGCCCTCTCAAAGTTGAAATTCCAGGCCTGAATATCTGCTGTCTTATTTACAGATTGCTGCCGTCCCAAAGAAAGTTGGGTTCAGAATCAGTGGAGGATTATTCAAGACGTGTGCAGAGTATCATGGCACAAGAACTAGGCACTAGGATCACGCCATTCACAAGTGCAGACAAGGCTGAGTACATCAAAAGATCATATGTTTACCAACCAGAAGGTAGGTTGACAGTTCTCAGAGCTTTACCAATTAGCTGCGGGGATCTTCAATTTTGTCACTTCCCCCCAGAAAGATTTTCTTTGAGAGTACTGCTGGCACAAAGAAACCCAGACTTGACAAAGCCAAGAGAACAAAGATTCCGTTTGAAGCATTGGGATTTATTGTTTCTCTATCAAGAAGATATCATATTCACACACTGTGAATCGCAAACCCTTGACTGTGAGACACAGCCACCATTTGGGTTGACTGATTGTTGATAATGCCAAGTATTAGCCCGCTTTGTGTAGAGACTGCAAATCATATGTGTACCGTCCCTTCACACAACAAAAGGAGTATGTCTGTCAGATATGTTTTGTTCACCGGTGTTTCGCTTCAACTTCGACTTTTCCTCCCAACAGCTTCCAGGCCTCAGCCTGTTCCCCAGCAGACAACACCTTCTTCCCCACCCCAAGGGGCTTCATCCACCACTGGTTCCCCTAGCAGTACCCAGCAAGGGGACTCGGCAGCGAGGACTGATGCTCAGAATGATCAACTCTGCATGATGGTTCAACAGGTCAAAGAGGTACTTCCACATGTCACTGAGGCTACCATAAGAACAGATCTTGGTGAGTACAATAATACTAGCACTAAAAAAAAAAATTGGGGGCAGTTATATGGCGCTCTACAAAGAACACAGCGCCTCACAATCAACAACAAAATTTAACAGAAAGAAAAGAGGAAAATACATTGAAACAAACAGATCATAAACTGGGAAAAGGGTGAGTTACGAGTTGGTGCTTGAAGATGTCAGTAGATGCCGCTTTCCTGATAGCACACGGCAGCTTGTTCCACAGTTTAGGGGCTCTTTCCTTTTTGAGCCCGGAACAATCGGCCTGGTGACATCAGAAGAGGAGCGAAGCCCCCTGCGACCTCGAGGTACATCTGTATTGTATAAGATCAGATTGTTGGAATTTATAAATTGAATTTTGCCAATGGTTGCAATGTGCTATAAATAATAATTCCAGAGAGGAATATTGTATTGTGCAGAAACCTTAAGATGAAAATAGGTGTGACTTGAGTTTATGTTTGAATAGACCAATCCATTAAGCCCCACCTCCTTACGAGTTGACCAATCACAGCCACGAAACCTGATCACCATTAGAGCAAAGATCACCAAACGGCTCAAATGGTGATCAGATTTCGCGGCTGTGATTGGTCAATGAGAAATGGGCGGGGCTTAATGGATCGGTGTATTGATAAACAGAGTTAAAAGTAGGAATGTTGAGAGGTAGTAAGTTCCAGCATATGGGTCCAGCTACTGAGAAAGCCTTGTCACCTGCATGTTTGAATGTGCCATGTATTTTTAAGTTAACGTTCTGAGTGGCTGATTATTCCTTGTTCCAACTTTAAAGCAATGATTATATTTTATTAGAACTATTATACTTGTCAGGGTTTGAAGTTTACACTGGACCTCAGGCCTCAAGGCCAGTGATTTTAATGCCGGGCCAGTAAACACATGACTGAAAAGTCCAGCGGTCTTGTGTTTCTCAATTGAATAACAATAATACGTCACCGTGTAATATCTATTTTTTTTAAAGGAAATTCACATGTTGTCTTCCAGTCTGATAAAATATTTTTCTATTTTGTTGAGTATCAAAGTATACTTTCCCATAGGACAAATGAGATTAATATTCTCTTAGTGCTTGTTCAATATAAACAGAATATTGTATTGGTAAAATGTAGATTTTTGGTAAAATGTTGATTTGTTTTCATTTTTATTCTGGTCTTGTTGCAAGAAAATTTGGTCCAGTAAAAATGTTGAGCTATAAGCCCTGCTGCCTGGTTGATTTGTTCTCCAAATGTGATCCCTGACTTGATTTCTTCCTGACTTGATGTCTTGTCCACACAACAACATTTACAGCAGCTAAAACAAGGGCCCAAGTTGTTATCAAAATATTTGCAAAATTCTAATTATTGGTTCATTCTCCTCTGTAGGAATAACAAATTGTGTTGATACCACGATAACAAACATCCTAGAAGGTTGTGTATCAGTAGTGCCTCCTGATTCTCCAGAAAGGATAGAGCAAAAGGAGATGGGCGGAACCTGTGCCCCCTCTCCATCAACCCCATCACCAAGTGTAAGTATTCAGAGCTTGTCAATGCATACGAGGCAATCTAGGGAGCTTGTCAGTAATGCTCTAAAAAGTTGTCTTAAACAATGTATTGCTATCAAAAGGTACATTGAAAAAAAAAAAAAATCTTTCAGTGTGTTCCAATTGCAATTAATGGTTGGGTCATAGGTTGGTTTTGTTAAGGTAGTGCTAATTTATAGGCTAAATTATCAAGACTAATACAATCAAAGTCACCTTTGAAAGTTTCAGCTGAATACAGTGTCTACTTGTTGAGAAAACAGTAAAGAACTGTCACAGTATTTTTATAAAAAATGTCAGATCCATCCGGTTTAGTGAGGAAGAAGAATACTTAAATGAAAGCCTTGAAATGCTTCCCCAATATTTTGTCTTTTTTTATCAAAAGTGTACAAAAAATCAGAAAGCTAAATGACATTGAAACTTAAAGAATAAATAACATGGTCACAGTTTTTAACTTTCCCATTAGAAGAGGATTTGTATATCCAAAGAAAAAAACCTCAAATTTGCCTTGATTTTACAGTACAAAACGATTTGAAATGTAGAATACCGAATTCCTTTTTGTTTTGTTTTCTTTGCAGTCGTTAAAATTCTCCTCTCCAACTTTTGGTAAATCTTCCAAGACGCGGCAGATGTCCTACAAAGAACGAAAAGAAGCCCTTTTGTATAATGCTCGAAGGTATGTGAGATTTCTTTTCACTAGGTTTGAAAAGCAAAGCAAAACTTCTACATCTTTTTAAAAAGTAATAACTTTTATGTGACACATGTAATTGCAAAAATGACACCATGTTTAAATTCCTTGTTCTGTTCTTCTGTTTGCAGACACTACATGGAGATGCACAATTTGACTGACTGACTGCCTTCCCCACCCCCCCCCCCCCCCCCCCAAGCTTAGAATCCCCTCAAATTACGATCCTCGTTTTGTTTAGTTTTATTTCTGAAAATGTGCGCAATATTTCGCCCACCAGAACAAGTCTGCAGTCAAACAACACCATTACAGTATTGCTTTAGAAACTATAGAGTGCATAAATTACTTATAGGTGCTGGGATTGATTTAAAGCAGAAACCCTTTAACCACTTCAAGTCAGATGATGTGTTTATCTAAAATCTCTTTTGGACATTATTTTGGCGGGCACTCTTTAACGCCCGGAACTAATTCCGATTTTCCAAATTGTTGAGCTGTCTTGCGGACGGCTGACTTTACAGGCAGGCACCTACCATGATACACTTCGTTTTACCCTTACAAAGAGCGACAACATGTTCGGGAAAACATGCCTTGTAAAGTCCCTTATCTGGGGTTATTTTGTAACTCCGATTCCAGACCTCTGTCCTGTTGTTATTTGGCTCACGGCTAAGGTTCTGCGAATCACGATGAGTGCCTACTCAATTTTCTCACACGAAAACATCAAATCCCGGAACTAATTATGAGAACATTTGTTCATTGTGGCAACAATATTTTCAAAAGAAAATGGTTACTCAAGAAGCTTCAAGAAGTTCTGAAAAATAATACCGGACTTGGAATTGGAAGATTGTGGAAAGTATTTTTCGCTTAAATGGTTTGTTGAAATTTTTTTTTAAGGCAACTACAAATACAAGGTTTTTTTTCCAGCTCAGTGTAAGCATGTATAAAAAAAACTTTACAGACGACTTGTTTTAAAAGTTTGACAGGAGTACACAGCCAATGTTTCATTTTAGCGTGCCTGCAACCTTTCAGCTGATTAGCCCATTTCCTCTTGTTTTACAGGAAAACAGTGCCATAGAACACTGAAGAACACTCTACAAAGTTTTCTGTACTTGGCTATTTTCTTATTTGCGAATGCAAAAGTTGCATTTTTGTTTGTGAGAATTTCCTCTTGGCAATTATTTCATATTCAAAAACTTATAATTGTTAATTATAGACCAACAATCAGAATGCATTGCTTGCATATCAAGTGTAAAAACACAATTTTAATTTAAAGTTTCACCAGCCATTGACATGTTAAGAGACAAAAGCTCTATATTATGCATTTTAATCAGTGCGTAATTTAGTTATAAACACAAACCTAAATTATGATTTGTGTAAGGTTTTGTTATCAATAAAAAAATAATTCATCTCAAATATTTAAATTGTTTTTAGTGTTTTGTTTGTCCTTGGGTTTGCATATATTATTCTTTCTTAGTATAAACCTTCCTTTTGTTTACAAACATTGACCATTTTTTTTTTGGGGGGGGGGTCTTGTGCATCACAAATCAGCTAAATTTTGCCTTTTAAAATGAAGAATATGCGTACCATTTGTTTTGAGTAGCAAAATTCATTTATCAGTGATATTATCATTGTATTGTATTGCAGTGAAGGCCGTCTGTGTTTTTGCCAACCACTGGCTGGTTGGCAAAACATGCAGCAGTGACAAAAGAAAGGTCTATACAATACTTTATTGAGCTCACACACGAAGACGTCTTTAACTGTGGTGCTAAAATCACATCAATCCCAAGTACCAACCCTTCTCCAAAACTAGATGACCATCTTGTAGTTTGCACCTTGACAGCTTCAGTTGCTTGAGGTCTATTTATCAAGGTGTAGATTGATGACAATGCTAAACATTGTCTTTCATGGAGGTTGTCTATTGCCACATTTTATTGTTAAAAAAATTTTTGTTTCCCGTTCAATTTCACGGGATGCGGGGTCAACTTGCTTCCAGCTGTTTATCAAACAAATCGATTGTGAATATCTCAAAGTTGTTTGGTCCATCATTTTTGGAAATGGAATGGCTTGCTTCTTCGGTATCTAGTGGTGGTAGAACTACCTTGCAATCACGGACCTGCTGGAGTAAATTCTGTCGCACAGAGTTGAGTTTGGCTGCCAGCGTTTTTAGCTCGGCTTTGGTCATCAAGCCTTTATCTACGAGACCAAAAATACAAAAGAAATTAACTCCATTTTCAACAACAAATTGTTTTTGAAAAGCCCATAAACACAACAAGGCTTGAAACTGTTGAGTAATTGTTAGAACAGATACATATCTCTTCTTCCAATTGCTGTGCCTGGTTTTTTTTCCCCAGAAAGTAATTTTTCATTTCAAGAAAACTAAACAGTAATTGGACATTACATAATCTATACAAAAAGAATTTAGAAGTTTCTAAGCATTACACATCAAAGTGAATGACAAGAGAGTGAGATAATTTTTAGAGGTAAATTTTAAAGAAAAAGAGCTGTCATCTGGCCAAAGAGGACTTCACTCGTAAACACGGCGTACCTTTAGCCGAGGTCATTGTCTTGGCAACACACTTCCTCAGTATTTGATCAACCTGGTGAATTACATTAGTTGCACAAACAGCACGGCATGTATCCTATAGAAAACAACAGAAGATCAAGACCGAGAGATTTAAAACTGTGCACGTTGGAAACACGATATAGAAAGCATCATTGAGGCGTCACTTAAGAGATTTGTAGAGACTGATAATGAAGTCCTTTTCATAACAAAATCACTGTTTCTTCCACGGTGTTAAAACCAAACCTCTCGGATAACAACAGATAACAACTCCATTCTCCAGGATTCGGCTTATCTTAAGATCTTTCTGAGTAAATGTTCTTCAAACATACCTTTTCTTCAGTATTCTCTTCTTGTACTGGAGACTCTGGTTCCATCAGAGCTTGTGAAATCAGATCCCATACAGCGGACCTTTCAAGATAAAAAATATTCATTAATTCCCAGTTACAACATGTCCATAAAGCGTCAAAATTTGTTTATCATGAATGTTTCTGGACGGTCTAGTGGTATCTTGCCTCGACTTCCACCTCTGGGACCCCGGTTTGAATCCCACCAGAGGCACTGTGTGGATTGGGTTTTCAGTCCCTGTCTGATTGCGTGGGTTTTCCCTGGAATAATTCTCTGAGGTTTTCCTCCCACATCTAAAACTGAAACTTCCTTTCCTTGTCTTCTCTCCACAGGGTTCTTGGCTAGTATAGTGATTAAGTTCACTTTTCTGAGAGTCCTTGGCTTCACAACCAGATTTAATAAATGAACAAAAATGTGGCGTGTCGTAGCAAAGCGTGCAAGCACACCGGACTCAAGCTCTGGTGTTTCTGATCAGCAGAGTGTGGGTTCGAGTCCCTGAACCATTATTTCTCCGTCCTTCGGATGGGACGTAAAGCTGTAGGTCCATGGTGTGAAGCCATTGAGTAATGGACATAAAAGAACCCAGTTACACTTAACATTAAGAGAAGGGGTTTGCTCCAGTGTTTCTGGCAGTGGCTGCTGAATGCGCTGCAGCACCTTGTAAACCCTTATAAGGTGCTACATAAGACAGTCTCATATTTCGAAAATTTTAAAATCCCATCTTAAAAATGTTTCTCTTTGTTCAAGCGCCTTGAGTACCTTATTGGCAGATACTTGGGCTATATATAAGACTCCAGTACTATTTATTGGTGAAGGGTATGATTGGAAACAGTTTATAGATCTGTATTTTCAATTCAAATCTATAAATCCAGTCTGTCTTATGAGTACCTTTTTTTTTTACAATTCATATTCTTTTTTTAAATTCCAGCAATTTTGGCCGAGTTTTGCATTAGAGTTGATTTTTTTATGTGACAAATAGCTGCCAACATAGAAACACAATTTTTATTTATTTTTAATTTGAGGGATTTTTTTTTTATTAGGTGAAGTATTTATTCTTACAGGGTGCCTTCACTGTGAATGTTTTCAACAAGGATCTGAACGACGTTTCTTTCCCATGATGCAGCATGTTGGTTTGGTGCTTCCATTTTGCCAGCCATTTTGATGATTGTCTCCATGGAAACAGCCTGTTGACGTTTTGCATTCCTTGCAATGGCTTCATCGGAGCTACAGTGTAGATAAATCTGACAAAATCCTGCAGTATCTACAAGAAAGCAAAATTGATATATTAATTTACAAAACAGCACTAAAATCATTCGGAAGAATACAGAGGGAAGTTCTAGAAGTGTTAGACATTCATTTCTACCAAGTGAAATCTCAAAACTTATATTTATTCAAATTTGAAGCAAAAAAACTCCCTCAAGCTTTACAAGACTTTAACGATAATAATAAGAATCTGAAAGAGTAATAAGCTCTTTCCTCAGAAGAAGAAAAAATATTGATTTCAGTTCTTGATAATGCTTTCTAAAGGTTTCTTCTAAGCTTTTACAAAGTATCAATACAAGTCTCTTGTCCTCTGAACAAAACCATCATACTTTTTATCTCCGACTCGTTTTAGCTCCCAATATTGAAAATTTTGCAAAGGTCACATGACGCTCTACATCATGAGTGTCTTCCTATGTAGAGATCAGTATTTTGACAAAAATGCGTTTTCCAAAGTTACATGAGTTGTTCAGAGAATTCGCAATGCAAAAGCACATTTGACTTCATTTTGTGATGTGATGTTCAAACTCACATTTCCTTGCCAACTGGTAATACTCGTATCTCATGCTTCTATAGAACATATTGTCATCAATCAGGAAGACAATTGATGATGCTGAGAGAAAGTCAAATTGAGTTGATGATGAAGTCGTCTCAGACATCAGCTGGTCTTGAAACAATGACAAAATTTTGGTCCGAACCTAAAAGAACACAAATGTCTTCCATTATATTTCTCGTTATGAAATCAGGGATTCGGCAAAAGTGCCTTGCACTTTAACCGTAGGCTGAAGATACATGTGAAGAGATGTTGGAGAAGAATTAGTTTTCGATGTTGGGGGGAACCACAACTTGAGAAAACCCCTGCAGGTAAGGACTGCCACCCAAGCCACATGCAAGGCTCCGGGGTCTGAGGAGGGATTCGAACCGGGTCCACAGAGGTAAAAGGCACAGAAAGAAACCACTCGGCCAACCTGATCCCCATGCAGATCATTGCCAACCCCATCCCCAAAAGTACAGATTACCCCAAGTAGCTACATATGCACTACTAAAAAAATGAAATACAGACAGTCTTCCATACTTCTCTAGCAATCAGTGAAATTTCTTGGCTTCTTGTGTGTCTGTCTAAATCAATGAAGACATCTCTTAGCTTTGGTGTTTCCCTGCAATGAATGTTTTCCAAGATGAAGTCTACAAAGCTAATGATCTCTTGCCGGTAGGTTTTCCATGGCGATACCTCAGACTGGGAAGAAAAAATATCAGCTCGAGTCAAGAACAGAATTAAAAAATAACTCCAATACTACATGTATGGTCACAATTGATAAAAGTATTTACACATTGATGGTTAAAAGAAACAATTTTTAGTTTTGAGGTTTAGAAGAAACAAAAATTCCATTTGAAGAAAAAGTATCCCAGAATCCATCTCATGGATGACCATAAACTGAAATTTGAGGTAAAAAAGATATTGTCAGAAAAACAATGACACATTATCTTGTAACCATAGTAACAGATTTACTGAAGCCAGAGCACAGCAAGAAGCATGGGATTCAGTTGGTGGCTCAAAAGTTAAATCTCAAAATGTTATGCCTATAAATGTGGGGAATTATCATTACACTATGTAGTGAGGTTGGTCTGGAGCCATCATCTTCTCTCATCATCTTCATCTGAAGTTGTCTTGGGATAACTTCATCGTAGCAAAGATGCAGAACAGTAGGTTCTCCAATCTCATGTACCGCCTTATGGAGAAGGTAACATGGCGCCGTCAAAGACTTAGCCAGATATGTCTTCCCAGCACCTGGTAGACCACAGAGCACGGCTAGACATATCTTGCTTTCTCTAAGATGCTCAAGGACTTTCAGTGATGTCTCCTCCATCTCAAAATCTGCATTACCAACCTGCATCATCCATCATCATCCATCATCCAGGGAGCAATACTCCAATCCAAAGCATTCAAATATATTTCCCAAATCAACAAAACTAAATAAGCCACATTTATTTCACATACTTTTGTATAAAAGTTATATAATTTTGACAAATAAATGACTGAAATGTTTGTTACATGATGCGTCAATGACCTTCTAGTGCCGTACACATGTAACATTTTCAACATCTCGCTCCCCCACAAAAACGTCAGCAAACGTAACGCGCAGGACGTGCACACCACCATGCGCTGCGCTTGCGAGTAAGCCAGTCAACTCTATTTTAGGTAAACGGTAAATATTATCCCACAAAACAATTAACTTGTAAAAGCTACAACAATAAAAATACAATTTTATTTAACGTTTGATGATCTATATTAAATTATTAATCGCATTTGAAAGAACAATTTCAGTAACAAAAACAATTTTTAGTGTCTCAAAAAAGTGATGATAAATTCTTACAAGATAATTTACACCTTGTGTAAAATGGAACTGTCTGCTCAAGTTCCGGTTTTCATTCATACACGCTTTCATCACATGGCGAAATAGACACTAAAATATTTCATCCGTGATCGAAATGTGAACTTATTTTACTAAAAATTCGAATCAAAACGGAACTAAAAAATTATCTCTGGACTCACAAAGGTGTATGTTATTGAAGTCAACTGCATTTGGTTCTCTTTTATCGGAAAAATTACTGTTATTTTTCATTGAAAGCGAGACTGTTTTTTTTAAAGTATAGTGTGAAGCATACGGTTTTCACATACACATGCGTTAAAGGAAGCCGGTTCGAGCATTTTGGAGACAAATTCCTCTACTTAGTTGGCGTTTTCCAGCGGGGAAAACTGACTTTTCTGACTACAGACGATTATTTCCTCCCCGTGCCGCACGGTTCGAGGATCTCACCATCATGTCTTCGAACGATGAGACGGCAGCGGACAGGAATGTGGAGATATGGAAGATAAAAAAATTGATAAAGAGTTTGCAAGCTGCTCGTGGGTGAGTACATTGTACACTACGGCCATGTTGGAAACCGTGGTCGTGCGTGGTGGCCGTGATGTCGCAATCACGCCATACTCACTACGCATTTTCCCGGCCTTTGTAAAATAAAAAAAACAAAGGGAATACCTTGGTTGAAGGGTGTTTTTAGATGATGGACAAGTTTGGATTATGGAATTTTTGTTCGTGACGTTTAGTTTTTCCAATGTGGAATTTGTTAATACATTTAACTTTGAAAAAATACATGTATTTTGTCTATGAATTTAATGATGATTTATGAATAAATGATTCTGAAATGAGCTCATTCAATTTATGTCATTTGAGATTGAGAATGAGTGTTACTGCCCATGTCATAAATAATAATAATATATCAACAAGATCAAATATTAAAACCATTCATGATGGAAATTAATTTGTCACTGAGTTCTTGGCCCGGGGTCTAGCCCCACTTATATGTGGCCAAGCTGAATCCCTGGCCACACACGCCATCGGGGCCCATTTTTTGTGAAGCTAAGTGATAACAAAAATAAAAGCGCATTCCCATAAACCAGCTAAATGTGTTCACCTATCTCTTAGCTTGCCCTGGGTGTTTTGGATGAAAACAAATAATATTTAAAAAAAGATATTTCAATCACTAATTGTGTGACTTCCTCCGAAATACTTTCCTCAATGTGTACTGAGCGCGGCCATTTTGGAATGATGCCAATCAAATCATGATGTCATCAGCCGGCCGAGCTGTGGCTGTGTGGGCGGAGGGGATACGTAAAGCAACCATTGAAATGTTCGTAACCTCACTCCGCCCACAGCCCGGCCGGCCGATGACGTCGTGGTTTTAGTTGGATAAATTTGCAGAATCACTCAAGATACTGCTTGTAGGTGTACACTTTCTTGTAAGGGATCAGGTTGGCTCAGTGGTTTCTTTCCCTGCCTTCCACCTCTGTGGACCTCGGTTCAAATCCCACATCAGACCGGGGGCTTGCAATTTTGCATGTGGAGTCCCTACCTGAATGCGTGGGTTTTTCCATTCAGGGTTTTCCTCCCACATTTAAAACTGAACATTTTTTATTTGTTTCCTATTTGTTGGACTGTTAATTGTGCTGTTTAATATGTAATAAATAAATTTATCTATGCGTTCTTTGATGATTCAGTCTTATTTTTGGTCTTATTGTACAGCAATGGAACCAGTATGATATCCCTCATCATCCCACCTAAGGATCAAATTTCAAGAGTTGCTAAGATGTTGGCCGATGAGTTCGGCACTGCCTCCAACATCAAGAGCAGAGTCAACAGGTCAGTTAATAAAGTTGATAAGTTCTCTTTTTCTCACCTTATTGTGAGAAACAAGTTTAACCTTGCCTTTCACCAGAATTAAGGGTAGTATTTCTGTAAGGAAAACAGTAATGGTCAAGTTAAAGATTTCTGGTACAACATCAAACCTAACGCTAACCTTACATCAAACTTTGTAAACATGGGTTTTTGTATTGTGTACTTGATTGAGTCTTAGTCATTGACATTCCATGTGGAAACAGAATTGAAACAAGGAAACGGTAATATAAAATATAATTTTTCTTTAATTCAGCATAGAGTCCGGAAAATCAGTATTGGTGGCTGCTACGGAAAACAATAATTCTGTAAATTGTTGAATTTAGAGCAGCATGTTAAAGCTTTTACTATTTCTTCCCATTAGACTCTCGGTCCTGTCAGCCATCACATCTGTACAGCAACGTCTCAAGCTTTACTCCAAAGTCCCTCCAAATGGCCTTGTCATCTACTGCGGTACCATCGTCACAGACGACGGCAAAGAAAAGAAAGTCAACATTGATTTTGAGCCCTTCCGACCCATTAACACCTCACTGTACCTTTGCGATAATAAATTCCACACAGAGGTGAGTGATACGTGAGCCTATAACAGAAGTGTAGGATAATGCCTGAGGTGCGCGTCATTCGTGGGTAGGAATGGCCCGGGGGCAAAGCCCAAGGGCCATTTGTATCCCATGTATGGCGCATACACCTAAGGCATTATGCGACTGAACCTCCACCTGTGATGTCTTGCTATATTGTTCCATTGCTCCATTATTTCGAATGAATGGCACGATATTGTTTGAATGTAGCCATCGCGCCATTCGTTCGAAATAATGGAGCAATGGAACAATAGCATGACATCACAGGTGGAGGTTAATGGAGGAAGAAATCATAATAAATCTAAGACCATTGCCACCCCTAACCCATCAAAATTCAACTGCATGTTTTGTCTGACTCCGTTGGACTGAGGACTGTACTAGTATACCAAGCATTCCTCCATCAGAGTCCAACAGTTTGGGTGAGTGACAGAATGGTGTTGGACTGAGGACTGCAGTAGTAAAATGATTTACATGGGGTCAGTCAGGCATACCACCATAGTCAAAGCCTGACAGTTTGGGTGTCATTTTACCATATGGTGCCATCTTAGAATTGAAAACTACAATTTGAAATTCATTTATTGTTTTTACTCAATACTCAACAGGCACTTACAGCATTGCTGGCCGATGACAACAAATTTGGTTTCATCGTGATGGACGGTAATGGCGCCCTCTTTGGCACACTGTCAGGAAACACACGAGATGTGATGCATAAGTTCTCTGTTGACTTACCAAAGAAACACGGTAAGGTTTAACTTTTCAAGTCCTACTCTATCATCAGTCAACCCATTAACAATTCACTTCCAACTTATGTGGTACTGAAACTTTGCAGCAAACGTTTCTCAAAGTGCTCATGTTGTTGATGTCAGATTTCCCTGCCGTCCACCAACATACAACCAAAGGGCATACAATCTGAACTATTTCTTAGTATAAATGTTGAAGTGTCATGGTATGCCCTGAGTTTTCTCTTAATGTTTTCCATGAGTCCACATTTCATTTTATATGGATGCTTTTCAACACTGAACTAGCAACATGACCACTTGTAATCAGTGTTCTCACAAAACCGAGTTTCTGGTCATATCTTCCCCTCACTTCAGACACAAAGTACAAATACAGGACATACAGGTTGGCGATGCTCATGTTCAACCAAGCTCAGATGCCCGCAACCTCGGCGTGCTTTTTGACCAAAGTATGGACTTCAAGAAGCACGTCTCTAATACCTGTCGGACCTCATACATGTACCTCAGGCGTATAGCAGCAATTCGGCACTTGCTCACAACTAATGCAGCAGAACAGCTTATTCATGCTTTCATCACTAGTAGGCTTGACTTCTGCAATAGTCTCCTGGCTGGGCTTCCTCAAAACACACTTCATCGCCTACAATCTGTCCAAAATGCCGCAGCTAGATTACTGACAGGTACCAAAATATCTTCACACATCTCTCCCATTCTACATAATCTCCACTGGTTACCCATTCATTTCAGAATTCAATATAAGATCATCCTTCTGACATTCAAGGCTCTCCATGGACTAGCCCCTACCTACCTACAGAGCATGCTTCAGTCCCGTAGTGTCAGGCCGGGTCTGAGGTCATCGGGCAGCATGCTCTATGTTCCTCTGACCCGTTTATCCAGCTATGGGGATAGGGCCTTTAGTAACATTTCACCCCGCCTCTGGAACTCTCTGCCTCAACATCTCAAGGACACACATGACATCTCACGATTCCAACTATCTCTCAAAACCCATCTCTTCAGATTAGCCTTTAAACATATCGAGTGAAATTTTCTTCTTGTTCTTGACCAGCGCCTTTGAATGTCACACAGATAAAGTGCGCTTTAAAAATGCTGTATTATTATTATTATTATTATTCTCCACAGACTTTTTTGGGGGGAGGGCGGCATGACATAATCAAAATGGCGCCCACGATATGACGTCATCAAAATGGCGCCCGTTGGTATATGATGTCATCGGACGTGAAAGCAAAAACCATTTGAGATATTCCTTTTCCTAAAAATAATGTTATTAACCCCCGACACTATCTAAGGAGAATGATTGACATCCATTTCGGTCGGAACAACCTTATTGTAAAACTAAATCAATCTACAATTTGTTATACATTTTGCTTTGTGCGCCAGGCCAAAAACATACACAAGGGATATGCCGCACAGTGTGGGGTTTAAGAAAGCTGGAGATGCGTTGTAAAAAAACGTTTTAAAAATGAACGATCGCAATTCCAGGCATGGCTCGTCGGCTACTCGTTTGATCGTATTAAGTGCAGGCTAAAAATAGTCTGTTTGTCATCTTTGGGGCAGGGCGGCCAATTCTTTGGCAGGGCGGCCTTAAACTTTGGGAGGGCGGCCCGTGTGGAGAACACTGGTAATGAATTTTGACTGGTGGTCCTTAGGAGATCCAGTTTATGTACCCGCCCACCATTCAGATTTAAGGAGAATCGTCTCAAGTTTTAAGTTAGACATCCCTGAAAATAATAAAACAATCCGATTTCTTAAAACGGAAAGGGGAGGGGGGGAGGGTGAAGAGGGCACTACTTCACCAACAGTTGGAGAAAAATTAACAAAAGAGGGCGCTATTTACTTTTTATTTTTTACCAATGACATGAACGACGTTCGATAGAGAATTTCTCTTTTTGAGATAAAGTCATTACACGATTTGTTAAGTAAGATAGGTAAAGCAACCCCCAACACAGCTACAGAATTTGCAAATAATACATGCAACAATTTCTATTTGTATTGAAATCAAGAATGGTAAATAACTTTGCTTTTTGCAAGGTCTATTGATATGTCTTTTGAATTGACTAAAGGTGTTCCAAAGACAATGTTGCCTGTAAGTATCTTTTTTTCACTGTATTCTGTCATCTTTTCTTTCATCTGTAGGTCGTGGAGGTCAGTCAGCCCTGCGTTTTGCCCGTCTCCGTATGGAGAAGAGACATAACTATGTTCGCAAGGTTGCTGAGGTCGCAGTGCAATTATACATCAGTAATGACAAACCCAACATTGCAGGATTGATCCTGGCGGGGTCTGCTGATTTTAAAACTGAACTTAGTCAATCAGATATGTTTGATCCGGTAAGCTCCCTTCAGTTTAGTCAAGAACTCCCATTTCTTTATTATACTGGTGCTGTGAATGCATTTCTTTAGAATTTCAAGCTGACCATTTTTAGTGAGTTTCTTGGGTAGCGCTTAAATCCATCACGCAATGATGCTCATGGAACATAAGCATTATTACCCAGCAAACTGGACCATTTGTTACATTCCTTGCTCCTTATGGAGTATACAGCCTGTGCTGCCAAGTATAAAGCCTGTCAAACTAGATCAATCACAAGAACCATCTCTGCCCTGAAGAAAAGAAGTAGACTCTTCCCATGAAATACGTAAATTCGGCAATGACATTAATGGATAGCAAAATTAGGGAACTTCGCACCCTATTGTAAGGGGCTGATGGTGGCGTGATGCATACACATTTGTGCGTCTCTATGGCGTTTGCCAACCGATAGTGTCTGTACGCATGAGTGAATGTAATTATATTATTTCACGGGAAAGGCTAATTAATGTCAATTGTCTTGCTCAAGGGTACAGTTGTCATGACCGGGATTCAAACCCACACACTGATGACTAAGCCACCAGAACTTGAGTCATTCTGTTCGTACTCGCAAAGAGATTTCAAACATGGTGTATACAACAAATTTCCCGCCTTTTGGACCAATTTCTGTTGACTCATCAAAGACGTGAGAGATTTAACATGATTCCAGAATTTGTTACATCTTGGTTAAGGAGGGTTTGTACAACATTGGCAAGATTGAAAATATAAATGTTCTCAGATTTGCACATAACTAACATGGTATAAAGATGGTCATGGTGGAAAACTTTCCTTGAAATAGTTTTGCTTTAAATGCCATAGTTTTAGGAAATCCGATGTTTGAAAAAAAGTTAAAACATATAATGGGGTTTTTCAGTTTTCTCATGACTTCGAAGACCGATTGAGCTTAAACTTTCACAGGTTTGTTATTTCATGTATATTTTTGGTCTGTCCAGTGTAGATACAGGTCTTTGGCAATAACCAATGTTGAACACACACCCTTTACAGACCAATTTGCTTTCCACTCTGCTTTTCAAGTCTGACCTCATGGAGAAAAAGAACAGGATTCTAATCAGCCTCTCATCACCAGGCAAGCTTGATAGTATGGTGTGAAGTCATCAGCTCTAGCATGCTAGATGGCATGGGTTCGAATCCCCTCCAACAATTCTGGTACTTATCACCTGTCTGGGTTTTTGATTTCACAGAGGCTACAGGCCAAAATCTTGAAGCTAGTAGATGTCTCCTATGGAGGTGAGAATGGTTTCAACCAGGCTATTGAGCTGTCAGCAGAGGTGCTGGGAAATGTTAAGTTTATTCAAGAGAAGAAACTCATTGGTAAGTAAATAGTGAGGGTTTGAGGAAGCTTATCATTTTAAACAACTTTTATTAAAACCTCAATTATTATTTTGTTCATTCAACATTTTAAAACTGTCTGTGGACACTTAAAGGTTAGGACATAGATTTGTTTTTGTCAACGTAATGCTGATTTAATTCGGTTTCACACCTTTATGTTACGAAGATTCGCACACCTGAAAGTAATTGGTCTTTTTATTATTTTTGTTTTGCTTCAGGTAAATATTTTGATGAGATCTCTCAAGACACAGGGAAGTATTGCTTTGGTGTTGTGGACACACTCAAGGCTCTTGAGATGGGAGCAGTGGAAATCTTAATCGTCTGGGAGAACCTTGAGATTATGAGATACCTCCTGAAGAACCACTCTGCTGATGGTATGTAACTCTTCCACATCTATTGACCCAATTCATTTGACCATGTCTTCAATTCATCACCACGTTATATAATGGTTGTGCCATTGTGGGAGTCACTTTCCGTGTGTATAAATTATGAAAGTTATTAACACCTGAACAAGTTTTGAGATGTGCCCCCTTTCTTGGGTTGATAAAAAACAGACAGTGCAATCTCCATTAAGTATTAGATGATGTTCTCTTCCACTGAGCTGCGTATAAACCATGCCTGCAGGAAGTCCAGGCTCTGTGGCTCTCTTGCAGCCATGTGATATCACAGAACACATGATCTATATCTTCCTTGAAATGCATGCAGTTTTCTAATTTGTTTTCCTGATTGATTTTTAATGTTTATATTTTTGTTTTGTGAACAGAGGAGAAGGTTCTGCATCTTACAACTGAACAAGAGAGAGACAGAACGTACTTTATGGATAAAGATGTAAGTTAGTCAGGTAGACTGATTACAGACAGGTCTCCTGTTTTTATCTGTAAGGGTAAAGACAGACACTGGTCAACAAACCCAATGATTTCATTGAACATACAAGGACACATTATGAGTGTATGTGTGTACACAACACAGTATTATGGCATGCAAGGTCAAAGGTCCATCTGGCAGGCAATTAGCAGGTTGTAAAGGCTGATACCTGTGGTTATTTACAAGCCTCAAAGTGTGCATAAGATTTTCCGGCTAGAGTGATCACTCCATTGTTAAAATCCAAGCCAAATGATAACAAAACCTACATACAAGAGATCGATCAAATATCCCCCCCCCCCTTTATTCTTTCTTGTTTTCTTATGGGAAAAAAATACACAAACAACTTTTTATCTAGTTTAGGTAAAGTCAAAACTAATATTACAAAGGCTTGTGTCATGAGAAAAAATACTTCATTAGACTTTACATGAGTTTACAATTTTTTGGAACATCTACAGTTACAAGATGCCCATTGTTTGTGTCTGTCCATTGTTTGTCCTTTGTTTGGTTGTTTGTTTTAGTGTTTGTTGTTTCTTCTTTGTAAACATGCCAGACTTTTCTTTTGTTCATTGGTGGCTTGACTGTGGATCTCCATATTTCACTTAATATTCTCTTATCTCTGTCTCAATGCATGTGTTTGTTACTGGGACCATTGCCGACAAGCTCTGCTTTTAAAATGAATCCCTCTACAGTCACATTTGTTTTGCATCAAATTATTCAAATCAAATTTGTGAAAAGTATTCTTGTATTTGATCTCTTTGATTGAAAATAAATGACCCTTGACTCTTAAACCTTGTAAATTTGGCGGAACTCAAACTGGAGTTTCCAAGTCAACCGGGAAAGAAGATGCTGTGTGAAAGAAGAATTGTTCATTTTTCTTCTGATTTTTTATTTTCTGCAGACTGGTGTCGAGCTTGAGTTAGTGGAATCACAGCCATTGCTGGAGTGGCTTGCAAACAATTACAAGACATTTGGTAAACAATCTTTTTCTCTTCTTGTCTCAAATCACAACTCGGTGTAGTCTTAATAGCAGGACTAGAACTGTCAGAATTTTTACTGTTTTCAGAAGTTTCAGGCATGATTGATATTCGTCTTGTTTTATTCTGACTTTGTTTGGCCCTCAGAATTTTTTTTTTATTAAATAGCCTGACAATTCTTTAAAAGTCGCTATTATATGTACATGGTCAGTTAAGCCCTTGTACTCAATAAAAACAGACCATCATTTTAAAGGAGCGCGATCGCGCTCCTCCGCGCTCCTTAATGTTTTCCAAGGAGAGCAAAAAAAAGTGCTCCTTACAAATTTAACAAGAGTATGTTTTTTCAGCCGCTTGAATCTCGGAGTTGGCAGTGGCAACATCTAAAGAGTGCACGCTTTTTCTTTCCCCCCCCCCCCCCGTTAATTTTACCTTTATTTCACCGTTCGTAAATAAATTGCGGCCCAGCGGCGGCCGCACCACCATGCGGTGATTTATTTCTTCCATGTGCGTCGTGTATTGTATGCAGCTAGATATTAGACTTCTCTCATTCCCCGCTTCATTCGCGGTACAGTTTGACCGTAGTACATGTACATAATGTTTACTGCTGCAGCAAAGGAACATGTGTGGAGACATTGAAAAGTCTACTGACAACAACACAACGCACGGTGTGTTGTGTGGATACCCGCGAAACGTTAGACCTTTTTCACCAGTCGTCACTACCCGCGTTCATAGGCAAAAGCGCCAGTTCTTCGATTCGTTTAATGTGTTTTACGGCTGGAGATATTTTTACGCATTGTTGAACTATGACCTGGAAGAAACTTCGAGATAATTCATGCAATGGCAATGAGAGTGTGCGTCACACACGTGTGAGAGGATCGTCGACGACATTTGAGTTGACGTCTTACATTATTTTTCCAAAATGATTTGGTTTGCGATCTTCGAGAATGTGTTTCAAGAACAATTTTCAATGTCCAAAAGGCAACACTTAACCCAATGATTCACTAACACAGGTAACACATAGGGCCTTAATATTCCTTGTGAGCAGCTTTTTAATTTTTTCAATGATTTGTGGCAGACAAATCTGCTAGTATGTGCAATGTACTAATTTGTTTCTTCTTCTAGATTCGTAACCAACCCATATCGTGTTTTTTTTATTTGTTTTATACAAGTTTGCTGTGATTTTGATGTTTTTAATATTGTAAATTATCATGCAATTTGGCCTTCGGGTCACAATGTGATAATGTGAATAAAATATACCATATATATAAAGACCCCAAACATCAAAATTTCTTTTAACAAAAACCATTGAAAACGTCATGACTGCTCCGTTCATATTTTCGTGGATTATTTCGGAAGATCATTATGATTGTATTTTTTTGTTTTTTTAGACACTATACGTCTGATTTCATCTTTTGTAAAAGTATTTTCCTCCTATTTACTCGTCCCCGGTCCCATCTATGGTCCCAATAACGCCCGAGGGGTTCACAGAGTGCGGCGCTGACGCACGAGTCAACTTGCCCAAATTCCGGACACCACAAATTCGGGCCTTGCCCAAAATCCGGACAAAATTTTTAGCGTTAGATTTTTCCGGATTTTTTGTGATCGCCTAGCCTATTCTCATGCACATGCGCAGTAATTTTAAATCGCTCTCCTTAATTCACTTTCTTGATTTAAGGAGAGCAATTTACAGCTCTCCTCGGATTTATTAAAATGAAGGCCTGTAAAAAGTACTTGCACTCTATTGATCATACTTCAACTTCAAATTTTCTTAAAAGAGACAGGAAAGACAAATTCCTTGTTTTGACAAAACCTTTGGATTTCTATTTAAGATGAAGTAGATAGTCTGTAAATTTCTAAAATCTAACAGCTGGTATATTTCGGGGGGATACCGTTTTAAGTTTTCAGGGCTTTTCATTTGTGTAACATCACATCCGTGTAAGAGTTTTTCCCCTTAAAATAAAACTCAAATAACCTTCATGGAGGTGTAAAACAAGAACAATCATTTTCAGCAGGTGGTTGCAATTAGCCATCCATACCTACAGGCTTACTCTGGTACAAAAGAACATGACTTTGCCAATTTGTTTACAATTCATGGAAAGGTGTTTGACAAAACACCTTTTCAGAATGAAAAATTTATCTCCAGCTCCAGTTCTTAAAAAGATTATGAATCATTGTTTCTTAACCAGAAATGTTAAGGAATAACTGAGAGGCTTTTGGGATATGAACTTAACTGTGTTTTTTGTTTTTCAGGTTCCACCCTTGAAATCATCACAGACAGGTCACAAGAAGGGTCACAATTCTGTAAGGGATTCGGTGGAATCGGAGGTATCCTCCGTTACAGGGTGGACTTCCAACAGATGGAATTGGACGATAACGATTTCAACGATTTTGATGACTATTAAAGGAAAAAAGATATTGTTCACATACTGAGGTCAGATTAAGTCAACTTTGAGGGATGATTAGTCAAGGGATTAGTTGGTATAGCTACTTTGGATTGTACCTGAATTGCGAAGGGATTAGCAGAGGATTTGCTTGATCTTGGGCAGCATCTTTTAGTGAACACTAAAACTGCATTGGCCAATGTGTGATACTGTTAAATATGTACCTATTTTAAGAAAGTCACTTGGGTGTAAATTTGAACCATTAAAATAAACCACAATGCACTGAGACATCTTCCCTGCCATGTGTCCGGATGATGCTACTTACTAAAACAACAAACGCAGTGTATATCAAAAGGTCAAACCCCAATCATTTAGTGGGGGAAAACAGTTTTTTTTAATTGTTTAATACTAAGGGCAGAAAACAAGTGTACAGCCTTCTTACAAATTCAGACAACTATTAATACCTCATACCTTACTTATCAAATTGTCACGCCACCCTTAATAATCTATTACCAAATTAACCTTGTAATGTTATACAAATTATTCTGAGATTTGCGGTTACATACTTGAAAATAATCACTCTATAAGTTGTGGTGCTTCTGGAAGGGACGTTGGTGATTGTCTTCACAGGCGAGCAACTTTTCAGCAGATTGGCTGATTACCTTGTTTTGGGGTTTCTCAGCTGTGAAATTGAGAAACAGAGTACAGTACAAAGTCTTGCTGTGCCTGGCTTTTTCCCTGTCTTTTGCATGCCTGTCTTCAGGAGAAAGCTGGACTCTGATGCTGCAGTCTGTTGAAGACATACTGATCGAAATGTCCAGTTGTTACACCACTGGTTTTTTTTTAAGAACCACTACAACTCATTCAGAGATTTGTTCATGTACATGGTGTAAACACAAACCTTGATAAGTAACACCACCATGCAAAGGTTCAAATCCTACTTAGAATATAATCAAAAAGTAGAATTAGCTGTTACCAACCAAAAGGACCTATGGTATAAATGCAAAAAAAAAAATTAATGGCCTGACATTCGACACTAGCAGAGTCTTTCTCTACTAGCAGAGTCTTACTCGAGAAAGACTCTACTAGGGTCGAAATGTCAGGCTGTTAACTATTTTTTAGAATGTTAATCATTCCCCCCCCCCCCCCCCCCCTCTCTTTTCGAAATTGAAATCTGAGAAGAAATATAATTTTTATAATCTTTGACGTATAGAGCCAGTGCATTCTGTTGCTGGGATTTTTTATATTCCTTCTAAAGTAACACTTTTTGAATTGTAAAGTTGGATTTAGGTTTCTGATTTGAATATCCACTGTCAAGAATTGGTACAGTGATTTGATGCATCATATGGTGGGAACCAGTGACAGAGGTGGGAACTGGTATAAAGATCAACTGGAACGGAATTTTCTAAAGAGAAGTAATTCAGTTTATATTCTGGTTCCATTTTCTAACTTGTGTCTTGCTCTGTCAAAATTGAGCTCAACATAGGCTTGCCTTCCTTTTCCCTTGTCCTTTCTATTTGGCGTAAAGGTAAACTGGCCATGAACCAAAGATATGTTTAATGTAGTTTTTTTTTTTTTTCATTATTTCTACACTTTGGCCAATGTTCGTTAGATTTTGAAGCTTGTTTTAATATCTGGATGAGAAGATATGATTATTGAATTTTCACAATGACAAATAATTTTCAGATATAGGGTACCTAGTTCTTTGGGAACTCAAGCAAGTAGTGACTGATTGAAGGTTGCAAACACTGAGTTAAATTTTAGTTTGTCTATCACTCATGTGGTGATAACACTCGATGCTTCTGGCGAGTTTCAAACCCGAACCCTCCTGAAGCCTTCCTCTAACTTGAATCTGCTGTTCATTTATTTGTATGGCTTAACATGAGAAACAAAAAGGATATTGTTGTGTTTGTGTCATTTTAAACCTAGAATCGTTTCTTTGGTTATTCAATGTAACAGCAAAGCAATAGCATTCCAAGTGGCTGCGGCTGGTTCACCACACTAATGTTTATTGAAGCATTGGCTGCCATTAGGAACAGCCACCGGCTGTGGCTACTTCATCACTTTAACATTCATTGAAGCCTAGGCTGCCCTTAGCAACAGCCACATCCGCCAATGCAGACACAGCCTAACTTCACTCTTGGTTTGCTGACGACCATTGTACAGCCATCATCTTTGCGGTCAATATAATCATGATGACTTATCATTATGCAAAACAGGTACCTGACTGTGATTCTTATGGGAGAAAAATAAGTTGGTTGTTCACTGGACAGTAACAATTACCCTAAAAAGATAAAAGTTATTTGGAAATTTCAGTGGTGGGTTGCCATATTCACTTGTATCCATTGTTATACTGTGAATTGTGGCATTAAATATCTTGTGTGGTGGTTCACTGTTCATGTAGATTTAATTCAATAAAGGAAAACTGGTAAGAAAGTATTTTATATATCAAGAGAGTTAATTATGTCATGCTACAACTTGATGATCCTTCAACGTTAATTGAGAAAGGCCCAACTAAGGATGGGCCCAACTTAGGATGTGCCCAACTTGGAATGGGCCAAACTGTTGATTGGAAAGTTATTCAAGTTTGGAGATGACACTAACATTTGTACATAGAAGTCATAATGTCTACTGAACAGAGAATGACATTCTTATTGTTTTAAAAACTAATAATTTGTTTCTTTTCTTTAAGCTACTGAAATTTGTTGTAACATGTAAACAACAATATAGATTCAACAAGGAAAAACAAAAGATAGATTGACATCAACAAAATCAAATAAAGGTGTGCTGTTTATGCAATTTATTTGTAAGGACTGATGTTCAGTTCAAGGTTGATTAAAAAATAAATATTAGCATGGGAGACAGTCGGAACTTGTATCTTAACAAGGTTTTAATTTGATTTTGTTGCCTACAAAATGTATGTGCTAAACAAGAATTAGCAGAACACCAGTTACAAACAGTTGGCATCCCATGACGTGTTAACTTGTATCTATTTCTGCTGAGCAAGACTTTGTTTATAGACCCCCTTGCTTTGATGTCACAAGCCCAAATAGGGCCCTCACGGAGGTCAATGAAGACCTATCGTTGGCTGAGAGTTATGCGCATCGCAGCGCGTACATGCTTCCATGATCCAGGGTTGGACTTCAGGAAAGGTGGCCAATGCAAGAGGTGTATTGTAAGCACATTTGTGTCATCAGCAGCTCTTAAAAGTTGATCCCACATATCCAGAATTGTTTTCCCTGCAATCAGTGTTTAGATTTTGATGTGAATTATCGTCCTATTTTTAAAATGATGTAACCAGGACTGATTTGGAACACGTTTTAAACTAATGCATCGCATAATATTGACCACGATTAAAGATATTAAGCGATAACATCTTATATTTCATTGCAAATGAGTTTCAATTTCTCACATATTTTTTTAACTTTGATTGATACCAGCTTGAGATGCCAAGTTTAGTATTTTATAAGCAAGAATGGTTTAGCAGCCAAAGTATCACTTTGTGCTTAGCAATTTGGTGAAACAGTCCTGAGTTTTCAAGAGTACAAGACATAAATTAAAACCAGCCTGATGTTGTTCAGTCGGAAGGTATAACAATCATCCATAGGGGATGTAGCCATCATTAAAGGAAAAAATATGAAATGTGCACAAGTTGGTTCCATCATAAACAAATTAATAATGGCAAGACAAGTGTAGAATCATCCATTATTGTCCATTTTGTGCTTAACTTTATTTAAAGGCTTCCACAAGGCTTATTAAAAACATTACATTGTAATGATGGATTGTATTTATTTTATATCAATATTTGATGTCGTCTGCCATTGAGTTCATTTTACCTTTCTTTTGCTGACAAAGATTTTCTGTTTGTTTAAGTTTCACCCGCATATTATGGACTTATTATTGGTTAATAATATGCACAACCGTATCTTTCGTGTTGTTATAAACTTTAATTAGGTTGAGTTGATCAGTTTCTCTATGGATGGATGTGTATTAATTATATTAAAACAACTTGAAGATCATGAAACTTTTAAAAAAAGTATCAACACATTGTCTGTGTGGTTTTCTTTTTAGTCAATTTCACTTGCCCTTGCATGCTCCAAACAACAGCCTGTTTTGCTGCTGCTGTTGATGGCACCTCTTCGTTTAATAGGGAAGTGTGAAGATTCGTTATCACAATTTAATAACGCATTACATTAATTCGCTGCATGGGGATCTCCTTCAGACCATACGTAGTAGCCTACGTCACGAGGTGATGCATAAATCCTTATTATTAGCGAATCTTCAAAACCCGCGTTGAAGATCATTAAAATTACAAATGTTTGTTGACCGGGATTGTGTTCCAGCGGCGGCACTGTTGCGGCCCGACCCGACAGCTGACGTGATTTTTCTCTAGGGGAAGTGATAGCCTGTTGTGGTAAATATTTTACTTGACTCCATCTTCGGCTATAAAATGCGGTTCCTGTGTAATTGGCAGATCTCTTATAGACGTGTTTCAACCGAATTGAATTGAAATTTTAATACTATTGAACATAAATAGTCCGTTGTGGTGGTAGTTGATGTGTCCGCCCGGTGGCGAAATTTTTTTTCCCCAGCGCGGTAAAGGCCATGCTGTGCAGGTGCTAGTTGAATTATTGTAATGAAGCTTGGCACGGACGGATCCCAGTGAGATAATTATATGCGCAGAATGGCCTTTACCGCGCTGGGGAAAAAAATTTCGCTGCCCGGTGATCGTTTTCGGCTGGACTTGTTCTCCAGTGATCGGGTAAGAACAATGTGTCCGGGTTCACTGTTGTCCCGCGTTCGATTGGACCGTATCACCTCTCTGTTCCGTGTCGGGTATGTGACGGATATCAACCCGGACTGGACCCACTGTAATACTGACATTTACTTCACAATAAACAATGTCAGGCTCACCAAATCAAGAAACTACAAGTTATTTAAATTTATTCACAATATATGTATTTATTATTGCGTGTCGTGGCCGAGCAGTTAAGAGCACCGAACTCAAGCTCATGGTGTTTATGTTCAGCAGAGTGTGGGTTCGAGTCCCGGTCGTGACACTTGTGTCCCTGAGCAAGACATTTAACTGTAATTGCTTCTCTCCACCCAGGGGGCCCAAATGGGTACCTGTGAGGGCAGAGATGGTTCTTGTGATTGATTTAGCCTATAGTAGCGCATATATTGCAGCACAGGCTGTATACTGAGAAGGGAGCTGAGATGGTTTAAGGAATGAAATAAATGGCCCAGTGACCAGGGGTAATAATGTTCGAAGCGCTTTGAGACGCCCTTGGGTGTGATAAAGCGCGATATTATTATTATTATTATTTACTACATTTTCTGCATATTAAACAAAAGATTAAGCAGTTTTTGTAAGGATTTGTAGACGTAGTATGGTTTATATTCTCATACATAAAATAGAAAGTTAAAAACACGTACCAAAAGTGAACTCAAAGCTGAACCAAATAATTGGTTTGGTGTGGTTGATTTTATACAAACTATGAGGAAACCTATCAATAGAAAAGTGGATAAAAATCAAGAAGGCACATTGTCAAGAAGGGCCATAGCGCCCCCAATATAAAAATCCGCACGACCTGCTGAGGGCGTGCTGTGCATACACAGAAACTAATACATCCGTATAAAGTATTATTACAATTGATTGTCTTTTGGTATGTTGGTTACTGAGGGGAGGAGTGTATTCATTATTATAGGGGGCGGGGCGCTTCACACCATCCAAAAAGTAATTTACTAACAAAAACGAAAATGTATGTAACATAAAATGTCATGCCAAAGTGAACCAAAATCTGTATTAATTACTGTTTGACACTTATTTTAGCGCCATTAATTGTCACCATACCCGAGTAAGTTTATTCATGTTTTTTGTATATAAAGAGAACACAATGAATTATGCAGAAGATCATTCATCCCACACCCAGCAGCAGCCGCATCGTACGGCTTCTAGACTTGATTTCAAGTCTGAGATCGCGGTTATTTCTCTGCATCAGCCACACAAAATCCCCCCGCAGATTGGCTATCACGCGCTCTAACTCGCAATCGTAGGTTAAAGACAGAGGTTAATCCACAAGAGGGCGCTATTTCAGGCAATAATGTATTGGCTATCAGGTAGACTAAAAACCACGAGCACAGACTTGGAACCAAGTCTATACGGCTTCAGATGCTTGTGCTAAAACACGTCAAATCATTGGACAACAATTCTGACGTCATTTTAAAAAGAGACACAACCACTTTGTAGTAGGGGTGGTCAATTGAAACTTAATATAATTACCTCTTCATTTTACATTTTGAACCTTATCTAAAAGCATTTATTTTGTAAGTTGAGCAATAGATGATGCTTGAAAGTATATTTATTGTAGTTTATTTACATTTTAATTAATGATATATTGGATCTGTAGATGTTTTTATAGAACGTAACACTGTGAAAGTGTTGACATTTGCATGTAGCCCAGCATGGGATGTCCATTCATACGTATCTCATCATAAACACTCATACCAAGCTCAAGTGCAGCTAGCAAGCCGAAAAACTGTATACAGCGAACGTATAACTTGCCACTTGCCGCTCGGATATCGTGCGTGGAAGTTGTAGAGTGAAAATGGCTGGATCTTGCAAAGTTGAGGTAATTTCTAAATTATATAGATTTTCAAAATGTATGTATTATTTTGTCTTTAATTTTAGTTGTCGTGTGACTTCTGTAATAGAAACGTTGCTTGCAGATTATATTGCAGTTCATGACGAGTATCCATGTCAACGAGCGAGAGCAGTTCAAAATACTGGAGATTGCTTTTTGCTAGTTTACACTGGTCACTACACAGGTGACAGTAGTTCATATTGTGGCACAGTTACTTTGCTTTTTGAGCTAATCTAGTTCCAAAATGGCTGGATATTTCTTCAGTTTGACTTTCTACCTCCATGGTTTGACAGCCTTCCGTATCTGTGTTGCGTGTAGTTGTTTTGGGGAGGTTGATTCAATGAAATTTCTTTTTACAAATCATGTAATGTTCTTTCTCCAATAAAATTAAGATGAAATTCTTTGGACTGTAGGCCCTACTTTTTTTGGGGGGGGGTGGGGGTGTAATGGTTGGTTTGGCCATTACTTAGTATAGAGCAGGCCTAGACTATGGGTGGAGCACAGAAAGTGATCACCTTGGGTTTGATAGGTCAATTTTGGGTGGAAACTGTTCTTAAAATTAAATGTTGATGTGACGAAAACATTTATACGTTTTTTGCAACTTGCACCTTTCATTCACTCGGGCATGGCCAGTGCAAAGAAAGGGCTTTTAAGTTTTATGCCATGTGTCTACTCTATACATTCTGCTGAAAATTTTGCACTTCAAACGGTAAGGTACTCCCCAAGAAAAGGTGATTTATTTTGCCCCATTCGCCAACTGACATTTGAATGTATTATTAATTATGATTGTTTACAAAAAACAAGACACTTTGATTCTATAATTTTTAATATAATTTATTAAAGGGAATTGAAATTTGTTCTGTTTGAAATTCTTTCAAGTACCTTTCGTATGGTAATGCACATGTACTGTCAATTCTACAGTTTTGGTAAAAGCTAGTTGCTAAAATGTGTGTGTTTATCGATGGAGGTAGAAACCTCCATGGTTTATCTACCTACCTGTAAACTGAATTTTCTTAGTGTAAATAGTATGTGACTTTTTTCTCAGTATTTTTACCTGCTATATATATAGGAGTATAATAAACTGGAATAGAATTGAATTGAATTAAAAACATTTCTCGAACATTTTCTACTACAACTGAACATAACCCCCCCCCCCAAAAAAAACCCCCAAAACAATTATTGTCCTCACAATTTGTTTGAATAGTGATTTTCAAACTGATTTCTGCCATTTTTTAAAAAGCTCCATACATTTACTGACACAAGTTTTCTGTAAAAAGTAGGATCATTCATCCCAACTTTATTTAGATTGCTAATTTTTTACGTCTTCTGGTAAGCCTATATCTCCAGATTTTAATAAACTAAAAACATTATACAAAGTTAATAAGCATTATTGAACACTGCATGTATAAATTCAAAACTCAGAGATTAATTGACTGTAGTTGATTAAATATCAACTAAATTATTGTTGATTTCTGAGAATCATCAAGATCATGTGGTGTGATCATGTAGGATGTGATAATAATTTATGATGCATAGATTGTGGTCTATTGAGTGAGAATTGGATGTTTCAGTTAACCTATGAATGAGTGATGAATATTGCAAGTCCTGCAACGTGGCCTGACTTGTGCAATGCTAGCATACTCAATGTCTAGGCTAAGCCCTTTGTGGATCCTTTAGTATACATGGATACCCCACAGTGCTGCGACATGAGACCTGAGACTGCTTGGTCATGGAATGGTATGGACAACAAGCACAAGACAACATTTCATACCCAATCCAGCTACACATTGAGCATGCTTGAATGGGTTTCAGTATGTGAACTGTACATGTTCATGATGTTTTACAATGTGCACTACATCATGTACATCATAGCATAGAGCAAGGACCATAGGTACTATACATGTACTCGTGCATGTATGTACTGGCGAATTGTACAGTGTGGTACATTCATAGAGAAAGTGCTTTATTGGATTGATCAATGTTTATTGCCTTTTTCTTAGAACTTCTTTTAGAAGTTGTTTAGCTGTTTACTCTTGTTACAGTCCTTGCTCTTTGGTTATACTGACAACTACCACTTAGGTAGATGACATCGTCAAAGGAACACAGATCCAACATTTACAAAAAATGTATAGTCCTTCACCCAGACAGAGATACATCAAACAGTCCTGTAGTAGTTCATACGGTAGTAAGGTATAATAATGTACACAAAATAATGTATAAATAACACGTCCACCATCTTTGGAAGAATTTGTGTACAGTGTACTCATGAGGCTGCACATGCTTCCAAATCCATAATTAACTGCATTGAATAACATTGCATTTATATACAGTATTGATCCTGGCAATTTAGTTTACATTCAGAAAAAACTTAAATACAGTTGGTCCAAGATGGTTTTCTAGTTTCTATAATTTTATGCATGAACAGCCCCCTCTCGTCTTAGTCAACAAAACACATAATTTTATGCATGAACAGCCCCCTCTCGTCTTAGTCAACAAAACACATTTATTTGTCTGATATTATTATGAATGTTCTTTCAAAAAGTTTACACCATCCATTGTTACGCCAGAGTATAATTTTCCCTGAAACACAATTCCCTGCGTTGCATTTCAACTATTTATTTTTGGACTTGTTTACACTGTTGGCTGCAACATATCCTATAAACCTTGTGTTATTTGTTCAAGTTTACAACAATAACTCTTCCCACTAGTACAGCTTTCTGCCTGCCACTTGGTGGATCATTGGCCTTCATAATTGCCAACACACCCACCGAGAGGGTCCGTGGCTCACTACACATGTGCTAAAATCCACAATAGTCCAGGTCATGTTGCTGTTTTTAGGATTTCCAACAGGGTAGACGGATTAAAGGGTCACACCACTCACTCTTGGGTGATGAAGTTTGTGGCCAAAACTAACTGCTTCAGGGTGGGACTAAGAGCAGTGAATACCTTTGTACTTTACCTTGTTGTGATTTCTGTGTGGATACAAAAAAAACCAAAAAAAACCCAAAAGACCGCTTATTAAAAATATACAAATAAAATCAGTAGTTGTATAGTAAACTTTCACACAGAGTTCCTTTGTGCCTCAAAAAGTAAAACTTCTTTAAAGTTCCAACAAGTAAATCTGCCACAATATTTTGACTGTTAAGAATAATAACTTAAATTCTAGGGAGGGTAATGTGTTAAACCCATCGTAAAAACTCGTTTAAACTCGTTTAAACTATGACATTCAAATTAAAAGCTCAGTATAGTCTGTAGGAAAATAGTAGTGAACCCCTGATGCTAGTCTCTTTAAGTACATGTACACATTTCTGTAGTGAAATTTGCTGAACAAAATGTTGTCATCAAGCATTTTTAGTTAGGAATTGTTGTATATTCCCCATATTTTGTGTTTTCAGTTTTTCTGCCATGAATCATTGTTAATGTTTATTTTCCAAGCAAAGTAATGACATTACAGCATTCAGGCCTACAGTATTATGAATATCCTGTGTAAAACGGTGTATAAAATATAAACAAAAGTATGTTTGCAAATGTTGAGTATGGTTTTAAAGAGGTATGCCAGTTTGTGTTGGATTATTAAACAATAGTAAACATACTGTCATTGTCAAGTAGGCCTACATGTGTACATTAACATTTTGCTGCAAATGTTGTGTATCAACAGCTGTATCATATAAACACTGATTCTCAGTAAGATTATTCTGTCCTTCAAGCCTCACTATGATTATTAGATTTGAAAGGAATTGTTTTAAACAAGATGGCTGATCCATAAGCATTGGCTTTTCACTGTTGATGGTTCATGCTGTCCATGCTGTGTGGGACATAGAGTAAAGCATTGTACATACACTGGCATAGTACATACACATGTATATTGAGGCCCCAATGTTTGTGTCTGTTGGGTCATGGGTCCTTTTTATGCAAAATGTCCCTCTGGACTGCAACTGCAAGCCCAAGTTCAGTTTGCAGTGTGTAGGTCTAATTGTAAATCAGCATCCAGGGCTATCGTTTTCTACCTTGTTATAATATGGTAAGATTGATACGTATACAATGTATGTAAATTTTGCTTTAATGAACACTATGCAATGCTACATGAGCGTATACCACGATACATATAGGGTGGTTTCTTTTAGTGCCAATGACGTCTTTCTGTTATCATGTTGTCAGTTGGTAATATTCTACTGGTTAGTCAAAATCGAATATTGCAATTTTGTAAAGGTTAATACACTGTACTTCGGGTTGGTCCAACTGAGATCTCATCAAGTCAAGTAGCATCTCTTAGAATAAATGTACAATGTGTAGATTCTTGCTGCTGTTCTACTAATCGTGCAGTAGTGTACATATTACACTCCTTGTATTTTAGCTATGATTTGCCTTTCCCCTTTTTGTCTTGTAGAATACTGCTTTGTTTTGTTTGTTGTTGTTGTTGTTGCTATTTTCTAATGAGTTTTTAACTGATTTTATGTATATTTAGACGCAATTCAATCTCTGATTGTGATGTCTTTTTGTATTTTGAAATAATGAATAAACCATTTATCTATCTATCTATCTATCTATGAGCTGTTCTAAGACATACAAAACATCATCCTCGAGAATGGTGTTAACACAATTTTGCATTATTCAGAAAAATTGAAAAAATCTGTCATCTTTGTTCACAAGTTGAGACTGAAGTATATGTTGCAGCTGGCTACATGGCATATTCAATCATAGTCTTTTTAAACGGACTGTGAAAAGCAATTCAGTTTGTATTGTTGTCACAAATTAAAAGAAAAAAAATCTTCATACAGTGTTGTGCAGAACACAGGCCATGGAAACAGAACAAACAGCAGAGAGAGCAGGGCATGCTGCAGACTGGCAGGGACAAAGGTTTTGGGCTGTTTGTACCCATATATGTACCAAGGTGTACATGTACAGTATCTACCCTGTGGATCTAAAAATTTCATATCCCCTCCAAGCTACACACACACACTTCTCATGGCCACCTGATTATAAAATATTACATTCCATGCCTGTGAGTTTACCCTGGTTTTAGTGTTATTCAATCTTGCCAAAAGTGTCCAAGTGAACCAGGCCATAGAGATAGGAACCAAACTCCATGGAATTCTAATGTTTGCTTGCTAGTGGGTTCTGAAGTGGTGTGTACATGCCATTGTGTGCATATGTCGGGGTTTAAGTTCGTTTTCTACAATCGGGTTGGTCCAAGTGTCTCTAGAAAAACGACCCCTCCCCCTCAAAAAAAAAAAACCCATCAAAAAACAAAAACTGGGACAGCAAGCGAGAGGTTATGGATTGTTGTGAGTCTCCAGAGATTAAAGTATAAATTTCCATTTGACTTTTTCATTGTTAAAAAGAAGCTTAAAAAGAACTATTATATCCATCTTGTGTTGATATTTTGTTCAAAATTTTGTGTTTTTACTACAAGATGTTTGTACGTATCTGATGTATACGCACACTCCACTATAATTCATGTTTATAGCAGTATCCTGTTGTACTTTGTTCATCACATTATCAATTGAATCAAATATATGCACTGCCATTTTTTGCTTTCAGTCTTGTAGAATATAATTATGTTTGAAGTATGACTGTTCAAACAAACTAGGACATGGATGCCAATATTATAAATACCTTGACATTCTGCAGGTAATTTTTTCTTTCCTTTCAACATCTAGGTTGTTTCTCAGAGATACTTGTCTATTTTTATAGTCCAGATAAGAGCTTGAAACAATCTAGGTTATGTCAAGCTTCAAGTTGTCATTTTGAAATGCCCTTACAGGAACTGTAAGAAGGTTGTTTTGGGTGTTTTTTATCTTTTATTTCTTTTAAAGGAGATTACAGGCATGTTTTGTTGCTGATTCCCTGTATCACCAGGCATTATCTTTCAGCTGTTCACTTCAATATCTCACTTGTACCAGTATTTGGAATGTTTGTGCTTAGTAGGATGAGATGGATATTATTTTGATATACTCAGTCATTCAACTGCTTTTTTTCTTGCATTTGGCAGGGAATTATGCAGTAGCGGGGGAGGCTTCATGCCCCTGTCAGCAAGAGGTAGGCTCCAGCTTCATAGGGTGGCTCTGATCTCCAAGGTGTTGGCCAGTACCCCATGGAAATTCCTCAGGGTAGCTACCACAGGGCCCACTACAACAGCGGGTGCTGGTGTGCCTAGTAAGGTGTTTGGAGATAAATTGGAGGTGTTGTTCTACTGGTTTGTACATGTATAGCAGGAACTGCTGTCTGCCTGGCGGGCCAGCCAAACCTGTATCTGGACTCGTTGATATTCTTCTTGCTAGCCGCATCAACTTTGATGCATGTAATATGGTGACGGTGATTACTGAGAAGCTGCAGAACCAGTCGCTGGACGATGTCAAGTTTGCAGAACTAGTAAGTCTTTAAAAATTTTGTTTCTCTCTCTAAAGTTGTATTTTTACTGTCTGTCTTGTGGTGGACCTACTGTACAATTCCCTTTGTACAAAAGTATTGGTGTTTGGCTTACATGTACGTTGCAATGTAAAGTTTTACATACAAGTGCATTGTAAGTCATTACCTGCTGTGCTGTCATTATTCAGTTTGTTTTTCAGGCAACCTAAAGAACACAGGCCCATCCCTGTTCTTTTGTCATCGAGGGAGTTCAAGATCCTTCAAGATCCCGTAATCCCCCATTACAGTATTATACTGCTTGCTGTATTGTACTGTGTTCCAATGTAGTGCATGGTGTGGCATTCCAAGGTGTTCAACTCCCACTGGTAATCTTTAGGGGTCTGTTCATGATTTATAGAGAAGACACAAAAGGACATCAGGAAAAGGACAAAACTTCTAATGATGGTGTACTTTGTTGGTCGATTGTCATGCAAAGTTAAATTCTGAATGAAGATTAATAATTGATGTGTGTGGTTTTTTCATGAATGTTAATAGATCAGTGGTTTTTCCAGTAAAAGCTGTTCCTAAAATTTCATGAATTTTTATAAGTTTTGGTCCTGTAACAATGTGCAAGTAGTCAAGTCATATCTGTTTGGTTATGAGTCAAGAGAATTTTTTTAGTAAAACTGGATAATAAAAAAATAAAAAAAGTAGGGACGCCTATACATTATTTATCATGCATCAAATGTGCCATCCATGTTCTTCCCCAAGCTTTACATGTACATTGTGCATTTATTTATTTGTTAAACAACCAAAAGCACAATTAGTGCCCAAAACAAGATGAATAGAAAATGGTGAAGAAATGTTCAGTTTTAGATGCTGGAGGAAAACCCCAAGTGGGGGAAACCCATGCAATCAGGTAGGGACTCAAAAACTAAATCCAGTGCCACATGCAAGGCTCTGGTCTGAGGTGGGATTCAAACCGGGTTCAACAGAGGTGAAAGGCAGGGCCTAATCAGCACAAAATGACAACATTATAAGCTGGCATTTTCTTGAAATTTGAACAAATTTTTATCAAAGTACTCGTTAAATAGTGCCGCAGTGACAGTGATCATTTTAAATAATTTACTACTTGTGATTCAAAACAAACAAGGAATTATATTAGTTTGTAGCGTGGTTTAATTACATGTAATGAAGTACAGAGATAATGTACATAGAATGTATCTATCATTTTTCTTCTGTTAAATTTATATTTTGTCTTCATGTAAAAAACACAATCTACGTGTACAGACGCACATGTACAATTTTATGTAATGTATACAAAGTAAAATATACATGTACTATGTATGTATGACTGTTTCTAACTGCCTTGCCAGGTCAAGATAGTTTTTTCCTTAGTAATTAGGCTTAGCATCCCAATGATAGTAAAAAAAATGCACTGGAACATTTCTAAGGGCATCAAGGCTGCAAGGCAATGACCAGGAGCATGTTGGCAGTTACCTTGGTTCCCAACAGTATGTGAAGTATCAGGCCTTTAGTCTCTATACGTACATTTTGAAGATAAAATAGTCCTAGGAAAAAAGGTAAAGTTGAAGTAAGAATATTATCGATTTGAAGTCTTTATGCAAGGCTTCAGTTGATGAGGTTAAAAGATTGATTTTATAAATGATTATTGAGATGGAGTTGCAACACAAAGTACATGTAAGGGAACGGATGAATAGTTCATCAATTACGAGTAGGTCTGAAGCACCATGGAAGCATCTGAGAAAAAGGAGCTAGAAAACAAATGTAGATATTATTACATGTATTCATAAATAAATTAATAAAACAAACCCTTAAGAAATCAGTGGTGAAATAAAAGTGAAAAAAGTCATTCGGCAATAATGGGTTGTAGCTTACTTTGTATTATGTGGCCATTTTGAAATGAAAACACACTGTGAGACATGCAGGAACACTACTACGCAAAAGTATGTTCAATTTGTCTACGAATTATGTGATGAAGAACATCATTTCATGACGCATGTCTTTTACATCATCCTCATCCAGGGCCCCCAGGGAGAACAGTTCATTAATAACTGATGGGGCTACCCTGGCTAAATAAAATGAAATAAACAAATAAAATCAAAACAACTTAATAAAGAAATAAATGTTATTGTCTCTCCAGTCCCTAAAACTAAGTAAAAGTTTATTAGATTTAAACATATTTACTCATTATTTGATTTGTAGTTTGTATGTAATAATAATCTTGGCCATGATTTGTTTGGGTGAATTAATGAGCTGGTTATGTGTTGGTCAATACATTTCTAAGAAACATGGGTTGTTGGGATTTTAAAAGCTTGATTTCCTGTGGGAGGTTGAAATAATAGACTGCCTCCTTCTGGCAGCTGATGCAATATGTATTTACAAAGGAATTCTATCAGGATTTAAGTACAAATTAAGATCTGAAATCTCCTACACACCTTTTGAATACCATGTAAAGAATAGCTCGTGGCTTTGTTTTGATGGTTTTTCGATTTGCCTTTAAGATTCTTTCTGTTCAATTCGCTAGTACACAGTGTACTGAGTGCCAAGGCTTGGTAATTCATGAACATGGCAGCTCTAGGCAATGGGAGACCTTTGAAATGATAGCGGGCGTCCCACTTACCGGTCTTTTTCCATTGTTCTTAGTGACAAGAACAATAGAAAAGGACCGGTGAATGGGATTCCCCCCCCCCCCCCCCCATGCCTGTCAACTTCTTGGTGCCCCTTTACCTACAACATTAGGAAAAATATCTTGCTTAAAAGTACCAGACCTGTACATACCTACATAACAAAAAGAAGAAAACCGATTATTTATATTCCAGCTCAGTAATTATTACAGTCAATATTTGTATGTATATAATAAAAACATAATAAGTGTTTTTGTGTTTTAAATATGAATAACTGGTGGTATTTGATTTTCAAAGTGAAAACCAACACCCTTGAGGGCAGATGCAGTGTTATTTCACATGTCCATAGTCCCTAAAATATTTGTGTTCTGGACACCCAAGGGGACGGTGAAAAATATCCCCATTGCACATTGTAGAAATGCCTGAAATATCAGAAGATTTAAAGGAATCACAATGGAACCGTCCTCAGTAGCTGGGTGCAAGTAGCAGGTGCTTGCTTTGTCCAGATGCCTACATTAGTTCTGCTGTAGATTTGATTGTGTCCCCCCCAAAAGGAACTTCTTTTCTCGGACTACCAGGGTGATAAGAGTTCTTTCATGAAACTCCTCGTATAAGAATGTAGCTTTTGTTTGGATTATTATCAAATGTAAAACGTACTGAATTTTATAACCTGAATGGCTAATGTCACCATTGTTGTATTGATTTTATGTATGCCGCCAATTAAACCGTAATTTTGTTCCAAAGTGCTTCAGAAATTGTCAATCTACTATAGAATAGCTCTTGCCTATTATGTTTAGAGTTGCATGATATAATTGGTCTGCCTGGTTGAATTTTGAAATAGTTAACGAGGACAATGTCAAATTTTCAGGTTGAAATCCGTATTTATAATAAAGATTTGTACATATTTTGTGTGTAGCTGAACTATTATAAACTTTTAAGTTCGATGAAAGAGCACCAATCTACATGTATTTGTGATTTTTTAAGTCTTTAAGTATGCATCATGTTAGTTTTTTTTAAATATTAAACTCATCATGGCCCATGTTTGAACTATAAATGTATATTTGTGAAACTGCTAATTTGAATGCTGATGGAAACTGAAACAGGTAATTGGAGACTGTTTGTCTCCATTCTCCAACACCTGACTATTCATTTCAATCCAGTGTGATTTTGAGTGATACTAATTCATGTACATGTACTATATGCCAGCCAACAAAATGACATGTACTGAATGTATGATAATTTAATCTATACTGTACAAACAATGCAGTACTTCAGTGTTAGCCTTTGCACAGTTGTGCCACCTTACACAACCTGTGTGGTTGTATTGTTTCAAATGGTTGGTCACTGCTGTGCTGAAGGATGTTACCACGAATATGAGTGTTTTAATGATACTGATTTAACTTTGTTAAATAATACAATAATGTATAAAGTACTATCAGGAGGCAATAGCCTCCATGCCCCCCCCCGGTCATTGCCCTCAGAAACGTTCCAATAGAACAATTTCCACGTAGAGGCGCCCTTTACAAAGGAGAAAATACTTTGGTGCCCCTGCCCTGTCAAGAATGAAGCATCAGGTCTGGTATAATGAATGTACAGTGAAAGTTCTTTCCTTTTGCATTCAAACCCTGTTTCTGAAGTAGAAGCTCCAAGAAAATTTTCAATACTACATGTAGGCCTATATAAAAACTTATTGATACAAATGGTGAAGGGAAGTACACTTGACAATTTGTAGCTGTAGCAACTTTTCAGCTTGAGCTATGTTTGCTCATTTATTCATTAATCATAGCAGGGCACATTCCCTGAGGTGCCAGCATTGACAACTAACCATTCTTGTTTAGATAAAAGGGGGGGGGGGGGGGGGGGGTAGGAAAAGAAGAAATGTTTAATAATATGGCACCACTGCCTTTTGGAATTATCTTGGTGAAATCTTGGCTCTCATTGCAATCCTTTAGGCATTCAGCAACTTGCCTAGAGAGAAATGAGAGAAATTTTACACGTCTAGTAGGTTCTAGTTGTAGAAGATGAATTATGGATACTGGCTGTGCAATCTGATGGAGGGAAGCGGCTTCTTGCAAACACACATTCATTGGAACTGTCTTACAATTTATTTCCAGCAGTGCTGAATGAAACTGACAATCAAACACCTCGCACTATACAATCTTCTACAGATTGTTTCCATCGGTTTTTGTTTTCATCATTTTACTTCAATTTTACGCTTTTTTCCTCACACAGTTTGGAATTGAAAGTAAGTGTGCAACTTGCATTGAACAATAATTTGTGCATCACTGCAACACTAAAACCACAAAGACAAGTGATCATTAACTAATAAGAATGCCATAATTTGAGTTTTTATATTTGTTCTAAAACAAACAAAAATTACTTCAATGATAACACTCGGATCTATTTTCTTATAGTAGTTGCTTTCAATTGTACAAGCGGCTTTGTAATTCCTGTAAATTAAAAAAACTATAGAGTATTTGGTTATTGTAAACTATTATTATTTATTCAGCCATCACAAACAAGCAGGAAGCACAACGATACAAAACAGTACAAGCAAAGTAGTTACTGTGCTCTTAGACCTGCTGCCCCACATCTGTTTGTAAGAAAAAATTGCCTAAATAAAAGTATAATTAATATAGCAATAAAATTCAAAATATTCATACTGGTTTTATTAATGATCCGATGGTAACTTGAGTTCAATGTCATTAAATAATGTCATTGACCGCACTTTTCAAGTTTTCATGCTGAACAGCTATTAAGTCTCAATTTTCTTTTACTGCTTGGTTATGGGAAGTTTTAAAACCTAGAATTTCAGTCAAGCGTTGAAACTTTAATCCATTGTTAAAAAAAGGGAAGGAACTGCTGTGCAAAGACCGGAACCATTTGTAGTTTTACTTGTTGTATGCGCATGTGTAACACTTACTTTTGTTGTTATTGGGGGTGTTGATTTTGTTGTTTATGTCATGTTCTTGGGGGGGGGGGAGTGGAGCTGTTTACTACATTCCATTCATTTTTATTGCCTCTATGGATAACAATGAATGGTAGTTGGGAAATAATATTATACAAATGTTTTTCTGACTTTATACATTGTTCATTGACTCCTTCCAGGTGCCCTTTGGTGTGCCACAAGGCTCTCAGCTCGGCCCTCTGCTATTTATGTTGTACACGAGTAACCTAATCAAGAGAACTCACGATAACTTTCCTGAAGTCTCTTGTCACTGCTATGCAGACGACACACAATTATTTTTATCCTTTAGACCATCCCTTAGTACTCAAGATGCAAGTGTTTCAATGTTGGAAAAGTGTATTAATTTCATTCATAGATGGATGCTTAATAATAATCTTAAGCTAAACGATAGTAAGAGTGAATTTTTGGTTATTGAAACTTCACAACAGATTTCAAAAATAAGCATTGACGGTGTAAGAGTTGGATCCTCCAATGTGAAACCCTCTGTTACAGCAAGGAATTTAGGAGTATACTTCGATACTAATTTGAACATGGAAACACATGTCAGAAATATATGCAAATCGACATATTATCTTCTATACAATCTCAGACGTATCTGCAAATATTTTGATCAAGAAAGTATGAAACTGGTTGTACATGCTCTCATCACAAGTAAGCTTGATTATTGTAATGGGTTGCTGTTTGGAATGCCTGATTCTCTGATAGCTAGGTTACAAAGAGTCCAAAATGCATGTGCAAGACTTGTCTATCGTCGGTCAAAATTCACTTCAACCGCACCTCTTCTGGAAGAGCTCCACTGGTTGCCAGTCCGTCAAAGAATCTCATTCAAACTGTTGTTAATTGTGTATAAATCATTAAGTGGTCAAGCTCCTAGTTATATAACAGAATTACTTCAAATCAAAGTCCAGTCACACAGTCGCAGCCTGCGCAGTTCCAGAGATAAGTTATTGTTCCAGATTCCCCATGGCCAAACTAAAGTAACTCTGGGGGACCGTGCGTTTGCCATTGCTGCCCCCAAACTATGGAATAGCTTGCCAATAGAAATACAAAGCTCTTCATCTCTCAATGTCTTCAAATCCAAATTAAAAACATATTTGTTCAATTGAGAGATTCTATTTTGTATAATTTAGTATAAAAAAAAGGAGCTCTGTACCAGCGCAGCTGAATATATTTTGAATAAAAGCTGCGCTATATAAATTTATTATTATTATTATATTATTATTATTATATTCATAAACCAGAAGAGCCTGGAAAAACAGTGTTCACCGCAATCGAACAAAGACCGCAAGTTCCTGTTTCATTTACATTCAACCAGAGGACAAGTTGACATTCATGTTAAATAAATGCCTTAAATGATAATAATGCGTAGGCCTACTATTGTTATCTTAGCAAAAACAGCGATAGAGACTTTCTCTATAGTACAGCCTACCAGCCAGGTACCAACCAAATTACCCAACACTGTAATGGTAATTAATGTCTGTCACTTTGTTTATCAGCTTAATGTTGCATGCTAGATAAGCAATATCAACATACATGGAGGTGGTTCAACTCAATAGTCCGGCATTCAATTTTTTCAACTGGTCAGCTGAATTTCACGATGTAGGTATCTCAGCTGTGCCATTGAAAATTAAAAGTACAAAGTCTTGGTGTGCCTGGCACCTTCCTCTTTCTTTGAAAAACTGCAGTTGCATGCCTGCATAGTGGGAATATTCCCTGTTGGCAGTGCTGGCAATCTATGGTCACACTGATAAATAGAGGATAGGCATAGAAATTCATTCTTGAGACGGCAAGGCCATTTTCATTTTGCAAAGGGCACTTCTACTGGAAAATCTTAAAGTCCTTGGGAAACGATTGAAAGAGCACCAAGGCCAAGACCTAGGCAGCAGAGGGCATGGCCTCTGTGGCCTCTGTGTAATTCCAGGCCTGGGCCTGACCAAAATGCCATGTGCATATCATGTACTTTCAACAAAGTGTAGTTTGATCTCAATGGTAGACTTTGGAATGCAGAAATACATGTACACATACTTGGTAGTAGATATGCATGTACCAGGTCAATTTCAATTGTTTACATTGTTTTAAGCATGCGCGCACATTTCAGAAAACAGTGGATTTACCTGGTAAGTCTAGGATGGCTTGCAGTATGCCTAGTCTTATGACTAAACCGAGTCCCACCATGATGTACATTTCAAGGCCCAATTTTACAAAGAGGTAAGGTTGATCTTAAGAGCGAATCAGTATTCACTGCTAAGCAAAATGTGATGTCAGGATATAAATCACTATGGTAATACTGACAACTAATCTTAAGATGAATCTAAAGCCCTGTTCGCATTGGACTTAATTTGGGTAAACTAACCGAGCAAATGGGTAACTTAACCATTTTAAGTCCAATGCGAACAGCCCAGGAAGTTTCCCTCCCAGGTAACTTACCCGACCCGACCCACGTCTGCCCGGTTAAATTGACCAGGTCAGTTTAACCGAGCCAAAAAGTCCAGTGCGAATGCGATCAAGGTAAAAGCCGGTAAAAAGCCACATCCGGTCCCCCGATCTACCCGCCGCGCCATGTGATCGTGAGGTGACACGTCGTACACACGCACATGTTTACATGGAAGCTCGGTTGCACTCATTGCATTCTCGCTGTCATGCACCCTGGTCAAAGGTCACTGCGATAGCGCCCTCTTGTGTTTGTCTTAAGTTAGTCGGTTAGTTTCACCTGATCGTGTCGGTTAGTTTCACCTGATCGTGTTGGTTAGTTTACCCACGTCATTAATCCAAGTGCGGACGCTGGTAAGTTTCACCTATTGGAATGTTAACCACGGTCTCGATAAAACATTAATCCAGTGCGAACACGACTTTAGTGCTTTGTGACATAAAACCCAGGGTCCAATTTCATGGCACTGCTTACCAGAGAATTTATGGTGCCCTGGACATAAGCACAGAATTCTGCAGCAAACAGAGCCATGAATATGGGTGTCATACAATTCAATTGAAATGGTTCAGACTTCATTCAATAACATGATTAGTCAGGACCACACCCGAGTTGCACTCATTGATTCCCAATTGGGATATACTTTTACCATGATGTAGAACGGTTTCTCCTGATGCAGATATCAAAGGTTCAAGCTTGGGAAACCCTTGGGTGACAGTGATACCTTCTGCCCGTTTAATAGGCATTCACTCAAGGAGTGTGTGCACAACTAGACTACATCCCTTTCACACTAGTCAAATTTCCCAGGAACATTTTGTTGTCCTTTTCACACTTGAAATGCTAACCCTGGCAAACTCCTGGGAAATGGCTACTTCTGTGGAATTAGCTAGCCCTGCTTGGGAGTAGGGCTCGAAGGAGTTAACCCTGGGTTATCATACAGAGTGTTCATTCATGAAACAAACATAGGATGATGGTGGGGTTAGAGTTCCCCAGGAATTTCATAGGGTTCATTTCCTGGGAATTGGCTCTGCAATGTGAAACAGGCTTTACATAACATACATGTGGGCAATGACAAGTACAACACATCTATTTTATGGAGCATTTCTGCTTTGTGCAATACAGAAGTTCCAAAATGCTGAACAGCAACAGCCTGCAGGCTAACTGAAACCACTGAGCCATTTTAAAAGAATTTTTAGTTCTTCTCAAATGAACTCCAAGAACCTATTTGACCATTGACAAAATCAATAAAAAAACCATTGAGAGTAACTTTGCAGTATTGTTCACCTTTTGGTGATCAAGACAGCATATTTTTCTCACTAACATGGTGATGATGTTACATGCAGGAATATAAAAAAACATTAAAAACTTTGTGTAAATCATCCTGAAAGTAAAGCTTTAAAATACAACTGTTTTACACCTCCTCGTAGAATCATACATCCATGTAAACAAACATGCAATTTTTAATTCTTTCAGGTAAACCCCACACCCTTTTCCCTTATCCTTCCCGTGTTATGTGAATAATTTCCCTTTTGACCCACACTAAGGCCAAAAGTGAAAGTTTTCACAAGAGAGGTCCGTGCATGTTATATTGATCAGTAGGAAGTCAGCTACTGAGGCCATACCATCTAGATCAATAACCATGCAGTCTGATAGCAGAGGATAAAAAACAACTCAGTGGCCACAAAAGTAAATTCAAGGCTTGCTTGCTGGGCTGAAGGTTTGGTTTTGACAAGCTGTAAATGCTTGCTTAGCCTCACACAATGGGTTGGTCATTATGGGAGTGTTGTTATTTAAATTCAGTTTTGCTTGTTTAGGATGTAATACTATGGGAGTCTTTGTAAGTTTATCTTTTTTGAAAGATGTTTTTGTGGACTGGGCTTTAGTTCCAAGAGGACAGTTTGTCTGTCGGTCTGTTTTATTTTCTTTCTACAAACATAAACGCAGTTTACACTTTGTACTGTAATTTTGTCTCTAATGCAGTGCTAAGAAAAATAAAGCATTGTATGTGTTATTCATTAAGTTATTGAGCAAAACTTTAATAAAAATAAAATAGATTGATTGAATTTGTGTAATTGATTTTCCATGAATTTATATAGGTAGCAGATGTTAAATTTAAAATTCATAATACAAAATTATGTATACGTAGAGTTACTGTGCCTTTTAGTGGCCAAAAAATACTAAATAAATACATATCTACTGATGCATTCATAATTTATGTTTTTTTAGTTTTGATATAAAATATACTCCAAAGAGATTTGAATAAGTATTGTATAGTATGCAAAACATCATTTGCTTATTTTATCTCCTAGATCCATTTTTAAAACTAGAATATAAAACACCAAATGGTTTTTGTTGTTGTAAAGGTTTATTTAATATCCTCTCAGAAGGTTGTTGTTTGGCAACCTAAATAATGAAATCACCTGCCAAATGTGGCCTTCGCTTGGAGGACCTGTTTGTTGTGGCCACTGGCCAATCACTAATCATTATTCTTTGTAGACAATTTCACATATTTTTCTGTGACATTGAAATTGTATTGCCCAGTTGGTACTGCACTGTGATACTCATTACTGGATTCAAATAGGGCCCAATTTCATAGAGCTGCTTAAGCACAAAAAATAGCTAAGCAAATCAAAAGTATGCTTACCGGAATAAGGCTACCAGCTGAAACACAAATCAAAAGTATGCTTACCGGAATAAGGCTACCAGCTGAAACACAAATCAAAAGTATGCTTACCGGAATAAGGCTACCAGCTGAAACACAAATCAAAAGTATGCTTACCGGAATAAGGCTACCAGCTGAAACACAAATCAAAAGTATGCTTACCGGAATAAGGCTACCAGCTGAAACACAAATCAAAAGTATGCTTACCGGAATAAGGCTACCAGCTGAAACACAAATCAAAAGTATGCTTACCGGAATAAGGCTACCAGCTGAAACACAAATCAAAAGTATGCTTACCGGAATAAGGCTACCAGCTGAAACACAAATCAAAAGTATGCTTACCGGAATAAGGCTACCAGCTGAAACACAAATCAAAAGTATGCTTACCGGAATAAGGCTACCAGCTGAAACACAAATCAAAAGTATGCTTACCGGAATAAGGCTACCAGCTGAAACACAATGTCTTGTGTTCAATTTGTGACTGGAATCCTGCTCGTTTTGGCAAGGCAGAAAATTGTTAAGCAACATTTGCTGCTTAAGCAGCTTTATGAAATTGGGCCCTGGCCTCATGTCTCCACTAATGCTCGGTGGTGTAACAATTATGACATCCCAGGGCCCAATTTCATGACCCTGCTTCCTGTCGAATTATGCGCTTACTGCCCATAGCATAGTGTGCTTTATTGGGCATTGTAAGCTCAGAATTTTTCAGTACTTGGCAGAGCCTTGAAATTTGACTCTGCTCTAGAATGGAGGGTTGTAAGTTCAAATCCCAACGGAGTTGCCTGTGGATTTTTTCCCCCATGGTATGCCAAAAACAATAAGTTTACAGTATTTATTAATAATACATGTATTAGCCACCGGTGTATCTTAAAATAAATTATCCTGGATGTATTTATTACACCAATTAAAACACTGCTGATGTATTTTATAACTTACAACTAAACTTATATTGTTTTCTATTTTTGTTCTTTTTTTCTCTTTTAGTTTCCATATCATACTAGAAGTAAAACAAAGGCCAGAGTTTGGCAACAGCAGAGCAAACAAAATGTTGCTCCTGCAGGTGAGTGTTAACATCTTCATTCTGTAACGTTGTCAATATTTTCAATGGAAAAAAATACCTTTGTAATATAAATTCTTGTGTATTAATGAACTGCATCAAGACCCTGCCACAAAGAGAAGGGGGCTGCCATTGCAAGGCTTATTCAGTATTCACTGGAGTCTTAACTATCGTGTGTTTGTGTATGTGTTTGTATGATAATCTATGTCCTGTACAGCACCAAGCTTCTCTACACCTAAAATGAAAGTTCCAGGTTGTGTATTCTTTGTGTTATTCACAAAGGAAATGATAAGTGCTTCCCAAACATACATGCCTTGCCTTTTGCAAGTCTTGACATTTTCCTTGCTAAGATCTGTTAACAATATTCAAGTCATCCTTTGAGTCTTCAGACTTTGAGCCCAAAGCCTGATGTCAAAGAATTCACCTTTATTATGCTGCAACCATGCACCTTATCATGTTCCCTATGTGCAATGTCAGTAAGAAATAGTGAATCGCATTGTACCATAAAGGTGCCAGTCTGTTTTTCCTTTCCTGTCTGTTTTTGCTGTGTTGATTTGATCGCAAGGATTAAGATGGAAGCACCTGTAATAAAGGTTCATTATTAGTTTCAAGTGCCGTTCAAGGTTGAGTGAAGTCTCAGGGAGGTTTGCGTTGTTTCATTGTGTGCAAGTATTTGCGTCATTACCTAGTTAACTAAAAAGCATTCCTAGCGGAGATGAGGGAAACATAATTTATGCATTAGCCGAATTTGGCCTTGGGCTTTATTCTGATTTGCATTCAGTAATTTGTCAACACTAGGGAAACCAACATGATGACTGCAAGATGATGAGACATTTCAATCACAACATGATTCCCTGTGTTCACAATACTTCTTCTCCTAAATCACAATGGAATGAGAGAATTGTTGAAAACTTAGAACTCACAGGGAAACAAGAAGCATCACAGAATGTTCATTATTGCTACGATTGTGGCTGATGCTAAATAGGTCAAGACCAATCGGTCATCCAAAGTGTTTAAGCTCGTGTCATCACAGGCAAAAAATACAAACATTTAAGGGAGTGCCCTTCCAAAAAAGATGCACTTGTGCATCAAATTCAAACAGGAAGTGAATATTCAAAATAATTATGTTTTCTACATGAAGCATGACTTGTTCCTGAAGCTTGTTGAAAATGAAAGGAAGTAGAATAATGTACATGCATGAAGAATATTTGCCGCTCTCAAAGGTTCTGGGTGAGGACCACTGCACTTAACACTTCCCTTGTCTGTCTGAGAGCTATGGGGAGGGGAGGTCATATTGCTTTTCCAGGTCACAATCTGATGAAAGACAAGACAAGTCATTAAGAGGCCACCTTACATGAAGAATTTGTAGTCTCCCAATAAGAGCAGACCTAAAGAAAGAAGAGATTCAGACAGGCTTATGAGATAAAATACCCTTGGGGTGGGGGAATAAGAGGGGGAGTGGAGGGGAAGGGTCAGGTTCTTAGTATATGTACTTAATGTATGCTGCACATTTACATATTAATTTAAGTCACAGTGTTGGCAACGTTCCATACTGTTGGCTTGCTGTAGGGCAGACAGTGGCTAGGAGGTTAGTAGACAGCCTTGGAAAATGATTTCATTCACTCCTCTTACTATGGGTGTGTGCTCACCTGTAGTATCAATTCTGTTCATTTCATTCATTCCTCATGCTACATGTATTAATAAGATAATAAGGGTCTGTGCTCACCAGGATCAAGCTATTGTTTGTACTAAATAGTGGCCTATATGTACACTCGGTGTCAATTCAGTTAACTTTGGAATTTGGATGGTTTCAAAAGTAGGTGCCTGGCATGTAAAAGCTTCGCTGTGAATTCAACTTGTTAGTCAGGAGATCAGACTGAATACAGTCAGATTTTATGATAATCAATTAGTTATAATGTACACGTGTACATCTTTACATTTTTACAATACACTGTAAGAAGCAAAGGTGGACAATAGCCCATCAGACATTAACGAGGTCAATGAACAGAATTAAAATTAGAATCAGATTGAAGGTTCTTAAAAAAAGAACTCTGATTGGCTAATCAAATGGTTCTCTGTGCAGCTCACAGAACTTTGCTAGACATGTACATTATATAGTAAAAATACTTTCAAAGATTATGTATAAAGATTGCAGTGGGTAAAAGTGGCAGTTTTCAATGTTTGCTTGTTTTCCCAATTTTGTTTTAGATTTGAATAGATTTTTGTAATAAAAAATCAGTATCATTATTCCCAGGGGCTCCTTAAAGCTCGTTTTCATACAGTGCCACTGGTCCCAGGGTATGCTTAAATGTGAGCACACTTTACGCCCTTTTTCACACATTACAATTTTGCTCTGGCATATTGTTGTCTTCAGTCATTTTCACTAGCCATTCATCATTCCCATCCCTGTGATGCTTACACTCATGTACGTGTACCTGCAGGAGCTGGTACTGTGTAGTCTTGGCTTGGTGCCACCTGCCCTAGCACGCAGTTCACATGAAGGTTCAGTCACAATTTATCCAGGTGCAAGTTTTCATATTAGAGGACTTCATGTTAAATGGCAGCAGCTTGTTCAGCTGATTTCCTGAACCTGGTGTTCTGGGGTTGGCTCGTTTCCAAATGTGTGCCGCCAGATCTTGTTTGTTCTAAAGTGTTTTTGTGAAAAAATGGGAACTGGGTGAGTTAAGGACTGTCCAGTAGACATGTGTTAATTCAGTTACATCGATGCTGTCATATCCGCAATTTGCAATCGGAATGCAAAGAAGATTTAAGTAAATTAATGTTTGGACCAACGGCAATATGAAAATGCAAGCTGTTAAAGAGCCAGCTTATTTCATTGTCTCATGACCAAGACATCAATGCTAATCTAGTCAAAGCTTGCCTAATGGCATGAAATTGCACACTTTTATTTTTACTCGAGGAAAGCACAAAGTTAATTGTCCTTAAAGTCATTATGCACAAACCAACCCTAAAGCTTTATTCGAGACTACTTGGAGCATAAAACTTCAAGGTGCCAAATTAGGGAGTTATGAAACACGGCACCAATACAAGCTAACATTTATCTGTTTATACACCTAGGGGAAGAGAAGCATTTTATGGTTAAGTGTCTCTCCCATGAATACATTATGACGCAGCTATGGGATTTGACAATTGACAACCTAGCCATCAGAACAAGATTCGCAACGCACAAGATCAATATTCAAATTAGACCTTTAGTCTTTGATATTTATATTTAACATACTGTGTACACTGTCGGGGTGTGTTGTCAAAAAATTTCATGTTGCATATTTTTCTCAAAAGTACAATGAAAGTCCAAAGATTAAAAGTAAAGTAGAATCCTGTGATGCATGGCTTTACCCTAGCCCTATATAGGACTCTTCCTCTGTGCTGTACACAGATACAGAGTCCTAACTATTAGGTACCATTTCTGGGGCGGACAATTTTCACAGCTTCATAACTCAAATCTTACCTGCAAGAAGCCACTAATTTCACAAGATTCACATTCCATAGCGGCATACCTTTCGCTGCGGTGAATTTTGGACGTCATATATTCCTCATTAATCCGTCATTTTCGTGAAATAATGCAGCTCCCAACGCTTAACAATTCTGCCAACTTTTAATAAAGAAAAACCAAGACGCCGGCGTTTGCGTATGTTTGCATGGGTGCAGATTACGCATACCGCAAAATGCAACAAATTCAAATCGCACTTTTTGGTCACAGCATCTTGACAGCACAGCGTAAGAACATGCAAACGCAACGCACTATATGCGCGTCATGCACCCTGCGTCTTACAAGCGAATAAGCGCGTACGCACGGCAAACACTGAGGATATGCACGTCATGCATCCTGCATCTTACACGCGAATGTACGCGTACGCACGTCAGACACTGAAAAAACGAACAAAATTGACTTTTCTTAAACGTTGGGAGCTGCATTATTTCACGAAAATTACGGATTAATGAGGAATATATGACGTCCAAAATCCACAGCAGCGAAAGGTATGCCACCATGGAATGTGAATCTTGTGAAATTAGTGGCTTCTTGCAGGTAAGATTTGACTTATGAATCTTTGTAAATTTTTCCGCCCCAGAAATGGTACCTGATCTCCAGGACGTCACTGTAGTCAGGGCTAGGCTTTACCCCAACAATACTACCCTCATATTTTCCACTTTGATCTGGGAGTTTGCGATGGATTTACTTGGATGCTGTTGACAGTCTTTTTTGTTTGTGATTATGTGTAGCTATTACATTAAGTACAGTGAACTTTCAATTTTGTATGCAGTTGACAGCCTCTTGGCATTGCCAAACATCATTTATATCACTACTTGTTTGCTATAGAGATGATATTACCTGATAATGGAACAGTTTTATCACTGTTCCATTTGAAACGACGTACTTTGAGTTTCTGTTTTGAATTACCAACATGGTTTGAGGAAAATGTACCAGAAGCTAAAACAAAAACCAAACCAAAACAAGAACAAGAAGAGCAAGCAAAACCACAAAATGTTGAATAATTAGGCGACATTTTAATAAAGGGTTCTGAAAATACATTACACAATGGCATTGTCTATAATACAAGTTCAGATTTTAAAAACGTTTTCATACAAGATAACTGCCCGTGGGCTGGATAAGATGCGTTATTATTTTTTATATTTTGTGTTGTAGCATGACACTGATAGGTAATCAACCGACCCAGCATTTACTCTTAAAATTGTCTGTTTACCTTTTCCCAAGATTGAATCTTGATAAATTGAACTGAGTACAGACAAACAAACAACAGTTTCTAAGCCAGAGGGAATCTTTGGAATCTCTTACAATGTAAATACTGTATGCACTGTACAGGTACTGTAGATGTTCCTCTGCAAATTCATCACCCACCTTGGGCCAAAACTACCAACATGAACAGTACTCTATTTACTCACATCAAAGGATTTATTTAATTCCTGTCATGCCTACATTAATCATTTAATGATAGTTGTTAATTTCTGCATGTTACAATCTGGGTCAATGCTTGTAGTGTGCCGTCTCTCTGTGTATTGTTCATGGTTGGCTTGTGCGTGAAGCGCTCGCCTCTCACAACTGTGTCCCTGGTTCGATTCCCGTCTAAGGCCATATGTGAGTAGAGTTGTCCGTTGGTTCTCTCCAATGCCACAAGTGTTTTTCTCCGGGCCCTCCGGTTTCCTCCCTCCGGAAAAAAATAAATAAATTGATCTCGGGCTATGCTCCGTGGTCAATGTGCTGGCTGCCAAAGGCAAAAATGTTGTAGCCGTGCCCTTTGCTATCCAGCTTCTCAGCTGCAAGTAAGGATGATTAACCTCCCAAATTTTTAATATTATTATTATTATTATTTATGCTGTTTATACTTTATTAATACAGACATGATATTCTTCCTACTTCAGTCTGGTTTTCGATTTTGTTTGCCCTTGAAAAAATCAGAAAAATTGTGATTAAATAGCCTGAAAAATATATTAAACCATACACCATGAACAAGTAGGTCAGCCCTTGTACTCAAAACATTATTTTCCTACTTTTTTTCCAAGCACCAAATATCATGCCTGTTAATTTCATTGTTACTTTTTATATCTTTTTCTGTTTAGTTGCCGGAGGTAAAGGTCCCTCCACACAGGTAATCAGTCAAGAGAAGTTAACACCCGAACACCCAGGCAGATCAAATCCTACGACAGCCCAGAACACCGGCACCATTCCAAGTAAAACACTGCTAAACGTAACTGAAAACAACGCCATCAATGTAGCATGCTCCATCACGCCACCAGCTCCCCCAAAGAAGAGACACTGTCGCTCTCTTTCGACAGGGGAACTCATAGAACGCAAGTGGAAGCCTCGGTCCTCTAAAATCTGGCGGACTCCCTCACAGGGGAAGCGGAAATGTGAAAGTCACCAGCTGCACAGCCAGCATCAAAAGGGAGGCAGCACCATCGGACTCTCTGGTATTCCAAGCAGCTCTGGATTGAATCCGTCTGTCAATGAGTTCTCAACACCACCAGAGTCCCCCATACCAAGACCAACCTCTTCGGCTTCTTGGGATGGGGCCATCTCAGGCATCCCTTTCTGGCTGGAGTATGCCTCTTTTAGACCCGTGCTTTCACCTCGGGCCCAGAGTCTGTCATTCTCAGAGGATAAGGCGTCAGAGAGTTCAGGATCGGTGTGCTCGTTCACCGGGAGCACAGACTCTGAACTGGACCGGGGAATAGTTCCTCCGAGGTGCCACTCACACCCCTCAGTTAGAAAAAGTGGAAAGAAACGACGTAGGGAGGAAGAAGCTCGACCAAAACTGGATTTGTTCAAAATGGAAGAGGTAGGTTTTTTATTTAAAACTTCCTTATTTTTGATTTTTTTTCCCCCTTCTTAAATTCAACAAACTGTTCCTGTTCGAGATCACTCAACAACATTTTTCCAGGATTGCCACTACCCTGGAATTGCTACATGTAGCCATTGGGGGGGGGGGGGGGGGGGGGGGGGCGTAGCAAATGATTGACTGTAATATGAAGGGTCTCTTGCCATCTAAGAAACAAAAACTGGACCCAGAGACTTTCATCTTCTGTTTTGCGTACGTGAATGTACACTGCTGTAGTGTTGCTTCATGCGTAATTGTCATTGACCGAACTGACCTTCATACATTGGATGACAATCAGGTGTCCTACTTACCTTATGAGCTGCTAATCACAAATTTACTATTCTTGGAAAAATATTGTGATGTTGTTAAAGGTTTCCTGTTGCTGTTGTTTTGCTAGGTGGTAAAATTGGAAAGAACTGTTTAGTTTCTGCTAAACAGATGAAATTTGGCAGAGGTTGTGAAACCGACAGCTGTTCGTACAACACCAGGATGGGCCTTTATAATAGATGTACAGTGAATCTTTCGCTGTACAATTGCATTATGCCACATTTCCACACCTGTACTGTGGACAGGTGTGCATGTATGTAGAGTTTTGAAGCTAGAGCGGTGACCCATTTTGGAAGGAGAAAGATGTCAAATCTATACTTTTAACTCCGTTTGATGGTCCTTGGACACACTGCGCTGACGCGTTATTTTCACAACATGTTTGTGTTATACAAAAATGTAATTACAGGCACACACGTAACCTTATTGTGCCGATTCTTCTTGATGTAAATGGGCCAAGTACAGTAACGTCAGTGTCTGTCTGAGTTGTATTCAATAATAATGAGTCATCACTGTAGCGATTCTTATTATTCTTCAATGAAACTGCCGGACAGCAAGAAGTACAATCAATTGACATTGTACTATTCTTGATTGTTTGAAAGGGGAAAACCGACCTACTTTTATGCATACTTAATTCAGTGTACTCTTGCAGTTAAAAGGATCCTTACGTAGGCCTCTGGCCATTAGACTACTAAAGTGGGACAGCATGCACTTTTTTAGTCCCGTGGAGAGTTGGACAGGGTACCTTTACAATTATAGTCTTTGTATTTTGAAATGAATGGTTTTTCACTTGCACAACTGTACTCAATAATCATGCAATCGAAGATGATTCAAATAGATCTGTACACACAAAAACCAAATGTAACATGATTTAATTAAAGATGTGTTTTCTGTAGTGTGGAGGAAAGATTAGGGGGGGGGGGTGGCAGAGGGATAAATTAATACCGGAATAAACTGTCTTCATTTTTAGTTGTCAATGCAATGTACAAGATGTACAATCCAAGCAGTATGACACACATCAAATTGGCACAATTCTTTCTTTGTGGTATAATCCCCATATTGGAAGTTTATACATACGCACGCATGTATGTGACCGTGCATTTGGAGACTTTGCTGTTAATCCTTTGACATGGAGCTCGTGCACGCACATGAAGCAGGAAGACCTTCATGATGAAAACAGCCGACTCTTTATCATCTCCCTGGCTGATAATATTACATTATTGCAAGTTTTCATCACGGTCATTTTAATTAGTGAGAAAGTCATAAAAGTGTGGGCAAGTTGATCACGAACACTACAGTTGGAGCTCACGTTTGCAAAAATAGATGAGACCTACATGTAGGGTATGTGATAAGAAGATAATTGCATCTGTTTGCTTAGAATATACATCACATAAAAGATTTCATGATACATATAAGTGCATTAATGCAGCCACAATGATCTGGTAATTGTTTGAAACAAATGTACACATTCTATGGGGAAATTACATTGTAGCTGGAGTATTGTCACTGATGATTACAGGTCTTCTCAGGGTTTAGGACTCGAGAGTGTTCAGAGACAAACCAAACAGACGAATGTTCTTCCCATCCCAAAGACGTTCTTTGTTTCAATCTTTTCACTGTACAAAGTTTAAAATACTGTAGGAAGAGATATTTCTGGTTCATTATAAGAATTGTGTAACACAACTTTAGTCGTTTTGATCAATTTACTGACCACTCACGGCTCACTGGCCTTCACTGTTAACAATGACAACAGAACCCACTCTTCAGCTTGCTACTTGGCTCGTTCCAACATCTTTTTTTTCTGAATGTGTTTTTATAAAGTAACGTCCGATATTTAAAACATTCCTTATACAATAAATGGCACGTGCTTTATAATGTTCACTGTGCCTTATGATTTATGGAAAGAGACTGACTCTCTATTGCTAAGAGAGATAACATGTGTTGCTAACAGGGCGTCTACAGCAGTGTTGAAAGCACAAATTATGAGCTATTTAAACCATCAATTTCTATAGTGCTGGAGGAGGTTAGTTTCTCCCCACACTTAACCAGGTTCAAAACAAAATATTATTTACCAAATTCATTACTTGATCCGCGGGGACATTCCAGTGCAAAGTCTCTGTAGGAATTTTGGTGCCTGTAGGCACATTTCTGAATAATATTTACATTTTTTTCAGAATGAATTATGCAGGGCGGTGTTAAGACATTTACAGTTCGCAGTTAGTCAGATTATTTCATTCTCAATACTCCAACTCTACATGTGCAGGCACTATAGTTTTCTTGAATCCAAATAATTCATTTGTCACCTTTATTATTCCATACATGTACTTGGACAATCCAAAGTCTGTTGGAATTAAATTACTATATTTCTGGATGCAGCATAATTGTTTTTAAAATTGTTAACACCATTAACCTTCCTTGTTATTCAGCTTGTAGTTTGGAGGGAGATCAAATAGATGAACAAAGATTTGTTACTCATGATATTCCGCAAATTGTTTTTCTTCCAATTCCTTTAAAGTACATACATTTGTATGTATAATATGCTGAATCTGTTTGATGTACTTCTGATTCGGAATGAGAACTTTGAAAATGTCAATCTGAAACAGTGAGCTGTAATACAATAAATCATTTATAAATGGCATAAAATACTCCCAAACCCAAAACAGACAGCTAATAGGTACATTACATGAACATTGCCATATTGTCATTTCGAAGCATCTGTCCTGTAATTTTATGTGTGAGAGGGCAAGGCCATTTTCATTTTGCATTGGGTAAGGGTACTTCCATTGGAAGGAAGCTTTTGAAGGGGTACCAAGGCCAAGACCAGGGCAACATATGTAGGCCATGGACTCCACTGCCTCTCTGTAACTCCAGGCTTAATGTTGCCATAGTCATTCCAAAGCTTCTTAAGTGGATACTGTGCTTCTCAAATCAACAATATTTCAGCTATATTGTGAGAATGCTCAATATTTAATTTGTATGATGAATATGTGATAACCTCTTTGACACTTTCTACAGACACTTTGTTTGGCTGACCTTTGAGCCCTTTAACTGGTGCTAGAGTACAAGGATATCCATCATTACTTATTTGCTTAAATCCTAATTAATTTTGCACTGACATCACTGTTATCAACAAGGTGTGGAGGTTATCTGTATGTCTGTGCATGAGTGGGTGTTGAACAATTGGCTCTCCAACCTCTCTAACTCCTTCTTTATCATTCTTGTATCATCCTGAACATAACATCGGATCCTGTAATCCTCCATGAATTGTGGCGACTCCAAATACTTAAAAACATACCCTTGTTGGATGGATTTACCACAATCAACCAAAAGTACCCTTTTCTAGTAAGCGCAACTGTTTTCAGCTTATGCTGTGTCTAAATTGGCAGCTATAGCTACATACGGCTGGATCGCCACATCATCATGTGTTAAAGTATAGGATATCCTTACCATCACCCTTAGCAACAGTCATAGCTGTAGCTGTAACTGCCAATTCAGATACAGTCCTACATGTAGCTACTTTTTGCAGCTCTATGAAAATTGACCCAGGTCATAAAACATGTGTTCATGGAGTCAAATGTTGAAGTGTATAATGTGGGGTTCAAGAAGAGTAGAAATGATGTCTTGGGAGTTACCAGTGAGTCACAATGTGGATGCACATAGTCTGGGGCTATTCATCAAAATGTGGTACAACTTACTCATGATAAACATGTGATGATACTATAAATGTGGAGCATTGGTGATTCTATCAATATGCCCTGATTGGGTCTTCTATCATCTTGTGCAAGCAATTAATAGCTGGACCATCAATGATGTTCTTAATGCTTTACTGACTACATGCTATGACGTCATGGAAGGTTTGCATGTGTTGCCTTCGGCGTCTGGGGAATGTTTGATGATACTGTCGTTTTTTTGTTTTGTTCTCAATCTAGATTAATGCAACCCAAATTAGTCTGGTCTCTTTTATGAGCGCTGGTATTGATTATCACGCTTACAGGGAACATGACCATGGTGATGACAGCATGATTAAAGCATGCTAGACTGTACTTGGTAGGGAATCAAAGTGTGATGACTGACAAATACTGACTCCCTTCTTCCTAGGGGTGTGGAAGGTGAAAATTAATCTTGCCTTCAGCTAAAAAAAGTAAGGACCAGATCAATAAACTGACATTCAAACAATCTTTTATTGATCGCCACATCAGAAACTTGAATCATTTTGAAAAAAAAGTCTTAAATAGATAACTATGCAACCATGGGGCTCTCAAATGGTTCTCTCTTATGAGTTCAGTTGTAAGTTTATTTGCTTACAATGTCTACAGTTTTTAATAATTATTGCACTCTGTTAGGAAAGAAACATGCTTTTAAGCACGATCCATAAGGTACATGCACTGTATGTGATTTTCAAATAACGATTGCACTCCATGCTCATGCACACATTTAAACACTTGACAAAGAAGGTACATGCACTATCCAGGCAGTAGTTCTTACAAACTGTCCTGAGGTCTTGTACTTTGTGCATTGTAGACACGATGCCCAGTAGAATCAGTTAGCACAAGCCAATGGCACCTTTATCCTTCGTTTCCATCTCAAAATTCACCACACTCACAAACCAGCATTCTTTTCATAAACCATTTCATTGTATGTGCCCTGAAGATGAATTTCTCTCACAAATTGTTTTTCTCATACCTGAAGGAGACTTTTAACAAAAGAGCGTACGTACCATTTTCGTGTGTACATGAGAATATTTCTGTGTGTACAATCGATTCAGCACTCAGCAGTTGTGAAAATAAAAGCTTCACGAAGGCACGAACCACAAAAATGGAAAGCTTAAAGGCTCGGTGAACATTGGAAGTACAGACTTTTCTGTTTGAGAATCTCAGGTATTAGACAAATAACAGCTTGAAGGCTTCGAATACATGTACATGTAGATTCAGGATTGCTGGAATTGGAATTTGACAGGGCGTAATTTTTGTGTATATTGTAAACTAACACTTCTTACACACAATTTCATTTCTCTCCCCCCCCCCCCCCCCCCCCACCCCCATTTTTCGCTGAAGGGGAAGGAGGCACATACATGTCATCCTTCAAATCACTCAAGTTTATGGTTTTTATTTTGCTGCGTATAATAACTAAATAAAGGAATGTCATGTGGGAATACTTCTTTGTGTAAATTCTAGGATTTATATATTTTTTGGTTTTGCATACTGTACATCTGATTAGTTGATCAATATAAAGTTTTGTTGGGTTACTTAGTTACATGTAGCATGTGAATACACACATTCTCTTGACTTGACCATCTGACTCTTGGATTTGGGATGTACAATTTCCAAATATTTGTCTTTGTAAGATAGATGGGCATGATTTTACATCATTTAACCCTAAATCCTATTCAATTCAAGAAGTGTATGTTTGACTAATCTGTCATTGCAGACACAGTGATTTTAATGCTAGAAAGTAAACTGAGGGAAGGATTTCATAAAATGTATTTAGCTCATGCCAGCATTGTTTGACTTGGAATTTATAACTGGTCTCCCACATTAGTGTAAGCAAACTGTTTTTTCTTAACCCCAGCCCCCCATCTTGTATGCGTGATGGTGTACAATTGTATGAAGTCTACTCCTATCAATAAGCAGATCTGTCACCTTGTTTGCACTCACAGTTTGGTTATTTGTGGCATTCCTACAAATGGGGGAAAAATAATAATAACTAGGGCATAACTTGACACAATGCTTTCTACCCCCTAGAGGAGAGCAGAGCCATTGCTTTGTCAGAAGCACCTCAATAAAAGTCTGACTTTAACCTCGTCAATTGCACTATTATTAACTAATTAATGAACTGTGAAATAACAAGTAAGGACTTTACAAGGTGTCTGTGGATTAGATGGCTTGGTAACTTAGTGTTATGGCGACTTCATTATGAAGCAACAAATAATCGGTACATTATGGAAATGAGTGCACAATTGAACTTACTGTATTAACTACCTCCTGTAGGTCTATTCATATTATGAATAGACCTACAGGAGTACTAAGAACTTAAAGTACTAAGAACTCAAGGGAAATGTTGAATTCTATTCTTCAGTTTCTGCGATTGTTGAACAGACTGAAAAGAAGAAAAAATAAACTTTCAGCTCAAGAAACATTTAAGCTTATAATGTGTTCACAAGGTGTGTACACCCACCAAAATAAGGTAAATTTTAACTGCTCATAAATCTGTAGTTGCAGGGATATTCATGTTTAAAAAAAAGTCAAGTCAAACATGATTTTCTAAATTAAATTTTGATAAAAATATCTTTGTAACAAATGCAATACACTACATGTACATGAATCAGTACAAACATAATACCAATGTTTTGTGAAAGTATCCATAAAAGTGGTAACATAGACTATTTTGCAAATACCTAGTATGCAGGGTTAGCCGTGTGATGTGGTGCATGCTAGTCTAATTAATCAAAATATTTGGTGGCTAACTACATGTAGAACAGCATGCAACTCATTCCACTGCTAACACATATGCAATGAGTATTTGCGAAGTCAGTGGTCTATTTAATTTTAATTCAAAAAAGTTGATGTTCATGCTGGCATTATTTTCTCTGAACCCCTGCGTGATTCCCCCGAAGTAAGCCTGTGGTGGGCTGAAATTTTCCAGTTGATGACATAATTGTCTCGTGATGTGTCAAAGAGTAAGACACACTGATATTATCCTTAATTGATTATTTTAAAAACTTCAGTGCACCTGTAATTAATGGGTGTTTGTCAGCCATATGCAACTGCTGAAACCCTTGGGGAAGAGCAACAGTCAACACAATATTAATGTGTTTTGTATTGATCTACTGTTTGTTTTCACAATCGGATGTTTCTGCTGTTCTGCTGTTTACAATGCCATTAATATCATTATTAATATAAAAGAACCCCCCGGGGATATGACACTCAGTGATAATGGTCCCCGGCAATGGGTCGCCAGTCACTACCTCACCATCAAATATTGTGACACAATCAAACTACTAGGTCAGCTTTACTCCAGCTGTCCTTGCAAAGAAAATGCCATTTGGTGTTAGTCTGGTTCACAGCTTACTTGATTTATCATGGTTTACTTCATGTGAAGCAGATGAAGAAAGAAGCCTAACATAAGATAACATGCTACTCTCTCAGTCCTCCTCTGAAAAGGTTGGAGATAGGAATTCAGTGTCTATTTATCGTGGCATTACACTTCCCTTGTTTGACTCCATACATCTGTTTACTTCCAACAAACATTGTTATGTCAGGGTCTTTTTTAGTTCTGCTGATTTATCGTCCACTTCATCACATCCGAACTGCATCAGGTCCAAACCAAACAAACTTCATTAGAGAAGGATAAAGCAAGCAATTTCAAGCTGCTGATTGCAGGATAAAATCTAGATCCTTCTGGAAATTTAAGACAAACGAAGGACTCCTTGGAAGTCTTTCTTGGGTATATTTAACATCACTGAGTATCCTGTTGGGATTACAAAATTATCTCTTTAATAACGTACATGTATCCCACTGCAAGGGACAAACTGTACATTCAATTCATAAATTAAGGAAAGGAGATTAAAAAATAACAACCTGCCACAAATACTCTTGGTTTGCAAAAGATATCAGGTCTGACTGCAGTCGGTAATAAGTTGCCAAGTGAATTGTTCATCTCCCCATTACGTAGGTATGCATTAGCAGCACACGCTTCTTGAGTTCAGTGGATCATTTTTTCAGACTTGTCGTCTCCAGGTTTCCTCAGCAAACCCTAGGAGCTAAGTTTAATGAATTTACACGCACACATGCAACAAAGCTATAGCCTACACAGTAAATGCCAGGGACTCTGGTCTTGTATTTGACAAGCTTGAAATGTAGCTTCACGCTTATTGAACAGTTGTGGCAATATTGTTGCACTGGTAACCGGCTGCTTTCAGTTACTCACCTTAAAGAATGGGAAGGGAACCAGGATTCATGTGCTCAATTTTCACCAGGTTTCTCTGTGGCTGGGGACAAGGAAAAACTCAAATATGTGGCCAATCTAAAAGTTCTTCCAGACATTATTTGTTCTTGCCGTTCAGATCTTGGACAGCTCCATATTCCATAAACACTTTTTATTAAAATGTTTACATATTCTGCTTGTATTTTCTTCTGAGCCCTGTCCATAAAACATATTACCTTTAAAATAAAATAAAATGCATATTTAACAAGTTTAGGGTGGTTATGTGTACATTCAACAATATTTAAAAGAAATTGATACAAGTACCAGCACTCACTTTGTATTATATGTCAAAATAATTTGTCCCCTTATCAAATGAGAAAGGCCATAGTTTAGACCTGTGTATTCTTGTGCATGGAGCATCCTCTATAGCCGAAGAGACACTAGTGCCTGCACTGTAGTGTTTATGAATAGTTAAGGATGTGCTAGCGTGCTTATTGTAGTAATTAGATTATTCTAAGAGGTCAGTTTTCTCCTCTTTCTTTTAGTTTGAAATTAACCAGTTAAGATGCAACTGCTGCTTATTTGAAAATTATCCCGATGTTATTATTTTGTGTATGAGTGTTATCGACTTAAACACCTGTACATCAGCAGTGCGGACATTAGGGAAGGCCTGATGAACTGGTTTATCTCGCGGCAAGAGAGCGTTAAGCACAGAGGGAGGAAATCAAGCAAAAGGGGTCATGCCTTTCTCAGAACCGATGACCTTATCACCGCATAGGAAGGGCTTTATGTGGCTTAGATCTTACTGCCCGGCTTCCAGTAATTCTGCTTGCATGACATCCTAGTCTTGGCAAGAAGACATCCATGGGTTTTATGATATAAAAGCCTGCCCTGCCTCTTGGCTCATTATTTTGATTGAGTGGGCAATTATCGACACATACATTATTTAGTGGTAACTTTCAGTGCTGAAGCAAGCAAATGCAAATTTGGCCTCTGCCAGCAGTTTATTAATTTATTGAGCGTTGTTTCCAAAAATGCAAATAAGTTCACATAATCAGAAAGAAAGAACAGAATCAGAAAGAGTTAAAAGAGTGATAGCTATTGAGGTAACATTTAATACAACTTCGAAGGTACATGTAATTGTAAGGCTACAAGTAGGTTTTTGTTATCTCAAGTAAATCCATTCAAATTTTCCTTGTTTAATACCAATTTGTAAAATTCATCTTTTAACTGTAATTTTTTAGAAAGCAGTTATTCAGTTTTTTTAATGATAAATTAATTTGAGCAGTTAAGCTTCCATGGTACTACTATCACCAGTAAGGGGACATCTTGTTATTTTTAGAATGAGGTTTTCACAATCACATGTCATGTATATGCCTTTTTTTTTTTTTTTACAGGATGATCTTTCTCCATGGTATGATGGAGAGAGGGTGTGGTGGACATTTTGCCCAGGGCACATAAAGTACAGCTGTATGTGCTTCCCATGCTAAATTCCCAACAAATTGCTGTGGTTTTAGAATGTCCTCAGCTCAACTTATCACTATCCATTGGCTATTATGGTCACTATTCAATTTGTGGTCTGACAACCAGAGGCTTACCACACCACAATCTTGTAATATCAAGGGTTTAGTTGTGTCAACACTGCATGGCATACCATCTATCTCTACTGGTGGTAATGATTCAAGGGTTCTCCAAAGGTATCAACAATTTCCTTGGTTGGATCTACCTCCATGGTTGGATTGAGGACATTAATTTTTAGGACACCTCCATCTGCCTTTTTTTTAGTGCTTTTTATCAATCTCTGCAATGTGTGCTGTATCACCTCTTCCAGTCCAGAGTCGGTTTCCCACCATAAGTTTTTGTGCTGCAGATCGTGTGTTGAAGTTTTGCGCTTTTAAAATGTAATACACTCCATGTGTTGTTATTTTCATTTATGTTGCTGTAGTTTTGCTTGCCTGGAATTTCATCTTTGAGAGGGCAAGGCTGTTTTCATTTTGCAAAGGGCACTTCCATTGATAAATCTGAAAGTCTGGAAAACTTTTAAAAGGGCACCAAGGCCAAGACCAGGGGCAGCAGAGGTCTCCATGTCCTCCGTGTAATTTCAGGCCTGTTTTGGGGGATGGCTGTAGGCCTATATTTAAGATCCACCTTAAAAGGCTAGAGTAGAAGAGCTAGGTACAGACTGATGAGTCACACTTTGTTACTGACTGTGTCTCGTAAAGGGTTTCAAGTTCTACAGTTTCACATGTGCATTTCATGGTTTGTATTTGAGTGAACCTACGGCTACCCATGTCTCATTAGGCAGGTGCACGGGCGGTTTTATCGAGTATCGTTATTGCCCAATAATGTGCCTTGCAGGTATTAGATGCATTAGTTGGCACTTTTTGTCGGAGATCCCCGCTCCTACCGTCATTTCATGTCAACTTGGCTTTTGGATAAAAGTTATGCAAATTCTTTTCAGGGTCATTACCAAAGTATAACCGTACCTTTAAGCAATCATAAACTTGTTTTTATCAAGTTCAAAGCAATCATTCTGTTGATCATCAATGCAAAACAAATTCAAAATGACTACAGACTATTGTTAAGAACTCTTATGAAAGAAACTTACCCCCAGATGTTGTTGTTTTTTTTTTTTTTTTTTTTTTTTTTAAACTTGATACCAGCAATGTTACACCAAATGCAGCTGACCCTGGATTGGGTCCCAGGGAGTGTTTACATAATCAACAAATGCTCTTTTAAAATACAGTCATCTGAAATATCTTCTGTTTACTTTGGGTATATATCATTATCCAGTGTTTTCCAGGCACGGGGGAACCGGGAAAAAAGACTACGTCCAGAAAATTGCAATAATACCGAGTTACTGAGATCCAAATGTACACATGTATGTAGCTTACTCTATTTATACCATTGTAACTTATTACTTTGTTGATACAAAATTTAGAAGACACATCCATAAATGATCCAAATTAAAGTGTGGACTTGTACTTTAATATATGCTGCTATCGAAGATAAAAATAACCTACAGTGCCTACATTAATACAGTGCCGCCTGAGAGGAAGAAAAAAAAAGAATCATTGTGAAAATGTTTTGGCAAAAACGGAACTGATATTAAAAAGACCACATTTCCTTGTAAGTATGCCCTTATGTGTTTGTACAGGCTCAACTGGGAAGGCTCTTTGTCACTCAAGATATCAAATATTGCTTAGTTTTTGACACTGCGGTATATATTTGAGACGTTGCAGTTTACATTTCCGACTTTGCTGTTTTGAAAAAAAGCAAAACGGAAGTTGTTCTTGTGCTTCTATCAGTGTTAAGTGAGGACAAGAACACATGCATGCAATTAACGTGTCGTTGCTGCGTAGCAGTTTGAAAATTGATTTTTATTATTTTTTTTCACTATGAAGAAATTTAGTACTTCCTGTAGGATAACCATAAAATTCTGTCATGTCTGTACAGAGATTTACAGAGTAGGAGAAATGCACTGAAGTTGGAGTGCAATTATAATGAACCCAATGTATTGCATAACCTCACAATGCACTCTCTTAACAGGGCTAACAATACTTTTCATATTTTATTGGCTTTAGTATGAATTGAAGAAACATGTCTCAAAGGCAGGTATACTTTTGGTAATTGTCAAAGACCAGTATCCTCACTTGGTGTATCCCAACATTTTCATAAAATAATAAACCTGTGAAAATTTGGGCTCAAGTTGTCATTGAAGTTGCCAGAAAACATTGTAAGAAAAAACCACCCTAGTTGCATCAAATTTTAGTGTTTTCAGATGCCTGAGAAAGGCTTCATGCCTGAAGCCTTTCTCGGATTCAAATTTGTTGGTGAAAAAAACCCTCTTTCCCTTAAACTACATTACTTCAAAGTGTGTGTTTTCTAACAATGTTTTATGATATCAACAGCTCTCCAGTGCTCTTGACCAAGTAAGTTTTTATGGTCATTAATTTTTGGAGTAATTACCAAAGGTACATATATACCCTCCCTTTAACTGTTCTTTTGGTATTTCTGATTATTGTGGGTATGGGTATGTACATATATGTGTACGGCATGTATGGGTGTACATTGTATATATACAAGACTGTGTCCAAGGGTGATATTTTTGTCAACTAAAGTTTGACTACCCTCAGTGTACATTTGCTTATCCCTGATCCTTATATAGATGACTATCCTTGTATTGATTCCATACCACTGCTTCACACAATGACTTCTCCATCTTTAAACGTATCACCATTACCCAGTGTGTGAGAGAAAAATACACAGTAGTCCAAACCAAAGCTGGAGTTGGAATAAACCTGGCAAATCTTGTGTACCTAGCTTCCAATAAGAAGCCTTGGCACAGTGCTAGAACCTTGAATACTCTCCTCTTCAGTATAATGGAATCATCCCGAAGAAGAATTACAGAGTGTTGGTTTTGGGATGATCCTAGTATGAAGAGGGGACAACAGCGAAAACTCAATCCCCTTGTTAATAAAATGAGAGCAGATTATGTGATCATTCCGGCCCATACTGCTAAGAAGATTTTCTTTACCAGTTTTTCTACAAAGAGCTTTGGCAAACTTTCTTGGGGTTTCATCTTGGAGCTCATCTTAATGTTTATCTTGTCTCTTGAAGATCCTTTTCAGAAAGGTTTTCATTCAGATATTGGTTATCAGACTTTTTAACATTGTGATGTTTTGGGTTGTGGTGGAGTAGCTATGTTGTTGGCAAGAAACTCTGGTTGGTAATTTAGGTATCGGTTATCAGACTTTCTATAAATGTGGTGTTTTGGGTTGTGTTGGTAGCTATGTTTTCATGTGACCACAGTTTGTGCACACAATCCATGGCTAGGATATCTGAATAGAGGCAATAACTTTCTGGATTGATTTTTAAAATATGGTGATGTGGCCGAGTGTGTCTTGGTCAATAGGTTAAAAGCACCGGACTCAAGCTCTGGTGTTTGTGATCAACAGAGTTCGGGCTCCAGTTCTGGTCTTGGCACTTGTGTTCTTGAGCAAGATGCTTTACCGAAATTGCTGTCATTCGAATGGGACATTAACTCGTTGACTGCCGCCTACGAGTATATTCGTAGTAATAGGTGTAACGGATTCTGCCACTACGAGTATACTCGTAGAGAATGAAAGGCTTTTGTATGGTGAATTGAATACACTGGCATCGCTGAGAACGCAACGAATACGCTTCTGGCAGTGGTGAGGACACATCATCAGAATTTGTATGCTACAACATGTAGACAAAAAAAAAAATACCTATTTGGTGTGCGCGCATGCGCACCACACTTAGATGCTTGGCAAATGGGATGCCCCTACGAATTTATGACCGGCAGTCAACGTGTTAAGCTGTAGGTCCTGTGTAGTAGGATTGGTTAGTGCATGTAAAAGAACCTAGAACACTTATCATGGAAGAGTAGGGGTTAACCCTGGTGTTTCTGGTTCATTGCAAGCACCCTTGTTTACAGGTGTACTCAGGCTTGTGAGCTATAGTGATTAAGTTCACTTATGAGGCATACTTGGTTTCATTACCTGACATATATAGAAATATATTAACAAAAGTAATAATAATGTCGTTTGTCCAAAATACATGTACCATAAGTTTTCTTCATATTTCTCTGATATTTAAAAATCAGAAGTTTATTTGAACAATTCCATGGACTTACAAAATATGCTGTACATCAGAAACAATTTCACAGAGATGAAATCAACTCTTCAATTCAAATAGGAAACACGAATGCACAATTTCTTGACCCATTTTTGTACACTATTCTGGTAGTTTTGTAATCATGTTTACCAGAGAGTTGATGTACTTGACATGCTTGACTGGGAGAGTTGGTGTTTCGATCAAAGTGATTAATACCTTATTCAGAATTGGCAAAACCAGGAGCAGTACATAATATTAATAGGTTTGAGGTACACACCTGATGAAAGATGACGCCAGCCCTTTTGTGTTGTTAAGCTCTGTCCACTTAGGACAAAATAAACTCACCATTGACCTAGTTACTAGAGGATTGCATTCATACACTGGAATGGCCAATTTGGATGAAATGTGTGCTTAGTTATCACTGCGTAACTCTTATGATATTTGTGCTTCCACTTATCAACAACTCTTTGTTGTTTTCATCAGCCTTTGACCAATACAGCTGTAAGGGGGGGGGGGGTTAAAAAAAAAAATAAAATAAAAAAAAATAAAAAAAAATAAATGAGAAGGGCAGATCAATAATCCATAACTGAGTGCAGGGGTTGGTACTTGCCTCATAATTGCCTCATCTAGACTCAATTTCATAGAGCTGCTTAAGCAGAAAATATTGTTTTACAATTTTCTGCTAAGCAGGATACCACTTACATATGGCACATGTGGAACAGTATTTTAGCTGGTAACCTTAATGTGGTAACTATAAGTTTGTTGTGCTTAGCCACTTTCTGTACTCAAGCAGCTGTATGTAAATTGGGCACGTGTCTGTGTGAGCATAGCGAGAAAAGGACCATGGTTTCTCTGTGGTGTGAGGTTGAAAAATGCTGGGCATCTCCAGATAAACGTGCCTTTTATTTTGTACACCATTTTTTTATCTGTCAACTGGGTTATAATAATAAATAATATTAATATACTTTGTATGAACTAAACCTATTTGGAATAAATGTTAATTGGCTTCAAGAAAACAGGACCACCGGTCTTAATGAAATTTTTACAGGCTAGTTTTACAGATCCAACTGAAACCAAAAGACACTGAAGAGAATCAAACCACACTTAATATTCTATTAATTCCCCTTGTAGGACAGCAGCCATGTGTAAATAATGTGCACATATAAAGAACAGTGGATAATTTGTAGGTTGTGTAACTAGAAAATGTATCTGGGCCAACCAGCCAAGCTAGTAACTTCAGCATAAAATAACCTGGATTAGCCTTTGGGGAAAAGCATTCCAATTGTGCATTGTGTTTCAGTGGTTGCTTTTTCTGGTCACAAATTGCAATATTGAAGCCCTGAATTTATGATTCTAATCTGTCTGTATCATCATGTATAGTTTTGTAAACCTTGAAAAAAATGTGGGATTATATGCTACATCCATCGAATAATACATGTAGATATTCTGTGGGTATTTTTTAGAATATTTTTAACTGTGCCAATTCATGCTATGACTTATGTATGAATGCACAGCATCGGATCACCACACCCTTCATGTTCTTAACACAGTTTTAACATGAGGCCAACTGTCCCTGTCAACATGAAAATACCTCAATGCGCTGACTCTCATAAACAGAGAAATGGGGCAGCTAGCCCATGTCCAGGGTTGGTTTCACAGACTTAAAAATGGCCATGGAAGGAAATCAAGATGCCGGCATTGTTAAACGGACCCCATTTTAAAAAGATGATTGCGGACTATTGTGGTAAGACTTCACAGCATTGTGGGCCAGCACATTGTGGATATTGATCATCCACAGGGACCCTTTGTTGATTCAGGCAAAGGTGAGTTGACTTAGTAATCAATACTCACAAACTTTGTTCTGGCAGAAAACAGCTTTGCTTTTTCATACCTATATTGCCCAGAGAGGGTTTTAAAGTTGTGTAATCAGATGTGGGAGGGGCTCACGCTGTGACAAGTACTTCATCACAGGTTCATGTTGGTACTTGTCTAAGTAGAAGTGGATTGGAACTTTTATGTTAAATTACATTTGCGGTTTCTACCTTGAAACTTTGACAGGGCTATGTGTTAACTATGTAATGGGAGAGCTAATGTAGCAAGAAAAGGTTGCAAAAAGAGGGTTGGGGTCTCACAGAACACTTGTAACTATGGAGGGATGCTGTATAATGTGTACAGCACATGTACACATAGCAACATCAGCAAAGTGTGTGTGTGTGTGTGTGTGTGTGGGGGGGGGGGGGGGGGGGCATGCCAAACATATTGCCTTGAGTTAGAAGGTATGTTTCTGTTAATAACAGTGTCATATGTCTCACTCTTTATTTGTAGGGATGTATGTGTTTAATACAAGACATGGCTCTAATCGTAAAATAGGTGTTAGTGTAGTTCCATGCACTGAAAAAACTTGCATGCAGTTATTGTGTTAATTCATGTTCAATGTACACATTCCTTGGCCCCCTGCCCACACAGGTTGTCTGATACAATGTCATCCATTATAACAACTTATTTCTCATTGTTCATGTCAGACTGCATTCATGTAGACAGCCTTGATTTTTTATTAACAGCCACATTCTCTATTACAAAGACGCCACATTATAATCGGCAACAAAACATTAGGCTCTCTATTAATCTCCTTTCAGATCTCACATACGTAAACTACTATTACTAATCTCTGTAATTGACAGAGAGTGGAAAAATATCAGGACTTCAAGAAAGGTATTATGGGATAGCGCCATGTACGTAACACTTCGTTCATTACGCCAGACGATCTGTCAGTCAGTTCAATACTTGACTTGTCTATCTTGTCTGTAGGCTGATACCTGTTATCAGTTCATGTACTACTGTTGTGCTGAGGGGCTGTTTATCATCACAGTAGAAAGGTGTGCCTACCTAAAGAGGTGCATACTTTCTGCATAATTATCAATATTGTTATTAGGCATGCGTTAATTGTTATTGGCTACATGTCTGCACTTTCTAATCTCAGTAGAAGATCAACAATTAAATAAATTTGCCCTTATGCTGTTTATTCTGTAGTAAAGAAAAGAAAAGTAAAACTTGAAAAAATTTAATAAATGGTTTTAGAGTGGTTGGATTTAATTGTAGAAAAATAATACATCTTTTTGATAACAGAGTTTCAGGACTGACGTGTCATTCCATTAAGGGAAGGCAGTTGATTTTTAGTAAAGGGCACCTTTGTGAAGGGAAATGTAATTGCCCTCCCCATGAAACTTGACCAAAGATAAAGGCTACAGTTCCACTGTCTCGAAATAAAACTGGGCCAAATTTCATAAAGTTGTTGAGTAGAAAACATTGCTCAACAAATCTTTTTACAAGAACAAATAGCGGGCACTTAATGCATCCATGTCATTTGGCTAATAACCTGTTTCTGGTCAGCAAGACTGTCACACCATCAGTGCTTAACATATTTGTTTGCTTACTGGCTTTATGAAATTGGGCCCTGGTGTTGTGAAGTTTGAGAGAAGGGCGAGGACGTACAAGCCTGGAGCAAGATCTTCACATGGCATGGCAGAAGTTCCCTTTAGGCCTGAATGGAAATTGATCTATAATACACCTGCGGAGTGTACATATTCTGATTGGCCAGGCGACTTCATTAGTGAGCTATTGGAAAGGTCATCAGGGAAGCCATGATGATTGAATAACATTCTATCCAGATAAAAATACGCTTTACAATTGTCTATTTCTCAATATTGGTTCCCTGTTGCCTGAGGGTCCTCTCTGGAGGAGTTAGATCAGTTTGTCCCCCCCCCCCCCCACAAACAACTGAAGTTATTTAGTTCCCATCATTCTATCTGTTGGTGAGATTGTTTGCAACATGTTGCTGAATCCCATAAGGTCTGCAAGAAATGCATTTCATATGCTGTTCATAAAATAAATTGTTAAAAACGAAACCAGTAGCATTCTGTTTCTGCATCAACTCAATTCAATAGAAATTGTTACTCTGTTTTCCCCCGCCATTCTAGCATGAAATATTGTATGCTTCAGTTGCTCTCCGAAGGTTTCCAACTTTTTCATGCCCATATAAATAAATAAAAAATTCCCATCAGAGGAAACACAAACATGTCAAAAAAGACTGCAAAATACAACGTATACATGGAGCAGTCATTTATATTGATAAGCTGTTGGGTACAGGGTGCCTACTATGCACATCAGTGCTAACATGTGCAATAACTTTGGAATTAATTACTGTGTATGACAACATATAATATGGGGGCAAAACAAATTTACATTTATGAGACTTACATATACTGTACATGTACACCAAACATTTACTGTTACTACCCTTCCTCTCTAACAGGGATACCCAATTTCATGGCTCTGCTTATTGCCGAATGCTGCCCTTGCAATCACTATTCTTCATTTACAAGCGCCAAATTTCTGCGCTAGCTGTGTGAGCAAATAATGCCTAGTAATGTGGAGTACACACACAAGCAAAAATTCCCCTGTTCACTGTGAAATACTCTTGATGTAAGGGTGAATTCCCTGCTTCCGTAAGCCCCGATTCGGCTTACTGTAAGCAGAGCCATGAAATTGAGCCCTGATTATTCACACTGAGGCAACGGATGCAATTGCCTCCATGCCCCTGGTTTGAGGTACATGTATGGTGGACAAATTGGAGTGCACAACTTGGTTTAGGTGTTTACATACAAATTTGGCCAAACCTAATAGTGTTAAGGTAATCCACTGTATCTCAAAACGGCTAATTTTCTTCTTTTGAACAGTACAACTCTAAAATCTCTTCATAGTGCCCTTTACTAACATAAAACTGCCTTGCCTTGACAAGAACAGGCCTGATGCTTCATGTAGGAAATGGCCTCCGCTGTCCGTGGTGCCCCTTGAAATGTTCCAATAGAAATGTGCAATTTCCTCATAGAGGTTGCCTTTATCAAGGAGATAACGCCTTGGTGCTCTTTCAAAAACAGAATCAGGCCTGCAAGAACAAAGAAGTAGTTCTGTAATGAGATACATGTTCAGTATATTACATTAGGTAAAATATTGGCCGAGGACCAAAACAATGTTATTCCCACATTTCTGTGTTACAGCTCAATGAAAATACCCTCTGGCCCCGCTCAGTGAAGTATTCACACGACGAACCCTGTTCAGAAATCCAGCGTATTATTGATTCCCCCTGAGAAACTCCTAATTGACATCTCACTGTAAACCTGAATGTTGTCAGGAATGAACAAACAGGCCCAAATGATTGATTGTGCTCAGAGTGGGTATATAACCTCCCCACCTGATGTGTAATGGTAGTAGGGCTAATCATCGGCGGAGGACAAAGTACCCCTGTACAGGTGGGAAGAGCAGGAAACATCCAAAATGACTTCCAGGATGCTGACAAATTTATCACGTTTTACTGGAAGAAGTGAATAATGTCAAACATCCTCCTCTTATGGTTCTTCTTGGTGATAGTCTTGATTTGTTGATTGGTCCATATGAAAAGTGATTGCGGTTAAATTTCTGATTATGATAAGGCCATTTCAGAATTGGTGGCTACTGCTACAGCTACGGCTGACTCGCTGTGTCATCATGCGTTGAAGTATAGGACGTCCTTGGCAACAGTCATAGCCATAGCCGTAGCTGCAATTCGGATACGGCCTTAACGTAAAAGTTTTGATTTCAGAATACCAACTTCCGGGGTGTGGGGAGGGAGCCATGCTGAATTTACTACCATGGTATTAGACAGAGGGGAGTCTTGGTGTCTTTTCGACACCCTGTTTTGAATTTAGATGCTATGCTCCATCTTTCGTTTACATTTAATGTATTTTCAGTGAGATCTTTGGATTCAAGTCATGGTAAATGTGTGCTACATGTTTCCAACTTCTTGCTTGAATCCTGCACCTTGTTACCACCAGTGGTGGGCCATATACATGTATGAATACTTGATGATAGACATTGCTATTGGTTTACAACCATCATATCCAATCCTGTTCCACTTGTTATCTCAGGGTTCTGCCCAGGATTTGTTTAGTGCTGGAATTTTTTTTTTCCTAGTACAGTCAAGTCAATTTCCTTTCGATCGTGCACGGAGTGGTTACACACGTGCGCCCTGCAGCTGTGCCTTGAATAGGCCCTCAGTGCGCGCACGCCTTTACCGCCATGGGAAAACAATTTACAGCATCTATAGCATGGTGCTTACTCTGCAGTTCATTTCCGTTGTATTAAACGCTGAGAATAGGGTTCGCAACATGATGAAACTGGTATCATGTTATTCCAAGCGTAAAGCTATAATCAGCGTGACTGGAAACCATTGCAAAATCAATGCGGGTTTCGTGCGTTGGATATATTGTACATCGTACAGGCGGGAGGAATGCTCGATCCTGGATCATTAAAATAGACTCAAACCAAAGAAGTAGGCTACTCGAAACTTTGGATAAAACTGTTTACTGGTAAATAATTTGTTTTACACGTTGTTCAAAATATTTTGAAGGAAATGGGAAAAAAAAAGGGAAAATGTGTGGTGGTCGGAAAAAGAATTTTTTTTGCGAGTGCCGGTCGGGGAATCATGAGTGCCGGTCGGGTTTTCCGGCACCGACCACCGTGGGCAGAACCCTGTTATCTCCAAGATCATACATGTATTAGGCCTATGTTGTTCAAAAGATTCAGAGTTAACTTCAGCTTTTTGTCCATCTTTTAAATGCAAATCCATATTTTTCAGAACGACCACTGCCTGACAGTTGACAACACCCAGCATCTTCACTGTTTAAACATGACGTCCGAAAAGTCTGTCATACTACCTTATCTTAACCCAGTTTTTAACATTCATAAGTATCTATGCCTTTCTCATCTACCTGGAGGCTTCAATAATTTAGTATTATTGACCTGATTTTATTCTCAACAACGTCATTTCTGACAAATTTGAATATTTATCCTTGTTAAGTAAAGAACAAAAACATGTGTGAGGTAAATATGCTGGTATTTAATAATGTATTCTTGATGCTCTTCCTTTAATACGGAACTGAATGCAATATTGCATTCCATGCATTCATAATTCCTTTTGAATTATGGATAAGAACCTGATAAAAAATAATTAACATTTTACAGAGAATAATCACATAAAGGAATTACACAGAGGCAATGGCCTTTGTTGCCCTGGTCTTGTCCTTGGTGCGCCTAGAAAAGTTCCCCTTAAACTAAGCTTGGGCGATATTGCTTTTTTTCATTCACGATACATCGTCAAAAATATATCGCGATATTCGATGATATCGCGGTTAATTTGTGACGTGCGTTGATGAGGGAACCCACTTCAGATTTACAAATAGTGTTAAAACTGAAGTGCCGCGAATTGGTTATTGATGTAAGGAAATTTGATAAAGGCTGTAAGGCTCTCCATTCTAGCCATGGTTTTATTCTTCATGTTACCCGAAGCACCACGAACGCAATTGGCACAGGCTGATAGGCTGATTGGCTGATTCCTGACCGGCCGCTTTCCGATTGGCCGATCGCGTGAATAATTATGACGTAGTGCTTCTCACAGCTTTCCGATTGGCCGATCGCGTGAATAATTATGACGTAGTGCTTCTCACAGCTTTCCAATTGGCCGATCGCGTGAATAATTATGACGTAGTGCTTCTCACAGCACTGCTATAGTATTCATCACCTCGATCCCACAGATGTGCTTGCATGCTCCTAATGTGGTAAACTTTATAGTTAGGGGGGTGAAGGAATGGCGTGTAGCTGTGGGAACGAAAAGGCAAGGGAAATTCCCTTTGTGAGAAATCACCTCGTGGTACGGTCGGGAAACGTCCGAGGAACGTTTTTATACATGTACGTGCGTGAGCAATACCGCACAGTTTTCGTTTGTTTGATGTTGGTCTGTATGACCGTCTGTTTGATGTCGGTCTTTTCAAAGAATCCCAGTCGGGGATCAATAGTAGGGAATCTTGCGGTTGCGGTCGGTGCCTTGTTATGTTTTTAAACAGCTCATATCATCTCGATTAGGAAATGCATCGCGATACTTCATCGAAACCGCGATTTGCCGATATTGCGATTTAAAAAAACAGACACGATATCGTAATCGTTTAAAAAATTGTATCGCGATTTTCGATAATATCGTGGTATCGCCCAAGCTTACCTTAAACTTTAAGATTTCCGATGGAAGTGCCCTTTGCAAAAAGAAACTGGCATTGCCCTCTCAAAGATTAAATTTTAGGCCTTAATAGCTGAATAATTTACTTGAGGCAAATTGGCCAAGGATGGGTGCTACTGTTATTATTGGTATCATCCCTACTCATCAGGCAAATTGATACCATTCCTTACGTGGGCTCTCTCAATTTCTACATGAGTGTAGTACCTCAAATTATAGCTAACTATGAGTGCTTAAGGTTTAAGCAAATACTATCATCTTATCCTGTGCAGAAGTTACTGGGTGTAGGGAAGCAGATTATGGTTAACTGTCTTGCTCAAAGACACAAACTCTATGACATTTAAACTAAGATAAAGTTGCAACTGGAACTTGAGAGTGGTGTGCTAGATTACTTCATCATAACATTCTATTAAATTCTCACACCTGACTTGATCTGAAACCTTAAGATGGAGAAGATTGGCATACCAGACCACATGGCAAGAAGTGAACTAGTCAATCTGGCAATATCATTAAAAGGGAAAGGAATTTGGAGGATTTTCTAGACTGTCAAGTTTAGTGTCTGCACAGTTGATAGGAAAGGAAATTTATATGTTGAACTGAAAAGTAAGAGGAGTGATGATATTATCTATCATACAAGCGTGAGTGGAATACAGAAAAATATAGCGCTTTTGCGTCCCATATTTAATGAGGCCAAACGAGGTCAAAGGACGAGTTGGATAAGATGCTGTTGTGATATATTTTTTTCCATATTTCTTGAGCTTACACTTACAGCTGATAATGATTTTTCTTCATGCAAACTTGACACTTAGCTTTAAATAGCGCAAAACATGGAGGTACATGTACATGTAGAGCAGCGCAATACACAGGGTGTGATATGGACTGCAATACAGTACAATATCATCACACTGTTGTTACCATGGATTGACTAATCAGAATCAAGGATTCAAGTTTACCTGAAGATAATATACACAACTTTTAAATCTATGTATAATGTGTTTGCATACATTCTGTATGTTGGAGAGTGGGTGATGGAATGGAGCTCCGGTGATGTTTTCTTTCAGGAATTGCAAGATGTTTATCAAAGGATTGTTCACTGCTTTAGCTTTACAATAATTGCACATTACACAAGTGTTTATTTGTCTTTGAATGTTTCATAATGTGGATTCAAATAACATAGGAGTATGTGTTCTGACCTTGGATAAAAACATTGGGATGATAATGTAATTGTCGTTGATCTTAGAAATATAAAATATTAAACATACAATATTAAAACATTGCCTTGGTACCTTGCCAATTATAAAATTACATCGCTGTTTTATGACAGGTGGTTCTGACATTTATAGACAATAACATGGGCCTGTTAAATGAGTTAAGGCCCATGTTGTTCATAGTTCATTGTTCATGTGTGTTATTCCTAAGAGTTGTAATTTAGGTCTACGTGACATTTCTTTGCAAGCTGCCCAGCAAATTTAAAGGTCAACCATTTTTAGACAATTTATGTAATAAAGGGATAATTTATTACCTACATAAGATCAATATAAGATACACTCATGTACGTTTATGCCTCTACCCTTGAGGTATGTGTGTATGATGGATGATGTTTTAAAATGTCATTTTGTAGTCCAAAAGATTATTTATCTTAGGACATGGAATAGTAATTTATGATTGTCAGAACAATTTAAGTAATGATAAAATACTCTTGTAGGATAATCATGCAGTATAAAGATGTGAAACTCATGATAGGAAAATGTACATTTTGTTGACGAAGTACATTTAGAGTCAGGCCTGGTACTTCATTGTTGTGAGGGCAGTACAGACTCCTTGCATATGACATCACACTCTCAAACAGCGCCCTCACTAAGGCAAAAAGAGGCAGATTATGGAACGATGGCTGTTCATGGTGTATAAAATCGTGCACATGACCTCAGCTTACCAACAGCGTTGCACGCTCTTTAGTTAGTAAAGGGTTCCCCAATAAGGAAAAATTAAAGGGGCTGTGTCATGATGATCAAATCAGGCCTGTGTCTGCACATGGATTTATGAACTCTCACCCAGTTACTGCATGAGCTCTCCTCAGATTTGATATGGAGAGAGGATGCACATGTGCAGTAACTGGGTGAGAGTTCATAATTGCATGTACATATACAGCCACAGGCCTGCTCTGTTCATGATGGCACAGCCCCTTTCAATTTCTATAACTTCAAAGGGCACCAAGGCAATGACCAGGAGCATGGAGGCATTTGCCTCCATTGCCTCCATGAAGTATCAAGTCTGCTATGTAGAGTACATACATGTACCCTTGTTATTATTTGATTGCAACTGAACTTAATACATTGAATGGTTGTAAAGGTCCCCTACCTCGTTCAGGTTACAGCCAGTCATCGTATTGCATCAGAGCTGTAAGCCTTCACTCTCAACACAAATTCTTTATAATTTGCTTATAACTGGATATGAAATGGCCCGAATAAACTTGTTTACATCATGGTCTACATTCATTGATACTTAAAGGCCAAAGATTTGTCAGGATTTGTTCCTCTTGCATTGATCTCCTTTCATTTTTAGAATTGCTTGTAAGACATGAAGTTGTCATCACTGGGAAGAAAGCTTTTATTATGAGCAAACCTCAAGATTTCTAATTGAGGGGCTTCATCTCCAGACCAAGATGGGACTGTTATGCATTTTCTGGAGTTTTATTTTCTATACAATCTCACCCCTGTAGCACACTATGTGATAGCATTCATAATTCTCTTGATTGCCCTTGTGGCTGATGCAGAGGTTTACATGATTCTAATGTTTTTCTTTGATGGAAGGGCAAGGGAGGTGTTCTCATGAGATGCCCAAGTTGATTTCCCTTTTTTTTTTATTCATTGCCATACTCATCTGTTCTTTATACTGTTTTGATGTACATGTAATGCATAAAGAGTGCCCCATGTGTTCAGCTATGCTGGATGAGTTACTCTCTATAAAAATTGATGTCAAAATAAATAAATAAAACGGATACTGGGACCTGGAGTCATGTCTTCAAATGGGAGGTTGGTCCACAGTGATTGAACAAGTACTTTACTTCATCGAACAGGGACTACTTTAAGGAAAGTGCTGTTCCATGCACCATGCACTGGCTGTGTTTGCCAATAAAGCTTGAAGCTTATAAAGAGAAGACCGGTAACGATTGGTCATCTCAAGCTCTCTCCCTCCACGGTGCCAGACCACTCTATTGGAGACTTTTTTACGGTTTAAAAAGCCGAGTAAACAGAAGTGACATTTTATCCCGTAGAAGTTTGGCCCCGAGAAATACTCTAGCCTCTTTCCGCTTGGCTGATAAGCATGGTAAATTAAATTGTAGAGGATGGACTTTCCAAGAAGCAAGGACAAAATGTTCTAAATTTCATGCACCATTGTCTCTTTTGGCTCACAAATTAACTTAAAAGAGAATATTTTGCGTTTAGAGATTTTTTTTAGTTGAGACATCAGGATAGCATTTTTACTTTCTCGTGCCAAACTAGATACAGGCTGTAATAATTTGGGACGATGGTTACCATGATTTCCCTGGTGGCCATCAGTGGCAATAGCCCCACTTGGTCCGACGCACAGATGGGGGTATCTGTAGGGAGTTAGCAAGCTGTGCAAGCTGATCAGTTAGAATGGGAGAAATCTAGTCTTGCAGTGTGCACTGCCGCTGGCTATTGTTAGAGCCCATAACATCCCAGGCCCTGTGCCAGTTTTATGTAGGTCAGGAGGATTGGCCTTAAGATGTGAATTCATTTTCTTCTCAAAGGTTTTTTCCCCGTCTTTTCTTCTTCCGGAGTGACTGAAACATGCTGCCTCCTTTGTATTGATTTTAAAGACATCTGGGAGAGTTGAGTTTCATCGAGTCCAAGTGATTATTTTATTAGGTATATGTAGCCCTGAACGGAGTCTCATTCAAAGTCGTATTCTCAAACTCTCGCACGAACCATTCAGCACATGCATGTGTGCACTTTTCACATGATGTTTAATTCGTTTGACCAAAGGGGTTTGTACATAAGGCCCCAAATGTGCTGCTGTAATTGTGATATGACGATGCACAGTGTAGGTTGGTTCACAACTCAGTCAAAGCTGTCCCTGGCGTAAAAAAAAAATATATATGAAGTCAAAATTCAATTAATTACAGTTAAATTTCAGAAGCACTTGGACATGAAAACATCAAACAACTGCCCCCTCCTCTTACAACAAATAATTTATTCTAATCAGATTAACGATTGTTAACACACAAGGACTGCCAAACTGACTTCAAATTTTGAGCCTTGAAAACCAAATTTACTGCAGACAACACTCTTGGTCATAAACACATTGACATTAACTTCTCTGAAACTGAAACCGGGGCAAGCTTTTACAGTATGTACGTTTCTGTAATCTTGAAAGTGATGGCTGTTATTCTTTTGAAGGAGATTGGAATTTAAGAAACCCACATTTTTTATCCTTTCTTACACCAGACAAATAAGATTACTCTCTTTTAGAAATCGCTCATATTCAAGTCTCTAAAATTAGTTCTTTTGCACAAGATGGATAAATAGCTTTTTCTAAAGCACTGTTCCTTTGTGGATCTTTGTAATCTCAAGTCTTGGTTTCTGTAAAGTGCTTCGGAGACTACATTGACCCTTGATATTTCATTTTCATTCTTCTTCTTGTCTCTTGCTCCTGATTATTACGGAAATGAATGTCAGTCAAATCCTGCCTTCTTTTTATGTTTCAGGGAAAATTGTATGATTTTCATTTCTTGAATCAAATCTAGTCCTTCATTGAAACAGAAATTGCTGACTGATTTTAATGTAGTTATTGTGTTGAAATGCTTGAAAGGTTTCCTGGTTAAGTCTAGACTGAAGATGCTGGTTGGTCTTCCAGTGATTACAACTTAACCTTGTTTTCATGGAAATGCAAATTTGTATAAAAAAATGATTTTTAACGTAGCAACTTGTCATCATTCTTTCCTGGAATTTTTTATAATGTTAGGACATTTTAAAAATCGTGGAATGATATAGCTATTTTAGTGCTCTTATTGCTGTGGTCAGCTGTGCTAACCCTTGGATAAAATGTCTGCACATTGCAGTCATGTTAACAGATTTTTATTATAAATTGGGAACCAGTCTAATTTTTCCTGCAGCCTTGGATGAATATGAGGCCATATCCGAATTGGTGGCTACAGCTATGACTGTTGGTAAGGTTGTTACTAAGGACATTCTACTCATGATGATGCGGCAATCAAGCCGTAGCCATAGCCAGAGCTGCCAATTAAGACATGGCATGATTCTGAGGCCGTGTCTGATGAATGGCTTTGGCAGTGGGTATAGCCCAACAGTCAGAAACTCCTGTTCTGCAACATTGTTGGTGCAGCCATGGAGGTAGGAAGAAACCTCCATGGTGCAGCCAACAACCAATGTCGAAGCAGAAGTCGCTTAGTTCAAACAGGACCTTAGAAATACATAACACTGTCTTTTGCTATTAATCATCTAGCAGACATATTTCAAAAGAAAGTTTTCCTTATAGACCTTATGCATTGACGTCACCAAGCCGCCATCTTAGAGGTAAACTGATGATGAAACAATGGAAACGTGCTGATTTGTATGCGCGGCGCACAGGACTGGCCAATGAACATCTTCCTTTTGACCTCTAGGTGAGGGCGCCCTACTCAAATGACGTCATGCATAAGGTCTATTCCAGTGATTCTGTGCCCTGGTTGTGTTGTTGAGATGAACGCGTGTTTGGGGTTGAAAAGAAATGTCTGACAATTGAACTAGTTTCACACGGGAATCCTTCCTTGTACTTCAGGCTGGAGTTATATATGTGTGTGTGTTGTGGTTATCTAGTTCCTTGTATTGAAGAGTTTCAGTCATTAAACGAAACACAAATGTGGAAAGGGGTTCATCAGGCGAAAGTAAGCAAGACAGACTACCTGAACAACAAAACCTGTCAAGAGGACTAAGAGGCATTATACAGCAAGCCAGTAATGGAACATAGACCTTGCTTTTTAATGTATACTTTTTAATGCATATTAAGAGACTTCAAAGTTTGCAGAACTGGGCTGCTCGAGTTATCTTTAGGTTAGATCGCTGTCATGATGCCATGCCTCTTCTAAGATCGCTTCATTGGTTACCAATTAAAAAGAGGATTGTATTTAAGATTCTTTTATTTGTATACAAATTCTTTCATAATCAGGCACTAGAGTATTTTAATGAGTGTCTTGAGTTGTATCGACCTTTGCGTACAAATCTTCGCTCCAATGCAGATCTATCTCGGCTAACTTTTCCCATGACTCGTAGTAAGGCAGGAGATCGTACATTCACTGTTACAGCAGCTAAGGAGTGGAATGAACTTCCCTCTTATATTAAATCTGCTCCATCAGTGAATGTGTTTAAGAAGATCCTCAAAACATACCTTTTTCCTAATTGATGTGTTAATTGTTTTGTTTATATAACGTTTAATGATTTGTTGATATATTGCTCATTACTATTGTAAACGCTGTGATATAGTTATACTATGAATAGCGTATCTAAATGCATAATAATAATAATAATAATAATAATATACTGTATGCCTCACTGTGCACATAAGAAGTATTTTTGTCAAGGCAGCAGGGTGTCATTTTGTTCACCACTTTAGTGTCCACTTCTTATACAAAATAACAAAGCGCTGCATTTTCCTTGTTGGAAAGTCTCGTGTGACCACCCTTACCTGAAGGGCCTTTCAAAAACTGGGTCTATGATGTTGAAGCTCTTTTTGGGGTGGTTTTAAAAGAATGTAATTATAGTTGATGGTGGTCAAATCAATATTGAAACAAATTACAGGTGGATATCTCCATAAGACACACCCAACAGTGTACTGCCAAAAGACACCTTATTTGGCTATCAGCATATAAACTTCAGGATGCAAATCTTTACATGCCACTGGCCAATGAGGCTGGAACTCGTATCTACATCACACACACCAAAGACTAGCACTAGCAGATCTCAGAGTTGAGTTAACAAAATGACAGTGGCTCATTAACTTTAAGATCTGCGTTTTCATCATGTCAGACCTTTTGTTGTGTAAATGTGGTGCTGATTGATCAGGGCTTGAATCTCAGTGACATCCTTTACTAGACCACAGGTAGGTCTTGTATCTCCGACTGTTCACTAAGGCCATTCCAATTTTATTAGTTGGTTTACGGATTTTTTAGGTGTTGAAAAAAGTCGTCAGACAGGAAAAAAATAAAAATAAAAATGATGAAGATAACAGATAAGTGTCGAAATCCGTTGGCCAACAACCAAAGATCTGCTTAATACTGGGATGTGCCTCCATATCCATCTCGCTATTCCATGTCAGGTCCAATAAGCCTATTAAAGTATTTTGCATCTTTTAAATTTATGTTTAATACCATAATTATTTTTATTTTTTTTAAATCTCTTTGTGAGATTTATTTATTATTCTGCCACCGAACACATGAATGGATAGAAAATTTTATTTGACACTTAAAAACTGTGGACTACCCAACCCACCCAAATTTATAAAATGAAGATAAATGGTTCTGGACTGTATATTAAGAACAAAAATGAATTTAACTGCTGCTTAATTTTAAATTGCTTCCTAACATTTTGGACATTATCTGGCGTATGTAATGTAGGGTCGAAGTGAATGCTGATGTGTTTGTTGCACTGTCAGATGCCCTACAACAAGATTCACAACCCTCAAACAGAAAGTGACAAAGAACTGCTCCAAAATCCATGAAAGACCTGTGTAAAATACTTTAATATGGTGGCACGTTGTGTGTAAGATACATTTATCCCCCCCAAAAAAATAAAAAATAAAAAATTGGCTTTGTGCGTCGTTCCTCGAGAAGCGCATTCTTGGGATTTGCACATCCTGAAGATTGCACTGTGAAGGTTAAGCAGTTCAATCTCATATTGTGCGCTATCTAAAGATTGTGCAAATCCCAAGAATGTGCTAAACAATTAAAGACTCACAACAGAAATTTTGAGTTCACATTTTCGAGAAATGTACCTGACACAATCGTACCACCATGTTAACAGCAACATCTCCTGTGTTCCTCTGGTGAGTTTAAAGTATTTTATAGAGGTCTTTGATGGATTTTGGAGCAGTTCTAATTGTCACTCAACTGAATTAATTTCCACGCTAAATACTAAATAGCCGTTCCGCAGTCGGAGGTAGTCGTCATGTTAGACTTGTGGACAAGTCGTTAAATGTCTGTCGCGGTGATAGCGGAACGGCTTTCTCGCAATATCCCGCGAGAGGGCTGCTCTGTGCGAGATTACTGCTCTCAAGACTGGTCACATTTACCGACTTGTGAAACCCGCTGGCGGTTTGTGCACGGCCTATGGCCACTTCAGCCGATTTCGTACGGACGCATCTGATTGGTCAATTTCGTTATATCTATGAATATTCAAACTGTACATGAATATTAAACATCAAATCCTGTACTGGATGGAGTTTTATGTTGCTTTGATGCTTTGATCATGCACGATCAAAACCAAACACTGAGTGGTGAGAGTGATTGTGTTCATGAATATTTTGACACAAGAAAATACGTATTCAAATTATGGGTACAACTTCACTAAAACTTGTAAATAATTACAAAAAATCGAAAGTAAGATTTTATTTCAGAGAGTCCGAGCAACGGAAGCGTGTTTGACAGTGTACAGCGTGTGGGGAGACGTACGTAACACACGGGGAAAATCGTGTAGCTGCATGCGTGCCATGACGCGCAGAGTTTCTCTCGGCGGGGCTCAGCACGACGGAAACCCCCTATACCATAGCCATGCCAAGAGATAGCTGTACCTGGAAGCTCATGAACATGTGGGAGGGGTAGGGAGCCAGACCACCAACTACCTTGTCATTGCGAGTTTGTTAGTCGGTAAACCTCGCTGATCGAATCCGCTGTTTTAAAATCGTTACGTTTCAATGTTCGGTGTACGTTCCTTCCCCCGATTTGGAAATTAAATAAGATGTATGTCAATAAATAGGAATACCACTCTTATATTGACGGTGCAATTATGTTAAACAATTTGTGAGACAAAAACGAACCCCCCCCCAAAAAAAAACCAAAACAAAACACACACAAAAAACCAGAGCCCCTGAAGGAACAGGTGAAAAATAAATTACAAATTAAAATGTGAAAAAAAAAAATCTCACTCTGAATTGTTTTCCATCTCTCGACACACAAAATTCCAACATAGTCATTTCGTTTCCTCAAAATATTATTCAATCAAAATATTATAATTTTGTCACATAAAATTATATATTTTTTAATTTGTAAACAAAGTTGTGTTTTTCTAGGTAGCAAAATAGATTTTTCCTAGAAAATACGTTTTTGTTCCCTCGAACACGCCTTCTTTCCCCCGATTTTGTTACCCAGAAATACGCGTTTGTTCCCTGAAAGATACGCATTCGTTTCCTCGAAATATGATTTTGTTCGCACAAAATATAATTTTGTTCGCTCAAAATATGCTTTTGTTCAATAAAAATGTTTTTTTTCCACCGAAAGGCGATTTCTTTCCCTAAAAACAAGCTTTCGTTTCATCAAAATACGACTTTGAATTAGTTGCCCGAAATATACTTTCATTCGTCCGAAATATGCTTTCGTTCCCTAAATATACGCTCCCGTTCCTTCGCAATGAGATTTTGTTCCCCAAAATTCCTCTTTCGTTCCCAAAAATTCCTCTTTCGTTCCCCAAAATTCCTCTTTCGTTCCGTTAAAATAGCTTTCGAAGCCCTGAAGTCCAATCACACAAATTTGTTAAATTCCGTTGTGAGGGGCGACTATGAGAGGGGACGAGTTTGTTGTCAGGGGGCGACTTTGCTAGGGGCGAATTTGTAGTTAGTGACTTTGTACATGTTCTTTTTTTAAATTGGCGTCTTTGCTAGGGGGCGAGTTGACTGGTTTCCGTGTCCGTTGTTTATACACACTTAATACACACAATCACTGTAGAACACATCGGGTTAAATGATTGGAGCGTATCAGTAACTATTCACGGTAGGCATATTTATTTTTAGGAGGAAAAACACACATCTTAAACAATTATTATAATAATGCAGTTTAAGATAAGTTTACTTTATTTATTTAGTTACTAAACTAATGAAGGAGTTAACACCCACAAAACACACCCACAGATGTCTCAAGCGCAAGCATTCAGTACATTTACAGTATCTAAAATTAGTACTACCCTCAGATAAAATGGACTCGTCTTCATGATCGTCGCTACAGCAACCGTAATGTACACTGTGTCCGTACATGAATAAATGAATATGTACCGCCGGCGGGTTTCACAAGTCGTTAATGACGAAGAGTCAGCAGCCAGCAACTTCGCGCGAGAGCAGTGATCTCGCGAGAGCATTCTTTATTAGGCTACAACACCACACGCGACTCGACTCACCGCGACCATCATTAACGACTTGTCAACAAGTCTATCGTCATGTCGACGGCACTTGTTGCAGTAAAATTGTACCTGAAGTTCTGAAGGGACTTTTTACTGACACCCGTTGCATTGGTCAACGAACCGATCATTTAATCCAGTGAGACAGCAATCAATAAGGGGTTTATCCAGCTTTCCTCCCTCTTTTACAGTCACTGAACAAGTATTTTTTGCTCGGATCGTGCTTGCCATTCATTGTGATTTGGATCCACCAAACTTTGACAGAACGCTGAATCTTGCACTTGATCACATGCGACATAGCATTTTGTTTACATCATCAAGTATCAGACTATTTCGTTTACATCGCGTATTACACTTCCCGTCTAGCACACAACCCCAGAGCCGCCGGTATTGCATACCCACTGATCTACCGAACGGTCCACATGGGCTGTTCTCTCTATTAAGCACGGCCCCATGCGCTGTGTGTATTTGATATCGAAACATGAGGGAGGCACAGAGTTACATGTAGCTAGCTCTTACAATGGAGCATAGCTCCATGCTCTCTGTGTGCCGTGCGCTGCCGGCCCGCGAAGCACTCTGTATCCATCGGACCATGATCGACCAACGCAATGCGTGATCGAAACGTAACACGATGTTTTGGGGTTTTTTTTCATGAGCTTTTTCTCAATAAAAAGTCGACTAATTATTTTAAATAATCTGACCAAAGTTTGAATATTCGAAGCCGGGAAAAAATAAAAATAAAAAATGAATGGATTTTCCAATTTTTATTTTTTTCGTTTTTTCAACAAAACGCGTCGCCGCAATCCGTAAACCAACTAATAAAATTGGAACGGCCTAAACAAGGAATACTTGTTACTGGACCTACAGTTTTGTTGTTGTATTTGCTGATTGTTCAGTAGAAGGTTTAGACACAAAAGTTTATGAATTAATACATCAGTTAATCTTCAAAAGTATATGTGCGTGGAAACACACTTGACTTTAGGACTGTTTCAGTTACTTGTCACTTGTGGGCTTACTGGCCAAGAGGGCTTATTGGCCAAGAGGGGTCATTGCCAAGTGGGGCACTGACCAAGTAGGGTTACTGACCAAGTGGTGTTACTGGCCAAGTGCTGAAACTACTGTGGTGCAGTTTTAGACCCGCATGGTCAATGCATTGTGGGAGGAAACTTTGTGTTTGCCATACACTGGAGTGTCTGTTCTTATGTTTTGTTTTCCCTTTTATTTAATTGGTATGCAATTTGTATTGTATCGTACGAAGTTGAAAAATTAAAGTAAAACAATATATTAGAAAATACATTATAGCAGTGAAGTTCTTGCTTTTTGAGAAAACGTACATTGCATCAGACATTTTTTTATTGAAGCCGTGTCGGCTACAGCTACATGTAAGGCTATGGCTACAGCTTGATCACGGCATCATCATGCGTTGAAGTATAGGACATCCATTCATGTAGCAACACCCTTTGCAGCAGCTGTAGCTGTAGCCCAAGCTGCCAATTTGGATACGGACTGAGAGTTAGAAAGAGTGGCTACCAAGCACTGCATGCTTCTTTGTGACATTCATTACTGGACATTTTGTATGGATGTGTAGATCTGTGGTTATAGTCTTCATGGTCACATGAATTTTAAAAGGACACATCAATACCTTCATTAGATTGTATTGATCGCAACAGTTGTATGTGGGAAATTTATTAATTTTTTAGGATCAAGACATGATTGGAACATGCAAGGGAGATGGCATGCTTGTATTCCATTGCAAAAGAAACTCAGGGTTCTCCTCAGGAAAACTGTGGGCATCCTGGACCCAAATTTTTGAAGTTTTGTCAAAGGATGCTAAACTGAAACGAGGTTTTTGGAATATTTTCTACTTGGTGGTTATTTTGGTTATAAAAGCCCTACTGTGCAATCTGGAGCAATCTAAATGGTTTTATCTTGATAATTAATGTAAAACAAGTAAAAGAAAAAAAAACCTGTGACGTGTGAGGTCAAAGATAAAAGTCTGCTCTGTCAAAACTTATTTATTTACAGGTGAGATATTAGTTAAGCTTATAATGAATTACAGTCTCTAGCTTGTTATGAGAAGTTCATTTTGAAATTCAAGAAACTGTAACTTGACTGATTTTATAAACCTTTATCATGGTGCGGCCATCTTTATTTTCTCCCATTCAACTCAATGTAATTAAACCAAGGCAAGAAGGGAAAATAGTATGGTTTCTTTTTGTCCAATGAATATTAGCATTCATTACTGTTACTGGATACTGGGAACATGACCAAGATGGCGGCAACATAATAAAGGTCAATAGTTTGACATTAATGATCATTTAAAACCTTTACCTTTTATTTTTAAGCAAGTACACATACCAGGGTAAATCCCAGCTCGTGATTGGCATTATACATCACTCTTGCTCTGTTATGTGCAAGATGGTACTGAACCTAGAGAGGCATGGGTACTTCTTGGTGCCGCCAATTCTTCCAGTCATTTATCTCTTTGCATTAATAACATTATCAGCCTCTGCATGAGTTGAGCAAGCGGAGACTGCCACAGTGGCACCGGCATGGCGTGCAACCCTGAGAAATCAAGACAAGAATTTATCTCTTGTTTGTTTCAGTTCAGTTTCCATGCCCTTCACTCTAAATGTCAATGTTTCCTTTAACATATATCTTTCAATGTCACCAGTGATTTTTTTAATGCAGTTAACCAATTTAAAACCATTGTAAAAATGCTATTAATGAAATAAGCCCCAATTACTGAATCAAGCCCCCCCCCCCCCATCCTACAGTTTTACATGTGAATCCATTTGTTTTATGCAATTTTACCTTGAAACTACAAGCACAGGTCTGATAGTCAAGGGTGCTAAGAAGTTGTTGTTTATTTTACATGTAAACTAAGAAACGGTTGTAATAAATGTGTTTGTGCTCCTTTCATTGTTTTCTTAAAAGCTGAAAGTATTTTGATGAGGAATATTTTCTTCAGCACGATTGGCACATGTACTTCCTTGTACGACTAGAAAGGAGTGCCTGACAGGGTGACTATTACAATAAAAAAATTGTTATTTCAGTGCTGTTTTCTTTTTCCTTTAAAGGAAAAGCACAGCATTGTTTTGGAAAAGAGTGAATTAATTCCCTCCAGTTTTCATGCAACTTTTGAAAATTTCATCCATTTCCATGGTCACGTATCAAAGCAATGTAACCAAACTAAAGCCAAGGTGCAAAATAGTCAGATCTCTGTTAAGTTGAGTGAGAATCAGTATTCATTGTTACTAAAGCATGTCAGGAACATGACCAAGATGGTGGCAGCAAAGGTATAAAGAATGATGTCTTTGAACAAAGATTGTCAAGATGACGCAAATGGTCACTTCTTAAAATACCTCTCAACCATTATCTTAACTTTACACAGGTTCATGTACTTTTGGACCCTCGGAAAATCTTAATTATGGCGAGGTTCCTTGGTGCTATATTTTAGCTCTTTTTGAGGGAAAAACAAAATCAACTTAAATATTTGGTTTTCTGTAAGTCAATCAGACTCAGAGGTGTCCCATTCATCAAGAATGAGATATGGTTCTATCATTCTAACAAGTCACGAAATCCTGTCATTGGTGACCAAGTCACGCCATTTGCTGCCAAGTAGATGAAGTCAACCTCCATGATTCAAATAAGCCGACCGTAGATTACCAGGTGCTTCTCAAATCAGCTCCAACGTACACTTGGACAATCTTTTAATCGCCTGATTCCCTTCTAAGCCACAGGTCATGAAGAGCCGAGATCTTATACGGGTAGTAAATGACAACTTAGAAAGGTCACTTCTGTTGCTCATGGCAGAAAATGCTAAGCGGAGGAAATCTCTGCTCATCTTGACAAGCTAAAGGCAGTCGTCTCTTTTTGTGATTGGCCAAATCATGTTCATATAATGCAAAATGTGCATATAATACAAAGAGGGATTTTGCTCTATCAAAAGATATGTGATTTGTTACTTACAGCAGAACCTTATAGCATTACATATATTTTTCTTATAAAATTAGTTCATAAATATTATGTGGCTAAAATAATTCTTGTTTTTATTTCAAATCTTAAAGATATTTATACTGTTTCTCCCTCAGCCATTATGATCAAATAATGACTGAACAACCGCACCCCCACCCTTCTCAACTGAGACTTAATTGCTGTGTTTTCATGAAGAATTGTCGTCTTGAGGTGCTTGTTCTTGTTTAACTGACCTCCTACATTTCCTGTTCATCTCTAGAGATAGACCCGTTATCAAGACCAGTCATCTTTTTTGTCTCTGGCTCAAGTATCCTCTTTCGCTCCATTTCTCTTTTAGTTCAGATATTCAAGATGTGATGCGAGTCTGATGACGCTAGTGTGAAGTCACAGCGCTTTATGTTTCATTGAGAACACTCCGATGGCATTGACCTGTATAACGTACATGGTGTTGATACTACAAGAAAGCTCGAGTTATTTTAAGATCTGAAGTCTCCACTTAGATCAATTCAATCTAGAAATTAGTCAGTTCCAGAAGTCAAAAAAATTAACTACTGAAAACAAAATATGTGCAGTCGTAATGTTGACAATGTGAGAAATTTATTTTATTTATATTGTACAATTTCAAAAACGCTTTCCAATCATCCTATTACTTACAAATTTGTTTTCAAAAATAGTTTTCCAATTAATTCAAATGTTGCCAGTCTAACTGATGGTATTACGTTACAGTCTTTTGATAACTTCCCCAAGCCCCTTTTTGGCTCTAAGCTTAAGAAGGGCCTCGTCTCTGGAGGTTCTCATTGTGGAAAGAGAGAAATATTGATTTAATGGGCAGTTGGAGTGGTCACTTTCCATCAGCCATTCATGGCGGATACTTTTTTAGACCTCTGCGGGCATCTCCATCATATCTTGACGTCAGTGCTGGTTTTTGGTTTCAGCCGAGAGCTGTTGGAAGGGATGTAGCATTATGTGGATTTCCTCAACTTGGAAGCTTTCGAAACATCGGATTTCACCGGCCACCGGATTAACCTTTTTCTTTTCATGATGGATTCTATTTCATGAGCAAGTTCTATGTATTGTACTTTTTTCTTTTTATAAAGGGGGGGAAAAAACCCTGGAAAATATCATAAATAAAATTACTTTCCGGTTCACTATTCTAGGGAAAGACTTTGTGTGTCACACGTACACAGATCGTCATTCAAGGGTGAAAATTATAGTCTTTAGAAACTCTCCTCTTTGGCTCTAGAGGAAAGATGTTAACATTAATTCTAGTTCCCTCTTCAAAGATACTTTGTCACTAAAGAATTTTCCCTAGGGTTTAAGCGTGACCATGTATTATCCTTTTAGAGTGTGCGGTTCTCATCTGTGTAAATGGTCTCCTTAACTTACATCATTCGTCTTCATTTTTCTGAAAGGTTTTGAGATCTCCATGAATAAAAACAATGAATCACTGATACCTTCTTGGAGATTTACGTGGATTTACTTTCCCATTATTCCTCATCGTCTAAATGAGGGAAAGACATCTTGGTATAAAAGTAAAGAAGCTTAGCCTTAAAGGTGACCTGACATTATTTTTCATTATTAATACTAGTTATTATGGTTCAAATGTTTTTTGGGATTACAAAGCTAAAATTACCTCTTGGAGTTATACATGTAGATTGAAAAATAATGTATATGTTGCTATAAATACCAAACAAATCCAGATTCAACGTTATGGAAAAGGTTGAATCATAAACATCAATGCTTGTCCAGTAGACTTCATTGAGCATTCAATATTTATACCTGAGGTGTTTATTGACTGCTATTTACAGAATAGTTTACATGTATGTGGACACATCTTTTATCAGTGGGGCAGCTTGGGTTTGTGGAGTTTGGGGGCAAGAGTACAGGATGGTGCCCCCTCACACTATTTTAGTCTTTAGTTTTTAGATAATTTTAATAACCATGACCCACACCCCAAAAAACCCACCAAAAAACCCCCAAAACCCAAATGGTCCCACATGCTCCCACATGCTTCCCCCAGCTATGTCATTGCCTCATCCATGTTTAAAACAATGGATCACCTCCTCGGATGTACCCTACTGGAGCAGAAATGCGAGGCTGGAGACCTTGCTGAATTCTACAAAAGTGCCAAAGACTGCACTCAGTTCTGGCTGAAACACAACATCTAGCATTTGTGGACACGATAAGAAGAACATTCATACTAATGTAGACCCTTCTCTGCCATTAAGGGGCAAAATTATAGAAAATTATGATCGTTATCAATGGTTCTTAACCCTGTCGGGTGCATATGATGCGTGACCTTTCAAATTGTGCAGCAGTAGGTGATTACGTCTTTTGCCTTTATTTTTGAGCACTCCGGTGGGAAATTTGGTCTAATGGCAATTAATAAGCATCATCATTAGCATTGTCGTTATTCCATAACCCAAACCAGGTAGCCTACATGCATCTTCTTAAAGTATATAATATCAAACAAAATATATATTTTATATAGTCCTGTAGGATAGCCATTAATAAGTTACAACTAGACCACGGCTGCCGAAACGGTGAAAATATTCCTCTTGTAAATAGCTTTAGCCTAACCCCTGAAACTGACATTATCTTGAAGAGACGTAATGGGGTGGTGTGGGGTGGGCAATGGGAGCGGACATATCATCAATAATTTTAGCATTCAGAACTTAAGAATCACTTCATTCAAGAAATCTCTGAAGACTCTTCAGGAAACAAAATTTATATTAAATATTTATACCCATTTTATTTTAAATACACTTCTCTTACTCTTCTATGTACCTATATTAGCACATTAAACACCTGCAGTGGTGTTTCTCCTCTTTCTCTTTTTGAATTCCAATTTTCTGAGGACTATGGAAGCTCTACCATATTGATACCAAGGGAGTTCAGAGTGAATATATGGTAGATTCTTGGCTTAAATCCAAAGCAGATCACAGCTTACGTGAGACAACAGCTACAATCGAAAGCGGAATGAGCTGTTAAAAACATCAGGCTGTGTCTAGCCACTAAATGTGGCAAGACAGATGATAATTGATAACCTTCACTGTCATAGGCCATATCCAAATTGGTGGCTACAGCTACGGCTTTGACTGTTGCTAAGGGTGTTGCTAAGGACGTCCTATACTTTAACGCATGATGGCGCAGTTATCAAGCCATAGACGTAGTCCTAGCCGCCAATTCGGACATGGCATATTTGTTTTCCTCCCTAGTGATTTTGATGATTTTACTTGTAATTTTGCCCGAAACTAAAAACATTTTCCACGGTTTTTACTTTTATTGGTGTCTAATTCATGATATAGACAGAAATATGTTGTCATTTGTAAGCAAACAAATGATAAAAATGCAGTGTTAACAGGGTCTCTATTTTGCAATGCTTTCGTCATGCTTTTTTAACACGAGTTTAACGTGTGGGTCCAAAAACGAACAGTTAAACAAAAATACTATTGAATCAAATTCTCAAGCCTAACAAAAACATACAAAATGTTTTTGAATGCAACCTTTGCCAACATGCATTTATCATTTGGCCTAGGCCCAACGCGTAACTCTATGATCACGAAACAAAATCTTACGCGTATCCAACATGAAGGGATGCATTTATCGTATCTGTATCTGTATCTGTATCCGTATCAATACGCTAGTGAAATCTCTGTAGTGTCTTGTCCAAGGCACGACTTCAATATTATTTCTAATATTTTCTAAGGTTAGTTACCTTTGTCTCTCTAAACAGTGAAATTCCCAGGCTTAACTCGTAGTTTGGAACCTCGTGAGAAGTTTGTTCCGCCTGACAAGTTGCCATTTTATTTAGAGAAAATTCTGAAATGGTGAAATGGATCACTGGATTGTGATTCAATTTCAACAGCTTGAAAAAAATTGTTATTGGGCAAAAGCTGAATGATAATACAAGCTGAAAATTTCAAAGGTTTTGTCGCTTTGCTTGGATGCATTTACAGAAATTCAACCAAAGTTGTTTACACTATAGTTGGTCTGGTTTGGTGAGATTTACATTTATGTGTGTTTCATGATTTGGTCTATGCCTCATCAATCATGGAGTTTAATCTACATGTTCAGTTTTGTCAAAAAAAAATTGCTGGGGAGTGGTGTTCAAACAAAATGATGGAAGGCATACTTTTTGATGACAAAGTCGTAAAAAAAAAGGTTCTTTAAAAAAAGTACAATTGGGAAGTATGGCATTGAAGAGTGTTTGCATATCATTTACGTCATTGGCACAGTAAATCATGGCAGCTTATTGTCAATTAATATTGTTCGTGTGTTTGTTTCTCTGCCAGATGTTTTCAGGATTGTAAACAAATACTACGTGTAGTGCATGGTCTCAAATCCCTATAGGGATTGTGTACTATACACTCCGGCATTGCTCTGTAGTTTCAATATAATAGCTGCAATATCACCCGCGGGACACGGGCACCGTTTAATTAATTGCTGTACCAGAGGCTGTTATAGCTCTAATGCTTAATTAGTTGGTTCGTTCGGTACTCTCAGGTTTTCCTTTCCCCATATTGGAGGTAGAACTCGTTGGTTCTAAACCCTTATCACAGTCCAGGGTTCATGCTACTGAAACTAAGCAAAGCCTCACACAAAAAATCAGTAGATAAATGAAAATACATGTATCTGTTAGAATTACACTTTCAAAAATAAGTGATTGAGATAAAAGCTTTGAATGAATAAATAGATATAAAGATGAAAGGAAGGAAGAAGTATAACAAAAAGACCTGGAAAAAGCATTGGCATTATTTAAAAAGAACCTGTTGTGCACTTCACATTTTTTATGAATGTGTTGTGATTCTATTGTCTAACGATTTCAGTACTGAGATTACTAAGAATGGATGCTAAAATGTGAAATCAGATTTTGAAAAACAGATAGTGTTATTTTACCACCCCTCCCCATTCAGAAGGATAGTGCTAAACCTAAGTCTGTCATTTTTCAGTTTTTATGCTAATGTTTTAATAGTAATAATGCCCCTTTTATGTAGCCGTCATCGTTGTTTTCCCATATTTGATGAACTCCTGTGTTCATAATGCAAGACGTTTCTGATAACTCCATTTGGATGACCAACAATAAAATAAAAGGGGATGGATCTGGACACTAATTGGGTTGTCGATATCTTTTGTCTTGTTGAATTGCAGGCGCCGTTTGTGACACCGGTGAATTGGCCGTGCAAGAAACGAGATGAGATTGAGTGCAAGGTGAGCAATAAACTCTTTATCTTCAGTAATTAACTCTATCTTCTCCTCTGCCCAGCCCCCTTTCCCCAGCACACCCCTCTGAAAGAAGCGTTTTAGTTGGGTACCTTCTTACTGTTTTACCCCCAAAAATCCAACATTGTAGTAATTTAACAACACAGAACCCTTGGGCTTTCTTTATATCAGTATACCTGGCTTGGGCTCCCATGCCATAGGTTGCTTTGGCAATGCAATGGTAATGAATACATGAAAACCAGTCAAAACCAAAGATCATATAGAGCCACAAGGCACAAGATGGGCAACTGGAGCTCTATCTGTTGTTAGAATGAAAAGTGCGGCATGGGCACCATTAGTTTATGGTAAGCAAATGTTTTGTTAATGCATTGATGTATTGCCTGCACTGATGTATTATTGCATTAAAAGAGCTGATTGCAGAAATGGTATTCAGTGCATACTTCCCCTTTAGTTAAAGCCAATCACAGGAATAGGAAGGAGGTGTTGGAGGAGGTTGAAAGGTAGGGTGTTTTGAAGGGGGGGGGGGGGGGGATGTTATCCTATGAAGTGCTTCAGTTGCAAATAATTCATAAGTAGGCCCTAATGCTCTGAAATATTGCTGGGTTTAACACCTTTGGAGTAAAAAATGGCTAAAACAACCTGTGGCTACTTTGGTAAGTTGCTCTTGAAATTTGAAAATTAAACAACTGCTTGGTATAATAAACACTCAAGAAATTACAAACCATTTGTACTAAATCTTCCGGTTCTGTAGTTTTCACTTCTAAAGATTTCCAATACCTGTTTTCAATTTCAGTTTTTAATAGGGAACTGTGAAAGCATTTGTGATTGCCACCCGTAGTGTGACACAGTAGTAATAGTATATTGTATCCCTTTAATATGCAGCTATGTCATTTTACTGCTGTGCATGTCCCAACATGATGAAGAGATCTTATCTATCGCATCAATGCATAACAAACATGAACAATGTGTATTAGCTATAATTCAGGAAACCTTAGGTTCATTATGAGGTATCGTTGTAAAGGAGAAGGGATTCTCTTGTTGTTGGGCTAACAAGCACGCAATGTTAGAAACAGTATCAATCCTGGCACTCTGCCAGCCAATAAAACGCGTTAAGTATGAGTGGGGCCCAATTTCTTAAAGATGTTAAGAACAGGAAAAACATGCTCAGCAGAACTAGGTTACCAGCCCAAAAATGGTGTAATGTATATTTTTTGTGACTGGTTCCCTATTGTTGCTCAGCAGATAAATTTGCTAGGTGCCATTTTTGTCTGTTTAACAGCTATGAAATCTGATCCTGATCAAGCTGTGCAATCCATACTTGTGGCTACAGACTATTATCATATGACGAAAACATCTTTGTCTAGTTCCCTCTTTGTCTAGTTCCCTCTTTGCAGTAACGATAGTTAATACTGATTTTCATCACAAGAGAGGGGCCTGACTGATTTATTCTTCTAGCCTCGGTTTGGATACATCATGGATTCATCGGCCTTAAATTGGATGACAGCAAGATGGCAGCACTATGATAAAGCTCTATATTGAAACTGAGACTGAAAGGAAAATAACCTGGTTCCTTATTAGTATAATAAGAATCCATATTTATGACTTTTAATTAACACGGGGAAAGTGACCAAACTGCATGTTTAACATGGTTCAACAATCCCTGTGTAACTCTCTACTACCACTCCCCTTTCCTTGGAGAATAATGTATCAAAAAGCTACACTGCTTGCACAGACATACAAGCCCTGCAGTTTTACAATAACATTATTATGGCATACAGGAAATTGTCTGTGACCCTGGATATTCTATTGATCTACATGTACATGTACCATGTACATTCATGTGCAGAATAATTACCAAGGTGCTGTGTCTGTACCCTCACAAATATCAAAATAATCGGATGACTTAAACTTACAAGTCAATTACTGTTTGACTTTTTGCCTGAATAATTATATAAGAACATAGACATTAAATTTAGCATATTGGCTCATGTTTGATAAAAGCTTTATGTACATATTAAAGGAAGTAACTTCTAAAACACAAAGGGACTTTAGTAAAGAATTAATGTCTGACTCAGTCATTTAACATGATGACCAGTTTAACCTTTCATGTTATATTTCTACTGGCAGGTGTCATCTAGACAAAATCTTTGTCCTGGTAGTCTGTTAAAGTGCAAGAACCAAAAATAGCAATGTTATGCCTGTACTTGTGAAAGGTTATTTTTTTGTCATTGCTGTCTTGCATAGCTTCTGTAGGGGATAGTCCCCTTGCATGAAGTGCAATGCTGCTGGTATGTTGAGATCACGCTCACCTTTTAACGCCCCTAGAGCAGCTGTCGTCCAATGATCTGCCTCCTTTCGCCTCAGTGAGGGCGCTGTTTCAGAGTGTGATGTCATACGCAAGAGGTCTACTTTTTGTTGGATTATCTATCAATGCTAAGAAATGGGCAAAGGAGGCTATTAGTTCTGTGGCCTCTGTGCAGTTACTTGTGATTTTGAATCGATTCCATTTAAAAGTGGCTATAAAACCACTTCACTCTTACATCTCCACCCCATTCAAGCTTTGCCTTTAAGATTTGACTGAAAATAGTCAGCTACAAGATGTAGAATGTACTACATGTACTTCTATTGATCAGTTTCAAATTCTATCTTCGCCTTCTCTGATGTCATACTGGAAAATGTCTTGTGTGATTGAAACAGAAAGGTTGTGTGGCACTGTACCATGACACTCCATAACAGCTGAGTCTGTTCTGTAATCAGTATACCCAAGGTATGCCCATGGTGAATCCGAACACACTGAGCATGCACATACACCAGATGATGTTGATGCCAGTAGTGTGACCAGTTTCCAAGTGAGGCACTGCAGATCACTTGATTGTTGAGTGAATGGATGAGATTTGTGGCTACTCTGTGGTCAGGGACCTTTTTCAGTAGATAGTTTAGTCTTGATTCCAAGACCATGGTATTTTTCGCGTACACACAAACCAATATTTGACGGATTATGTATAAACCATAGAGGGCGCTGTGACTTTTGTTATTTTCCCCTACCGACAATTGGCATTGTTTACTCATTACATAGTGTACAGTGTACATAAATCTGAATGTTAGTTGTGTGTATACAAAACCACCATAGTCTTGAAACCAAGACTAAAATAGTTAGGACTGAGGGGGATTCCAGACAGGCAGGCATAGGTTGTGAAAAGGAGATAACAAGGTGTGGCCTTTTATCAAGACTGAGGCAGTAGAAAGTGATAGAGTGTACATGGAAATTGTTAAAGGAAAGTTTTGTTCCGGTCAATCTTGGTCTGTCCATTACCTCCAGGTGCAAGGGTTGGCTGAAGCAGGAAGGCATAGAAATGACAATTCTAATTCAGTAAATGGCATTCTATCTTTACAACTTTTCCATATAGTAAACTGTGCTATGCGTGTACAGATACAAACTGTGCAGTGTGCAATAGCATGCTTTTTAGGGAAACTCTTCTGTATTTAGTACATTAATTTTAAAGCTCCCCTAGAGAAAGAGAGTTTGTCTTCCATACATACAGAAGAGTTCTGTCATTCACTCCAGATGCTACATGTATCTCCCTTAAATTGCTGATTTCACAATCTCTTCAGAAAAGGTCTGAGCAGTTCATTACAATTACCCTCACCTCCTGAATAAAGGGAATTGGAAAAACAGGTCTGAAAAAGAGATTAAGAAAAAAATTTGTCCATCCTTCAAATATTTGAAATTGTGAAGGATCCAAGTAGTCAATCTCTCATAATAATAGGTTGGAGTGTTGGTTCCCTTGAGACTCAATTATACCAGTTCCACCTCTGTCAATAACTGCAACTATCTGGAGGAGATTATCAATGAACTGTATTGGCTCCAAGCAGGACAAAAAGGGCTGTTGCTGCTGTTAAAGCTACTGTTGCTGCAGTAAGCTGATGTTGCTGCAGTAAGTTGCTGTTGCTGTTGCTGTCACAGTAAGTTGCTGTAGCTGTATAGATATATACTCAATCATTTTTGTTATTGTTAAAGTTCCTAATTGTTTTGCAGAAAGATTTTTACTTTAGAGTAGCCTAAGTCTACCCCACCCCTGTTTCGGTGACAACATTCAGTCCGACTTAACTTAATTTACCCATGTGGATATACCTAACTATATTGTTTTCTTGTTTGTAATGACATTGAGAGAAATGAATACCACTCAGTCCTGATCAGGTTGCAGGTATCCAACTCGGCAATGCTTTGGCATTGTGCCAGCATGCATTGACGGGAGGGCAGTGGTATCTCCAGGCTATTTATATATAATAATACCAATGAAATTCAAATAACAAGGACTTCACCCGCTCCCGGATGGCCATGAGAAAATTGAAAGCAGATGACGAAATAGATATACATGGATTGATTCATGTTCTGGTAGCTCGCTTGAAAGGAATTTCCATCCCTTGGCACTTGCGCAACATCCAGACAGTCCATCAATGATGTAGTAAACACTGTTATCGGTTGAGATGAGGTGGATACCAGCCGATCAGGGTAACCCTGAGTACAAAGTAGTCTTCGGTACCTCGCATGTCATAAGCCTCACTACACTGGTTGAAGATTGTATCGTTTAGCTGCTGGACATACATGTACTCTCAAATAGATGACTGTTATAATAAGAAATACGTACATGTAATTAAACCAATTCCTGATGTGGCAATGAGAGATCGACACTGTCCCTGCTCCTAATTATTCCAAGTAATCATTAGGTATGGTGGATAATTGGCCCCCACTGCCCTTCTTATTTTTCCCAGGATTGATTCAACGTCACTTCTGCTCGTCATGATTGCCCTTCACATCAACAGCACAGCATCTTCAAGGAAAATTGATATCAGGCCAACAAATAAGTCCATGGGTGTCCATGCTTAAGTCGATACTGTCATATGTCTGTTTCTTCCAACCAACAAACTATGCACAAATTTAAACCGATAGACAAGATTTAATACTAGCTTCCCTCTCTGAGCTCAAACGAGACAGGCACATCAGTGCTTCAGTATTTGTTTATCTTTGTTTCTAAAAAGAGATGAGAAGCTAGAATATATCTTCATGAGTCTCTAAATACACCCACTCTCCACTGTCAAGTTTGTATTACTTGGTGTGCCCTTAACTTTTTTAGTGACTGGCCAGCAGGACCAGTTAGCTTGTTACTTCACTTGTCCATCAGCTTTTCACTAGTCCGCATTTCAAAAGGGATGCTTTTCAACACTGAACTAGCCAGCCAGATTGCTTGGAGTGAATTTTAACTAGTCCTCAGGTGTTTTAATTGGCATTTGGCCAGCAGACCACTGTTAGGGAGAACACTGGTTTATAACCCCGAGCATTAACGCCTAATGCGGCCATTTTGGGAGTCAAACTAAAGATGGTGCGTGTGTAACTGCATGCATGTCGCCGCTGTCACCTACAATGCGCCATGCATAGTAACACTCAAATGGCGCAACCAAGATATCTTGTGGTGACGTCGGGTGTAACAGGGAACTGCATGCATGTCGCCGCCATCACCCACAATGCACCATGCATAGTAACACTCAAAATGGCGCAACCAATATATCTTGTGGTGACGTCAGGTGTAACAGGGAAGCAGATGTACATGTTGACCAGTCACATGTAATAATGCTCTGTCCATGCTCTACCCAACTTCAGCAGTGTCCTGAATTTCCTATGGTCTTTTCTGTTTAGATTTCTTAGATTTGTGTTATTTAAACTTAAATGTTTTTTCTGTTGTAGGTGTCCTAAAGTACAAACAATCAAAATGACGCAAATCAGAAAGTGTTAAACTTACAAATGATGTTAACACATGAGAGGAAATATTAGAGTAAAAGATCGCCATCATCTTGGGTTCCCACTAATAGGTCATTCATTGACCAACTACGCGTAAATGATTAACCACCACTATGCTCTCACCACATGTACTGTTCAGTTATACTGCACCGAAGACACACGTACGCACGATTGGTGTATGCGGTGCCGCAAGACTGGAGCAGGGTCACATCTTTGAGACATTTCCAGAATTCCCAGGTCTTTGGATGACGGGATTGCAAATCCAGACCTGTCCATACACGTCCGTGGAGTGTTTGCGTCACGTATAGTTGGTCCATCCGTATCATTTTCCCTCGGTCTTGTTCTGTCTCCATCTCCGTACTGTAAGTCAATTAACTCTCTCGTTCAATTACGATTGAACTGAGGGGCATCTTCTCTGATTGAAAAAAATAAATAAAAATAAAAATCATTATGGCAGCAGTGGAATGACATAATGTAAATGATTTCTTTGGTCCTGGTATTGTGGTACTGTTCATTAAATGGCGCTGGTGGCAGTTTACGTAATACTATGACTTAGTCCAACATGCTAAAGGTATTTGGAATTTGTCTTAGGTTCGGTAGATTGATAGTTTTGTGGTTACTGAGCGTAACGAAAGATTTGTTGCGGTCAGGTTGTGGGATTTCATATTAATGTAAAAAATGAGGTTGAAAGATGGAGATTGAGCTTAAATAACATAAATCAAACTACACTACGTTGGAACTCAAGTAGTTTTCCGCACAAAAAGAAAATATTGACAAATATCAAGTCGCATATCTTTTTTGCTGAACCATACATTAAATGCATCCCCATGATCTAAGATGACAAGGGCGGCTTTTAAAGGCTCTGTCTACAGAACCTTCAAACATCAGTTCTGAATACCGATGATTAGACCTTTCAACAAATTGAACGCTCCAACATTTTCAGTTCAGTGAAATTCATTGACACTTCTCATTTATTTGCCTTGTGCTATGCTATGTGTAAGGGCATTATGTCACAGAAGTACAAGTTACACTGGGGACGTAGAGTCACAGGTTGGCCTTTCCATTAACAACCTAAAAACAACACTTCACACTGCCCTTGGTCAACAGTGTTCTCCAAAATTCATAATTTGAATCCAGTGCAAGGATGCTTTGAGTGTGCTAATTTGGTTACCAGCCGAGTCTATTGAGACCCTTTTATTGCCACCTTGTATACTGTGTACCAGCTAAGACGACAGACCCTTTATTGAAGAAATTGCCATTAAGACAAGAAACTGCGGACTAGAGTTGCAGTAAACCAAGAACTTCCTTGCTACCCTATATGTAATTCACTCATCTTATGAAATTATTTGACCTATATTTTAATGTGTTTTATCTGTGTTAAATCTGTATAAAAAAGCAACGCCTGCCACAAACTAGGGCAAGTAGTATGGAAGACTGAAGGGTTTTCTTCAAGACATTTCTCTCTTGAGTGTCCTATTGAGTTGGTAATCCATTCATTCAGTAGGGATTAAGTTGAATTGTCAAAGAAGAAAAGATAAAAGCATTGGCTTACTAGTTATTGTCATTCTGAAAGAATCCAATTCCTGTCACAATTAAAGCTGAGAAATCTGGCTGTTTTCACGAGAAATGAATACATTAACATTCACGCTTGTTTGAGCAGTCTTTAAGTACTGACAATAGTTTCAGAATTTGATATAGATCACAGCATAAACCCAATTTTATAGATCTGCGTAAGCAGAAATATTTGCGTAACACTTTTCTGCTTGGCAAAACTAAATAGGAAACCTGTCAAAACCTGTGTGTTGGGTATGGTAATTTGGCTGGAAGCCTTGATCTGGTGAGCAAAATTGTTTTTTGCTTACTAACTATTATTTTTTTAAGCAGCTCTGTGAAATAGACACGGTTGGTTGATAACCTTGTGTCCTTCAATAATGCACTGTTTTCCTGAATGGCTTGTCCTTCAGATGGGACATATATTCCATGGTTTAGGACAGGTTGCAAGAGCCAAAACGCTTGCCTAACATGATTGTAAAAGGTACAAATTGTAACCGTTTTCACAAGAAGTAAATGCATACAAAATACAAAATAAAAAATAAATTTCTGAAAAACCGGTGTTTTTACACATTTTTGATGTTATCATTGACATCAACATTTTCCCCAAGTCTCAAGGACAATATCAACCAAATAAAAGTTTTGAGTTTTCACGAAAAGCCACTTTTAGATCTATCATTTTTTACACTGAAGTAAATAGTGCTGACACGGTGCCAAAAACGACTACTCTGTGTTTTGATTTCTCACAAAGAGGCAATTTGTAAGACCTAGATAAATTTGAGTTTTCAGGAACAGACACTTTCGTTTAGGCATTGGTCTGTACATAACGCCCTGCCCGCACACAGACCTTGTTCGTGCAGTTGTATTAAACGGTTAAATCCTCATTAACTTCAAACGTGGTTTTCTCCAAGCATGAAAGTTTGGCTGCAGGGGCTAAATTGCCTTTTCGTGAAAATGGTGACAAAATGTTGAAATTCCAGTTGTAATATCATAAATATTTCCAAACCTTTTGCAGCTCCATTGTTCCATCAAAATTATCTTTAAAATGAACCAGAAAGGACCCAGGAATTTAATTAACTTCAATTTCCAATAACTGAGAGGTTAATGAACAAAAACGTGTAAACATATCACTCTAATCCAATAATCAATCTAAATTTCTTTTTAGACCCTGTGATTATTTGTTTCCCTTTCACTTTTATAATCCCATCATAACTTCATTTCAGTTTATGCTGTGTCATCTGCACAGCATGGTCAAAGTAAAGAGTAGTTCTCAGTCAAGAGATGATGGTTCCAGTTTTCTGTCTGTTGTATCCTAGTGCGTGCCAAAGTGTGTGCTTTTTGTACTTACAACACGTGCCATCCACCAGGAAAACCTTCTGTCAGATTGCCGAGGGTGCCCTTACACAACTCCATGGCAGTCCATAGATACTCATGCAACCATGGGCTACATGAAAGTAGTCTGCCAAATTAAACACTATCTATATTGTCTTTCGTCAGAAACCACTTAAAATTTCCAGAAACTTCAAGTGAAGGGAACAATTTCATCATTCCACGATTTTAGTAATGTCTTTTGTCGTATGTTCATCATAGCAAATCTTGCATATTGATGAGAAAGTGTTTTGCAGTACTAGACAAGAGACATCGTTCACTGAAGTGTTGTCTGTCTTGAGTTAATTTGATTGGAGTTCATAAAGCAATGTGAAACGATCACACATTATGATTATTTAACATAGTTTATTTAACATAGTTTTGGAATAGTTGTACAATCATACAAGGGGCTGCAAGCAACGGGAACTATTAAGACATCTGCTGAATTTTCCACTTAATTTTGGGGGAGAGCACTGGGGCAAAGAACATCAGTCGTGCTGTGATCAACAAAACAATTTGACAAATTAGATTTTGATTTCTCGAATAAAATCAGACAATTCATCAAAATGAGGCATCTTGTTGGAATAGCTGGTTCCCTTGTCCCTTGGGGTCATCAAGTGATGTCTGTTGAGGAAGTACTTGGTGCTTCAGGCAGGGAACCAGTGGAGTGTTAGTAATTGTGTGTAATGTATGAGAGACATGTGCCTTAGGATTGTATTTTAACTTCATGCGAGGGAATAGCCTAAATTTAGATCATAAAACTTGTAAAAAGTCTGACTGTTTATTTTGCATGAAATTTTTCCCCCATATGATTGTGATTATCAGAGATGCAACGTCTCAACTAAAATTCCCCCCTTTCCCCCCAGTGCTATACAAAATTGAAGACTGTTGTGCAAATATTTGTGTTGAATTCTGTTTTTTCATATTTGAAGTTCCAAGGTTGTTTATTTTGTTTGATCGGGAAAAGGGAGTTGGATTTCCTTCCCCTTTCATGAGCACTTCTGCTAAATTGAGTTTGTGAACTATTATATTGCCTTTTCATAATTTGTTGAGTCAATCATATAGGCCTGTTACTGTTCCAATGTTAAGAAGCAAATGTGACAAGAATGGAGTGTTACATGAAAAGTTTATGTAAACACCGTCAGAATATACTAAGGAACATTTGTATAGTGCTTAAGAATTGACATTCTGTAAGGGTTGATGACGCTGCTCTCTCTGCCCTTTCTCTTAACATTTCCCAATGGTAAACACAGACCTTTACCTAATGTTCATCTGTCATTTACATTGTCTATCGTAGACAGACCATGTGTTGGCAATTTTCCCAATGCCCAGCCAGATAAACCCCCAAAATAACAAATCATGTGACTCAAAAAAACAAATTTTAATGAGCGTGAGTGATTCATAATCCTGGGAAACAAGTGCATTGATATTTATCCTACCATATCTACAAACATGTAGCTTCCTTTACTTCCTTCCTTCATGATTTCATTAAATGCTTCATACAAACAAACAACAGCTCATATTTCATGAATAAAAACAAACAAACCTAAGTGCTTATGATAGTCACTAGCAGGGAAGTTTTACTCAACCATTGCCACATACCCAAGGCTGATGTAATTTGTCTCCCTGAAGAAGCATGGTCTGAAAGGGGCTGACTTCATTTTGCCATGCCATTTGACCACAAAATGGCATAGTGTTTCTTGGTGCATTTCCCCATGCAGTGAGAACCACTTGCACCTCCCAATTTTGTCTTGTGATTTGACTCACAAGGGAAGGTGAGAGATGGAACTATTGCTTGATGTACATGTATCTTCCATGGGTTAGGGTTAGGGTTAGGGTTAGGGTTAGGGTGAGAGATGGAACTATTGCTTGATGTACATGTATCTTCCATGGGTTAGGGTTAGGGTTAGGGTTAGGGTTAGGGTGAGAGATGGAACTATTGCTTGATGTACATGTATCTTCCATGGGTTAGGGTTAGGGTTAGGGTTAGGGTTAGGGTGAGAGATGGAACTATTGCTTGATGTACATGTATCTTCCATGGGTTAGGGTTAGGGTTAGGGTTAGGGTTAGGGTGAGAGATGGAACTATTGCTTGATGTACATGTATCTTCCATGGGTTAGGGTTAGGGTTAGGGTTAGGGTTAGGGTTAGGGTGAGAGATGGAACTATTGCTTGATGTACATGTATCTTCCATGGGTTAGGGTTAGGGTTAGGGTTAGGGTTAGGGTTAGGGTGAGAGATGGAACTATTGCTTGATGTACATGTATCTTCCATGGGTTAGGGTTAGGGTTAGGGTTAGGGTTAGGGTTAGGGTGAGAGATGGAACTATTGCTTGATGTACATGTATCTTCCATGGGTTAGGGTTAGGGTTAGGGTTAGGGTTAGGGTGAGAGATGGAACTATTGCTTGATGTACATGTATCTTCCATGGGTTAGGGTTAGGGTTAGGGTTAGGGTTAGGGTGAGAGATGGAACTATTGCTTGATGTACATGTATCTTCCATGGGTTAGGGTTAGGGTTAGGGTTAGGGTTAGGGTGAGAGATGGAACTATTGCTTGATGTACATGTATCTTCCATGGGTTAGGGTTAGGGTTAGGGTTAGGGTTAGGGTGAGAGATGGAACTATTGCTTGATGTACATGTATCTTCCATGGGTTAGGGTTAGGGTTAGGGTTAGGGTTAGGGTGAGAGATGGAACTATTGCTTGATGTACATGTATCTTCCATGGGTTAGGGTTAGGGTTAGGGTTAGGGTTAGGGTGAGAGATGGAACTATTGCTTGATGTACATGTATCTTCCATGGGTTAGGGTTAGGGTTAGGGTTAGGGTTAGGGTGAGAGATGGAACTATTGCTTGATGTACATGTATCTTCCATGGGTTAGGGTTAGGGTTAGGGTTAGGGTTAGGGTTAGGGTTAGGGTTAGGGTTAGGGTTAGGGTTAGGGTTAGGGTTAGGGTTAGGGTTAGGGTTAGGGTTAGGGTGAGAGATGGAACTATTGCTTGATGTACATGTATCTTCCATGGGTTAGGGTTAGGGTTAGGGTTAGGGTTAGGGTGAGAGATGGAACTATTGCTTGATGTACATGTATCTTCCATGGGTTAGGGTTAGGGTTAGGGTTAGGGTTAGGGTGAGAGATGGAACTATTGCTTGATGTACATGTATCTTCCATGGGTTAGGGTTAGGGTTAGGGTTAGGGTTAGGGTGAGAGATGGAACTATTGCTTGATGTACATGTATCTTCCATGGGTTAGGGTTAGGGTTAGGGTTAGGGTTAGGGTGAGAGATGGAACTATTGCTTGATGTACATGTATCTTCCATGGGTTAGGGTTAGGGTTAGGGTTAGGGTTAGGGTGAGAGATGGAACTATTGCTTGATGTACATGTATCTTCCATGGGTTAGGGTTAGGGTTAGGGTTAGGGTGAGAGATGGAACTATTGCTTGATGTACATGTATCTTCCATGGGTTAGGGTTAGGGTTAGGGTTAGGGTTAGGGTGAGAGATGGAACTATTGCTTGATGTACATGTATCTTCCATGGGTTAGGGTTAGGGTTAGGGTTAGGGTTAGGGTGAGAGATGGAACTATTGCTTGATGTACATGTATCTTCCATGGGTTAGGGTTAGGGTTAGGGTTAGGGTTAGGGTGAGAGATGGAACTATTGCTTGATGTACATGTATCTTCCATGGGTTAGGGTTAGGGTTAGGGTTAGGGTGAGAGATGGAACTATTGCTTGATGTACATGTATCTTCATCTGGGCCCAATTGCATGGCTCTGCTTACTGTAAGCAAAGAATCGGCGCTTATAGAAGCAGGGAATTCTTTGCTTATGTCAAGCATATTTCACGGATTAGCAGGGAATTTCTGCCTGTGCGCTAGCGTAGTCCACGTTATACGGCATTCTACGCTTACACAGCTAGCGCAGAAATTCGGCGCTTGCTCGGTAAGCGGAAAATGGTGATTGCAAGCGCAGAATTCGGTGTTAAGCAGAGCCATGAAATTCGGCCCTGGTTTATTGTAAACATAAGTGGCAAGGATAGTTCTTACTCTGATTTCTTGACAAGGTACCAAGCTCTTTTCTCACAAGTCTCCGTTTCAGTATGAGAAAGTTGAATGGAAGATCAACAAGATGGTCACACTATCAGTCTAAGAATGGAGGCATTGCTCCTTTCTTTTTGAAGAATGTAACTCTTTAGTGTGTTTGCATGTGGCACTACATCAGCGTTCAGCCTTTGGCAGTGGTCGCTGGCCAAATGCTACCTGTGGTCCAGTCAAAACTCTCCAGAGTCCAAGTGGTCCGGTTACTAGTTCAGTGTTGAAAACATCCTTATTTAATATGAAATATGGGCTCATGAAAAGACAAGCTGGGGTGAGTTTTGGTGGCTATAACCAATAACTGTTTTGGTCATTGGCCAGTGACTAACAATTGGGCAATTCAACCGAAACAGTTATTGGTTACAACCGCGAAAACACACCCCTAGTCCCACTTGCTTGTTACTAAAGAAATAAAGAGAAAACCCCTGTACATGTTAATGTAGTTACACAACTTGCATATGAGGTCAGATGCCTGCATAAATATCAATGTAGAGCGTGTTTGAGTAACCATAGTGGAGTAGCCTGGTGTCATTTACGTTGCTAATGTTGCGGAACATGAATGGTCTTGCTAGGTCTTGACAAGGGAGGACAGCTTATCTCTTGTGAAATTTGTTGAATATTGCATCTATTAGTAGGCTCCTGGGAATGCACTTTTAAGAAGGCAGGTTAGAAGGGCTCTTGGGTTTCCTAAGCGGAAATCAGGATCAAAGGTGTTTCTTTTGTCATGGTCTTTCTTTTGTCATGGTCTGATCACGAAAAACAATTATCTTGTAAGCCACTATTAGGGATTGTCACTACGTAGAAGTAAATATTATGCAAACAAAGGAGGAACACCATGCCCAAATTTCATTGAGCTGCTTAAGCACAACACTTTACTTAGTAGAAACAATTTTACTTACTGGAAAAGGATTACCAACCAAGATACCATGTGATGTGCACAGTTTAGGACTGGTTCCATACTTGTTTTTGCTTAATTTTAAAAAGAAAAATTTAAAATTTCACTGATAAATATATGCAAAGTTTATACTAGCAGCAATCCTTCAGACAATTATTTCTGCCTGAAATAAATGGTCAAAGTTGGGACTCCACAAATTACCACTGCTTATTTCAGTGGCTGCAATTGTTTTAACCAGTTCGTTTCAGGATTAAATATCTTTTTCCCATTAATCATGAAAAGATTGCCTGTATAAATGCAATCTGCTACTGTGTCTCACCACACATAGCGTTTAGACACGATGACCCCCAACAAGCAAAAAAGAAGAAGCTTAAGCCATTTTATAACACTGCCCCAGTGTGTTGTGTAATGGATTTGCATGTTGTTGTGTCCTCTGCAAACTGATTAAACCTGATATGAAATCCACAAAATCCTTTACAAAACATGTTTATTTTATTTTATTGTTTACACTAGAACATGACCATCTCATTTGATGAGTTTTTCACAGGTTGGATGTGATGTAGGCCTATTCACCAAAAATGAATTTACGCTTTCAAGAATTGTAATACCTTTAAGTGTACTGTGGAGGTTGCAACATATGACACCAGTAAAATCCAACCCCCAAGTGCCATACCATAGTTACCAAGTACATTAGGAATATTATTAATATCCAATAATTGGCCATTCACTTCAAATAGATTCACACAATTGCCTCACATTAAAGTCTCCACTTTGATAAATGAACTCCTTGTGGAAAGGTCATTGGTTCCAGGCTCTTGTGTATGCATTGTTAATAATCAAATGCTTTTATCATTGTCAAAGGCAGAATGGCCAGGGTAAAGAGTTGTATCTATATTCAAAGTAAAGAAGTTAGATAATCCTAGAAGGATATCTGTGTGTGCTCAAGTGTTAACGATCCAACGAGCGGTCTTCAATTGCCATCACGATACCTACTTTCAATGTAGTCTCGGTCCGATAACTAAAGGACAAGGATCGTGAATTTGTACAAATAAAAAATAGCTGGCGAAAATGGGCTGAATAATACGGCAGGCTTTTGTGTGGTTGAAGTGTATTTTTATCTATCTTGTGTTGATGGGTTTGTGTATTGCTAAAGTCAGATAATAAGGGGATTGTCTTCAGGCTCATTGGATACCATAGTTAGACCGTGTTCTGCAAATATATACATAAAAGTTCATAGTCATGGCTTCTTGTTTTTTAATATCATTCCAGATACCATAGAATTGTCACATCATGATGTGTGTGTAGTTGGGGGTAAACAAGTACCTGGAGTATTTTCTTTGATTTTGATAACAATTTATCAACATTTATGTGAAGTTTAATTTATGTTCAACACAAGGTTTTGATGGAGGATGTCTTAAGCTTTATATGTTTTGTGAATGTATACGAAAAAAACCCAACAATAAACAACAATTAGGAAAGACATGTTTAAAAGAAAAAGGGAGGTTGTAAATGTGGGGATACATTTTGCCTCACTTCCCCCTTCCCCTTCTATCCCCTTGCTCTTTTCAATTCATTCATGTTTTTTTCTTAAATTGGTCGTACTTAATTTTTCATTTAGTTTTGAGTGACTCAACAACTGTCAAGTAAAGAGTTGTAATGTACTTTTCATATGCAACAATTGCAATAAACTGAATCTCTTTAGACAGTCTTACAATTGAAACCACCTTTTGTTTTTTAAACAAAGAACCCTATGATTTGCGTCATTATTATAGTCTATGGTGATAGAATCTTCATCAGCATTGCGTTTTGGGTGGGGGAGGGGTGTAATGTAGTTCATTGATTTGATCATCAATTGCAGAACTTTTTTTTGAAAGCAGTATCCCATTGGATAATTGGCTTGTCAACACCAGCTGTTATGAATGATGCATGGCTTTATCAGACAATCCAGGCACCAGTTTTTTTTTTTTTTTTAAAGTGCTACTAATAACCAGGTTTTGTTTCAATTCAAAGTAATATTAAGCCTCCAAAAGCTCTCAATCTTTCTCTCTGCCTGGCTCTCCACAATTAAACCACAGACCCTCTACCTTTGAACCAATACATGGAGATGGCCAAATCATGCCTGTGATCCAGGGACCCATTTCTGAAGAGCTGCCAATAAGCAATTTTTCATTTTCGTTGGTCTGAAAACTCAAGCTGGAAACGGCCTTACCTGGTGCCCTCAATCTGGCAATTTGACCAGGCAAATCCATGGGGGATATAGGAGGACATACTTGCCAGTGTTCAGTTTGAAGTAGAGGTAGCGTTATGTTTCTGTTGGTAGTTGTAAGAATTTACTCACAGCGCTATTGAATTGCCCCTCTGATAATTGGGTTTTTAATTAAAAGCGATGAAAAGTGTACTCGATAATATGGATGAGATGTTTTATGGCTTTGTTGTGCATTAGTTATAATCAAGGAATATATCTATAATCAAACTGGATACATAGTTCTTGAGTAACAACCATTTCAACAAAAAACTATTAGAATTTAGAAAGGAATGGTGATTTATCTACACTGTTTGCATTGTCCATAACTTCCACACCACACAAAGTATTAAAAAACCTAATTACAGACTACATGTGTATGACATCGCTCTCTGCTGATAAAATTCCTCTCCATTTTGAAGTGATACTAACGACTTGGATCACAGTGCCACCATCTTGATTCTCTTCCGTACAAATCACTTTGATCTAACTGAGGCTGGATGGAAGAATGGTCTGGCCCCCTATGAGGAAATGAGAATTAGAACTATTTCTGTCATTTGGTATACAGGGAACTTGACACAGATTGCAGCAGAGTGATGCAGGTATTTGTCAATGTTATCATACTGAGGCTTGAAGGACAAAAAGAGTCTGATCCCATTTTGGTGTGATAAGATTCAGCATTCGTTATTGTGATGGAACAGAGAGAACTTGACATACTTTACGACATGATAAAAGATGATTTTTCAAATCAGTCATGGCTTTTGAGTCATAGCTGAATTAATCAGTCATCAAATCATTTATTTTATTCATGATAACAGCTATTTATAGTTACATGCATCTCTAGTGTGTGCACTCTTGAATGATTTTCTTCCGAGTTTGAAGAGAAAGTAGTTCTACTTTTAGAACTCCGAGAGGAACCAAGAGAAATATGATCTTCATTTGTAGTGAAACCAGTCTTTATCAACCAAAATTGACTATCCAAATCATTATTGGGGATCAAGAGATATTAAATTCAATATTTCTCTTCAGAATGTGCAGTAACCTCTTGAAATGAAATATTCTAAAAACACTCAGTAGTCATCATTAATCAAACCAAGAAAATGGAATTTGTTCAGCGATTTATTGAGCCGTGGTCGTCCTCTCTGACAAACACCAGGGTTTATGGCATCATGTTCATAAACTGGAAGCGTGATGTCCTGTCCGCCAAGAGAGACCATATTCCTTTCTTTTTTTAAATTCCTGATGCATACTGTGGTTTTAATGAAATAACCTGGACCCATAGATCATTTTTATTGCCATCTGCTTGTAGGAGCATGCTCGCCTGGCCTTCAAAGGAGGGCTTGCATTTTTATGGATGGGAGTTTTCACTGTTCATGCATCATCTGCTGATCATGTCATTTCTCCCATCATCCTCTTTTAAATCCACGCTTGAAATCCTAGAAATGGATGGATCAGCCGAGAGGATTGTTTGTAAATTGCAGGGTTATTTTGTTCTGGTTTGGTCGGCTGCACTCTCTAGTGTCTCTCATACTTGTATGAACTGCCAAAGAGCTCTCTTACATTCTGGTTGTTGAAATGTGTACGTGCATTTTTGAAGTTTGAAGTTTAAAACCTTGATGGGATCTTCATAATGAAGTCCGTGTTGCAGCACGGATTCGGGTTCTTGTTTGTCCTAACTTTAACCCAATTATTTGAAGTGAAGCCATAGCTTTAGTTAATGAATAATCGCCTTGAAGCTAACAGAGTATAAAGTTTGTTTGGATATCAATCATCCTGGGAAAACATTCCATCCAAAGTACTTTAACCTTTGTAGTATAGATAGTTCTGATGATCTGACTTTATTTTATTACCTTATTACCTTATTACCTTAAGGTAATAAAGTAAAATATCCAAGCTACACGTAAACACACATTCTTCAACTACAGATATAATTCCTTGCCTAAAAATGCTGTACTCTAAGATCTTTAAAATGTGAGAAACAGAAGTGGGATTATGGTGTTAAAAATGTCCACTGTAAATCGATAAGACATGTCTTGGGAAAACTGAAAGGAATGTTGTGATTTTTTTGCAAGAATTTTCCTACCCCTGTATTCAAGGGAAGAGAGGCATACAACTTTGCAGAGTACAGGAATCTGTCTTCTTGAGTTTTGTTATAATTACATATACAAATAGCATTACAAAGGTTCTGGCCACATGAAAATGGTCTTTGGTGTCCACAGAAAATACCTCTTAGCAAATTTATCCGATAAGCGACTCTGAACAGTCACAAAAGATGCATATTACATGTATCCCCTGATTCAGCTTAGTAAGTTTTTGAGTCTTTAACAAATTAAATCTACCCCTTTGGTAGATGTGTGTCTCTCCCAAACCAATACTGATGCTCTTGACTCCCTTATTACATCATGAACACGATAGAATTACACAACTCTTCAGAGAGTCAGGGTCCAGACCAAGTGCCACCTGCACTTTGCCTGTTCCAGAAATATTTTCTCCCGTGTAATATCATACACATATGTACTTCTTGTAATATATGGAGGTATAAATCTGTTTTCCCACTGCTCTCATGGCCGATAATCTTCTCTGTTAGTAATGCAGGCAGTTAACGTTCTGACTCTTTGCCACTGATGGATGTGAAATAGTGCATTCACATGCATCCTCTTACAGGAGGCCCTGCAATCATAAACCATCCTTGGAGCTACAGCTAATGGTTTCAAAGATATCATTTGGCAATACTTAAAATCACTGCTCAGGGTAGTTTGCATTTGAAGAATGGGTATTAATCTTCATTAAACCCTGTTAAGACTGTCTTGGGGAGAGTGGATGGTGACTTTTAGTGGATGTTGTGATTGACGGTTTGCGACGACTTGTATACTTCTTTTTCTTCTTTCGTTATTGAAACAGTTGAATTAGATTTACTCTTAGTCCATCTCATGTGTTTATGTTGGTGCTGGAGATTTAAGTCTGCATTTTAAGTCTAATGTCCTTTATACATGTGGCACTTAGTGGATGTGGGTGGGGGGGGGGGGGAGGATGGTGACCATCATTTCAACAAGTACTTGCAATTGATACCTCATGTGTACACCTTTTCTACCAAGTTATCATAAATTTTAATAAAAAAAACTTATACAATCTGAACAGCAATACCCTAAAAGAAAATTTAAAAAAACGTCTTCATGCCAAACATAAATTCTTAAAGAAGAGGCCCCCAACCCATCCCATTTCTGTTTTTTCCCTTCTCAAAGAGTGGCCCTTTAAAAGTTTGAAAAGCTATTACAAGATGCCAAGTGAAGCTGTTGCAGTATGTACAAATCTGGATTTAAAGGGTTATTCCTGTCACTGTTAATTTGTGATGATTTCGATCTACTCAGGAAGAGAGTAGGTTCTACAAGATGGTCGTACTTTCCTCAGAGGCCACAAGCCTTCAGCACCCCATCCGTGACTGGAATTGAAGTTGATATTAAAACACTTTACATGGACCCGTTGGGGTAGAAAGCTTTATCAATCTGTGGCCATCTTGTCAGATTTCCTGTGTGTAGTAACCCTACAGTACATTTACATAAAGAGGGGCCATGCTGCTTTGCTGCCAGCCTCTTCTCAATCTGGTTGTGTGATTTTGCACGGTAGATAAAACCTACAGGACGTCTGAAGCAATTCTAATGAAAACAACCAAGGAGGAGAAATTGCAGGTTTTTTTCACTGAATTCAGACTTTCTAATGTCTGCGTGGTGATATAAAATTCATTAATTTTCAACATAATATGAAGAAATTCTGCTCTTTGATCTACTTATCTAGTGCTGAGGATACTGTTCCTATAGCTCCATGAAAACTCAAACTACAGGGGTTACGAAAAGGTGGAAGTGCCATTATGTCAACATACCTCCTAAGATCTGGATCCAAGTTTCAGACCTGTTTGTCAACATTGACTCCCTGAACAACTGTTTCAAGAGCATGTTTTAAGTACATTTGGGTACATGTAAACAGAACTATGGTACCGAAAGCCAAGAGATTTTGAACCACATTCAGGAAGCAATCAAATGAAAACATTTCATCTTGGTATACATTTGGGGGGAAAAAAGAGGAAAAAATAAAAAACAAAAAAACAAAAACGTTTTCTGTTTTTTGTAAAGGGTCATTTTAATGATTGATTTTATGGTGTTTTTGTCTTTAGAGTTACTGGTTTAAAAACAGTTCATTTCTTGTTTTATGTTTTTATCCTGTAAATATGATGGTACATCTTTGTTTTCTTAAATGCTTCATTAATTCCATTCCTTTAATTTTAAACAATCCTACGAATATTTTATCAGCTTTCTCTTCATTGTTGTAATGCTTATTTTTTTGATAGCCTGGGCTTGCAGGAGATATATACCATCAGATTACAACACTATTTTCCTAAACTCGAATGCTTTTCAGTGTGTGATATTTCTCAGGGTATTTACAACCAGTTCTGATTTGACTGAAAATCACAAGAAACAAACCCATGTTCTTAAAAACTTGCGATGAGAAAGTGTATTTGCATATGTCACTCCATCTGTACAGTATAGGGCTTCACTTTCCGGTATCACATAAATCCTATCACTGTTGTTGCCCGCAGTTTGCTGTACGTTTGCACAAGTACAATCAACTTGGGTCAATATTTGTAGTAAATTAATTCACCAACTACAACTAACATATAGACTTGATCATCCAAACAAGCAGTTTGAATATCATCAGTGATGTACGTAAGGTCTCCTCGGACTCTTCTGTTGGAAAGGAATGCCCGAGGTTATCAACTAATTTTTTTTTTTGATGAAGGTGTTTACCTTGTGTGATTTTAAAAAATCAATTATTGGGCATGTTTTGGTCAAATTATTTATTTCTCAGCCTCTGGCATTTGAACAAACAAATTTAATAGAGAATTTTCACAGTCAAAATAACCTAAGAGTAGATTCCAAAAAGATTATTGTGATGTTACTTTAAACAACTTTATGAGTACAAAATCAGCAAGTTTATAATGAGCATATTTTAATTGCTTTATTGAGACTGGGGGGGGGGGTGGCTGGTGGGGGGGGGGTGGCTGGTGGGGGGGGGGGGGGGGGGGGGTGGCTGGTGGGGGGGGGGGGGTGGCTGGTGGGGGGGGGGGGTGGCTGGTGGGGGGGGTGGCTGGTGGGGGATGGGTTAATACATAAACACATTAACCAATCACTTTGGCTTTGAGATAATAGAAGTGTTATTTAGAGAAAGATTTATCAACGTTATTTATTTCTGAGGAATCAAAATAATAATAATAATAATAATATCGAAGTCTTATATAGCGCACGTATCTACCAAACAAGGTACTCAAGGCGCTGAGTATATACATACTTGTACACAATTGTGTCAAAACACATTTGTAGGTGTGCTGAGCATCATAGGGGATACAAAGAGCATAAATTAGTCACCTCCCACCCAGTTCTTCCAAAGTCTATTTTGTTGGAAATCCCTGGAGGCAGAGAGTATTTGCCTTTGGGAGTGGAAACCCACCAGGTTGTAAATGTCATCTCCTGCAAGATTTTAGACCATTTGAAATATTCATTTTGTGCAGGTATTCTCTTTTGCTGTCGTAACGATTGAATTGCAGCCAAGCGTTAATTGTTGGCTGCTGCTACGTCTTGACATCCGAGAAATGCATTTTAAACACTCTACATTTGAAGCACTTGTTAGCAGCCTGAACGTTGGCTAGTTTAAAATGCCACCCTTATTACATATTACCAGGGCACTAACCGTGTGGCCACATCTCTCTTATAGGAAAAATGTAAAATATTAAAGGCAAGCAGAATTCATGGGGTCAGGGTCAGTTGAAAGGGGGGTTCCTGTTTCCACTTAAATACTACTACAGCTAAGTGCGCCCCCGCTTTTCCCCCAACGAAATGGCATTATCAGCTTTCAAGAGTTCGGTTTCATGTGAGTACATCCGGTTTGCATGATGTAATGATGCCCTCTATAGTTCACAATATTCCTTCAATGCAATCTATCCGCCGAGAAATGTTTTGAACAGCACCCTTTCTTAACCTGAAAATAATTGAAATCTATAAACAAAAAAAGAACTCTATAATGTCTCTGCTGAACTCAAAAATAGCATGAACAGAATTGAGCTGTGGCTGCCGAGTCATTCATGGGTATATATTAAATCAATTTTCAATTTTCTCAGATGCAAAAAATGCATTATAATTACTCTTTTGTTGGATTCCAATTTCAGGCAGTCCCTAATATCTATGGGTTTGGTCTTTTTACGGAGCAATATAGAACTAAAAAAGACCAGTCTTCACCAAGAGGCCTTTATGACCTCGACAAGATTTTACAGCATGTGCACAATGTACAAATAAAGTAAAAGGTTTTTATGTTGCTGTTTTTATGGGTTTAGTTATGTTACACACACCAAATTACTTAAGGTTGCAAAGTTTACAACAATAAGCTTTGTGACATAAAAAGAGTACATTGTCTGCATTTACTCTTCAGAAAACTCATTAAACGAACTCTCAAAATACATGTATACCGTAATTAAGAAGGCTTTGACATAATGAGTTAATTAAAAACAAACTGTTGTCATCAGCATCGTAACAATTACATGTGAATTAAACGCCATGTTTTCTTGTAATGATGTGTGTGTATTAATTTCAGTGCGGACAACAACCTATATGGTAATCACTGACCCCAGTCATTTGACCTCTTCTCTATTCTACTTTGATGAAGAGTGCTAGCTGGACTAATCAGTGGCTTCACACCTACGCATTAAGAGATGTATTACAAATCACACAAATCAATCGTAATTAGGTTTCTTTAGTTGGTGCTGGCTCAACGCTTGTATTGAGTATGCACACACTTTGTGAAATTGTATTTTGCTGTTTATGTTTCCTGTGTTGAAAGAAATGGGCGCCCAGAGCAGGATATTTTGAAAAACATGAGAGAATATCAATTGTATTTCTTGGAAAGGAATCTGAAGACTTTTTAAATGTTTTTGGATTGCTTGGTGTTCCCCACCACTGGCATACGATCAATAGAACCATTTGGCATTATGCAGTATGGAAGAAAGAGGGTTAAACAAATTAAAGTTAATCAATTTAATCTCATGGCTAGATAGCTCTGTTGGCAGAGCACCGGCACATTAACCTGGAGGTCGCTGGTTCAAATCCTGCTCAAGTCAATTTAACTTTGTTCCACCCAAAACTAATTAAAATGTATCCAGTCAGTTTCCCTTGTGGATTATTACTTGATAATAATAATAATATAATAATAGTGGCTTCTTATATAGCGCTCATATCCGTCACTCAGTGACGCTCAAGGCGCTTCAACAGTCAGTATTTTCCTGCAAGGTATATATGTGGAGCTACTTTTTGAATTTTGAGACCTATTTCTTTACATAGCACCATGTAATGGTTTACAAGGTGCTGTGGCGCAATATGCAGCCAATCAAACCAGGAACACCGGGGGAAAACCCCTTCTCTTTTCGATAAGTGCACTGGGTTCTTTTACGTGCATTACACAACACACGGGACCAACGGCTTTACGTCCCATCCGAAGGACGAAGCAATAATGGTTAAGTGTCTTGCTTAATAAGGACACAAGTGTCACGACCGGGACTCGAACCCACACTCTGCTGAACAGAAACACCAGAGCTTGAGTCCGGTGCTCTTATCCGCTCGGCCACGACACGCCCGATATTTGAAATAGAAAAAGTAGCATCCCTTAAAGTCATCCTTCTTTCCATGTTGTATCAGAAACTTGGATGTGATCCCTGGTTGGGCACCCCCGAACAAAGATGAGACATTAGGGCTAAATGGCTCAGTTGGTAGGGTGCCGGCATGCTAATCCGAAGTTTCAAACTCTGTTCTGGTCATTTTTTCTTTGTTCAACCGAAATTCAATTTAATTTCAGTTAATCAGTTTAATTTCATTCCATAATTCTTGAATAGAAACAATTTTGACCGCCCTCATTTGATACTTTATGAAGTATTTGTATTTTTGATGAGATCATACTTGAAATGAAAAAAAAATCGATGACTAAGATATGTAATTAATTTTTAAGTTAATGGAATTATTATGTAATTATGAATTCTCTGAAAATTTGATGAAATGATGTCGCAGGGCCAATTAATTACTACATGTCTTGTACATACATTGTAAAATATATTAACATAGAAACCATTTAATAATCTACAGTGTCCATGTATGTGGGATGCATTTACAATGCATAGTGGGATTCAGGTTGGCATGGTGTTATTGTTACCTACATTTCACCTTAATGGACCCTGGTTTGAATCCCGCCTTGGGAGCCTCGCTTGTTGTGCAGGTTTTCAGTCCCTACCTAAGTGTGTGGGTGTACCCCATCAGGGGTTTCCCTCCCACATCAAAAACATTTCTTCATCCTTCCAAATGTATCTTCAGGCCTATATGGGTTCCAGTGCAAGAAGAAAATTCCTCTTCTATGGCCATAATGATGATAATTTACAATTTATTTTCAACCTTTGGATGGTATATAAAGCCGTACATCATGTGTGTTGTGTAACGCACGTAAAAGAACCCAGTTACACTTATTGCTGAGAGAAGGGGTTTACTCCTGTGTTTCTGGCAGCTGAATGCGCCGCAGCACCCTGTAAACCATTAACAGGTGCTTCATAAATTGGTCTTATAATTCATAAAAACTTCAAAACTTGTCTTAAAAAGTGTTACTCTTTTGTTCAAGCACCCTGAGCACCTTATTGGTGGATACCTGCACTATATAAGACTCCGGTATTATTATTAATATGATTATTATTATTATTACAATAACGAACAATCAAAATATCCCCTTTCCTCTCATACAGTGGATGAATTTGAAAATAAACTTTTCCACATCAGTCTCTGTGCATCAATCCCGAGTATGGATTAATTTACAAATACCAATGTAAAGTTGTACTCATCTTTCATAAAACCATCCACAAACTCTCATTTCTCCCTCATCACATCTGGCTGTAAATAGTTTGATGTGTTCTGCCACCAACCCTGGTAGTGATTGCCTAGCTTGGGTCCCAAGACATGCCTTCATCACTCAACAGCCTCCTACAATTTATCTTCATCTTCACACCTTGCTCCCTGGGTTTCAATCCTTTCAGTCCACAATTTAATATTTGCCAAGTCCCCGTAGTCTAGTAGCAACACTCAGAAGGATCTTGTTCGGTCACACTTTGGCATTTTAACTAAAATGACCCTCAATTGTAAAAAAATAAAAAAAATAAAAATGCTTTAAGTGATGAGAATATTGAATAAGAGAGCAAGGGTTCAGGGATGCCCTTACTCTTCAGGAAACGTGGATAGGAACTCTGGATATCATCTTAAATTCTAATCCATTTTGTAATGCTGTTTTTGATGGTTGGAATAGATTAAAAGGGATCGAGGAAATCACTAATCAGTCAAATCCGTCTTATTGTTCTCTCCTCTATTCTCCAGAATTCGCTTGATTCATCACAGAGGCACAGAAGGCTTGGAAATAACAAATGCATGGTGAGTGTGATTATCTAGAATAAGAAGATTAAGTGAATCAGATTTCACTATTCCTGGTCTTTAAGTCACTGCATGTTCTGGATCTTTCCTCCGTGGTTCAGAACATCTGTTGAAGCTTTGTACTAACTGCCAGCTCATCCAGTGACAAATTTCATAAAGCAGCTTAACAAATTCATCCGCTAAGTTAAAGTTTGTTGGTAACCAGACACATGCAACAAGCATCACACAATATTTTGACTGGTAACCTGCTTCTGCTAAGCAAGAATTTCCTGTGCTTAGCAAGCTTATTTGCATTGGCAGCTCGTTGAAGTTTGCCTCATGGCCACATTATTGTGGCACTCAGCCCTTACAACCATTTACTACTTAAAGGTACTTTACAAATTGCACTTTATGTGAAAGGACAACACTGTTTTGACTCGCTGTCCAATGTTTCCAGTGAAACCTTCTCAAACAATGCTTAATTTTGTAGCAAGGGAAATTGTTTTTTCCCCCTTCATGTGAAAAGGGCTTTAAAATTAAGCAAAGCCCTTACAAAATAAGCATCTCATAGTGAGATAGGGACCCCCTGCTTGAGAAAATGGTTCCCACTTTCACTTAGAACTTCTTGACTGTTCATCTGTGGCCTTGGGAGAAAATCCAGACCAAAAGACTGAAATCTAACCTGTCTTCTCATTATCATCATTCAGCACAGGCACTTGACATCTCCCTGCCTGCTCATATCCCTCTAATTTGTTTTTTTCTCTTTGTGGGGTGGCCAACCATGATCGGAAGAATTCCTAGAAGCATGATCTTTACCTTGAGAGTTCTTGAATTGCTTTTTTAATCTCGAAGAATGTTGTTGAAACCTGGCTTAGAAAGTATAAATCTTGCCTTTTTGTTTTTATGCAGAGCATGAAATTTGTAGACTTGGGGGAAAAATCTGAGCTGTATACTTCAATTTGCTACAATTTTGTTTAAAATAGAATTGGGTAGGATCACTTCTGACCAGGATGTTTGTTATGGTAATAGAAGAAAACTTGGGGTTAAGGATCAATTAGTGATGTATTTTGCCTGTCGTGGAAACAATAGTAAGTTTTTTAGTTTTATAATGGAATGCCTGAGGCCCAAATGGTAAAATTTAATAATCTCGTTCCAACGAGAAACTAGTTCTTGATAAAGAATACATGTATAACTGCCAGTTTAAATTTGGCTGATTTTCACTTGTTTGAACTAGGACTTTATAAGTTTCCATTGGGCTTTGCGTCCTAACAAGAAATGAAGGTTAATTACACTGTGTTCAGGTTGCCAGGAGAAATCAGAAAGAATAAGTCATAGATCACTCTTTCTCATTCACCCCAGTACCTTGTGTTTCACCCCAGGAGATTAAGTTTGTATTGTTCTTACGACCCCCCTGTCCTGTGTGTGAGGGATTAGTTCTTGACTGATGAATAGTCAGTGACTGTTGTTAAGTCTTGTGGGGAGAGGAAAAAATAGCTGCAGTTAGTCTCTCCATAGAGGTGAAAATATGATATGATGTCAGTTGTCACTTTACAAGTCTGAGAAAACACATACACTTCATGATAAGCCAACATACATGCTACTTGCCTTTTCCCATCTGACATGTCTGACCTTCATTAAAAATTGACTTTAACCCACTTCACAGTTGTAGCTTTTTTCTCAACCTATTTTCTTTTCTCCTGGGCTTAAGTTACTGTTTGTGTTGTGAAGTCATACTTACATGAAGTATGGGTTATGGTATTCGCTTATGATTGACTAAGACGAGATCCTGTGAGTTTATTAGGAAAGGGACTCTATTAGTCCATCAGAGAAGTGGGTCAAAGTACCCGAGTGACTTGGTTGCAAGATATTTACAGTCTTTATGTCATTATCATAATTCTATGCCTTTTCATCTGGCATTGAATTTTGTTCTGGAATGGCAAGGTCATTTTATTTTGCAAAGCTTCCATTACAAAGCAATACCATGGGTGTCAACATCTTTCAATTGGAGTAATTTGAAGGGGCATGAAGGCCAATAGCAGGGCAACAGATGCCATCTGTGGCCTCTCTTAGTGGGATTACAGGCTGGCAGAGAATTCTTGTCCTAGTAGTCCTGATAGCTTCTCTAATAGTGGAAGTTCAGTTGATGTGGTGAAGCCTGGGTTTCTCTTTGGTCTGTGGTTCTCCTTTAGTTAGGTCTGAGCTTTTCCCATTTTCTTGGCATCTGGAAGGGTCTGTGTGGTACATGTAGATACATAAGGAACGTTCCAATTCATGGAGTGTAAAGCGTCAATGAAAGAGATGGGTATGACTATAGACCTTTCCATTGTTGATAAACAAAGGGCACCGGTTGGCATGGCCGGCTAGTGTTAAAAATGTTGTGACCAAATTCAACATTTTCTGTAAAGATTCATGAACTGAAATACCTTCCATGATTGGTTGATTTGTTTCCAACAAATTCAACACTTTTTTTGAATATTTTGTGTGTCATTGCTACAAAATATGGCTATCTCTTTTTGATTTGCATTTATGGCTTTCCATAGTTTTCCAACCTCGGTTGGCAAAAACTTAGGCTGTGACGTTGCAATAGAAAGGTCTATAACCAACTCAGCTCGGATATGGCCATTGACACCTGACCTCTGGCACCTGACCTCATCAACAGATATCATCACCTGATGTATCACAATGTACAGGGTGTAATTGTTATAGTATCATGTGAATGCTCTGCACACATTTCAAGCACGCATTTTTGTAAATTGACTCTCAAAATGGGGAGTGTGGTATCTTCCTGACGCCATAGTAATTATTGATTGAATTTCTATACATTTCTAAGTAATAAAAGAATAGGATATGAGATGTGACAAGTTACATCATATGCTGCATTTTTGAGAAATAGCAGGAATACTTTCATCGGAGTACTTTTATAGCATCTGTTCTATTATAATTTTAAACTAAGGGAGTCAATGGAGCTTATAGTATCAAAGTCATTTTCTGTGACATTCTTTTTTGTAGTTAATAATAATAATACGCAGTTCTTAGTTGGTATGATACCATAATTAGATTACTTCTTGAATGCGAGAAGTGTTTTTTATATATATTTTTTATAAAACTGTATGTAAATAATTTATAATTTTGCACTCTGGATTGTATTTTAATTTGAGCTCAAAGTGTACTAGTGTACTAGGCCTACACATTGTCCCTAAAGTGTTCACATGGCAACAGTTCTGTTCAATTTAAACCTCTCTGTGATTAATAAGTAGAATACAAGGTTCGCAGTATCACTCTAGAATTCTTTCACGATTCAATGATAAATAATGCTAGACAAAGCTCATGATTTAAAAGCGGTTCTTAGTGATGTTATCCCAGGAGTCCATGCTCAAGATGTTTGCAGTTTTAACTTTCCTCTGGGGACTCTGTATCCTCCATAAAATATTCAAAGATCTATTCTGGAACCTCATAATAATCTCTCTTTATTCTCCATTTCTTGCTTGTGCCTCATGGCAAATAATTCAATTGGTTTTTGTCCACTGTGGGCATGCTGCCAAGTAACGTGATTTATTGCAATTTCTGCAATTTTAGGAGCCCTTATTTTTACAAGTTCTACTTTTAGAACAATGGCCGGAGCCAGCGGTCTTAGTCCACTCTTACATGATAACCATCTTTCCTCTTTTATTCGTGAAAAATGAAAAATATAAGTAAGCAAGTGAAATGAAAGTGAAGTGAAAGCAAGATTTTTTTTTTTTAATTTGCTCCCGTCAAGAGAAAGTTGTTATTCTATAACTCTCATTTTGTATTTTATTTGGGATATTTTGTTCTTTTCTGGTAGGGTTGGCATTTGTCAAACCATGCTTTATAGTACAGTTTCATTATTGTAATGCTGTTTCAAAAATATTTTGTTTATTAGCTCAGCTTCGGGTCAAATTGTGAAATCTAACACTTTCACTTTTCAGCAGTAGAACAACACCTTGCTCTCTTCCTAGTTGTCATTGTATTGTATCGCCTTCAACATCACAGAAAACTCATCGATTTTTTATTGGTTGTTGTTTTTGTTTGTTTGAAGGGTGCTTTATTAACAAAGCTTGATTAATATTTAGTCAATAATAGTGCAGTTTTTTTGCCTAGGGGCCAATTTCACACCAAAAATACTAAGCAAAGGCAAGTCTTGTTAAGCAGAAAATGAAAATCTATTTATAAAGACTCGGGATCTTAATCAATTTTTTTTATCAGAATGATTAGATATTAAGCTTTTGTTATTTTATTTTAAAAATTTGAAATATGTAGCCCAATGTAGTTGCAAATTTTGCAGTACTAACTTTTGGCATGTCAGCAGTGTGTTGACAAATATGCATTTAAAGGTTTGGCCATAGATTGGTTTTTGTCAACAAAATGCTAATTTATAGGCCAAATTATCAAGAAATATACAATAAGAGTCACCTGTGAAAGTTTCAGCTGAGTTCAGTGTCTGCAAGTTGAGAAACAGCAAAAAAACTGTCACAGTATTTTTTTTTTGAGAATCTTAAATCCATCCGATTTAGCAAGATGACAGAGGGTACCAGCTGCATCTCTGGCCACAGCATTCACAAATGGACACCAGGGAAATTTGAATATCCAAAAAGTTGTCTCAATGCAATATTTTTCAGAAAAGACATTCAATTTATGTTCAATATATAATGTGTTTAGCACAGACACATTGTATGATGAAAATTAATGAAATGAAATGAAAGTGCATGAAAATTACCTGATTAAAAATACAGTTGTGTGATGAATAGTTCCTTAATTTATATGTGGAGAACGAACATTGGAGATCATTTTAATTTCAATCTACCAGCCTTCAACAATGCATTTCCAGAGCCAAAAGAAGGAAATTATTAAGAAAATAAATTGTTGTCTTGCATTTTTTTATGCTGCGAGTCTAAGGAAGTATGTCCTCAGAGAAAGTTGAGATTTTAAAACTTAAGCAGGAACAGTGATCTAGCCGTAGCCAAAGCCAAAGTTCTTGTGTGAGACATAACCAGACAAAATCCAACCAGAATGGTCAACAGGGATGGTTGGCAGAAATTGAAAGTCTTGGAGCACTACACCTGGCTTGAATCTGATTGCTAAGTTTACTCCTGGTGGACACCCCACTCTGACACATGGTCTGATTACCCTCCCTAACCCACAAATTGATCAGCGAACTCCTCAAGCCTGAAAGTGTCACCAGTCAAAATCTATAGCAAGTACTTCACTTCCTTTCACCTGATTGATCTAGGTTCAAATCCCACCCTGGCTGCATTACCAAATCAATGGCTGATGGGTTCTGAGAATGCTTTAAGGTCAACTGTGAATAAAATTGTTAGATGCATCTTCGTGTTTTTTGTGGTTATTCAACATGTGGAATTGATTATGTTTTAGTGTGTTTCAGCCAAACTCCCTCCCTTTCCCTGATTGATCTACAATGTAGGTCCAAATCCCACCTTTGTCAAATCCAGGGTTTAGAATCTCCAAAGGTCAACCATGCTCAAGATTCCCATCGTTTTTAGTCAGTGGTTATCCAACATGTGGATGTAATATTTGTAAGAGTTCCTTCCAGATGATATAAGGTAGTTTTCTTGCAAAGGTTTTCTCGTGGGTGAGCCTTTCTCGCCTCTGACTAGGTAAGCCTTGGGCTGCATCTTTATAGTAATCAAGTACAGTATGTCAGGTGCTTTCAATGAATCTGTGGTTTCCTATCTAATTATAAGCCACATGCGGTGACTGCTGTAGCCCAAAGATCTGATATCACTCCTCGAGTCTCAAGAAAGTTTCTTATATCACCCCCCTTCTTAGTTCGTATTTTCCATGGAGATGCAACTTTGACCTTTCAGTTAATTTCTCACGTGAGTATGCATGATCCAGATCTAGGTGAAGCAGTTACCTCGCACGTGATAAATTTGAGTCAGTTCACCCACACCCCCAATGTCAAAAGTTCCTCTTCTCTGGACCCCCCACCCCCAACTTTACAGCAGCTTTTGTAAAATATCATTAAAATGCTGCTTTCACATTTCAGTCCAGTTTTATTTGGCATTTTGCTGTGCAAATTTGTCCCCCTTACATTTCTTGTCGCGTTTTTTGTTTTTTTTCTCCACCAAACTTCTTTGAAAAATGACAGGCAAGATAAATTACTGACTGGATTATGAATCCTGCATGCCAGAGGTTCTTTAGGTAGTAGATTGCATTACGGGCAAGTTGTAAACAGATCCTATTCGGATTACTGGGTTCCCTTGTCACAGGTCATATTTTCCGAACAGAATCCATCATTCATACTCTTGAATGATTTCCCTACATATGTATGTGATTGTATGTCTTTCCCATAATGGAAAAAAAAAAACCAACCCAAAACATTGAGACATAGAAATTCTATACAGGGACCTTCTTTTGCCAACTAGGTTAATTTAATTGAAATAATGCACCTTGCATCAAACATTGTTTTTCTGAATGTTACTCTGTACGATTTTTCCCTTGTTCTGTGATGAAAGTGTGAACAACTAAATTCTTGTCAATAATAAAGTTTAAAGCTCAATCTAAGTATATCCATTGACGTTCAATTCTCAAGTCAATAAGTCCCAGAGGACTAGATCAGGAGGTTTCCTTCGTACTCGGATCCTAAGCTATCCAATCAGCTTAAAGCAATAAAATGTTCAAAAATGATTGAAGGTTCACATGGTACATAATATCCTCCTGATCCTTAGCAATATCATTAAAAAGGGCTTGTTAAAGGTAGGTTTATGGATTGGGTTTTGTCATCACAATGCTGATTTACAGGCAAAATTATAGGAGAAAGATACAATAAAAGTCACGTGTGAAAGCCGAATACAGTAGCTACTTGTTGAGAAAACAGCAAAATCTGTCACAATATTTACAAATTTATTCAGTCAGTTTCCCTTGTGGTTTATAATTGGGTATTTTACTATTTTCACAAGAGCATTGATTCCATCCTGGGAGGTGACAGTGGGTACCAACTGCATCTGTGGCCGCAGCATTTGCAAACAAACACCAACTCTCAGAAATCTGAGAAACAAAACATGCATGAATCAGTTCTCAAATCCAAATGTTTTGAGTGAAAAATTATCTAAACCTTATTACTTTGAGAAAAATCCTTTCTCAAAATAGTTTATACTATCAATCAACAACTGCAGTGCCTCTTACCAAGTAATAAGTTTTTATGGCCATGAGTATTTACCAATCGGTGATCCTTTAAAGTTTATTTATTAGTGGCATGTACTAACACTTCCAGCTCATATCTGTTATTATTAACTAATAGTTTGATGTAAGCTGTTGTTTATGAAAGTCATCCAGAGGTCAGTCAGGCTTTCATATCAACTCAACATTTATTCACATTGATTAAAAGTGGAAATAGGTTTCAAACTTAGTGTTTCAACTATAAGTTACTCACTCACCTGTATTTGTCATTTAGCAAAACTGTCATTCAATTTGAACATACCCCAGTGTCCCCCCAACAGAAAAACAACCTAACAAACAACACAGCATAATAAAGAAATTTAAATAGAAATATACATGTACTTCCTACTGACAGTCGTACCTACTTTTCATGTATTTGGTCATAACTTTCAGCTGGAGTGCATTAGGAGTGTACTTGATGCCACTCTGCCATAACTCATACATGAGAATGTGATTCCTGTAACAGCTGCCTTTTTAATCTCTTTCCTTTGCCTTCAAACATGATCCAGAGAATGAGAGATATGCCACACAAAGCCGGCAGCGACATATTTTTCTCATATTCCCCAGCTTTGGCTTTGGTTAGCATTTCCCTTTTCTCTCCTGTCTTGTCAGATAATATATAAGTTGACAGCGTGTGAAAGCCCTGCTCCGGCTTACTGTTACACCAATCTGAGACTTGTGGCAATTACACGTATGATTATGGTGCTGTCTTCTGTGATACATAAAGTCTGTTACTTCATTCCGCTGGCATTGCTTGGTTTTTCCAACGTTCGTTATGATGATTTTTTTTTATCAGTTGATTGCATTTCGAGCATTTAATCCTTTTAAGTGCAGTGGAACTGTTTGCATGCATGGCTACAAGCTTCGCTTAGGATTACTGTAATTTCACGATCACTTTCTTGCCTGCCTGATCATTTTCAAGACTGGTCTTTTCACACAGTGGCTGCTCCTGTGTGGAGTGTTGGGCGGTACTTAATCCTAATGTAGAAAACACAGTTTCAGGAGAGCGGAATGTATATCTAGTCTTTCTGTGAGATCTTCCCCCATGCAATTCGGCAACTCAACCCCCATAGGGTTAATTCATTAGAGAGGGTTATTGTGGCAGGCTGCATTATCGATCAGTTGGGACGTAACACAAAGCACAATAGGGGCTGTCTGCGTTGGTTTATCAACTATTTAAATGAGAGAACTGCATCTTTGTGCTTGACCTACAAACCTTCCCAGCCTCCCTGCCTCCCTTCAAAGAACCTCTTTCACCAATTTGTCCATACTTCTCCTCCTTACATTACAATCGTGCTACACTGAAAGAAATCCATCTCATTCTATACTCTCTACTAGCATTTTTATCATCAGACAATTCTTTCAATATTTCTTTTTTGATGATTATTTTGATGCGGGAATGATTGTCAGCACTCAGTAGGGAGTAATAACGTCCAGTGTTTGCTGTAGGCGACTATTAAATTAGTTAGCAACATTTTTTACAAAAGATCTCAGCGATCTCAGAGAAAGACTGTGCTAGAGTCGAAACATGGGGCCATTAAAAGGGTTCGCTTTGCAATTACAGCATCTGGTGATTATCATCGCACATAAAAAACAAGCGTTTACATAAGTTTTATGATCGGAGGCGAGCACAAAATTCATATTTTTTTCCAATAACCGGAAGCTGAGGTCAAGTTTAATTCTCGGGTTTTCTTCGTTATATTGTTGAATTGGTTTTACTTTCATCTTTTGTTATCACTTAGTATTACATTCCCAACAACATGTATAATTTTCTAGGTCATAAACTACGTTAAATTAAAATAATTGACGAACCAAAATCTCGCCCACGTAAAACTCCATATGGTTGCGACCACTATGGTCCCGGAAGTTCGAATGCGCGCGAGACTTGCACAGTCTATTACATTTCAGCCTGACTTCGATTGGAATTGCCTAATTTCACCTATGGCATCTGCAGGAGGTCTTAACCATTTTGTATTCTTTCAAACTTCTGTACATTTTTCCACTTTCAAGTTTCACCTAGGAAGTTTTTTGTTAAAATGTTATTGTTCCAAACTGTGATGTTTGATGTTGGTTTAAATTTGTTTTATGTTAGTTTGAATCCAGTGACATACATTTACATGCAAGTAGGAAAAGCTATTGGGTATTTGAATTTGAATATGTATTACATAGGGATAGACATTGTACAAGTGTATTTCAACATGAGGTCTGTAATATTTCTTGTATGTCATTGCCTTTATACATTTTGGAATACTTTTGCCTGTTTCTCATAAGGCATGTGATTTCTAAGGTTTTTTCCTGCTGACCTCATTATTTTCTCAAAATCTCCTAGAGCCTTCAAATTGCCCTGAAAGAAATACAGCAGTCACTGAAGGAGAAAGAAATAGTCCACATTGTGTCCAAACCTATAGTTTGTTTAAAATTCTGTTGATGCACAGAGTCTGTAAGTCTCCTGAATTGTATCATTGAGAGGCTCTGTGTCTAGAATAAGGGGGAACCCAGAGCTGAGAGTCATTTTCAGGAATGTTCACATTTGGCAAATATCATTGCTGTTATCATCATTTGCATTTCTCAGGCATATGATTTGTCAGGATGTTCCTACAACTTCTTGAAAGAGGTAAAATTGTCATCACAGAAGTGAAAGACTGGGCCCTTGTTTGGACCAGACCTTCAAATAATTTTGTAAAAATCATTTAGAGAGTCTGTAAACTTCAAAAATGTAGCTCTAAAGGCTCAACTTTACACCAAGATTAAACTGTTAATCCAATTGTCAGGATTCTTCATTTTCATACAATCTCACCCCTGATTATTACTTCACAGACCAGTGTTTTGAAACTCTATCTATCCCATGAGCAAGTAAGGGTGACTTCATCCAGAATGAGCCCATCTCATCTTCCCAACAAAGTCCAGTAACACTACGGGTACATTATACGTCTTCGGCGCTCGTCATCTTCTAGGCTGGAATTTCAAAGCCCCATCTTCCCCGCGAAATCAATACGCATTAAGAAATTTGCTTGAGCGGTGTATACACAAGTCCCCAACCTCTCTAACTAGAATGTGTTCCTCATTCATATAACGTTTCACGTTATTAGACGGAATAGCCACTGAAACTATAAACCAAGGAGAGGGATATATTGATGAGAATAATGTAATAAGTCATCGCCTTTGTCAGCGAATGCATCTATATTGGATTAAAGCGCAAGCAACTAGGACAAGTTATGTATGTGGACATCAAGATTCAGTTCATGGGGCTACATTGACCTATACCTGCAGGAAGTCTTTCTTAGAAAAATATTTTGTCTCTTGAAAAGAGGTCCTCTGGATGCTGCTGTTTATTTCTCTTTTTGTTTTTTGAATATGTAGATTTAGAATCCTTACTGATGCCGAGTTTGTTTGTGTTTGCTGTGTTTTCTGTTTAGAAGAATTTCTAACAAGACATTTCAAATTGTGAGTTTACGTCAATTCTCTAAGGTAAACCTTTCAGGGCTGAAGGCAATTTCCCAAAATACTATTTTTTTATATTTAAAATGATCCTCATTAAATGCATATTCTTCTTATGTCTTTGAAAGTGACAGCTTCAGTTGCTTTTTGCTAAATATATTTGGATTCCTTTATTTTGTCTGATCCTGGAATATTTAACTTGAACAGATGCAATTATGAAAGTAAGCATCTGATTGTATACACGTATTCGTTTGCCTCAACTTCCCTGCATGGATCCTTTCATTCCCCTGACAAAGAACATCCGGGCGGCCACACTGCGCTGCCAGTCTTGCGTAGCAATTACCAACCATGCTGTAAATGACTGACCAAGAGGCTGCCATTTTAGAATCTGCCAAACAAGGGGTTGTTAGTGTTAGAAACAACTCACACAAGCCGGTTGAGTTGGTTCAATCAGAGTCTTGTTTATGTTAGTTCTAAGGATGTCCCAGAGCAGTTTAGTTATTTCCCAAATGGAATGAAATGAATTCCACTGGAAAGTCTACATGCTTTAAAGGCAACAAGGATTTGATGCATAATAGAATTATAATAATGAATGGAATACAAGACAACGATTTGGAATGTCCCATATTTATTATATTAATTTTGACAAGATGTCTTGTAAAATCTTTGATCTATTAGGAATGAAGACTCCGTTTAAAGAATCTCCTGTCATATTTCATGATTTATAAATTCTTCACAATTGAAATACCAGTGCCTAATGGTCAGCTGCAACTTGCAATTTCATCAATCAAAAACCAGACAATTTTTAACTTGACAGGTGTTTCTGGCATGCACCTTTTCAGCACAGAATTTTCTGAATCACCCCACCTTTTTTATAAGGTCTCTGATATATTTGTTGTAATGTATTCAAGCAGTTATATTATCTGTCTGCAGACAAGCAGTTTGTTTGCCTCAACCACTGACTGATGAAAAACATTAATGTATTTTTGTATTTTCCAACAGAGCTTTTCAGTTGTCACTACAGTAGGTAGAAAAAACACAATCCTTTCATTAAATCCATCATTGGACAGGGTCTATCAATCACTATAGTATGGGCACACTGTCACTGGATAGCTTTTTAAAAAATTAGAAGAATCCTTGCAATTAAGCTGGTTATGTTGTGACTGTTCTCAGCCAAGTATTTCCCATGTGGTGAAGTTGATATCCCATCATCAGGGGACATAAATCATGTTAGAATTGTTAGGTTTTTATTGAAGAAAGTGGGGCGTTCTGAGAATTTTGGAATAGTGGTTTAATGCTCATTTGGTGTCAAAGGTTGTTTGGGTTTATGGTATGCTGATGAAATTACAAGGAAAGTAGTATGAGTTTGGTGTAGCAGAGTACTTGGTGATGTTTGGGTGAATAGTCTGCTTAACTCATGGAGTGCACAGCAGTGCAGACGTGTTCAAGAATATTTAGAAATATCTCTTCTATGAGCTCATTGGGTAAGCTGAAGTCAACCTCAACTTGATCTTGGACCCCAAACTGTTATGGTATGGCTATCTTGGTTTTATTTAATTTCCCATTCAACTCAATACAACCAAACTGAGGCTGGAAGGATATTATTAGACTGGTCTCACTTCAATGAAATGAGTATTAGAGCAGTCATCACTGTGTATAGAGGGTACTAGACAATATGGCCACAGTGTAGCCTTCAGAGCGTTGAGTTTGTAAAGTTGTGTGTATGTACACAAACAGCTCAAGGCAAGTCCCATGATGTGATTCTTCAAGGAATATTTACATGTAATTGTGAAAGGAGGTTGTAAATCAGTTGAGAATCTTGGGTTCAGTTATTCAGTAATGGCTGAGGTAGTTGCCAGGAGGTGCAAGTATGTGTGGGTCAACCATGGGCCAGTGTGCTTGTTGGCATACACTGCCTAGGCACGTCCAGTATTGATTGATATGGGTTTGAGAGTTTGAAGGGCCATTTCTATTCAAATGGTTTTTTATTGTCCATGTGTTTACAGCCAGCTACTTCAATCACAGTCAGTTGTCAAGTGATTTCACAGAATGTTACATCCAGGGATATGTTTTGTGGTTTTGAGTACTGTACTTGTTCATATATGTAAACATGGAATGAATTTTACAAGTATGATAAAAAACATTTGATGTATGCTTGATGTGTTATCTATTGGGTACAAAATGAAACCACAAAATGAAATGCTTGCCAGTCTCATTTTGACCCAATTCACCTGAAGTCATCATCACAATAATCTTGGTAGCGCCATTTTAGGATACCATGTCTCTGTGTGTTCTCGTGGCCAAGGGGTTAAGAGCGCCATAATCAAGCTCTAATGTTTCTGATCAGCAGAGTGTGGGTTCCAGTCCCAGTCTTGACATGTGTGTCCTTTTAGCAAGATTCTTTACCATAATTGTATGTCCTGTGTACTAGGATTGGTAGTGCACATAAAAGAACCCAGAACACTTATCATGGAAGAGGATTTTACCCCGGTGTTTCATTGGTGCCACTTTTCAGCTGATCAGCTGATTTCCTCGTTGTGGTTTTCTCAGCTAGACAAAAACTTGATGAAAATTTTCCAACTTTTGACAAACTACAGCTGCATGCCTGACAGGAGTATTGGTCAGGACTCTGTGTAAGATGATCCATTGGGTTATTTTAAGAGTGAATTCATTTGAATCCTCTAGTTTTCAACAAACATGCAACATTTGCATGATTTTTTTATTTTGAGCAAACATCAAATAATGGTGTATGCTTTGTTTCAATTTGAGCGTTGTCAAAGATTTTTCTCATTTTCTCACATAAGGCAGTATTGTATGCAGAAATGTTTCCTGAGGTAATTGGTACTGGTGTCAAGCCCATACAACTTACCAGAAACCATCAATTTGTTCCTTTGACCTCATCCACTCATGTTTATAACTGTAAACCAAGGTTAAACATTTCTCAAGGTGAGAAATTAATACATATTGAGGAAATGTTCCAGGGCAGTGACCAGGGAGAATATCAAGGTATTCCCAACCCATTACCACAATTGATAAAAACTTAATGGATAACAACTTGTATGTATAGATAACAACTTGTATGTAGTAATAAATTTGAGTCTGATGTTTGTAGGATAGTCTAAATTTAAATAGAGGTGCAGTGCTGCACAGAAATGTCAGGGTCCAAGTGCTGCTTCCCACAGAATTCCAGGCTTTTGAATCTATTGGCCTCAAGTGCAGAATTCCATAGTAAGCAGTGTCATGACATTGGGCCCAGGTAGTGACCAGTGTTGTAGTCAAGTTCTTTTCAGTTGAGTATCAAGTACTGCTGAGTAGTACTCAAGAACTAGTACTTGGGCCATCAAGTATGAGTACAAGTGGCAGAGTACTGAGTATTCTGATACCGGAGTATTAAGTCTAGAGTACCAAGTACTTGGATCTCCTAGTATGAGTATGAGTACTAGTGCTTTATAAAACTAAAAAAGACTGCAAAATGAGGAATCAACACATTTATTGTTTTAAGAAAAACCACTTATTTCTTGATGGCAATGTGTGCTTGTTATGTTAACTATCTTTTAAAAATGACTAAATCAAAGACAACTTCATTTTTGATTTTTTCAAGTGCTATATTCTTTTATATAATTCATTGAATCATGTGTCCATTGTTACACAATTAGCTCTGAAATAACACATCTGTACTTTTTCTCATTATCACTTTGTGTGACATCTATTTTTTCTTCTGTCCATTCTTCTTCCTGTCCAGAATAAATATCACACAAGGAGCCACTGCAAACCGCTACTGGATTCCCAGCAATTCTGCGGACTGCAGACCATCGCCTCATCACCACGGGATACCAGTCACACCTCCAGCGTCATGATTACACCTACCTCAAGCCCAACAAAAGAGCTCGATCAACCGACCAAGTCAGGGAGTAATGGCCAATATAGCCTCCGCTACAGCACCCGTTGTCATGACAACGAGAGAGACCAACAAGAGGTACGAGATGCAAGTAGCGATGAAGAGAATGCAGAAGACATTGAGGGGGATGATGGACGGGAACTTGGTGTCTTTCCGTTGGACCCTGGCAACGAGTTAGATGTGGATTTGATTGAACAAAATTGAAGGGGTGTAGGATTTTTACGATGTTACTTTTTTATGTAAATTTGTCAAGAGTGGGAGAAATTTTTCAATATCTCATCTCAATCTAGTAGAGATAGAATGACTTTCTTGAAGGTTGTTCTGAATATTCCTTTCAAATTAACCACATAAAAAACACAAAGAAGATCAACTAGAAAAAAAAAACCCTGAAAATTTAGCCTTTGTTTAAAATCTGCTTGCTGTGAATTCACATGATTATTTTTAAATATAAAAGCTTCTCTTAGACTTAATATGAATTTTTAATCTAAACAATTACTTGGTTTTCCCCCTTTTTGTTTTTTTAGGCATATATTAACAAAATATTTAACGTATCACTTGAGTGTGGTGTCTGTTTTTTCATGTGCTATATATTTATTTGGTATTGTTTGGTGTTTTGCAATATGTATTGAATATGGACTGTGAAGATTCATCTTGATGTGGCAATTACATAGGGCTGGTTACTTCAAGGACATACCTGGACTTGCATAGACCTTTTCTAAACTTCATCTCAGCCTTATTGGGCAGTTGAGTTGGACTGTTGATGTGGTATTACTCGTTATTAACTCACCGTTCTGGTATTCCACTTTTCACATGTTGATTATAGTTCTAGATGCTTTAACCCAGGGGTTAGCTGATGTCAACTTGACCAACCAACTTACAACCTGACCTTATGAGGTCACAAGAAAAATGTGTCAAGTTTTGGGTAGCAAAATGTTTGAAATTACTTTTTCCCTTTGATAAGTAGCAATGCTGATCTCGGCCTGTTAGGTTAACAATGGATCTTAATCAATGATGTCATCATGCCACCATCATTGAGGTAAGACATTGACAAAACAACATCTATGTACGGGTAGTGCACAGGATGTACCAATAAGCAATTCGCTTGACGACTAGGGCGAGGGCACCCTGCTCAAGCCATAGTGACTTCCCATGTGGACTTAACATTGTGATGGTTAACAATGTCACTCAATGTAGCCTAAGACAAGTGTGGAAAACTCGTTCTTTCTCAAATCTCAACGGAAACTGGTATTCTTGTACAACAAGAAGTTTCTGTGATCTACATGTATATGGATACTATTTCTCCCAGGCACAACATCCAATACAATATCAGTCCAGTGGGCTTTAGTTTGTAAAGCATCAAATTAATCAAGAGACATGGGTTTGGGACTCGGTTCTCACAGTAGAAGATCTGTAATTGAATATAATATACAGGTGTGCTTGCTACCAGTCCCAAATAAACAAAAATAACTGGGGCTCATGTAGTAGGGATGGAGTCATGACTTTAAAAAAACCAAAAACTATTCCAACCCCATTCAGCCATTTTGTTCTTGTTTTCCCATGAAAGAACCAAACAGAAACAGGATGTACCCAGTGTTAAATTGAGATTTTCCACTAATTTCTCAATTCTATTTCTCTAACCCAACCTAGATTTACGTTTTTTTTACATCCAATGGTGCAGATTTGTATGAGTGCCACACCAGCTCATTGTGCAGCCTAAAAAGAACCCTAACAGACACATCATGGGAAATGGTTTCATTTTAATTCAAATGTATAAACACCTTACAATTTGAAGAATGCCACATTTGAGATATTTTTTGCGCAGAAGGATCTTCACAGTCCACCGATTTTCTCTCTTCGTTTCTAAATGGAATTGTATATCAACTTCACATGTTGTTTTGAAAAATTTTGCCAGAAGCATCCTGTTGATTTCAAAGATCGTTAAGATCCGGCTGCAATCGATATAATGCAAACAGGAAAGTAATGAAATAATCTATAAGTTCCCCAGATTTGTAATGGTTTCATGTGTAGACTCCTTGCTGAGGCATCACGCAGCAACTCTGTTTGCCATTTGGGGGGAGGGGGGTTGCAATACGCAATAGGTGTTGTGCGCCCAGATAAAGTAGAAGTATATCTCATTTGGAGTAGTTTTGATGTCTGTCACCCCAAGTTTTCAGGAGTGGGGACTGTTGAAAAAAGATATTCAATCAGGGTAGGTCTACATACCCCAATTGGCGTAGATTTTTGAGCCTCAGCAAGTAGTCACATCAGAAACCACATTTAAAAAACCACAATTCAACCTTTCAGTTTTCCATCGAACCAGACTAAGTTGGTATATAATTTCGTTCAAGTTTGATTCATTTTTGTTGAAAACATATGGTTTGTATGTGCATTTCTGTAGTTTATTACATCCAATAGAGTATCCTAATATCATGAGTTAAGTAGATAGCTATGAAGCAGGGCAGTTTGCAATAATTTTATGTTGGCTTTGTTTATGTGTGTGTGTGTTTTTGTTTATGCTGTGTCCAAATAGGATATCAACAAGCCAATTTATTTGTAACATTTCTCCCCATTTACTTATAGATACAAATATATGTTCATCCTGCCCAGACAATATGGAATTTTTTGGTTGGGGGAATGTGTATGTGTTTAATGTACCGTTGACATTCGTGATAGTTTACGTTCGTGATAAAACATCGTCACATTTTTGTGTGTAGATTTGGGCCCAAAGGTCACCTCTGCTGCACCCTGTTAGAGCATACAACACAAATTTATACAATTGATCAATTACTAGTTCCTGCATTTGACATGATACACCCTAGAATTCTCCCTTTGTTGGATCTAAAGAATAATTTGTATTCGCAATGAGTCCCTGGTTTTTGCTTTGATCTACCTTTGAGTGTTTTACTACAAAAATACAGTTCCTTTTGGTGAATTGAAATAACTGAGAGCAAAGATGAATGATGTGATTTAGGTGTCAATCTCATCCACCGAAGTAACCAAAATAACATGGCTCTGCTGAATTCTGTGCTTACTTTCACCATGCATCGCGTACAAGGTTAGCACCATAATTCTGCAGTAGCTGTCTAAGTGAAGGATGCTTAGTAACAGAAAGTCAGAGCTGCCAACTCTTCCTGATTCTGCAGAAAGTTCATTGAAGATAAACCGATCTCTCCATGTTCTGACTAACAATTTTGAGCATCTCCCTGATTGTGGAAACTTTAAAGCTATTATGTTCAAAGTAATTATAAATATCTCCCTGATTGTGGTACAATATCTCCCTGATTGCAAGATGCAATGGTTGGCAGCTCTGTGAAGTATGCACACAAAAGTTCCTTGCTAACCTTTGAAGTGTGCTTCTGTAAAGGATGGATTTGTCTGTGGCTTGTAAGCGCTGATTGGCATTTGGTAAAAAGAACTATGCAATTTGGCCTGATTGCTAACAGGGACCAAGTTCATTAAGCTGTTAAGACAAAAAAAAACGCTTAGCAGATTTCTTTGCTTAGCAAAATATCAGTGGTGAACCAGTTGCATCATTGTAAACTTCATGGCATATTGACTGTTACCCTGTTTATGATAAGCTTTTTTTTTTCTGTGCTAAGCAAGTTTTTGTGCTTACACAGGCTTTATGAAATTGAGTCTGGGTTACCTGTCACAAACACTACACATTATTGTGTCTTTTGATTGGTATTCCTGTATTGCTAGGCAGTGGGGTGAGCTAAAGAACAGCGTCATGTAATTTGCTCGTAGACAATGAATTAAACCATTGGACAGGTTGACTTTTTAAACCGGTAACACTCTCTCTCGACATTAACAATTGGCTATTAAACATTATGTGTGTTTTATTTCCAGCAAAATTTATCTCAAGATAGGAGTGGTTGCGATTCTAGGCTTTTTAAGATAAATTTGATTACACTTTCTCTGCTGATTAAGAAATTTGCCAAATGAAACCTTTCCCCAAATTGCTTAACAGTAAGTTGACTATATTTATGGAATTAACAGTTTTGTTTTGCTGTGAATGGCGAGTAGTTATTTTAACAAAGGATAGAACAGAAATTCATTCCTTGAAACATTAACAGTTTGCAGTTATGAAAAAAATGTTTTAAAAAAGTACATTATTGTTAAAACTGTGCTAATACACACAGAACAAAACTCAATACAGTTTATGCAGTTGAGGTTATGTTTACAATTATAAGGTTGATCATGTGACCAGTATTTGTAAATAAAGGTCATTCAAGATCAGTATAGATAATTAAGGTCATGTGACTAATATAAAATGAAGGTGTGTGATTGATACTGTTAAAATGAGGTCACATGACTTGAGTGTTGCAAGGGGTCATGTGGTCATTGCAAGTAAGGTCATGTGATACATTTAAAAAAAGTTGTGATGCATCCATTCAGGCCTGGAATTACACGGAGGCCACGGAGGCCACGGAGGCCATGACCTTCGTTGCCCTGGTCTTGGCCTCAGTGCCCCTTCAAAAGATTCCCATAGCCTTTAAGATTTTCCAATGGAAGTGCCCTTTGCAAAATGAAAATGGCCTTGCCCTCTTAAAGATAAAATTCCAGGCCTGTCCATTACTGACAATTAGAATCTTATGACTATTTTGTCAACAGATGTTGTGCGACCAAAATTGTCAGACTGGGTCATGTTACCAATACTATTAAGTGATATCATGTGACCAACATGCCTATGAGGTCATGTGACCTGACATTGTCCACAAGGTCATGTGATCAGTCAAGTATCAGCTCCTTGAATGAGATTTTGAGCGATGAATTTGTCTTAATAAGGGAAAAGAATTACTGTAGTAAGCACTTTGTGCTTCCATGATGACTGTGAACAGTCAATGTCATGTAATTTCATGAACTTTTTTCTAAATTTATGAATCGAATGAAAGAGTAACTAGAATTTACTCTTGTATTCATACTAAATGAATTTATTGCTTGCTTAGTAGCTTATCAGTTTTCAAATGCATTTTCAGAAAAAATTGCGTAACTACTGATTTTGCATGGATATGATTACTGCAGGTCTCATATTTTTAACTTGTACAATTATCTGATTAATAGCTTTAAAGAATTGTTTTGAAAAAAAAAAAACATGAAAAAAAAACACAACATACAAACAAAAAGATGCTGTTGATATTTGTTCTTTAATAATAATATATATATTTTAGGGATACTTTGACTGCACAATTATAACTGAATTTCTGTAGTGAGACACTGGTTGTGTGATGTTGTAACCAAATAAAGTGCTTGGTATCGATTTCATATTGATAACCACAATTCAGGTTGTGTCTTGCCTGCTTTATAGCATTGTATCAATTTTTTAGGAGAACGGTTTGGTGTTTCTAAAAAAAAAGGTGTTCCATTCCAAGAAAGTTTGTGAGTCGGTCTTTCAACCAGGTAATATAAGAAGCGTTAGATTATTTTAAACTCCAACAGTTACAGGTGTTTTTATTAGCTTGATTAAAAAGCAGTATTATTATCAATTGGAATTTGTTTGATGGGAGAGTGAGAGGGGGTGTGAGTGAGAGAACTGGAAAGAGGGAGTTTAGCTTTTTTGAAGAGACCTTATTATAAAGTAATTAATTAACTAAAATCAGTGTTTTAACTTAGTCACATAAGATGCACTGTATGATGTTAGGAGCACTGGTGTATAAAAGTGCTACTCACAATGCTAATAACTCCCCATGTCAGTTCATTTGATACTCGAGCACTGAGTAAGCACTTAGTGTTGATTTTCAAGCACCGAGTGTTGATACTCAAGCACCGAGTGTTGATACTCAAGCACTGAGTGTTAATACTCAAGCACTGAGTAAGCACTTAGTGTTGATTTTCAAGCACCGAGTGTTGATACTCAAGCACCGAGTGTTGATACTCAAGCACCGAGTGTTGATACTCAAGCACCAAGTGTTGATACTCAAGCACTGAGTGTTAATACTCAAGCACAGGGTGTTGATACTCAAGCACTGAGTGTTAATACTCAAGCACTGAGTGTTAATACTCAAGCATTGAGTGATAATACTCAAGCACTGAGTATTTATTCTCAAGCACTGAGTACTTACTCATTTCCTGAGTAGTTTTATGTAATTTTAACAAATCTAACAGCACAAATAAAATAGTAAAAACTTGTTCTATTTTTTATAAACCCAACTCTTGTGGGATTTGTGGTTAGCATGTATAAGTGGGTTGGAAGGCACAGTTATAATTGTTTTTTTGGTAAAATTGCGATAAATTAAGAATGTGATTTCAGTCTTTGGAGCTGATAGTCAGGTTCAGAATTTTGTCTACAGTGGCTTTGATTCCTTGATAAACATTTGTATGTTTTCTTTCATAGTGCTGTCAATCGGATATCGGGCTGAAGATTTTTCCTGCTGAAAAATGCTGTTCTTAAAGTCTGGGATTTTTGTGTAAACATAACTACTGAATTCCACAGTTTTTTCTGTTAACCAGAGCTCCTATGAGCAGACTTTGTGTGAGACACATTTTGTGATTTCCTTGCAAGCAGTTTACCTGAAGTTATTTAAAGACATCTATTAGTTTGAATTCTTGTAGAAGAAACAGTTTTTCAAAAATGCCCCGAGGCCTAGTTTTTTTCAAGAAATGTACCACCTGCCACCAATGTGAAAGAAAATATCAAATATTTTGACCTCCATGTCGGTTTTATAATAATTGTAATGGATTGATACTGTGCCATTAGCTTTGGACTTGTTGTTAAACCAATCTTGTAATTCTAAGTTGTATATAATTTTTGTGGGTTTGATAAAAAAAAATTGACATAGTATTCCCAGGCTATTGTAGTCTGGCTCCTCTAGTTGCCTTACTTAAGTACCTTTTTCTGCACATCTAGTCCCCTGACTCACTCAGTGTTGTATAACTAGACAGTGAAGAGCACTTTGATATAATTGACACTTGGTGCGACTAGACCTTACTCATGCATCCGCCATTTTACACACAAGTCTATGGGAGTCAAACTGAGGCTCATTGGCAGAATAGGCTGGTGCCTTTTACATTGTGAACTTTTTCAAAGTGGTTTTAAATTGAAAGTCAGGGAAGAACACAACAATATGGCGGTGTGATGAGGGTCTATTATTGTGATATTAATGATAATGAACTTTTTGAACAATGCATGATAATAATTAGACTTGACCATACGGGTGTTGAAAATAAGCTGAAATCTTACAATTTTTGTAAAAAAAAAAGTAACTGTCTTTGAATACATTTGTATAGATGTCCTGTGGAAATAGGAAGAGAAAACTAGGATTCAAAACAGAGTCTCACAGATAAAGATGTACAATCCTAGAAAAAGATCTAAATGCATGAACTATATAAATTTACATCAACATTTTAGTTTAAAAAAAATCTATAATTAATGTGTGCATGGTTTAATGTTTCATAATTGATTAGTTGTAAAGCAATTCAGCAGCATTATTGCTGAGAAACTTTTTCCAAACCACAATGAGTTGAAAGGTTTAAATTTTCCAATGCTACTAAAGCTACTCTTGAGTTGTTCATAATATAAGGGAGACTTACAAACTTCTACATTAGAAAGTATTAGCTATTTAGGTATGATGATTTTAACTTATAAATTAGCAGAATCGGTCTTCACAAAAAAATATAAATATTGCACTGTTTAAGTTTTAAAATGAAACACGCAACTTATGATATGACGTTTACAACTGAAAATTAAGCTTTTCTGTGTGGTGTTCCTCTGCTACTACTGAATTGCTAGTTATCCCTTGCTTGAGGTAAGAGTTAAGCTGCTTTGTATGTACATATGTACAACTAAATCTTATCATTTAGTTTGTTTACACTGTGAAAACTTTTGGGGCGGAATTGACCTGGATCCTGGTTCCGTGGGGCGTGACATCATTTCTGGGGTCAGTAGTAGGACCGGCAATCTTTCAAAATGACCCAGAAATGGGTCAAACAGGTGCAGAATCCAGGTTAAAATCAGCCTGACCCAGAAACGAGTCAGGCTCCCTCAATTCTGACCCGGGAGTGTTTAGAGTGTATGAGAATTGTCAAATTTGACTTGTTATCGAGAACAAAACTGGGCATGCTACAAGAACATTGTTTGGTTCCTTTATCACGTAATCTAACATATTATTGAGCCTGTTTCTTTGTTTGTATTTATATCTCCTCTCTTTTATTGGGAGGGGGGTTTCGTGTGGCTACAGGAAATGGTATTAAGGATACATGATCCTGACATATTGATTCTTTTATTGTTGTTGATGGCCTTAAAGAGGATAGTTTCCAAGTTGATTTGTAAGAGGGATTTACACTGATGCATTAATGTTTTTATTTGATTTGAGTCTCTTAGTCTAACATCCTTAGTTGTTTGTATGTTTTCTTCCCATGGAGGGAAGGGAAGAGTGATTGCATTTACGTAGATTTATCAAAAACATAGGTTTTATGTCATATTGATTTTTCATAATACCAGTACTACCCATTTAGTTCAAAAAAGGTGTTTTATTTTTTGTGTGATGTTCCAAGCTTCATTTTGTAACTAAATAAAAATATACATTGTTTGATTTTGTTATTTTTCAAAGCTGCTTTAAAGGTAGTTAATGTCAACTAGTTTTTTGTTTGCAGATTTGGGTTTTTTATTTTAAAAAGCTAGGGACCAACATTTGTGATGTGAAGTTTATGAATGGTTATTGTGAACATTTTATATATAATTCATGAATTTAAAGTCGGCTATGGTTTAGTTTATTTTGTAAACATCACGTTGGATTATCAAACATTGCACATCAACAAGCCACTTATACATTTTGTTTTGCTGTGATCCTAAGTTTTAATTTGTATATCACAATTTAAATATAAAATCATCAGTCAGCTCCAATACTCTTTTGAGCAAAAAGTTATTCCTGTGTTTTGAAATGTTTTTTTATTTTTATGACTGACTTTAGGCACTTTTAATATCACAGATCAAGTATGATGAGTTTTTGTAAGACGTAGTGACGGTGTCCCTCAGTGTCAGATCACTTGCTCATTTTGCTCATTTTGCCAGGAATGGGTCACACATGCATTGCACTTCTTGGCCCATTATTACCTCTTTGTTTTGCCGTGCTCTTTTGAGTTTGTTATTTTTGTGTAACCATTAAGTTATTTAGTTTTGGCCGATACCCATTTGAAGCAACAGCATAATCACTCTGTCGGTGTGACATTAGTTTGAGGGAGATTTTGGCTTTAAATTTTGTTTTGTTGTCCTGCGAATGGTCGGATTTGGTCATGACCCAACTAGATGACCCAACTAGATGACCCAACTAGATTGAGTTGGAGTTGAGACCATCATGGTATACCTAAATACTATTCTCAGTGATTTGAGGTCTTGGATTGGATCCGAACCTTCAATTTAAAGATACTGAATATTATGCATGTAGTGTAGAGGACTTTCACTGTGGTCATCTTTGTGGTTTGTAATGGCTTGGCTCTGTCACTATCAGCAATTTGGAAGCCTTGTGCTAATAGCAAATGGCTTCAAAATGGCTTTTTGTTCTTAAGCCAAGTAATAACCATTGAATTCAGAAAAACCCAAAGGTTGATTGTCCTTGACTAGATGAATATCATCCCTAATTACTTTGTCCTTTCAAAGGCTATTTTCCAGTAACTGGGAAGCTTTTAAGAAGCATTAAATTTACCCGTAAAAAACAAACGAGGCAATTGTTCTCTGATGATTAGGATATATCGTGACCATCGTTATAGAAATACTTATAATATTGTCCAAAAAATAAAAGTTAAAAATTAAGCAATGTGAGACCGTAACATACCTTCATAGGATTAATACAAGTGTAAGAATATTACTAGTTTATAGTTAAGTCCAAAAATTGTAATTGATGAATCTGTAGTTTCAGTGATAAATTTAGCATGTTGATAGTCACTTGATCTAGTACATGTTTTGATCTGTCATTGATAACTACTGTCCCCTTCTATCTACTGTTTTATCTTCCCGTTAGTTAAAAACGTTGAGGTGTTCTGACCATCTGCTGTCATGGTAACAGCTGTTTATGGAGTGGGGAATAAAAGATGCTTACACATGTTTTGATAAAACATAAACGAGATGTCATGTTTTTTCGTTATTTGAGCTCCGAGTCCTCTGGAATTCAAACCCTGAATCCCTTGTATTCTTGACCCAATTTTCAGAAGGCTGCTTAGCGGATACCTAGCTAAGCAAAAAGATGGAGGGGCACCGGTTGCAACAATTTTATTGACTTGGTATTATGGCTGTTAAAGGGTGTGTACAACATTCTGGTATTTTTGTCAAGGACCAGTATCCACACTTGATGTGACCCAACATATACATGAAATAACAAACCTGTCAAAGTTTCAGCTAAATCGGTCATTGGAGTCATGAGAAAACACTGAAAAACCCATTGTATGTTTTCACTGTTTTCAAACATTGGACTTTATCACCAGTGATAAAGACTATTGTTTTACTCATTTCCTAAAAACTAAAGAATTTCAAGCAAAACTGTTTCCAGGGAGGTTTTCCACCATGACTCTCTTTATACCATGTAAGTTATGTGCAAATTTGTGAACATTTATATTTTCAATCTTACCAATGTTGTACACACCCTTTAACCCATTTCTGCTAAGCAAGAAGTTTTTGTTGTTGTAATATTGCTTACTAGTTTTATGAATTTTTGCCAAGAACTGTTTCAAATTAATCACTTTACAGTCAGTCTTAAAGTTTCTCAACACAAACAACTTGGACTCTTGTTGAGATTGAATTGTACCAATGACAAACTCAAGCAAACCAAGGTTTGGGATTTGGGAGGATTGATTGCAACTTCTGCTGTTGGCTCGGGCTTTACCACCTTCAAATCAAGATAATTAGACAGAAGTTATCAAAGAACTACATCTAATGGGCTTACTCTTTAAGGCAAGAAATGCTTCTCACAAAACATTAAGCCTGTCAACTATTCAACTTGGTATGCTGGACTCCTTTCATAAAATGACAGCATGTGAGATACTTTCCTTTGTTTATGAGAAAATTGATACCATCCAAAATGGAGAATGATCTGACTTCACAGTGAAGTTAATTAAAATTTGATCAAAACTAATTTCATGAGTAATGAATACCCAAGGGAAACGATGGCTGATCGGGCAGGTTGTACAAGAATATTATGATTACTAGTAAAGAAAAATACATAGTATTGCAGCATGTGATGTCTCCTCGTGGTTTCGATGAGTTTGCAACTTGGGGTTAAATATCCCCATCTACAGCCCCCAGCCCCAACCCCACCCCCGCCCCCCCAAAACCCCCCACAAAAAACACCCCAAACAAACCCCAAACAAAACAAACAAGACAAAAGTCGGGCAGTTGGGAGACAAGAAGTTTAAGCAATAATCAAACTGATGACATTTGATATTCAGCCTGCTGACTGTTCATACTTTTCAGAGTGTTATTTGTGTAAATCACCCCCTCCCTAACCGCTTTTAAATTAAAAAGTTGGAGCGGAAAAAACTTTGAACAAATGACACTGTATTTCTATCTCAAAGTTAGACCGTAAATTAAGATAGAAATTCAACCAATCACTGCACGACCTCTCAAGGTTTCTGTGGGTCACGTGACTTGTTTCCAAAGATGGCGGCAGTTGTTTAGAGTATCTATGCAGATTTCAGCTGAGAATGTTTCTGCTAAATTGACGCCATGCCTCCCAAAAGGCCTTCGTCAGCTCGCAAGAATATACCTCAAGCCACTTTTTCAGCTTTTGCCAGGTAAGTTTAGAGCTTTTAACTTCAAAAATGTGTGTAGGAAACGCGCAAACTTGTTGCTAAAAAAACTGTAGTGTAACGTAAAACTTAAAAGCACAATATTTTGATACGATATACCGTCTTTTTCCGACACCTAATTACTAACGTGAGTTTTGTTTACAAGAACAAAGTGTAGTTACATTTTTTTAAATATTAATAAGTTAGGATTTGTATATAGCCCCATAAATTATAAGTGGACATGCTGGACTCCCTCCGCTTCTTGGGCCTACGCTCAAGTAGCTTCAGGAGGTGAGAGATAATTTTTCGACTAGAAACCCATCCCAAGTTTTTAATTTTATGTCAAGATTTTTCCACCAGTTGCATAGAACTTAGAAGCAACGGAAAAGTTTCCGGAGCACGCCACCACCTTCTGGACGTTTTTTTTTGTTTTTTTTTATACCAATATACACCTGAGGATGTATTCTATCGATAGGGTTAGTACCCAAAAATGTAAAATAAATAGTTTTCATTGGGGACCGATTAAAAAAAAATAAAAAATTTGTAAAATCCTAAAATTTGAAAAATAAAAAACACGCTTCTTTCCCCCTCTCTCCCCAGTCTTCTTTCCTCCTCCCCCACTACCTCTCCCCATCATTCACTCACTCTCTGTGGAAGGAATTGAACATTTGCAAGCAATTAAATAATGCAATGTACTTACCGGGAATTGAACCTGTATCAAGAGAGAACAAATTATATGCACAAGAGCATAGCCTATTTACCGCTAGGCTATGAGGGATTGATACCAAAATTGGTTTGATAGTTCTACAAATTTCTCCCATTACCTGTTTAGTAAAAGGTCATAATGAATATTTAATTTTCTATGAATATTAAAATCGGCAGTTATTGTCGAATAGTTTGCATAAACTGAATATTCAGGAGTTTATGAACTAAAACCTGCTTTACATATTAGTCACGTGAAAGGTTCTTTTGGATTATTTCATTAGTACAAGTCATGGGTAAGTTCATGTTCATAAGGGCAATATCGGGCTATTATTTCCCTTTTTTGAATCATCCTTCAATGGGGGTATGTTTGTAGCGGCAATAGTTATGATTATGTGGAATTTGGGCTATTTTTCCCTTTTTTGAATCATCCTTCAATGGGGGTAAGTTCATCACATCAGAGGCCACTATAGCTGGCTTTAATACCCATTCCATAAATCAACAAGTCCTGGTGAATTTTCCAATGCGCATGAACGATGACCGACTCATTGGAGTATTGCACAATTACCCGGACACACACACAGCAGGAAAACGAAAACAAAATGGTGTTTATTTTCGACGAAGCTTTTGCGATTTTCTGACGCCTTTTTAAGGCCTTTAGAATTGTTCAATTTTCCTGTTTTTTGCTGTATATATTCAGTTAACCCATCTTGACAGGTAAGACTAAAATTTAGAGTAATCGGCCAGATATTGAGGGAGCTAGAGTGGTGGCGTGCTGCGGAATTTTAGCCGAAGCAACAATTCCACTATATTCAAAATGAACACTCTCACAAGAGAAATGTTTTCATATGGATCTTGCTATCCCTAAAATATGTGAAATTGTTCTTTGACATTGCCTGGAACTGGTTGCCTGTAAATTGCCTATGACAATGCCAGTCTTTCATTAAAACTTTCAAAGCAAATTGAATAATGGTGACCAGTGTTGTCACTAGCCCAAATTTTAGTGCCGGCTAATTTTCTGCTCGGGAACGTAGTATCGCGGAGTATTGCGCCTCATGGCCGGGGGTCCAGAGCCCAACCTCGGTCTCCCCACAGTCGCTAGCCCCACTTGTGTGGCCAAGGCTAGCTGAATCCTTGGCCACACGTCCCGACCATTTCTTTTTAAGCTAAGAAATAACCAATTAAATGGCGCATTATGGCGCATTCCCTACGGGCCAGTCGGCGGTTTAAACCAGCTGAATGTGTTCACCTGGCTCTTAGCTTGCCTTGGGTGTTTTGAATAATCAAACAAATAAAATGTTATTGTTAACAAGAAATTTTAAACGATTATTGTGCGACTTACTCCGAATTAATTTCCGCGATGTGTGAGGTACCAAGAGCCGCCATTTTAGAATGACCCCAACAATCATGCGAATCGAATGCGACGTCATTGGCCGGCTGGGCTGTGGGCGGACCGAGGTCGGTGGGAACATTTCATTGGTTGCTTTGTGACTGCTCCGCCCACAGCCCAGCCGGCCGATAACGTCGCATTCGATTCGCATGATTGTTGGGGTCATTCTAAAATGGCGGCTCTTGGTACCTCACACATCGCGGAAATTAATTCGGAGTAAGTCGCACAATAATCGTTTAAAATTTCTTGTTAACAATAACATTTTATTTGTTTGATTATTCAAAACACCCAAGGCAAGCTAAGAGCCAGGTGAACACATTCAGCTGGTTTAAACCGCCGACTGGCTCGTAGGGAATGCTCCATAATGCGCCATTTAATTGGTTATTTCTTAGCTTAAAAAGAAATGGTCGGGACGTGTGGCCAAGGATTCAGCTAGCCTTGGCCACACAAGTGGGGCTACACAGTCGCCATTTACAGATATGTTTTAAAAGTACGATCAATTTTTCCCACTTATAAACATCCCATACTACTCCAACCTACTTTATTTTTTCCCTTACATCTGGTGAATTATTATGATAAATGCCAGGGCTCACCGATGACTTCGTCCAGATAATATGGTTTGAAAATGGCAAAAAAATACATTGAAGTTCGTCGTGCTCGGGGGCCACCATCTTATTTATGATTTGCTGCCTGTTGATCGTGAGAAAGTCAGGGCACCCGGCTGATCTGCTAAGTCATAAATATGTATGAGGTGACGCCGCGCGATATACTGTAGCTTGAGACTTGTCCATCTAATGAATATGCAAGCACCCGTGACGTTGCATATAGCTTCACAAGTTGCATGTTCATTGGTTGAGTGACGTAAGTTACCGCGCGACGTCACCTTATGCATATTTATTACTTGGCAGATCAGCAGGGCGCCCTGAAGAAAGACCGTTGGTTATCGTGGACGCTGCGCGTAGCATGATTTTTTGGTCTCTCCGCAGGCCGAATGTTCTGATCAATGGTGTGCGCAAAGCCACAATAAGGTACAAACAGAACGGGACAAAATAAATTACGACGCACGCAAAAAAAATTCAGATATTGTTAGGAATGGATACTAAAACAAAACTCGATGTATTTTGTTGTAAATACTGGATTTTATTGTTGGGCTTCTGATGACAAAATAATTTAATATTCAGCATTTTGGTCGAATTTAGTCCCGGTCGGGTAGCTCCGAGTGCCGGCAGGTCCGACCGGCACCGACCGGCGTAGTGACAACGCTGATGGTGACAAACTTTGGAGCAAAGATTGTATAGCGCCGCAAGGCGCAAGGTTGGGTTATGGGCATGGGCACCATTTTGATAAGTAAATGGTTTGTTATATCATTGATAGCAATCCCCATTGTCTGTAATGATATATTGTTCCATCAGAAGAGTTGCTTACTGAAATGGCGCCCACTGCATACTTCACATTTCAGCCGACTTCCTTATCTTGCACCTGCAGCAATACACGATCTTTAGTTTGTAGGCTGTGGTGTGATTCACGTTACTTTAATGTGACAGGCTTATTGACAGATTTGCTTTGTGTAATTTTATGAAAGTTTTGGTTCTATGAAACATACTTGATTGATACTGTTTGATACTTGGTTGTATTTGATAATTGGTAATTTCTTTGTTTTAGCCAATTGAAAGGAAGCTCAATTTTAAAAGGATTGTCAGAAACGATTTGCATTGATAGAAATTAAAGGTTATATTATTCTATACAGAATGCATTGTTTGGCAGTTACCTCAATTGTATGGAAAATAATAATTTTGTTTTAAAGCTTTTGATGACAGAATAACTTGTATAAACAAGGATTTATAGTGTGGAATGTACAATGTTATGGCAAAGCAGTCTAGTGTCCCACCAGACTCAAGTTCTAGTGTTGTCAGAGTGTGGGTTCAGAATCCAGACACTAGAGAACTATATTTGCTTCATCCTTTGGCTGAAATAAAGCCGTAGGTCACCTTTGTTGTGTAATGCACAGTGTAAAAGAACCCCGAGTACACTCTTGACTGAGAGTGAGAGTAAGGGGTTTGGCCTGGTGTTTCTAGCTCAGAGCCGTATATAAAGAGAGTTGCGACAACCTGCGATTAGAAGTCATTTTGCTGTACAAGGTGCTTTGTGCATGGGTCTCATAAGTCAAACGTAGCTGTATGCATACTCTATCATAAGGATAATGAGCACTTTGTGGTGCCTCTCGGGCTTAACAATTTAAATTATCCACTTTGCTCTCATTTTCATGAAATATTTGTAGCGTGTCATGGCCGAGCGGTCTAGTGCACCAGACTCAAGCTCTGGTGGTTAAGTCATCTTAATATGGGTTCATTAAAAAGGGCCCAAGTCCTTCAATATCCTCATTGCCAAAGTGCAGGATTGAGAAGGATTTGGGCTTTTAGGGATCTGCAACACAGGAGGATTTAGAAGGGTTTGGGCTACAATGAGTTTTTGTTAGGGTAGGATTTAGCAGGACTTGGGCTATCGGGCTGTTTTTACATAGGAGGAGTTAGAAGGTTTTAGGTCTTATGCAGCTTAGCCAAAATAGGATTCTGAAGGTTTTGGGCTTTTAGGGGTGGAGATTGTAATAAAGCTGACATATGTGACCTGCTCCCACGAAATGAGAGTAAAGTCGGAATTTTGAAAATTAGCTTTTTAGTCCTATTGTATTCTCTAGAACAATAGCTTTCCATTGGTATATGACACATGGTGGTAGTCTAAATACTTTTTACTATACAGCCCGAGAAAGCTGTCAGGTTTCAATTATTGATTATGGAGAAAACGGCCTTCAAAGATAAAACAACAAGCAGGAAGTCGACTCACTATCAACGTCGCCGAGACCTAAAATGTTGGCACCATTTAGAGCTTTTTTGACACGATCCTCCACCGCCAGTGTTGTCACTAGCCCAAATTTAGTGCCGGCTAATTTTCTGCTCGGGAACGTAGTATCGCGGAGTATTGCGCCTCATGGCCGGGGGTCCAGAGCCCAACCTCGGTCTCCCCAGGCCCACAGTCGCCATTTACAGATATGTTTTAAAAGTACGATCAATTTTTCCCACTTATAAACATCCCATACTACTCCAACCTACTTTATTTTTTTCCTTACATCTGGTGAATTATTATGATAAATGCCAGGGCGCACCGATGACTTCGTCCAGATAATATGGTTTGAAAATGGCAAAAAAATACATTGAAGTTCGTCATGCTCGGGGGCCACCATCTTATTTATGATTTGCTGCCTGTTGATCGTGAGAAAGTCAGGGCACCCGGCTGATCTGCTAAGTCATAAATATGTATGAGGTGACGCCGCGCGATATACTGTAGCTTGAGACTTGTCCATCTAATGAATATGCAAGCACCCGTGACGTTGCATATAGCTTCACAAGTTGCATGTTCATTGGTTGAGTGACGTAAGTTACCGCGCGACGTCACCTTATGCATATTTATTACTTGTTAGATCAGCAGGGCGCCCTGAAGAAAGACCGTTGGTTATCGTGGACGCTGCGCGTAGCATGATTTTTTGGTCTCTCCGCAGGCCGAATGTTGTGATCAATGGTGTGCGCAAAGCCACAATACGGTACAAACAGAACGGGACAAAATAAATTACGACGCACGCAAAATTTTGTCAGATATTGTTAGGAATGGATACTAAAACAAAACTTTATGTATTTTGTTGTAAATACTGGATTTTATTGTTGGCTTCTGATGACAAAATAATTTAATATTCAGCATTTTGGTCGAATTTAGTGCCGGTCGGTAAAAGCTTTAGCAAGGCTAAGTCCCGGTCGGGTAGCTCCGAGTGCCGGCAGGTCCGACCGGCACCGACCGGCGTAGTGACAACGCTGTCCACCGCCATAAATCTGTATCTAGAGTCAATAACTATAATACTGTTTTATTTAATGTATTTTTACTATAAAAAGCCTTTAAAAACTTGTAAAATGTAAACCTGAACGTGCGATTGTGACTGGCCTTCAGCGAACGTTGACAAGAGCAGCGATTCTCACGAAATAGGTGATGCTTTAGTGAATGGACACGATCGAATTGCGCATGCGTATGCCAAACGTGGCAACAAGCACGCATTGTTTACGTGATAATGCACGTCGATAGTTGCAAAAAACATGAATAATACATGAGGGGTCAGGGTTTATAGTACCAAATATAGACAGAGGGGCTGTACGCTTTCGGATGATACCAAAGTGGATAGGGTTATGGGTAATAAGAGGGTGAAAAAGACGGTTGAAAAAGGCAACAATTTCTGTTATTTTACGCTTTTGTTTTCGATCCAGCAGTAATTCGCAGTGACAATGCATGTCAAAAAAAGTACTAAAGCATGTTTTTATAAGTTTCTGATTGAAACGAAGCTCTAGGAATAAGAAGAAGATAATTTGTCACACACAATCACAAATAAATCTCAAAATGAAAGACCCCTTCAAATTTTGACTTTCTATGGCCCTATTGCCGAATCATATTGTGCGACTTTACGCTCATTTCGTTGGAGCAGGTCACATATTTGCCCCAGCAGAGCACCTAAAATAAATCACAAAGTTGACTCCCTAACTTCTGTCTCAAAAGGATTTAGAAGGATTTGGGCTAATATGTATATTTACAATAAGGAGAAGGATATAGAAGGATTTGGGCACTTTAGGTTTATGACAACTTTAATCTGAAGGATATAGAAGGATTTGGGCAGTATGTTTACCCAAGGGTCTAGTCTGTTAGGGTTAAACATGTGTGACACATATGCCCATGAGCCAGATGCTTAACTATGTAATTGCTTCTCTTCACCCAGGGGTATAAACTGGTACCTTTGGGGTAGAGGTTGATATTGTGTTTGAAAAAGCCTTCAGAGCCTCACAGCAACCCAAGGCTGATCACTCTCCAGGGACATGTGAAAGATTACAGGAATGTTGTTGGCCTAATGACCAGGGCACTAATGTAAAGCGTATTTATATAATATTGTGCAATATAAAAACTATTTATTATAATTTGTATGTGCTATATAAGAACTACTTATTGTTATAGTTGTTAAAAGTTCTATATAAAAGTTGTGTATTATTATAATATCTTTGTATACAGCTGCGCAAGACTTCGTCATGTGCAATCATTCTTAGGAGCAGGAGCAGGGACGAACAAAGAGACTTCAGATGGAACAGATGCAATATTATGCATTCTAGGAATAGATAGCAGGTTAGTGTTTGCTTTATGATGATGTCCCCCCCCTTCTCACACCCCACTCCCCCAGTCAATTTTTAATTAAATTGTTAAAACTTTCTTTAAATTTGACTAGTTTAAACCTTTGATTGTGCATTTCTATGTCTGAAGCCCTTATTGTGTTTGTTATATTTTTTATATAGCATTATTGTTAACAATTGCCAAGCAATATTCCCACTTTAACTTCTACCATGTCACAATAATCGCTTTACGATGACGATTTAGCCAAATCAAAGTGAATTTGTTTGTTTTTCATCGAATGAAAACACACATATTTCTTTTTTTATATCATAAGTGAGAGTTTCCATTTGTATGCGATTTTAAATGTATGTCATCTGATTTACAAAGATATAATGAAGGCTGCCGTGAGCTGGCAAACTATTTGCTGTTCGGATTTTTGGACTTGAGAAAAAATGATTTAGAAAGGTAAGTTTAAAGCTATTTTCCCATAACCATGTCAACCTGCATCAGCAATTTTAAATATCAATTTTTCTCTCATTTTTCATGATTTATTTCTGTTTTGCACTGATGTGGATTTCTTGCTAATATCCTGGGTCATTTTCTGAATTGCAGATCTGGCCTGGAGGATGATATTGCAGATGGTATGTCATACACTTTTTTAACTTGTTTATTTGGACTATTTGTATCATAAACAAGGAGAGAGTACTTTGGTTCAGCCAGACAACTTTTAACTTGATCAGTTGACATTTTGTGAGACCATTGATAATTTACTTTAGTGACCTTGTTTTTGTTGATCTTTATGATATCGTACATGTAAGTTAGACATAATGGTACACTATCTATCAGCAGACAGATTTGAATGACATTGAACTAAATAAAATAAGTCAATTACAATCATTGTCATCAAGGATCCAGGGATGAAAAATGTTGAATGTTTTTTGGGAAAATCTGACCTGCCTTAAAATTTGACTTTTAAATTCAGTTTCAAATTTTCGTCCTGACTGTGTTTTCTTCCTCTGTGTTTTGACTGCATATTCTGCAGTATTTCCATATTGTCAAGATTTCAATGCAATTTGTATAATTGTTACTAGTTAGTGTGCAGAGAGAATGAATCAAAGTTAATTTCTGTGGTTGTTTTCAGATCTCATTATTATGATCAAGAAAGACAGTGTTCATGTACACTACACTCCCCCGGACTACAGTTACATCATCCCTTATGTAGCTCACTGGCCAAACCTTCACCTTCATTGTCTGACCGACACTGAGGTAAGACAAGACCTTGGCACAAATCCATGACATTGCATACTTGGCGCATAAAATCCAGCCTTCGACAATAAAACATGTCTTTGTGAGTCATTGTATGCGAGTTCTTACCAATGTGGTCTAATTACAGGCTCACTCCTTTGTTTGTTTTTATTTGACAATCTCCACAGATATCTTAAAAATAATAGAACAGTGCAATAAATTAAATACAGACTAGAATCAGAAAAAGACAATGTGAATCCTAGGCATTGGCAATGATAACACAATAAAGCTAAAAACAGCTGAATTCCATTCTGGTCCTACATTGATTGTTGGTAGTAAATAAAACCATCAAAGCTAACCAAAACAGAAACAGAAAAACAAAGTTAATGAGGACTGGACACCTGAAGACAACATTATTTAGAAATTATTAATTAAAAACAAAGTTATTGAAATAAGCAATATAACCAATGACTTAGAAAATAAGAAAATAGAATTAGCTGTTGCAAACTGCTTACCAACCAAAAGGACCTGTGGTATAAATGCAAAAAATAAGTTAGTGGCCTGACGTTTCGACCCTAGCAGAGTCTTTCTCGAAGGCTAAATGACAACACACAACACACATACACACACTTAGAAAATAATTACTATGATGTCAGTATCTGTCTAAACCTGCATGCTTTGTGCTTAATAAGTTCTTAAACTGTGTTTTACTTGCCCCCAGGAAGTTTTAGTTGGCAAGACTTTAAACACGTCATAAACATATCCTTTTCATGTATTAAAGGCAGCAATTACAACCAGTTTAATGGTCAATGGAAGTTACATTCACACACTCAAAAAAAGTTAACACATTTAAAAAATATATTCTTCACATTCGAAAAGGAAGAAATATTATCATTTTAAACAACTAGGTTGCACAGTTGTTAGTAGCCAACAGGGCAAGTTGAGAAGCGACGTTCACTAACACATAGCAGTTTTTACTAGACAATGTACATGTACGCCGGGCTAGCGTTAAGGGTGAGCCTTGCTCTGTGAAAGAGAAATGGATGCAAGTTCTCTTGTAGACGGGCCTTTGTTGATTTGACATTGATTCAGGCTTCAAGTTTCTAACCAAATGAATACCAATGAATAATGGTAATAATAAATCAAATGGATGTTGGCTGCTCATTGGCATTTCCGCAAGCACTAAAGTCCCCTTTTATTAAATTGCCTGAGATATCCCTGAGCTGATGTACTTTTCTAGTCAAGAAAAAGCTTGTGGCATTAAGGAAATTACTGCACAGGAGTTCACCATAAGATCCTTGGTTTTTTACTGGACCTCATTTTTTTTTTTAAGTGGGGTGAAAAAAGCAGTAGTAAGGTGTTTAAAAATTTGAACCCTTTATGGTTTTATATTTACAGGCTGTTCATTTTCTCCTTGGTGGCTTTTTTTTTTTCTTCTTCATCTTTTTGTGAATATTTTATGAATATGAAGTTAGTAATCCACAAGGGAAACTTACTTGTTTTCTTCTGATGGCCAACAAATTTTCTTTTGTTTCTTTTTCTACAAGGAAAGCTGCTCACTTTCCACGACATTTTATTTCCTTTCCATCAAGAAAACTGCCGTTTTGTTTTAAACCGAAAGCAAAAAGCATGAGTTGAGAAATAATTGAGAAACACAGAGGATGTACCTTAAAAGTTTCCACTACTCTTAAGAGCTCTGAATGTTTGTACTGATGTATCCGTGTATACACCCTTGATATCCTAATGGAGTCAAGTACTAGTGGCCGCATTTTTCTTGAAGTGGTTGTTCACAAAGCTTCTACATACCCTAACCATGAACCAAATACTACTGGCATGGTTACCGCTCTAGACAATTGATGTTTTTTTGTCTGTGTGTCTTTTTATAGTATTTCCGCCAGGGATGAAAATGAGTCCTAAATGTGACTTGGGAGGGAAATAATTAACAGTGTGAAACCTTAGCTTAAGGGGACTGTTGGTAGAGTGTAATTACACGTTGCTATGACAATGCATTTTCATTTAAAGTGCATTTCAGGGGCATTTGTCTGTGAATTGATAATTGACGCATTTAAGTGCAGTAGAGTTTTACTTATTTTCACATTATGCAGTTACTTTAGAACTTGCAGGGATTTCTCCTGTGTAATATTTTATTTAATATCGGTCATTCTTAACCACTTTAGGCCAGTTTAAAAGAACCTTTCCAGAACTGTTCGGAACTTCCAAATGTTTTTGTTTGTTTTTAGAATATCATTTTCATATTGAAACCCTGACTCAACAAATTAAAGACAACAAACGTTGTCATAGGGCCAGGATATGTTGTTCTCTTTTGAGAAATTATGGGATGTCTTACGGTGAATAGAACTGAACCTTGGCTGTAAGCCCTGACTGATAATTGGTCATGGTATGCTGGAATCTCGGACTTGCCTCCCATATACCAAACACAATGACAAACAAAATGGTCTGGAATCGAGGATCTCACAATAATCCTGGAAAAAGGGAGACTTCCAGCATGAATTCCAGTACCTTTGTCCCTCATTTGTACAAGGGAAATGAAGTGTAGCACGGTAGGTGTATACCTGTGCATGCTACACAAGACCTTATGCATTGACGTCACCAAGCCGCCATCTTAGAGGTAAACTGATGATGAAACAATGGAAACGCGCTGATTTGTACGCGCGGCGCACAAGACTGGCCAATGAGCATCTTCCTTTTGACCTCTAGGTGAGGGCGCCCTACTCAAATGACGTCATATGCATAAGGTCTATTGTTGGGGACAACTGACCGCAACCAAAAGAGGATATTCCCAAATTGTTCCAAACGTCCATAAACGTCTACCATTAGTCAGTTTGGCTGAAACAAGCATCATCAAGCGTCTAGTGGTTAATTGTGATCTTGTTTTCCTCTTACAGCACCAGGAGGATGAAGAAGCTGCAGAGAACTTCAAAGTATTCAGCTTCATTGAGATGGTTCGTGGTATTCCAACCATCGGAGTGCCGTTCTTTGCCAGAGGTAAATCTAACCGTGTCATTATCCAATATTGTTATTATTATTGTTATTATATATTTCTTGTCATGAAACCAAGGATGCCTCCTAAGTGAACTTAATGTGCCCAACTTTTGAGATGCTTCCTCACCAGGCTGGGATATACAATCCAATCTAAAAATAAGAAACAAAACTGTTTTGGTGTTAGCCTTGCATAGCTTGTTTTTATTGATACAGCTTGCAAAATGAATGTTGTGGATGGGAAGAGAGGTATTAGATTTCAAATGTTGTCCTATGGTGATATTTATCAGGACTCAAATATTTTGGGAAAATTACCATCAGACCTCAGGTTTTGTAGCTCAATTTGATTTACTGGACCAAAATTAATTTTACAAGACCAGAGTCAAAATGAGTTGAACCAGAACTCATTTTGTCTTCATTTGTCTTCAATGTGTTAGTGTACTTCCATACCGGACAGAATTGAAAGATATTCATCAGACTCAGAGTCAACATTTTTTCACCAAAGTATTACACAATGAGGTAGCCTATTATTATTCAACCTTTAGTTTATTGGCCCAAGGCTAAAATCACTGGCCTCAGGCCTGTGGTCCAGTGTTAATTACAAGCCCTGTTTTTCATCTTTAGGTCATATTGAACATTTTGACTCTTTTGCTGTGGAGAAATGGCCAATCATACAGGCATATGGATTTGAAGATTATGGCACGTAAGTATCGGTTACAGTAATAAGAAGCCACTATTAAAAACATTGATAATACCTGGAATAAATAACTGGGTCAGCTTAATGTAAACTCACTTGAGATACAAAGCTTTGCTAGATTGTGATGAGCTAGATTGTTAATGTGAGTTACAATAATACTATAGTCATAATTGTCATAGTCATAATGATTATTAGCAGTTAATATTTTATTTTTATCATTTATTCATTATTGTTAGTTATTTTCGTACAATGTTTTCCTTTAAGTTGAATTGTCAAGGGTTTTTTTCTTTTCTTTTTCCCCCTTTCTTTTGTGCTGTTCTGTATGTATATTTTTGTCAGTTTCAATACAAGCCTCCTTTTGGCTTCCGAAAATGCCCTCATATTGGTTTGCTCGCATTTCAATAATTTGTTTTTTCAATTAGTTCTTGACTGTCATAAATTTAAAGTATTGTCCTGAATATGCGTACTTTTCTTTTATCTCTGCCAATACGTAAATAAATGTATAATCAAATGGAACTGAATTGAAGAAGAAGTTTGCTCTCTATTCCATTTCAGAATTGCTGTTTCTTCTCGAAAGAGATTACTTTGACATTGTTTTCACCTGAAACCTTTCATTGTACTCTATATATATTCACTATTACTCCCAAATATTGCTGTGTATAACAAGACGGCTGCCAAATAGAATTTTGATTTGTATTTCTTATTGGTCTCACAGGGGTGGTTTCTTCACAATGAAACATAAGGTGAGAAGATGAAACATAAGAAGATGCATTATTTATTAAATACTTATTATAATTATTTCAATACATTTTGGTATTCATCTCTCAAAGAATAAAACATGTTAAAACTTCCTCATAGAATCATCTGAACCTGCGGTTATGTATAAACAAATTAGACTATCCTGTCAGTGGAATACTAAGGTAAGCTCTGTTTTCACACTTAATGCACTAGGTTGCTACTTGTACGCCTAGACATAGAGATGCAAATTATGGGTAAGTGTCTTCCTCAGAACGCCATGATCATCTTGTGTCTGGGATTCAAATCACCCCCATTCCGACATCGCTGTATCAGAACTTCAGGCCTGTACGCCAGACCTCTTGACCACACTTTGCATAACCACTGCCTCCTTTCTTCATCTTTATTAGATCATGGATGTAACAGAGACCCTATCTTCAATCTATGATATCATTGACCCAGTAGCTCTGGAGACCCTGACCACTCAACAGCTACCGCTGTTTGAAAGACAATGGAAAGCTTTACTGACCAACGTGGATGTCGCATTGTGAGTCAATTAATTTCAACTTATTATCTGTTTTCTTGTGGTTAAAGTTTTGTGTGATTGTGCATAAAGAATTCCTGTACAATAAATATCCGAGGCACAAGATTATTTCATGGAATTGACTTTCTATACCTTCTTCAACTATTATTACCTAATGCCTAACTCTTATATCCATCTTGTCTCTAAGTGTGTGTGCATATGTCCCCCACTCTGCCTGTGAGAGAGAACCTTCAAGGTTCATCATGTGAGACTAATAGCTACTATTTCACCTTAAAAATAAATAAAAATCATACAACTTTGTTTCCTCTTTTAGCAAAGAACGAGGGACTTTTGGAGAGCTTTTGGAGAGCACAATTGTTGAGGTATGCCAAATTGTTGTTATATATTTTTATTTCAATTCTTTCATTGTACAATCCTTTTTTACTGACTATTAACTACCTGTATAAATGAAGGAAAAGGGGGAATGACACAATGAGGTCATCGCTGACATTCCATTCCACTGCACCCACAGACCATGACCCAGTACCATCATCCACTAAAGAGGTTTGTCCCTGTGTTTCCACTTCAGTGATTTTTGTGAGAGAAACTTTTGTCAAATAATAATAATAAATAATAATAATAAACAGTGCTTATATAGCGCTATTCCAAAAGAGGCATGATCATAGTGCTTTACAATATGAAATCCTTACGAAAAATACAAAAGTAAACATTTCATGAAACTGTTATTACACAGACGAGATTCCAATAGATTATTGCTCTTGACACTTATACTGGTTACCTGCCAAAATGTAAACTTTTGGAGATTTGCCAAATCCAGGCTTAGGCTGTGTCTGAACTGGCGGCTAGAGCTACGGCTACGGCTAGATCACCTTGCCATCATGCGCTAAATAATTGGACAACCTTAACGAAACCCTCAGCAGCAGTCATAGCCCTAAACCTAGCTGTCAATTTGGATAGCCTGAGCAAGAGGCAAGGTTGTCACTGCGAAGTTATTTTGACCTCTGACATTTGACCTCTTTTAAATTCACAGCCATTGAAGAGTTTCTACAATCACGGCCGTGTTTCAAGTTCAAGGAATGGCACAAGGTAGAGAAAGATTTGGTGGGGGTTATTGAAAAATACTTGAATCAAACCTGGCTTAGTATCATTCGATATATCCATTGAAATCCATCACCATGGTAACTTGTTATCTGAACCTTTTAATGGATTGGTAAACCAGAGTCTAATAGAGCTGTTTATAAAGCAGAATATATTGTTTAATGATTTTCTGCTTTAGTTGAAGTGAGAAGGATACCAGTCACAAACTTACCATGTGACCTGGTATTTTGGCTGGTAACCGTATTCTAGGAAGCATCATTTCACTGTGCTTAGCTAATTTTTGTTCTATTACAGTCGGCTCTATGAAATTGGGCCCTGGCCTGATGCCAAGCATGGGTGGTTTGGTTATGTAATATTGAATCCATCAATCCAGGGGAAGGATTTGGAATGATAAGTGCTATTTGTTGTAATGTTGTGGCTGAGTGGCCTAGTACACTGGACTCAAGTTCTGATGTTGTCAGAGTGTGGGTTCGAGTCCCTGTCGTGGCTCTTGTGTCCTTGAGCAAGATACTTAACCATAATTGCTTCGTCCTTATGGGACATGAAGCTGTGTTGTGAAATGAACATAAAAGAACATGTTACACTTATTGTTAACAGAAGGGAATTTGCCCCTGGTATGGTTGGCTTCAGGTTGCACCCCATCACCTCAAAAACCCTTACATGGTGCTATATAACTGGGTCTTGTAGTTCAAACATAGATCTGCATTCCTGTCATTTAATAAAATACCTGGTAATCCTGTGTACCAGTAACATTGCATGTTAACGGTGGTGTCAAGGGTTCTTAGATTCAGTTTGTGTGATGCACTCATTTTCCAATAGGTAGAGTCCTTATGACAGTAGGGAAAAAATACAAGTCGGTGTACTCATGTTAAAATGGTGTAAAATGTCATTTTATTTGATACACTTATAGAGTGAAATTTGAAACACTACGTCAACAACACAAGGCTTAGCATGGATTATTCCATCCTTACTGAGACCACTACCTTGACTACGAACAGAGTTAACTGTCCAAAACGTTGAGCTCACCTGTTCCTTTGGAATCACACATACTCAAAAGGGAGATTTAAATCCATTGTGTCATTGCAAAATTTATTGCATTATTGTTTTCCCTCCATGCAAACCATCAAGTTTTATTTCTTTGGAATAGTCTTCCTGTGCATATTCACCAGGCTAGTTCTTTACATTGTTTTAAGTCTCTGTTTGAAGCTGCTTATTTGTAATCTGCTTACTTGTAATGTATCTTTCACTCTTTGTATATTTTATTGTTCTCTTTATGCGCTTAGAGGCTTTTGCATTAGGCGCTTTACAAATGTCTTTATTATTATTATTATTATTATTATTATTATTATTATTATTTCAATAATTGTTGGGTTTTTCTGTACAGTGGTAGGAAGCCTTTGGTTTTATTTGGCCAGCGTTCAAGTCAAACATCACCATCGGAGAGCGACGGCAAACTCGCTACATCAGGAGCTAATAAAACATCTGCCAAACATTTTGTAAGTCAGTCTTGAATTTGTTTCAAAATATGCCTTGTCTAACTTGATTCATAGCACTGCAGGTGGTCTCTTTCTTATTACTAAACAGTTGGAACCCAAGATTAAATGGTAGCTCGTTTTTAAAGGACTTTTCACAAAAAATGTTGTTTTGCATAAGTTCTTACCTGGTAATCGGTAAATATTATTGTGAGCACAGTGTTAGGAATTCAAACAAATGTTTGTGTTTAGATGTGTAAGAAAAGAAATATAAGTTCAATCTAGGATTTTAAAATAATATTTAATCTGATACCTCTCTGTTACTAGGTTTGTCAGGCAGTTGCACCCAAGAGCCCGTTATGTTGTGGGCGTACATATTTCTTGGGTAGCGGTCACACTTCATACCCAGCTTCAGGGGGTACTGCAATGGTGCCCAAACCACCCAAGACAGACATAGAGTAAGTATTTTATCAAAGGCTGAATGAACCCATTACCCATTTCTTGTGTGGTGGTCTCACCCCATACCCAGCTACAGGGGGTACTGCAATGGTGTCCAAATTACCCAAGACAGACATAGATTATCAAAGTCTGAATAAACCTATTACCCATTTCTTGGGCAGCGGTTATACCCTATACCCAGCTAATGAATTCATCGGACTACTTGCCAATCTATGACCCTACCTTTAGTATACAATTTAGTTCAAGTTTTCCCACACGTCAAATAATGCAGTAAAGTAGGTACAATAAAATATTATTTTCCACTATTTATATTTCCAGCCTTCTGACCAAACTCTACCAAGTTGCAATAGATTCAGTACTAGCGGCAATACAAGCTTACGGACAGACAGCTAGCTCTAAACAGGTAAGAAGTAAACCAAAGTGAGGGTGGAGGTTGTTTCTGTGGTGGCTGGAGCACTTGGCACCATTCTAGAGGTACTGGAGAAACATTGAGATAAGATTGGCACAACTTTGAGGGTAGATCTACTTCAGAAGCCTCTGGGATCAGTGAGGATCCTGCAAACGACTCTTGAGATTTAAGGCTATGGGACGTCACTCGACTTGATGAGTTACCGTCACAAAGGAAATAAGATCTCTGTTTTTATGCTGTGATGTCGTGAAATAATGATGATAGTTATTTTTATTTACATTTATTAGACACTTTTAGGCCGTGTGTCAAAGAGCCTTTACTAAATTGAACAATCACAACTTAATCTATCCCATGCTCCAAGCCGCATGACATCCTATGTTAAGAAGTTTCATCAGGCAGGATTTCCAATTTGTGTGCCCTCAGAAAATATCAGTCAGATTGTAAACAACCTGAACGAGTCTATACAATCCCTTCCAATATCATTGTGTCAGTGCAAAAACGTAAAGCATCACTTACGTTACGCGCGAGTTTGCAGTTTTCAAATCGTTGTATCTCGCTTAGAATAGCCCTCTTGTGCACACAAAACAAGATTTCAGACAACTTTTGTTTTTAATCCAACAGGCAGAAGCCGTGTGCAAGCATACACTCGGAGAAGGTTGTGCAGATCATCAGCTGAATGCTGATAACTACATCGAAAGGTGGGTTCACAATCTTTAACTCTCCAGTCCTCATCAATCCATTCCGTGGGCTTACTGGATTTTCATGGAATGAAACTTTATAACTAATTTGTTTGATTTATCTGTGGCAGGATGCAGTTTTGTTTGGAGGCATTTGATCACCATGGAAACAGTGTTTCACTGAAAGAGGGCAACGCTTCTCCCATGATCAAAATGGTAGTTATTTTTCTTTTAGCTTTGTCATTGCTGAACAATTGAATGATGATAGATATTCAATCTAACAGTTGTATAATAAGGGAATAAAATAGTGGCAACAAGGTCTTACATGGCTGATTAAAACTGTCAGGGTCGTGGCCGTTGGATGAAGGACCAAGCCTTAGGCATGGTCCTTTATTACACAGCCATGACCCTGCAAGGTTTTAAATGGCCATTTAAGATCGAGTCACATTCTTTTATTCCCATTCATAAAACCCCTTTGTGTTAAACACTAATAATGTCGGAAAATCTGTAGAACTTTTTTGTAGATTTTCAATGCCTGTCCCGTCCTAGGGCTCTGTTTCGCGAAGGGTCAAATTCCATGCAATGCTTAACAGCTGTGCGTATGCGTGCATACTAATGGATTTTACATTGAGTACCGATATGTCTTGATTGCAATGCATTATGCGGGAATTAAACACTTTTCACCGTCATTATATTGCCCGTTCAAACATGGCCATGATCTCCTCTCCACCTATCAGAATGGAAACTGTCTCGGGTATTTATGAATTCTTAATATAAAAGTAAAATAGAACCATATACTTGAACCAAAAGTTCAATGAATAATTCTTTCTGTCTACGCCACCCCAACACATAACAATCCCCCCCCCCCAGAAAAAAGGCAATGCAACCATTAATCTTACTGTGATCTCTAACTGGTTTTCCCTCATCAGGCTTACCTAAGACTAGCTGACATTGCAAGTGTTGAGCACACTGGTACCTCCCTTGGGTCTCTCCTGTTCTCAGAAAGCTTCCTGGACTCAAGAATCACAGTCACTAAACCTGGTAAAGCTGACCTACTAACTATAGTTAGGCAGACACTTAATCTAATCAACCCAAATTAGGCTAAATCATGTTAACTAATCAGCCTCAGTTTAACCCTAATGAAGCGCAATCACTAAACCTAGTTAGGCTCAGTCACTTGACATGATCAGACTCCATTGCTAAGCCTAATTAAGCATAATAGCTAAACCTAGTTAGACTTGGTTACTAACCATAGTTGAGTGTTATCACTTAACATGGCAAAGGTAAAGTCTTTTAACCGGGTAATAAAAAGGATCTTGTACAAAAACCTTAAGGGAACTGGGTCCAAGTTTATGGTACTGCTTACCACAGAATTATGCGCTTAGTGCTCCCTGAAAAGCTTAAAGCGTGTGAGTCTATGGGCCAGAAGCGCAGAATTCTGCATTGGGCAGTGCAACAAACTTAGTTCCTGGGTCCAATATCATGACCCTGCTTACTGCCCACCATAAACCATGTTATTCTTTGAGCTGTAAGTGTATTTTTCTGTGGTAAGCAATGCTATCGAAATAGGCCCAGTTCTACATTGGTTTCTCAGCATGATCATCTTTTTGAAATTTGAAGAAACTGGATAAATGTGCACCCCCAAATGATTTATTAACCCTTTTTGAGAATGTATTTGTCAACATTTTAACATTCATTTTTATTTCAGATGAGAGTACCAGTATTGACAGTCAGTGTTTGATCTTGACAAGCCATGTGCCAAGATACGTCTCCTGGGTGGTAAGATGATGTTTACTTCCTTCAAAATTATTACCAAAAAGACACCCCTAAAAGACTCTTCCACACAGCTGTTATTTGTCTTATTCCCTGCTTCTTCAGGAATGAGAAATTTCAAACTTTTATCTGAATTCTGACTTTTTATGTCAGCCTGTTGAAAAGAGTAGCTGTTATTTTCTTCAGATATAAAGGAATCCTGCTCTCTGATCCACTTCTCTAACGCTATGCAAACAGTTCCCAGAATCTCCTTAAAATCTATAAAAAACTGTAGGGCTTGATTTCACAAATAATAATAATAATAATAATAACAACATTTATAATGCGCACATATCCACCCCTAGGGATGCTCAAGGCGCCTAACAAGGTATACTATTACCCCTGGTCACTGGGCCATTTATTTCATTCCTTAAACCATCTCAGCTCCCTGGGGAGTATACAGCCTGTGCTGCAATATATGCGCTACTAGGCTAAATCAATCACAAGAACCATCTCTGCCCTCACAGGTACCCATTTTACCCCTGGGTGGAGAGAAGCAATTATAGTTAAGTGTCTTGCTCAGGGATACAAGTGTCACGACCGGGACTCGAACCCACACTCTGCTGAACAGAAACACCAGAGCTTGAGTTCGGTGCTCTTAACCGCTCGGCCACGACACGCCGGAAGAGTCATCTTAAGATGAGTTGTCAGTATTACCATAATGATTTGTGTTGTAACATCACACTTTGCTTAGCAACTAAGATTGGTTTGCACTTGAGATCAATCTTAACTCTTTGTGAAGTCGAGCCCAGGGGTTACAAAGAGGTGGAAATCCCATCAGTTTAGATCTGTTTGTCAGTAATGACTCTCACCCTTGCAGTGTTTGTCATAATGCTAAGCAAAAGCGGTCTTCAGACTATGAACAAAAACATATTTGTTCTTTTCCTCAGGTTGATGTTTCTGAGCAGGTCACCAGCAAGATCACTGAAACTTTCACAAAGGTAATGAATTACTTGATAAACAATTAGCATCAGACTTTCAAAAGCCAAATAATGTTTTTATTTTACTGATGGTTTATTAGTATGCTTAAAAAGATTGCCCTAAAGCCTGATTATTATTATTTTTTTATTTTTCTATTTAGCAAAAATAAACAGAAAACCAGTCCCAAGCTGTCCTGGTCGTGGCACTTATGTCTTTGAGCAAGATACTTTACCATAATTGATTTTTTCTTTGAATAGGACATTAAGTCGTATGTCCCATGTACTAGAATTGGTACTGCACGTTTAAGAACCCAGAACACTTATCATGGAAGAGTAAGGGTTAACCCTGGTGTTTCTGGTTCATTGCAAGCATCCTTGTTTACAGGTGTACTCAGGCTTGCAAGCTACAGTGATTATATTCACTTATGAGGCATCCTTGGTTTCATTACCAGAATGATAATAATATGGAAACATACAGATAGATAAATTCTCTTAGAGTGAGTAAAAGTCTGTCCATTAAAAGAAAACAATCTCAGTGTTCACATCGAGGGAGTATGATTTCCTTGAGATGTAAACCAGGCTCTGGTGTTATTTTGAAAGGTTTTTTGTCTTGTTCATCATCTCTTTTCTCTGCTGACATTTCAGAGTTCAGATGTGTTTGGCAAAGTTTTACTGAGTGGTGAATCTGTCATATCACTGGGAAGTAAGGAACTCTCTACACCCCATGAAGGTAAGCATTGTTACTGTGTTTTGGGGTGGGGTTAACTTTTTGCTCCATGTGGTATTTTCAGGGATGAGAAAATTCAGACTTTTATCTGAATTCGGACTTTTTAAAGTCTTCCTGGTAAACACAAATTGAAGTATTTTTCTTTAAATTAAAAAGGTCATACTCTTTGATCTACTGTTTCCAAAAGCTCTGTGGAATCTATAACTCTAGGGATTAGCAAAGGATGGAAATGCCATCATTTCAATGTACCTCCTAAGATCTGGATCCCAGTTTCAGACCTTCTCAGCAGTGACTCTCACCCCTGTATTTTATGCTGGAATTTCTCTTGTAAATCTTCTGTTTTTGTCTTTTTTGTTCCAGGTCAGTTATATGTATGTGAGAAGGGGATCATTTTTCAAGACACAAGACATGGTGTTGTTGTCTTCCCTAAGTCATACTTTGAAGAGATGCAGTTCTTTGATGGAGTGAGTAGCTAATTGTGCAAAGGCATTTCCATACACCTGTTAAAGTGATGTGTTTGATTATAATGTTTGCTTTGCCAGTTGCTAATTACAGGATTTGAAGTGGCCTGTCATTATTTGGCACATCCGGTGGTTTAGTAGTTAAGACATCTGCTCTGAATGCAGGGTTGTTGGTTCGAATCCCATCCGAGTTGCCAGTGTAGACTAAAAAAGCATTTGGTATTCTATGTTTATCACACATCAGTGTAATGATCAAACCTAAAAAATAACATAGGATTCAAACTACCTCTAGCTACCGGGAAAGCTTGGTGGTCTAGTGGTAAGACATCTGCTCTGTGTGCAGGGTCACAGGTTCGAATCCCAGTAGCCAGTTTAGACTTGAGAAAACATGCGGTATACAGTGCTTATCATAATATCAGTGTAATGATTTAACTGCCTCTAGCTACCAGGAAAGCTTGGTGGTCTAGTGGTAAGACATCTGCTCTGAAATGAAAATGGTTGTGGGTTTGAATCCCACCTGAGTAATATGCCTGTGGATTTTTTCACAGGGGTGGGGGAAAGTACTGAGTGTGCAGTGCTTAATACACATCATTGTGTGGATAAAACACAAATATATTTTTCTTTATCCCTGCTGCAAATTTAAGATTAATTCAAAATAATAATGGCCAGAACTACAACTTACTTAGCACTGAAGGGTTTTGCTTTTAAGCAAAATCAGGTTACCAGCTTAAATGCTTTATAACACCTATTGATCTTGACTGGTTCACTGCTCATTTTGTTTGTAGGACTCATCTAGCGTGATAGCAGCTCTAGTCATCACCTACAGACATTCCTTACAGCAATATCTCCCCGTACAATATCACAATCAAGATGACACCGTCATGTTTGCCTTCACTCCTAAAACAAAAGCACACCGAGCTTTCTACAGTGAGGTAAGTCAGGCCAGATTTGTATGTTCAAGAACAGAAGTAACTTTCTTTATAGACCCTCGTCATTGTGCAGATGTTTTCTTTTTCTGCCATTCAGTTTATTATCCAAATTGAGGCTGGTAGTGCAAACTAATCTGGCACGATGTTGGTGTGACAGTCTGTATTTGTTTTGCATATGGGGATTGGGGATCATGACCAAGATGGCGGCATCATGATAAAAGTCTCAAATTATTTTTGAAACTTTAGCTTCAGCACCACCAAACTTGTCAAAGCGTTCTGTTGTCTCCAAGGTAAACAAATAAATAAAGAGTTAAATTTGATTGTTTAATGATGTCATTTATTGCTTGTTTTGATGTATTCCAGGTGATATCTTTGTGGTTGAAGACATCAGATGAACCTCTACTGAAACTTGTGGATAAAGTCCCTGAATATTTTATTGCTCCGTAAGTCTTCTATAATGATGTGACTCTGTCACCTTTAAACATTGAGTCTCAAAGTAGGCTTCGTTCAAATGTTATCGTTAAAAGTGTCTGCCTTTTTTTCTGTGGAAAGATTAGTAAACTTCTCTTAAAGGTAGTGCAGAACATTGAAAATATAAATGTTCACAGATTTGCACATAGCTTACATGGTATGGAGATGGTCATGGTGACATCTGTCCAGTGTAATATTTTTGTTTGAAATACTATAGTTTTTGAGAAATGAGTAAAACGATTAGTCTTGGGAGTCCAACATCCGATGTTTGAAAATAGTGATGGGGTTTTTCACTATTTTCTCCTGACTCTGATAACTGATTGAGCTTAAACTTTCACAGGTTTGTTATTTTAATCTACAAATTCTAATTCAGTTACATGTATGTGCTGCCAGTTGGTTTATTAATCAATATGAAAAAGAATGACATGAAAATTGTGTGTATATGTTGAGTCACACAAAGTGTGGATACTGCAGATCTTTCTTTTTGACAATTACCAACATTGGCTGTGTTTGTGAAGCTGATCTGGACACTACAAAATTAATCACTAATTTGTAGAATTTTGATGAATGCTTTTGGATTCCATAAAATAACTCCCAACCTGATTAGGTATCACATTAAACTTAACCCATGCTTTCCATTTCCTCTTTTAGACACACTGAGCTTCAAATACAGTATGCTTTGTCAAACAAAATGAATGTGGATAAAAAGCCAATCAGTGTTGCCATGGCAAACCTACACCACCTGAAAAGGTTTGTAAGAATTTGTTTTGTCTAAAATTGGAATTTGTAAATCTTGGTTCCAAATAGGAAACCTAAACTGAATTATTGAATTTACAAATGACTTAACCCTTTAGTCCTCAAACTGCCCTAAATCGCCCTGCCTGTTACTCCTGAAACTGCCCCAAACCGCCCGAGAAATTTTGAAAGTTGTAGCTTGAGTTTTACGCATGTAATTGATACGGACCAAGCAGCCAGAGATAAAGCAAGATCTCAATATTACAATGGTCCAAAAATGACACATAGTTCCAAAAAGAAAATGAGTTGTTTTTCACCTCTAAGGCTGGAAGTCTTATTCCCGACAATGCTGAAGAAATTGGAGCTTGTGAAACCCTGCTCTGTTCAGCAGAACTAAACTGAATCATTGAAATAAAAAATTACTTCAAGTTTTATGGTAACATTTGTTTTATGAAACCACTGACAGATAATGATTTGGTTCTTGTTTTGTTGTTCAGCTTTTTGAATCATCTGGCAGTGAGCAGTGTGGGAGATGCTCCGATACCAGCGAGAGATCTTCCTGTTGTTCTTAAAGATAAAGTCGTTGAGGAGGATGAAGATACTGCAGAGGTTGGAGAGGTCAGTTAAATGTATTTTAAGAGAAAGAGTCTTTAAGTGCAAAATAACTCAAAAGTATCTCCAATTATAGCTTAAGGTAAAATATTGTCTTGTTATAATCATCACTATTACAAATAACTTTGCAAAAAAATGTCATCACTATTATAAATAACTTTGCAAAAAAATGTAAATTTTGACCCTAGCAGAGTCTTTCTCAAAGGCTAAATTTGAGAAAGCATGTGGGAAAAACTTTGCTTGAGTAAAAACATGTGGCCATTAGCAATCGTTTGTATTTATACCACATGTCATTTTTTGGTTGATAAGCAGTTTGCACAATTATTGAATTTTTTCATAATAAAAAACTTTGATAACAATTAAATTTTCTGATATTTGCAGGTTGTAGTTACAATCATAACAGGGATTCCTGGCAGTCATAAAGAGAACCTCGCAAATATTCTGACAAGCATGGCCAAGGAGCAAAGCAGGTATGATAAGAATTTAAAAACACCAGAAGGAACAATCTAAGAACTGATCAATGAATGTATATATCTTCAAAGGATGATACCATACAGATATTGATAATACCCAGTTTTTATATTGTGCTTTATCTACTTACTATAAACAAATTTAAGACAGGTTTTTGAAGTTGCTGTGTTGGTGTTTTTTATTTTATGAGACCCATTTATGTAGCACCTTGTAAGGGTTTACAACGTGCTGTACGATGCTTTGAATGGTATTAACTCAGTTCTACTTGCACTTTGTGATTAATCTAAACGCTTTTTTGTTTTGGTGTGAATCTTGGGTTCCAACATACATTGCTTTAATGTGTGATGGAATCAAAATTGCACACTTTAACATTATCCAACTTTCAAAATTGCATAAGGCTTAAACAACCTTTTGCTTAATTTGGCTTATTAGATGTCCTGCAAGAACTGGGCTGGTCCTCTCTACATCTTGATTACTTCTTTCCTTGTGGCTGTTTTTTATAGCAAAAAGATTGTCTTAAAAAAACTTGCCATTCAACTTCGAATCAATGTTTATTTCCACTCTCCCTGACATTAGATGGGTGACTCTTCGTCAGCCATTTGACTCAGCAGAGAGCTTCAGTCCCGAGATGGTCCAGACGTCCCTAAGTGCCATCCTGACATCAACCAAGAAGAGAAACGTGCGAGCGGCTACGGGAGGTCGAAAGAAAATGAGAGTTCTTATTGCTACCCCTGGGTAAGTAAAGATTGAAAACAAGATGGCGACACAGAGTTGTTGGGTTAGTTCAACAGGGTCGTCACTCTATTCTTGTAGAAAGTCATTTCTTAAAAAGGACAAATTATTCTATGCAGTCGATCGTTTCTTACTCCAATGGTTTTATACATCATCTTGGGTTTTGGGGGCAGGATACAACCTTGTTGCAGTTACAAAAGCTGTATTGTAAAAATGTTGTAACTCTGTTTTGTCAAAAGGTCTTATCTTATAAAGTGCAATTTACAACAAGGTTGTATCTCACTCCATTTGTGCATCATCTTGGGATTTGTATGCAGGATACGACCTTGTTGCAAATAGAAAAACCTGCATAAAGGTTGTTACTCAGTTTGGTGAAAAGGTCATATCTTGTACATTTAGTGAAAAGGTCATATCTCACTCCACATGTGATTTTTTACACAGGATACAACCTTGCTGCAGTTATGAAAACTGACATTGCAAGGTCATAAGTCACCATACGACACATTGATTTATTGTTCCTTTTTTGTTTGTTTTTTATTTCTGGTGAGCATGATTACTTTTTGTTTCTCAGGTTCACAGATACCATTGATGTTATACAAGCTCTGACATGTCATCCAGACCCAGAGATCGCTAAGCAGATTCGTATCGGTGCTGTCACTGCTTGTGTTGATGCTCATAATACCTTCATGGCACATAGGTGGGTAACCATACTTGGGATCATCTTCCAACTCAGTGTTTTGTTGTATCGTGGTCTAGTGCATTGGACTCGAGTTCTGCTGGCTGAATCATGAATGTGGGTTCAATTCCCAGTCATGACACTAATATGTCTTGGAGCAAGGGGCTTGGCCATAACTGCTTCTCTGAACCCAGGTGTATAAATGGGAACCTGAGAGGGCTGAGACAGTACAGTGTGTTTGAGGAATGATCTAAGTATGCCTATAGACAATGGTTCTTTGTTTTCTTATTGTTGTTGTTGTGATTCTAGATATACTTTCCCCAAGCTACTGGACCAGTGTGCCCAGGGATGGGTTAATAACATCCTCTTCACAAACTCCGTTTCTGGACCGGTAAGTCAACACAGCTACTTGATGACAATCAAAGTTGGAAGTAGAATTTGAATCTTGGCATGGTGGGAATGGACACAACGTCATTCAAGTAGGGCGCCCTCAGCCTCTGGCCCATCATGTACACAGATGTTTGTTTCCATTGTTTCATCATTGCTTTGATACCTCTATGAGGTGTGCTAAAATCAATGCATGAGGTCCATACAAAGTGCATTCGTATTAAAAGTTGGTGATTTCATAATTTGTTTTGGTCAAAACAAGTCTGACACTAGACATTTTGTATGTTAAGTTTGAGGTGTTGTATTTTAGGTCTAGTAAAAACACATGAAAGGGAGGGTATGCCTTTGGTAATGACTCCAACAATCAATGACCATAACAACTTACTTGGTCAAGAGCACTGGAGAGCTGTTGATATTGTATACTATTTTGAGAAACAATAGACCTTATGCATATGACGTCATTTGAGTAGGGCACCCTCGCCTAAAGGTCAAAAGGAAGATGTTCATTGGCCAGTCCTGTGTGCGCCGTGCGTACAAATCAGCGCGTTTCCATTGTTTCATCATCAGTTTACCTCTAAGATGGCGGCTTGGTGACGTCGATGCATAAGGTCTATTGTTTCATCATCAGTTTACCTCTAAGATGGCGGCTTGGTGACGTCGATGCATAAGGTCTATTGTTTCATCATCAGTTTACCTCTAAGATGGCGGCTTGGTGACGTCAATGCATAAGGTCTATTAAATGAAAGATATATGGTTTTAGAGAGAAGAATTCAAACATTTTTCGGATTTTCAGATTTTCTGCAATATCTCAAAAATGCCACCACCTTTAGAATTGAAATTTTCATAGGGGTTAGTTTTATTGTATAATATCTACATTTATGTAGGATTTGAACAATCGAACGGTTCCAAAAACCAATGGTATACTTTGCCTTTAATAACCACTTATTATTAAAGAGCAAGGCTGTACCCTGGTTATTCTGGTTCACTCAAACACACTTTGCAGACGGAATTCCTTGTCATTTGAAAGTCAAAGTTTGTTTTTGAGCCAGCCTTGATTTCATTTAAGTTTTTTTATTTTGTTCACCCCAGGATCCTCAGCTATCATTTGTACAAGATCTACTCAGAAGAGTCAATCCAAGTTTGGCGTTCATCTTGGCAAACAAGGGAGAAATAACAAGGTAGGTCTTTTCAACATCATTTTGATATCCTATGCAAGGTATTAAGATGCCCCCTTCTTCACTCCCCAAACTGACAAACCATCAATTAAAAGAGGTATAATCTACAATGTACTGTTTCTTGAATGTTAATTGAATGTTAATTGCTTGAGATCTTGTTTGTTTCAGGAGTGTTAATTGCTTGAGATCTTGTTTGTTTCAGGAGTGAAGACGTAGACATGATTCTGTCAGAAAAGGCCTTCACTTCACCTGAGCTGATCAGAGCGAGACATCTTCTCACGCCAGGCTGGTAAGTTCATTCTTGTTCTATGCGAGTGCAGGAAGTCTGGATAATTCTGTCTTGACCTCATGAGCCACGTTCATGAAGCTGTTCAATATTGCTTAACAAATTCATCTGCTTAGCAAACTTTGACAGAGAACCAGTCAGAATCTATGTGCATTTCATCATGGATTTGGCTGGTACTCTGTTCCTTATGCTTAGCAAATGTATATCTCTGCCATCCTCCAGGTCAAGAGGTCAGTTCATTTCCGGTTCTATCTTCCCTACTATGACGACAATCTCTCTTAAGTTCAACCAGCCGTTGGATCGAGGTAAACTCCTCACTAAGCTCAAGGCACTCCGTGATCAACAGTCCACACAGTGTCCTTTCTCTGGTGATGTCTACTGCGTCCGAGGGAGGACTAAGTTCACAGGTATTGATCTTCTAACCAGCCTTGGGAATAAGAAGTTACTTTGGCAGTGTTCTTATTCACTTCAAAGCTAAGCAGAATTTGAAATAAAAACTTACTTGATAAGAAGCACTGTAGCTGTTGATAATATATAACATTTTGAGAAATGATTCCTTTCAAATGAATGTGGTTTTAGAAAAAGGCATTCAAAGAAATGTCAATCTGAGACACATTTCTGCATGAAACTCTTCTCAGATTGTGTATTCCAATTATGGATTATTCTTCCTGCGTGGACATAACTGCTTCAGAATTTTGGCGATATCTCAGAAATGCTACCACCTTTTTAAATGAAATTTGTACAGGTTAGTTTTATTGCATTTATCTACATTTACATAGGATTAAAACAATCAAACGTTTCCAAAAACCAAATGTATACTTTGCCTTTAAAGTACCTTTACATGTACAAGAAAAATAAAGTAGAGCGACTAAATTATAGACTCAACTCATAGGCTGCCTTTGCTGACGTAAAACAATGTAAATGTGGATTGTGTTTACCAACTACGCGCAACTCTTGGCCATTGATCTTCCTTTGACCTCAGTGAGGGCACAGTTTGAACTTGTGACATCATATGCAAGAGAGCTATAAGCAAGAAGTCCAAAAGACGCCTAGACATTGCTCTTATTACAGACCATGTCTCTACAGTCTGATGGCATTGAAGAAATCTTCGGCATAGAGAAGACCTTGTCAAAGCCTCCCTTTTGGAATAACTCGGAGTATGAAGCCTGACTTTCTCTATTTGGTCTCAGACTAGAAGTTGTAATTCATTGAATATTTAATTGATTTAAACTCACAGATTCAGACCAGCTTATGGAGGTACAGAGTGTCACTCTCAGTAGCTACATCTCCCTGGCCCCATCATCTGAGTTCCCCACCATTCGTCCCCCTACTGCACCTCTATCACCCAGGCAGCCCACCTCACCTCCACCACATCAGCCAACACCCCCACAGCGTAAACCCACACCCCCTAAGGGTTCATCCACAAGTGGGCCTGATGAGACCGGAGACAATGGATACACGTTCTGCTTTGTCTTCACTGGGTGTGGTCTGGAAGAAGGGAAACTGAAGGAGTGGCTGAGGGGTTGTGCAAGACAGAAACCAACCAAGAAGCTTCTCAAGACCAAGCAATCACTCACCAAGGAGGAGAAGAAGCGGATACATGTAAGTGTTCCTAATTGGGTACAAGTAAGTGTTCCTGGTTGGGTACTTGTAAGTGTTCCTGGTTGGGTACATGTGTTTCTAATTGGGTATCATACAGGTGTAGAGAAACAGGTGGATTGAAACATCCTCATCACTTCATGGGGAATTTAGGGAAGGGTAATGTTAGTATACTGGGCATGTCAATCGCATAGTAATAATGATATTTATCTTGTCTCTACTCAGACCAAGCATCATCTGGATTCTCTTCCCCAAGGTTGGTTCTACAACGGCTCACAATACGTCAGCATGGCAGGAGAGAAGACTGATACTCACCCAGGTAAGTTCTGGTTAGATCTGTTTCTTGACTGTGGCTAGATCATTGTAGGAAACCCTTTAGAGACTAATCAGTTCTGTATTATCATTTAGTAATAAATGTCAGGAAAAATAACTATAAACACAATTTTGAGCATAAATACAACCAAATGTAAGTGTGAGGTGTGTGCTTGAAATGCGCTTGTCCAGAGTGTTATGGTCTTTTTTTAATAGTCATTCTGTACTAAAATAGTCATTCTACACCAACCCCCCCGACCAAACACCCATCCCCTTCCTCACACCCGACCCAACCTCACAGTCACACAAGAAACTTCCTACATTCAACTCGTCACCTTCCACCTTAACAGTAACACCCATCCCCTACCCTCGTACCCAAACTCGACCTCACAGTCGCACCCAAATTTCCCTACCCTCACACCCTTCCCCTTCCAACTTAACAGTTAAACCCATCCCCTACCCTCACCCCTTCCCCTATCATCCTAACATCTATCCCTACTACCCAACCCTTGCAATCAACCCTAAGCCCTACCCAGGAATCTATCCCTACTGACCCTCACACCAAACCCCCACCCTTGCAGTCACACCCAAAACTTTACCCTCACCCCCTCCCCCACTGACACACCCGACCCTATCTTGCAACCAACCCTGTAAATTATTTATTGTGACTTTAAAAGTATAGACATTAAATTGGATGGAGTTACTTTCAATAATTGGCTTGCTATTTGTTTGTACTATTTCCAGATATGGATAAATTCATCCAAGATTACATGGAGGAGGCCAACAAAATAATAGAAAAGTACAACGCTCATATCGACGTTGAGGTGTACAAAGACTTGTTTGCCTAGAGGTGTGGTGTTTTTGATCAAGCTTTAATTTGGGCAATAGCTACTCTGTTTTCATATTAATATACTAAAAATAAGAGAGGCATACTCAGTGATGCCATGTTGTTTGCATTATCATATTTGCATATAAAGGGTGTTCTTGCAAAATTCATATTATATTTTCCCCAAAATACTAATATTTCCATTGAAGGCATCATTATCACCTACTGCATCGTTTTAGGGCATAAAATTGTTTTTTAGTATCAGGCCTAAATTTGATCAAAATGCTGGATTATGATTTTTTTTTCAATTTTTGGCAAAATTTTCAAATTCGTTTTTATACTTTAAGAATAAAGCAGGCGTCCTGACTGATACCATTTTGGTTGACATGACCTATTGCATTATCATATTTGTTTTATTAAGGATTTTCTTGGTAATGTAATATTATTTTTTCCCCAAAAATACTAATATTTTCCATGTTATAGCACTTATCCTTGCTCAACTACATAAAAGACATTTTTATGGGGCGAGTGCAGCATTTTTTTATCTTATTTCAACCAAATATTGAAAAAACCACAAGGGGTAAGTCTGAGCATTTGTATCAAATTTAAGCCAAAAATTGATAAAATCACACAGGGTGAGTCCAGCATTTTTATCGAATTTCGGCCCAAAAGTGGAAAAATCTCAAGGGGTATATCTAGCATTTTATCTCTAATTTTGCCCAAAATTTACAAAAACTTCAAGGGGTAAGTCCTTTTATTAAATTTCGGATCCAAATTGCAAAAACCACAAGGGGTAAGTCCAGCATTTTTCATCAAATTTCGTCCAAATATTGAAAAAACCACAAGGGGCAAGTCCAGCATTTTTATCAAAATTCGGCCGAATATAAAAAGACCTATTGCATTTAAATGTTTGTTGAGTCATGAGAATATTTCTCGTAAACAAAATACTAACTGTTCACATTCAGCAGTTATCCTGGGTTAAGCTACAGTATAAAGGCACCAGTATTTACCTACTAAATCGTTTTAGAACATAAAATCGCTGTTCAATATTTGGCAAAAATTTGATAATATGCTAGACTTTCTAATCCTTATGATTTTTGTATTCGTTGTCAAATTTTGAAGTTAGATTTTATGCTTTAAAAAGAAGCATTATCCTCACTGATGTCATTTTGTTTTTGACCTTTAATACTGTATGTTTCAGTAGTATTACTGCACCTATTTGTTTGTTTTCTGTAAAATACTTTTTTTAAAGTTGTGCGTAAAACACAAGTTTATATTTTATTGTTTTTTCGGGTCTTTTTAAACTACTGAGTATTTCTGATGATTTGCTTCGTGAAGTTTCTGCAACATTCCCAATTGTTATGTTTAAAGTTTGTAGTAATTGGTTGAAGTTAAAACCAGCTGTACAGATTAATGATTGCTGTGTTGTTTCATTTGTGAATTACTTTAATTTAAGGTCACTGAAGTTTTTGCCTAAATTTGTTTTGCGATCTTCCGTCCATTTTCAAGTGCCTTATGAAATATAGAAAACCAATACTTTAGACTGGTTGAGACTATGATCGGTCACTTTATTGTAAAGTTTTTAAGAGTTGAATTGTTTGTATATTTTGTATACAATTATCTTTATCTTGTTTTCAGCTTTCAAGAGTAAACAAAAATCAGATTTGGCTACAAGGAATGTTTTGTTGAATAAATGTACGACTAAATTGTCGCCTTTGATGTCTGTGTCAAGTTATTGGGCCTTTTCTCCACATCAACACGTTGAATAATGTGGTCGTAACAATACACACACATTAAGCCACAACCATGAAGGGGTTCGGAAGCCACCTGTGTGAAGCCTCATGTACGCTTTTGACTTAGAAACGAGGCTTCACATGGGTGTAGGGTCAAGCATATATGTAATTCCCTATGTATCTACCAAGTACACAGGAGGCTTCTACTGTGCATAGGCTCACATACGCTTATGACTTAAAGGCACTGAACACGTTTGGTAATTGTCTAAGACCAGTATTCTCACTTGGTGTATTACTAACATATGCATAAAATAACAAGCCTGTGAAAATTTGGACTCAATTGGTCATTGAAGTTGCAAGAAAATAATGAAAGAAAAAACACCCTTGTTGTACAAATTAGTGTGCTTTCAGATAGGAATAAAAGGCTTCTGGCCAGAAGTCTTTTATTATTTTAGTGAGAAATTACCTCTTTCTCAAAAGAGTCGTTTCTCACAATGTTTTATAATCAACAGCTCTCCGTTGCTCGTTACCAAGTAAGTTTTTATGCTAATATATATTTTGAGTAATTACCAATTACGTGTACAGTGCCTTTAAAATAGGCTTCACACGGAAGTAGGGTCAAGCAAACACGTAATTCCCTATGTATCCACCAAGCGTACAGGAGGCTTCTCACGTAATTCCCTATGTATCCACCAAGCGTACAGGAGGCTTCTCACGTAATTCCCTATGTATCCACCAAGCGTACAGGAGGCTTCTCACGTAATTCCCTATGTATCCACCAAGCGTACAGGAGGCTTCTCACGTAATTCCCTATGTATCCACCAAGCGTACAGGAGGCTTCTCACGTAATTCCCTATGTATCCACCAAGCGTACAGGAGGCTTCTCACGTAATTCCCTATGTATCCACCAAGCGTACAGGAGGCTTCTCACGTAATTCCCTATGTATCCACCAAGCGTACAGGAGGCTTCACCCGTGTGAAGCCTCATGCACTCTTGTGACCTTACATTTTTTTTTATTGACCTTACAGCTTTTTGTAGATTGTAGATTGCATTATAGGTATTACTGACGCATTTTTATTGAACTCACCCAGGATAATTGCTGTATTTTGGGGAAAACTAATATTTATCAGTCTTCAAGAGAGGAATTGTAGAGACACGGAGAGGAGGCCAGTCCTCTATTTAAAAAGGACGAGCATTCACCAAAATACAATAAAAGTAAAATCCACATGAAGACATCTAAAATATGAAATAATCTCCCGTGCTGATTTTAGTCCTCCAATACAGTTACTTGTGTGAAGGGCAAAAGGTCAGCACAACACGAGGCTGGCTACTTTCTACCTCCATGCATACACACACACTATTACAATAAACAATAATTTACCGATTCAAGTAAGCCCTAAAAGTTACAATATTTCTTGAATAACATGATCATTTGATTACAAAGCAATACAGATAATTCTAGGACACTATCCCTCCCAATGGTATTTGGAGCACAGCCAGAGCCATGCATGCTCCCCACAAAATAGTGAGAAATACAGACAGAAAATAATGTGCTCTCTCTTGTTAATCTACAAGCGTACATGAGGCATCACATAAAGTGTAGGGTCAAGCTCACCGATTTTAAATCACAAGCGTACATGATGAGGCCTTAATTGACACGGATGTAGGGTCAAGCATACATGTAATTCATGTATCTACCAAGTGTATATAGGAGATTGCAATAGGTGTTCACTAACGCATTTTTATTTAACTTAATAACCCAGGATAATTGCTGTATTTTGGGGGAAAATGATACTCTCATTGATGCCGCACCAGGTGGTCTAAAGGTAAGACATCTGCTCTAGAATGTGAAAGGTCATGGGTTCAATCCCATTGTAGTAATATGCCCATGGATTTTTTTTATTTACAGTACTCGGGAAAGTTCTGAGTATACAGAGCTCTTCGCACATCGGTGTAAGGGTTAAACAAAATAATATTCTTTATCCCGGATGCACATTTAACATCTCTACAGATTTAGATTGAAGTATTTCAATTGTGAATTTCTTTATTTTGTTATTTATAAAAGGTCACTAAAGTTTTTGCCTAAATTTGATTTGGTGATCTTTTCATGGATGTGAAGTCTCATATGTATGCTAGTTATAATTCATATTCACTGATTTTTAAAAAGAATTCTCTATTTGTAAAAAACGAATTACTTTTAATTTGTTTGACGAGTGTCAGGAATATACACGACGATGTAAGTTTAATGGTTTTTTCACCGGTCTTTTCATCAGTCTTTTTTAATCGGTCTTTTCATTGATCAACCGATGAAAAACACCAGTTGATCTGAAAAGAACTGTTTGATAGATGCAAGACTGATTGATCGATGCAAAAAGACCAATCAATCGATGCAAAAGACCGATGTGTTGATCAGAATTGTTGCCTGTTTTGCACTTTGTACTTTGTAATATGTATGAAACAGCCTTTGTGGGGGAAACTGCCTTTGTGGGGGAAACACTCTTTGTGGGGGAAACAGCCTTAATTCTGTGGGGGTCAGCAGCACAAAGGTCCAAAGTTAGTGTCATAACTGGCCATGAATTAAGGGAGATTTAGTGGTGGCATTCTGTGGAAAGTTACCCAACTGTAATTTGACTGTTCATACAAATATACTACTGGTGGCAGTTGGCCTTAGTGGATGACAGTAACTGGAGCGAGAGGGGATTGTGGTTTCTGGTAGCATGCCGATAAAACCTTGTTATTGATTTCAAGCTGGTGTGCTGTGGAAGCAATTACATTGCTACAACCCTTTGTGAGGTGATGTATTTTCTGCATAAAAGTTATTCAAGTTCTTATTTGGTGGGGGTCCAACTTTAATATTAAACCATAACTCTGACCACCATCGCAAAGGACATGCTGTAGGAATAAATTTTACCTCTTAAGGCTAAATATGATCAGTTCATTTATTTTTATTTTGTTTCCTGGTCATAATCAGTACTCCTCTTTTTGAACATGACTGTTTACAGTCGTACTTATTTAGCCTTTTACCCGACCCCCAAAGGCAAAAAGACGAGCACAGAAGTGCACTTGTATACGTGTGTTGTGTTGTCATTTAGACTTCGAGAAAGACTCTGCTAGGGTCAAAACGTCAGGCCACTAACTAATTTTTACTCTACAACTTGATACTCAACTGAATAGAGCTTTCAATATTACAACACCGCCTTAATATTAACGCATTCCTTCCAAACATTTCAATATTAATAGAATCTACAGCATGTTACGTCTACCACTAGTTACTCTAAGGGAAACGCTCCTACAGAAAGTATGCTTCAGAAGGCCATCTGTGATTGGCTGGGGTGTCAATCATGTGACCTCAAGGAACTTGAGTATCTCTCAAGTTGCTCATGGAGGAGCAGGGGGAAGTCAAGCAGATGCTCTGACCCAGGAATACGATGCTATCATCATAGGAGCTGGTCATAACGGACTCACTGCGGTGAGTTTATTGTTAAAAATCCTAGAATTGACCAAGAAATACGAAGCTATCATCATAGGACCTGGTCATATAACGGACTCACTGCGGTGAGTTTATCGTTTAAGAATCCTAGAAATGACCCAGGAATACGATGCTATCATCTAAGGAGCTGGTCATAACGGACTCAAAATTTATTGTTAAGAATCCTAGAATTATCTCAAACAGGTGACAAATTTTGTTTGCAAAATTGTCATAGTTACAAACGAAATGTACACCTTGTTTGTGTTTTTCTTCCACAGTCTGCATATCTTCAGAAAGCCGGTCTGAAGACATTAGTTCTTGAGAGAAGACATGTAATAGGAGGAGCAGCAGTTACTGAAGAGATCATACCAGGTTTGTTTTAAGATGAACAAAGAGCAAACTCAGATTCTTCAAGAAAATGTTAAATTTGATATGAATTTGTTTCAGAAATCTTTGTCAGCTTTAACCTCTGTGGTCTTATCTGGATAGGACTCAAGTTAACTTTTCCAAACAAATTTTTATCAAAAAGCAGTTTTAAAGCTGGAGTTTGTTGAAATTAACTTGAACTGCCAAAAATGGTAAAATGTCATTGTATGAGTATATTTTGTCTTTAATTGCTTTATTTTAGGGTTCAAATTCTCCAGATGTTCCTATGTGCTGAGTTTATTGCGACCAGAGATCTATGAAGAGCTAGAACTTAAGGTGAATAGCTGTATCGAAGTGACTTCAAAATACAAAATGTTTTCAAAAAACAGACAGCTGTGGAAGTTTCAGCTATTTCCTTACTGCAATGTAGCGAAAAGAAAAAAGAAGAAGAAAACAAAACTAAATAGTTTATAAAATGGATTTTCTCGTGAAATGGTCATCTGTAAAAAGTAAACACCTTTGGGTTAAGAACATTTTGCTTAAAGGCAGGTTATAACTCCAAAAGTTAATGATCATAAAAAACTTACTTGGTAAAGAGCCGTTGATATCATAATTATTGTCAGAAATGACCCCCTTTGAATTGAAGTAATGTAGTTTTAGAGAAGGAGGTTATTTATCACTCAAAGATTAGAATCTGAGAAAGACTTCAGGCATGAAGCCTTTAAAACTCAGGCATCTGAAACTACACGGTTATATGCAACAAGGGTGTTTTTTCTTTCATTATTTGTTTGCAACTTCGATGACCAATTGAGCTCAGATTTTCACAGGTTTGTTACTTTATGCATTTGTTGGGATACACCAAAGTGAGGAAACGGGTCTTTGATAATTACCAAAAGTATACCCTGCCTTTAAAGCCTTACATGGGTTTTCTGAAAAGAAAAGAAACATATAAGGATTTCAAATGCATACAGCATTCAGGTTTTGCCTTTTGATTTTTTTTTTTTTTACTAATAATGATTGAAACAATAATCCACAAACATCTCAACAACTAACTCAGATAAGAAAATTGATTGTTTGATTTTGTACTGCTTTTCAGAAACATGGTTTAAAGGTGTACGTGAGACCAGCTGGTGCCTATGCTCCATTGTTAGGTGAATCTGCAGGGTCATCTAAACCAAGCTCACTCCTACTCAGCAGCAATGCCAAGAACACCTACGACCAGATCGCACAGTTTTCAGAAAAAGATGCAAAGGTATTAGAGGACAGATTTGACTGATTTGACAGAAATTCTTTTGTCCGACGAAATGAAAAATGAAAATCTCAGATACATGTAGGTATGAACAATATAACTGACCTGTGAAAATTTCATTTCAAAAGGTGGTAGCGTTTTTGAGTCCTTATATTCCTTATAGGAATACACAATCTGAGAAACGTATCTTACAGTAACGTTTCTCAGATTCAAATTTTTAGGGATTAAACCTTTCCAATTGACTGCTTCAATGAAACTTGTATACCTGTTTATGTGTGTTGTGTTGTCATTTAGCCTTCCAGGACAAAGACTGTGCTATAGTCAAAATGTCAGGCCATTAACTTTTATTATTGCATTTGTACCATAGCTTGACAGCTAATTCAATTTTTATATTTTTTGTTTTGTTTGGCAAAACCCAAGTGGAAAGTAGTATCTAAATTGTCTTTTTGTCTTGTGATTTACTTGTTAAGCAAACTGTCCAGCATGAACATGATCCCTAGCTTTACTAGCTTGGACGGTCGTATTGAAATGAGATTGTACTGTCTGTCTGCTATAAGGTTGAATACCTTTAACTGAAGGCAATTATTGTATTAGTAATAAATAATAGTATCGGCCATTTGAAATGCACCATGGCTGTGTTAAAAGACACTCCTGGAACAGGGGAGATACAGATAAGACAAGTGGGCCTACAATGAGTTAACATAAAGAAGACAATTTAAACACACAAATAAGTTTTCCAATGAGTTTTGAAGCTGGTATGTCATGATTTGTCGGAGATTGTGAGAGAGTTCATTCCATAGTGATGGGCCAGAGTGTGAGAAGGATCAGGTTCACCATGAGTGGCGTGTACGTGGAATGTGAAGAAAGTTGATGTCAGATGGTTGGAGCTGCCTGGGTGATGCATGAAGTTGTATCAGGCTCTGGATGTATGTTGGTGCTTTACCTTTGAGGGACTGATAGACAATAAGGAGAATTTTTAAGTTGATGTGTTTTTGAACCGGGAGCCAGTGTAGAGCCTTGATGATTGGTGAGATATATGATGATCCTAGTAGGGCAGCTGAATTCTGGAGCCTTTGGAGACGCTACTGACATGATGAGCTACAGGTGGACAAGTTTTGAAGCTTCCTTTGTTTGGAAAAGAGGAAAGACCAGCGGTTCACCTCCAAAAGTACTTTGATTGAGACAAACTGATTTTCTGTGCATTTGTATCCCCCATTCCTTTTGTGTGGCTCTCAATTGGCATTGTTTCCTTTTAAAATCTATTGACAATTGATGGATTTGTTTTTTCTTTCACAGGAATATTTTGTATACAGTGAAATAATCGAAGGGATTGGGGCAGCCATTGGTCCACTTTTAGACAGTTCTCCAGCAGATCTTAAGTCCCTTGGTGATGGTTCATTCCGAGACAGGTTGGAGATGTGGCCGGCAATTAAAACTCTGTTGAAAACTGGTCAGTTTTGAAATAACAATTCAAAAGTTAATAAATCCATACAATTATCTGCTTTTGCTCAATTGTATGCATCTTTGCTTACTAAACAGGACCTTTTTCTGTATTGTTTTACAAATTTTTAGGATCGCAAATTGGGAAAAACCTACCAATGTTTTATGAACTGTTAACAGCACCAGTTGCAAAGGTAAGACAGTATACAGTTCTTTAGTATCATTTGATTTAAGACATCAGAAATTGTTTGTTCAGAAATGATGTTATTATATTGTTTTGTGCTGCTTGCAGATATTGGACCGTTGGTTTGAGTCGGAGCCATTGAAAGCAATTCTTGCCACTGACTGTATAACTGGAGCAATGGTGTGTCCACAAACACCGGGTGCAGGGTAAGAGTTACTTCATTCTACACCTTCTCCATTCTACACCTTTTCCATTCTACACCTTCTCCATTCTACACCTTTTCCATTCTACACCTTCTCCATTCTACACCTTCTCCATTCTACACCTTCTCTGTTCTGCACCTTCTCCATTCTGCACCTTCCTCATTTTTCACCTGCAGTGTTGGAGGTCTTGACTCGGTCTCGGTCTTTGTCTCTGTCTCCTGACCATATTTAATAATCTTGGACTGAGTGTTTGAAGTTAATTGTACGGTTAATTGTGTTATGGTTTAATGCCTGTATCACCAGGCAATTCATCACCAGCATTATGAACTGTGTGTCCTTATTCGTTAACAAACGTTTCGTGTACTTCTTCAATCTTTACCTTCTTCAAAATTATGCCATCTTAGAGAAAATAAATAAATAACCCCATGGTCTTTTGTGAATAAAGAAAAGAATAGTGTCAGTGGCTTTTTGAAGAAATTGGTCAGAACTATCAGTTTTATAATTGATGAGGAATAGGTAGTGAGTGGTTGCAAATATCATGATATTTTATCAATGTATATTCACCAAGTCATACCAGTGTGAATGCCAACTTGTTTGTACCCTTTTTACAGCTATGTGTTACTTCACCATGTGATGGGTGAGATTGAAGGTGTCAAACATGCCTGGGCCTTCCCTGAGGGCGGTATGGGAGGAGTATCTCAGAGTATTGCCAATGCTGCACAGTCATATGGAGCAACCATTATGACTGAAAAGGTAAAACAACAATGAATTAAGGAGAGTTCGAATTTTAAGAAAATCTCTATGAGACCACAGGTTTTGAAGATCAGGACTTTTAGCAGACCAGAAATATTTTTACAGCACTTGATGACTTTTGTTTGCTGAATTGTTCTGCAAGACCAGACCTGATACTTCATGGAAATTACTTCCGTTGCCCCTGGCCATTGTCTTGGTGCCTCTTGAAATGTTCCAATAGAATTTACAATTTCCTTGTTGTTTGGTTTGGATTGTTTAAGAATACATAAGTGAATTTTCAAAAGTACATGTGAGAATATTTTAAGCTTTGGAAATGGTAGATGATGGTAGATGATGAAGAGGAATGAGACAGGAAATCTGGGAGGATTTTCGAAGCTCATATCAGTAAACGTTTTTAATCAGTTTGGGAATGGCTTTGTTAGTATCAGCGGCTTTTTCTGTCGGGGGCAGGGAGATCTGTCAAGGCAAGAAAATCGGAGCTCAAGAGTAGGAGATCAAAAGAGAGGTTGAAATCACACTTCAAACATAAGTAAATCATTTCTCACTGGCTGAATGGCTGGTGTATTTTGTTCTGATCACAGCCAGTGAATACCATCATGTTAGACAGCAACCAGAGAGCCTGTGGTGTTGTCTTGGAAGATGGGACTGAAATCAGAAGCAAGATGGTCCTCTCTAACGCTACGGCCAGAATCACCTACTTGAATCTGACCCCACAGGAAGCTCTTCCAAAGGAATTTATTCAAGAGGTCAAAGCTATTGATTATACATCACCGGTCACCAAAATCAATGGTAGGTTTTCATACTCCATGCCTCATTTGTAAATGTAGCTCAGTATAGCAGTAGAACAAAAGACTGCCAATCAACATTGCTACATCATGACGACTGAGTTTAAGTTTAACTGGAAGACAAAACTGTTGACAGTTCGTGGAATTCATACAAAATTGTTTTTTAAAAGTGGCCATTGTGGGTTGGGAGAGAGCTGTCAAAACATGCCGACAATCTTTTTTTAAATATACAGGATGAAACTAAAGTCAGATATCATTCTTATCCTTGTGTCTCTCTTTCCAGTTGCTCTTGATAGACTTCCAAACTTCAAAGCCGATCCCAACTTAGCATCTGGTGTTCCCAGTGCACATCATACATCTACCATCCATTTGAACTGTGAGAGTATGGATCAAATCACTGCCTCATATGAGCCATGCACCAGGGGAGAAATTTACCATCGACCCATGATTGAGATGTGTATACCATCCTCCTTGGATCGTACCATTGCTCCAGAGGGGTGTCATGTGGCCACGTTGTTCACGCAGTACACACCGTACCATCTCGCAAATGGTGAAAAGTGGGATGACAGAAAAATGAATGAATATGCAGACATGGGTGAGTTATAAAAACAGTTTTATAAAATGTGTTTGGGACTTTTGAAGATGCATCGTGGCCAGGCAGGCCAGGGTGGTCTAGGGGTAGTTCTGTTTTATTCAGGATGTGGGTTTCACTGTGGATTAACTACTGCTTTGTTTTGTTTACAGTCTTTGACAATATTGAGGATTATTGTCCGGGGTTCAAATCCAGTATGATTGGGCGAGACATCTTACCACCACCCGAGTTGGAGAGAATTTTCGGACTAACAGGAGGGGTGAGTGTGCCATATCTTGATTCAAATAGACTTAAGATAATCACCTCTTCATTCTTTGCCGTTTCTTGCCCCAAAAATCCAACATAAATAAAACTGACTCTTCGTATTCTACAAAAACCTACATCTAGACAGCCTTATACTAATTCATGTCTAAAGTTAAAGTTTAAAACTCAATTCCTGAAAGTAGAGGGTGTTTATCCAAGGGAAAGTAAGTGGTTTTCTCTGATTCATCTTCAACTGTTCTTGATTGGCTAGAATATTTTCCATGGAGCAATGTCATTGGATCAGATATACTTTGGTCGACCAGTAACGTCAGCAGCAAGCTATCGTTGTCCTGTTGAAGGTCTCTACCTTTGTGGCAGTGGAGCTCATCCAGGTATTGCTTTAATCTTTGACAATTAACCGACGAAAGTTTTCTAATCTTATGCTCTCGGACACTTTGTTATACAGTAGCACGATAAATGTGCAATTTTAGGAGAGTTATGGTAGAATCATTTGATGTTATATGGAAAAATCTTCTTGGGGCTTTCGTATTTCTAGACTAAACAGGAGTTTTTCAATTAGTATACTCTTGAAAACAGGTGTTTTTCAATTAGTATACTCTTGTCTTATGTTGATATGAATGCATTATAAAGCTGACTTGCTAGCAACCCATTGACACAGTCTTTTATTTTGATCCTGGCAGGAGGGGGCGTAATGGGGGCTCCTGGCCGCAATGCTGCTCGTGTGGCTAGCAAAGATCTTGAGAAACGAGGCAAGAGAAGATAATCATTTGATGGAGGAGCACATAATCTCAGTCTGCCATCTCCGTAACATCACAAAGATCAGAAGGTACCTGACCACTGGTGCTACCGAACAGATAGTGCATGCGTTTGTCACTAGCAGGCTTGACATGGGAAATGCTCTCATGCACGGTCTACCACAGAAACATCTTCAGAGACTTCAGAGAGTTCAGAATTGGGCAGCTCGGTTGATAGTCTGTGCAAGGAAATTTGACCACGTAACACCTATCCTACAGGACTTGCACTGGCTACCAATTGAGGCACGAATTCAATACAAGATCATGCTGCTCGTGTACCGATGTCTGAATTCTTGTGGTCCAGCATACCTGACCAACCTACTGACCTTCCATAAAACAACTCGTAACTTGCGCTCCAGTTCAGACAGATCTGCATTATCCATTCCCAGAAGCAAGCACAGTTGGGGGTGACCGCGCCTTTTCTGGCAACATCAGGCAATCACCTACTCTACCGACTTTCAAGACTCACCTGTTTAAAATAGCTTACTGTACGGCGCCATGAGCAATGACCGTTGGAATATGGCGCCATATAAATATTACGATTGATTGATTGATTGATGTACTACTATGGTTGCCTTGGCGACACCGTGTTCATGTGGAATTCCTATTGAGCAATGCTAATTTCTAAAGAACAAACAAAACTATATTATTGTTCAGTTTTTTAATAAAGAAATACTGAAATACTTTTTTTTACAAATTTATGTGTGGAACAACTAAGCAGTATTCAAATTATAAACAAAATTTTAATTATGTGAATTTCAAGAGACATTTTTCATCTTTCCTGATAAAATATTTACATCTTAAATATCAAGTTTTAAACCACAAGAGAAACTGACTGAGTGAATTGTTAAAATAATTTGGGGTTAAACAAAGAAAAATTGCCAGCAGTCTCTATGGCCAACATAGGGCTTGATAGCTTAGTTGGTCAAGCGCCGGCCGACACTTTAAACCGGAGTTCTTTGGCTCAAAGGAATACTTGAAAATAAAATCAAAACTTTATACAAATTACCATTAACTATTTTTTACAAATGAACAAAGTATCCAACTTTTATTCCAAAGGAATATTTGCACATGTTTTTCCATCTGGGCATTGGCTAGGGTTAGACCACTGTAAATGTGTGTTCTTTAACACCAACACTGCAGCCATAAGCCTAAGCCACCTAACAGAACTGGGAAATAACTTTAAAATTGGTGCTAGAGCCGTGTCACACGAGGTAATTTACAGGCAACGCTCAACGCAATCTCCAAAAAGAGAAAACAAACTCTATTTATTTGCCGTGTACCATTTATGTGGATAACATTAGTAAGATGCGTCTTGCTCTACTGAAGTGTTCATTTTGCATGCAGTGACGTTGGTTGCCTGTAAAGTTTGCCTTAGGTTTAGGATAAGATTTTGAATCTATTCGTGACAGTGTTATTTAGAATGAGGTTATTTAACAAATAATGAACAAGAAGAAACTACCACGGATCATTTCACAGCTCTGCTTACCGCAAGTATAAAATCAGCGCTTACAGTAAGCAAAATAATTCACACTTAACGTACGCATATTTTACAGGTTAGCAAGGAAATCTTGTCCACATGTGTACGTTATGTTTATAGTAAGCATTCTTTGTTATAAGCAGCAAGCGCAGACATTTTGTGCTAACCCTGTAAGCAGAGAATGGTCACTATAGACAGATATAGAAAATCCACCATTCCAGCACTGTCCAGGATTTTAACAATTTATACTTATATCTGGTTAAAAATAATAATAAATTATACCAGATTATGTATCGCTTTGTCTTTTTTGATAGTTTTAATCTTAATCTAATTCAGCTTTCCAGCTTATTCTAGTAAGCACTGTTTTGTTGCACTTGGCTACTTATTGTGCTTAAAGAAGCTCTAAGACACTGGGCCCTTGTCTGTATTGGTTTCCTCTGTGTTTTAGAACTAACTGTGCTTGAGTGATGATTTGAAGTTTGAAACCATGCAGTGGAGTTAGTGTTGACTGTCACCTAGTATGAACTGAATTCAACAAGTACTTATCTGAGTCTAGTTGGACCCTAATCTCTTGCCATTCAGTGTCAATAAGTCTCAACTCATCCCTCCTTGGTGTCACCCTCCTCCCCAGGGGGAATGTCTGGCTCTGGGGGCTTGATTACATGGAATCCAAATTCTTCTCTTGTCCTAATCATATCCAGTGATCTTAAAATGTCTTCAATTTCAAGCAAGCGGTTGAATTTAACAATCCGTTCACCTCGGTTAACAGCACCAAACTTGACAAACCTTGCACCGATGCCAACAGCCTGAATAGGGTTTAAAATTAAATAAACTGGTTTACTATAATGTTATAATAATTATAACAACAATTTATGGATATTAACATTCATTACACTTGTCAATGTAGCTGTGAAGCTTTCAAGTGTATAAACTGGTTAAATATACACATAGTGTCTGGCACATTTTAGTGCCATGGGTTTTGTACACACATACAAAACATGCAGTAAATGATGTCATGGTGACGTCGTCCAGTGTTTTAGGCCAACAGGTAGTTAAACAGTATCCTACAACTACAAGTATATAATCCAAAACAGTTTGATAATCCAACGTATAGTTTTTGAGGTACAGTGGTCTCAAGATTGATTAATTAAATATTAATGTCATTATAACGAAGTCAATTAATTAATGATGTTAAGCTAATTATATTATTTGGTACTTTCATGACCTAAGCTTTGATAGGAAACAGAATCTGACTCTTTGGCATTCAGCAAAGTATGACCAAATTCCTGTACAAATCCTGTGGGATTTTGACAGAAATAAAGAATAAGAATAATAGAGAAGAAAAATAAATAACAATCTCGACTGAAACAATAGCTGTTCCAACTAATGATCCATTCACTGGTACGTCCAGGGAAAGCTTTGTGTGTCCGTTTTAATCACTTTTTTTGAAGACAAATTAACCAACAGGTAGAACTCACCAAATCAGCAAGAAAACTGTCTGGACTCTCCCCAAGTACACTGGTTACCATGACGACTGAGTCATTATCTGGAACACAAATAATAATAAATGTATATGAAATGAGAGGGGAGGGCATTAACGGGTCAGATTTTATCAGGAAAAATCCTTAAAAAGGATAACAGTTCCTTCTCGGTTTGAAGATGAAACTCTTGAGTTTACAGAATGTTGAATTCAGAGGTTTTGCTTACTCTCTACATTAAATAGATATCTGAAGGTCTGGTTATAACAAGAGCCAAATCTTTTCATCTGTGTGCTGGCAAGGTTTGCCACTTTCAAGAAAATCTGAACGAGCTGCCGGGAGATCAGTGAAAAAACCTGAAATCAGGAACACTCCTAATGAATTCTGGGATTCATGGTTTGTGAGCCTCAACATTTGACAATAGGTCCAGTTGACAATATTTACTGTTATATATCACATACAAAGATTCTTGTCATTTGATTGGTGGAACACGCATCAAAGGTCATTTGATTGGTTGATTTACCATGTGTTTACTGCAGCGATGCTTCAAAATTATATATTGGACTCATACGCATCCAAGATTTGTAGAAAACACAATTAACTGAACTGCATGAATATTTACCCTGAGCACATTTAGCTGCATCGATGATATTGCTAATTGTTGTCATTTGTTGAAGTTTAAGGGAAACAGCAGTGGAGCGAAGTTGTCCCAATCCTTCCAGGGTTAATCTCTCTGCTCTAGGGTACACTTGATCTCCAATGATGAAACATTGCTCACTGAAACGTTCACAAAGTTTCCTCCATTGTTCAACATCCTAGAGTTCATGATAAAGAGAAGGTTATTGAATAGGAAGGTGGTTCAACTTGTTCTACTTCTCAAAAACAGACATCAGGACAAACTGCTGTGAACCCCTAAAGAATAAAACAGTAAACACTCTGTTATAAAACAGCCTTTAATTAATCACATCGTAATTGTCTAATCTTTAAAATAAAATGATACCAAACAAAGCTTGAAGGTTCTCTGTGCTCAACAAATTAATTTTAAAGTTTTTAAAAAATTAAAGAGAAAAATGGGACCTTTTGAAGCCATTCATAAAGACTTATGCAAGTTAATACCGTACCCTACCACCCCGACGTGGGGGGGGGGGAGACAATTGCCTCCGTTGCCTCTGCTCATTCAAATGCCTTCAGACAGTATACTAGTGTTAACCAGTTGACAGTATACTAGTGTTAACCAGTATACTAGTGTTAACCAGTATACTAGTGTTAACCAGTATACTAGTGTTAACCAGTATACTAGTGTTAACCAGTATACTAGTGTTAACCAGTATACTAGTGTTAACCAGTATACTAGTGTTAACCAGTATACTAGTGTTAACCAGTATACTAGTGTTAACCAGTATACTAGTGTTAACCAGTATACTAGTGTTAACCAGTTGACAGTAAACATCATGCACCCAGGGCAATGCAGTTTTTCCTTAGTAAAGTTCATCTCTAAGAACGACATGTAAATTTGTACTGGAACATTTCAAGGGGCACCGGGGCACCAAGGCAGGCACTGAGGAAATTTAGCAATTGCCTTGAAATGTAACCATTTCCCTCCAGGTATCGATTGTTCTATTTCTCACCTGTTTCTTGAAGGGGTCAATCAAAGCGATTATTGCTGGGTAGCGATTGATGAGATCAGCATAGACTTCAATCATGTCATCTGGTAACTTTAACATTCCTTGGACTACCTCATATTTTCCTTTGTCCTGAGAAATAATTGATAATACAAAGTGAAAATCTCATGAGAAAACTCCTTAAAGGTTTTTTTTAATTTTGAAGCTGTTTGATTTTCCATATTCCAACCAAGGCTAAAACAAAGAATCTTTTTGTACTGTAAATCTCATTATTGTAATGAGCGGAGGATACTGGTATGGGGAAAGGAAAGCAGCACCTGAACAGGCCGAGCTACAACAAACCAGGAACAATGTACCAAGATGGTTCCAATGTTCCAATGAGGATCAAAGGTTAATGTCCAAAGTGCTCTCTAACCACTGGACTTGTGACAACTGATCCTGTCTTCACTGATCTGGCTACTGCATACGACACTATGAACCAACGGCTTTCCAGAAGAAGATCTTGGAGCTAATGGGAAAACCTAAATTTCATGAACCTTATTGGCCCCCTCCTGAAAACAAGGCATTTCTGTGTCGTTCTCAACAACAAGAAAAGCCACTGGCAAAGACAGGAGATGCAGCTCCACAGATCTCGTGAACTACACCATTTAGCACTGTGTGGACAAATGGAAATTGACCATTTGGTGCCTAGAAGAATATTACTTACCATATCAAAGAATTCCTGAGCGGCACAGTTAATCCCAATGAATACATCTTCCCCTGGGGTCAGTTCTAAGGCAGTCATTGCTTCCTGGGCAAGGTCAAGTAACTGCTCTGGACGGTCAAACTGTGGACAATAGCCACCTAGATCATTTACATAGGAACCTGCCACCTGCAAAGGGAGAGGATCATAAATTAGTTTTGCAGTTTTAGAATTAACAAGAATTTACAATGAAAAGAAAAACCAGGGATTCAAAATAATCACATATCACTCCATTCGTGTAAAAAAACAATTGTAGAGAGAAAAAAAAGAAACAACAATTAAAAATTGACTAGAACGGGATCCTGCGGCCTCTAGATTACTGTGCAGCGCTCCTACCAACTGAGCTATCTCGCCCTATGATAGTGTCTCCTTAATTTGTCCGGGATCACACCCAAGTTTACAAAACTACCTGAGATGCAGTAGTATGAGAAGTACCACTTCACAACATGCCTCTGTGCAGGGTTGTTTTTTGAAATGTTTTTGGAACACCCGCAGCAAAATAGTTTTTTAGAATATCGTTGTCAAAATGAAACCACGACTAAACCAAGTAGAGACAACAACCAATCTCATAAAATGCACTGCGAAGTGTTTTTCTCTTTTGAGAAAACACCATTACTCAGCCATACCTCGGCCATGAGCCACGGTGGCAGACACTCAGCCATCGAATAGTGAAGTATCGTACTTACATCCCATGCCAAAACAACCACTGTCATTCAGTTTGGAAAAATCATACGTTATAAGATGTCAATGCAGCTTCACGTGGATAAGGGGATGCAACTTTTATTTGAAATATCAAGTAATAAACCACAAAGGAAACTGAATGGGTAACTTTAATTCAGTTTTGGGGTGAAATAAGAAAAACTTACAGGAATGGAATTTGAACCTGCGACCTCCAAATTAAGAAATAAACTAAAAGACAGCAACTTACCCCTTGCTTTGGAAACAGCAACTTGCTGACTTGATGGTGGATAGCCGTCAGTTGCTTCAATGACTGCACAATAAAATGATAAAAAACATTGTTTTATATAACTTTTTTGTCTTGTCGTAGTGAGAAATAAGTGGCCACATTTTGTAATTTGCCCAATCAAAAATGAACATGGTATTTGAATTGAATTGGATGTCAGACTCAATTTGTGTAAGTGTTTGTAATTGCATAGCCTAATTTTCACAATGGTCTGAATAAATAGTCAACAAATCTGGACTAGTCGGGGATCAAATTAAGGGAGAAAATCCACAAAAATACAGAGCTTGTTGCTCAAAATGGACCAGAATTGTTTTTACAAGACAAGAATAAAAATGAGACTTTATTTTTTTTATTTGAACAAGTACTAAGACATGCCAGAAAAGATTAATCTCATAAGAACCTATTATTAATATTATTATTATTATTATTATTATTATTATTATTACTTGTCTTTATGGGTTAAGTACATTTCGTAGAACAGAATTGAAAGGTATTTTATCAGACTCAAAAGTCAACACTTGAACAAATTTCTACACAGAGTGAGTTAATATTTAGTCAATTGAAAAACACAAGACCGACAGACTTGTCCGGTCATAAGATGACTGGCCCGACACTAAAGCTACTGGCCTCGGCCTGTGGTCCAGTGTAAAGTTTGAGCCCTGCTAGTACCAGTAGCTTTCACGCTCTATCAAACTTGATGGTAAAACATTTCTCACCTCTTTGACAGTGATTGCTGGTCTGGGAATGATGAGTAACTCCTTAATAAGGTTTTGTTTGCCCGGGTAGGCCTTGCCAGAATTCAGCAGGTTTACCATCAATGATGGAAGTTCAACTTCTTGCTGTTCCTGTAAGCAAATTAATCATCAATCTGATCGGTTACTTTTCATCACTCTTATTAAGGTGCAAAAATGCGCTGGCAAAGAAACAAGCCCCTTTTATGAGAGAAATGATAAGAATACGTTAATCACACAACTAATGATTTATTTACAGTAAGGTCAAGTGCATCGTCACAGTTTCCAAGAAGCGTCATAGTAGACCACACAGGGGTAAAACCATGTTTTAACATATTATGGATTGATAGTGGTTAAGGTTTAAAATTGCAGTTTCGATTTTGTTTAATTGTTGAAAAATCAAAGTAGTTTATATTGTTAGAAAGCTGAAATCTCAAAAGACATGTAAAGTTCCTGTATGTATTTGTTTGGGGAAAAAATATCTCAAAAAGTAACATACTTATTTAACAAAAATGTAATTTCGTGACAACACCCACAAAAAACCACCCCAAAATACATACACAGCTTTCAAGTTTTCACAAAGTGACGTATTCCTTGTGAAATAGTGTAGAGATTTGTGTCACTTCATGGAACACACACAACATTGCTCTGTGTGGAAACATCCAATCACTTACTAAGTAAAAACTCCAAAACATGCAAAACCACAATGTGTCACATGCAATAAGAAATGCACATGGCTACATTAGTCACTTAGTGGAAACAAACAATCGAGTTGTAACCAATTTTGGCTCATTGACATTCCTGTAACTAAGCAACCAAGATGTTTCAAAACTTGATACATGGCAAAAAGAAACGTTTCAGCGAAAACCTTGTAAATATTGACATCACTAAAATTTGTGACAAAAACTATATATTGAGCTGTATGTCACCTTGTGAAAACTGCAACGACATGATTTATAAGCAACAAGCTACTACTGTATATAAGTTGTTTTTGATTTGTACTTAATTATCTTGTAACTGTTTTTGAAAGCCAACAAATAAAGTAGCTAAAATCTCACCTGTGCAGATGTCAAACTTGCAACACGCTGGAAAGGTTCTATTTTGATGAGTTTTGCTGCTGCTATGGCAACAGCTTGCGACACTACACATGCTGCATTGCATCCTGGGAGTAACTTTTCCTTTGGCTCTTCTACAACGACCATGGAAGACTTGGCACTCCCTTAAAAGAACAACAGCATATTTTTGCAACTTCAGCATTTCAATTTTAATGACTGTTTTTGCAGTTTGGATAGATACGTTCTAATACTACAAAGCAGTGTTGCAGTACCCATCATACTCAGTCCTGATTACTTGAGTACCATTTTGATTATAGCACTCTTACTTGTACCATAGAGCAAGGTCCTTGCTCTATGCTTGTACTCATACTCTGCTAGCAAAATACTCAAATTCAAACACTTAAAGTCAATACTAGATACTCAACTGAAAAATAACCTGTACTTGAAGTTTTGTATTTTCAGGATTCTGTAAGTAAAATCCTGAAAAAACAAAGTATTTCAAAGGACTATTACGCTAGTTTGTAGCATTGTGATAAGCATTGATGTCTAACTTCAGTTTATTTCCTCAATTTGACTGAATTTAGACATTGCTTATTAGAAGAATAGTTCAAAAGTGCTTCTTCTTTGTTTTTTTAAAAAGTTAACAGAACCAAATTCAACGATATTTGGTAACAAAATTAGGTCAGGTTGTAAAATTATGGTACGGTTGTATTAATGTAAATTGATGCCATTGATATGCAAGGAATAGAGGAAAAACAGAGCTGCCAACTTTTGCATCTTGCAATCGGGGAGATTTTGTACAACAATCAGGGATATATTTATAACATAGAATTACACTCAAAATAATAAGGCAAAAGTTTTCGTAATCCGGGAGAGTTTCAAATTCGTTTATCAAAAAGATTGGTTTATTTTCAGGGAACTTTTTGCAGAATCAGGAAGAGTTGGCAGCTCTGGAATAAGCTCTGGAAAAAGTAAACTGAAGTCGTCTTTGATGTACTCATGTTTCATAGAATGTTTTATAACAAGCACACACTGTCACCAAGAAATTATTCCAAAAACAATAAATAAGTTTATACCTCATTTTGCAGTATTTTACTTTACTACAGTACTTCTACTCATACTCAGAGATCCAAGCACGTACTGTTGGACTTGGTACTCAGATACTTTTACTAGTAGTCGACGGCCCAAGTACTCATACGGGAGTACTACACGGCCACCCTAGTACTCAGTAGTACTCATACGGGAGTACTACTCGGCCACCCTAGTACTCAGTAGTACTCATACGGGAGTACTACTCGGCCACCCTAGTACTCAGTAGTACTCATACGGGAGTACTACTCGGCCACCCTAGTACTCAGTAGTACTCATACGGGAGTACTACTCGGCCACCCTAGTACTCAGTAGTACTCATACGGGAGTACTACTCGGCCACCCTAGTACTCAGTAGTACTCATACGGGAGTACTACTCGGCCACCCTAGTACTCAGTAGTACTCATACGGGAGTACTACTCGGCCACCCTAGTACTCAGTAGTACTCATACGGGAGTACTACTCGGCCACCCTAGTACTCAGTAGTACTCATACGGGAGTACTACTCGGCCACCCTAGTACTCAGTAGTACTCATACGGGAGTACTACTCGGCCACCCTAGTACTCAGTAGTACTCATACGGGAGTACTACTCGGCCACCCTAGTACTCAGTAGTACTCATACGGGAGTACTACTCGGCCACCCTAGTACTCAGTAGTACTCATACGGGAGTACTACTCGGCCACCCTAGTACTCAGTAGTACTCATACGGGAGTACTACTCGGCCACCCTAGTACTCAGTAGTACTTATATTCGACTGTAAAGTACTTGACTACAAAAAAAACTGCTAAAAAACAGCATCTGTCAAAGTAAAGAGTAAGTTGCAAAGAACAGTGGTTTTAAATAATGGTTTGTTTTATAGACCTACCTGTTTTTTTTTTGCCTTTTGGTGAAATGATCTTCTCTTCTTTGACAGGTTCTGGTTGAGGAGGTGCTAGCTCAGCTGCTCTCTCTTGCTCTTTACGATCATTCTCCTCCTTCTCTTTCTTCAATTTCTCAAGGAGTCCACTGATGAAGCAAATCAAGTATTATCATTACAACTAACTGAATGTAAAAAACACATATTTAAATGTGTGCAGACTTTGAGCCATGAAAATGACTTATTTTCCCTTATCAACAAATTTGACAATCTCTTGTGTTTGTATATGATGGCATTGTTGGCTTGAGCGTGAAGCACTTAACCTTCACCACAGTGACCCTGGTTCCATACCCGGCTAAGGCCATAATGAGTAGAGTTGTGCGTTGGTTCTTTCCTATGCCATGAGGGTTTTTCTTCGAGCCCTGCAGTTTTCCTCCCTCCAGAAAAAACACTTTTTATCTCCAGCTGTGCTCTGTTTTCATATGGGTCAATGTGACTGGCTGCCTAAGGCGCCTTGCATGCCTGCAGCTTGAACACGTTGTAGCCGTGTCCTTCACAACTCAGCTTCTCAGCTGCAAGTAAGGATGATTAGCCTCCCAAAATATTATTATTGTTGTATGAATTTCAATAAATACTTACCAAACACTTTCATCAACCAATCTCTGATTGGCTGGACAACCACCACTAATGGAGTTATTGATTGGTCCTTGGATTAACTGAATGGCTGCATCCACAAAGTCCTGTCTTTCTTTCTCGTCGACTTCTTTCTTATCAATGAGGGCGCTCTCCATGAGTGTGTTTGTACTTGCCATGGTTACAGTAGACAAATGCTAAAAAAAATAATAACAAAAGGAATACATAAAAAGTTTACAAAATTCATGCAATTCACACATTACAAGGTGTTCTGTACATAATTATGATACTACACCACACACAAAGCATACTGTATAATGCGTCCATGACCGTTTGACCCAAAGTGGTGGACGTTGGGTTTTAAGAATGAATGAAACTTACGCTCTTGAAACTTGTTTACTCTAATCTAGCTTTCTAGTTCTGGAAGTTTATTTTCAGACACTTAAATAATTATAAGAAGTCTCTAGCAACCTATAGTTTATAGTAATTTCTGGAAAAAAGAAAAACCTATATGGGTTGATGGAGATTTTGAGATGTCTGCACAACAGGACCAAGATGTTGCTTATGACTCATCTGTGGTACTTTTTGAGAAGATTGTCTTGACCGAAGGAAGTATTTGAAAGCTGAATTTAATTACAAAGACTTTGTGAACTAATTCTACAGTTCAGTATTTTGGGGTTTCCTTGTCTAACTATTTTTTGAATTCACATTCCAGTTCTTCCACATCATCAAAGAAATGATTTTGAACCATCCTTGAAAGTCATCCTTCGCTGCAGAGCCATCCATATTCCTTGCCTGTTAGATCTTATTCAAAGGGTATAAGATCTTTTCTTAATTGTTCACTGGTATAACCTAATCATTATAGACTTGTTAAACCGAACTGATATTTGAACTTTTGATATTTTCTTTATCAAATCCCTTTGTTTTTTTGTTCTTTATATCAGTGTGGTTGTTGGATTTCTTTGTTCAAGCGCTTTGAGTAATTTACATATTCAAAGATAGTTTGGAGATTTCGGATTGTAACAAAAGAAAACCGTGACTCAAACAACTGCCAACAAATTACGGTCAACCAATGGTTCCAATTGAATGTTGTTATCAGTTAGTGCATTGTACTTATAAGCTTTGCAAATCAGGGAGTGAGTTAGAGGACAAAATTCTTGGAGACACAACCGTTGATTAATTTATGGACAGATTCTGGTTCTGTACAGTAAAAGTTTTAAGTAATGGGGTTAAAACAGTCACAAGTTGAGTTTGTTTTCTTTACTTTTTAATGCTCTAGGTTACCTTTTCAAGTCCTTTGACAACACAGTGAACCTCAGCTTGTACAGTGGGCTGTCCTCTGCTGTCCAAAACTTCTCGTGCCGTTACCTTATCGATGACTGGCGGCATGGACATCGTCTCAAAATGTTCTGACTACAGATAGAAAGAGGGAAACATTTGAGAAGATATCAAAGGGTGGAATGGAGATGTGAGGTGATGCAGTACCAGTTTGTAGACATCAGTACAGGGCTTGATTTCATAAAGCACTAAGATTAATCTTAAGATGTGTTGGTGACATCGTTTGCTTAGCAGTTAAGATTGATAAACATCTCAAAGGAAGGGTTTACCTTGGTAATTACTCCAAAAATAAAGGACCATAAAAAACTTATTTGGTGAAGAGCACTGGAGAGCTGTTAGCGACTTAGAGCATGCCTGCATGATTAGGGCGCTTTATAAGTGTTGGTATTATTATTATTATTATTATAAGTAATGTAGTTGTAGAGTAATTTTTTACCCCTAAATTTGCATCTGAGAAAAGGCTTCAGGCATGAAGCCTTTCTCATGCATCTGAAAGCACATAATTCTATGCACGAGTTTGTTGTTGCTGTCACGACTTTCTTGCAACTTTGATGACCAATTGAGCCTACTTACCAACCGGCCGTAAACATCTGGAGGATTTTCATAAAACATGGAGTTGAGAATCTCCTCCAGTCTTTCTGGTACGCCATTCTCCTTGTAAAATTTCACAGCCCTCTGCTTGGTGTCATAAAATTCCCTTGCATTTCTCTCAGATGCCCTACTTGCACACATGATGTCCTCTTCTTTGTATAGCTGCACAAACCTAAAATAAATATTAAACGAAAGGCGTTAAGCAGTCAGTTCACACAAAGATGCTGTATCCAACCACAACGGTTTCACCCCTAATGACCATAGAGCAAGGACTTATGACAAAAAACCTAGGACTTGAAATTTAACTGGACTGCAGGCCTGAGAGCGGTAAACTCAAGATCTGGACTGCAGGCCTGAGAGCGGTAAACTCAAGATCGGGGCAAGACTGGCGGTCTGGTGTTTTTCAACTGATAATTATCTTTCAAAACAAAAGCGACATTCAAATGCGGACTTTATGTTTGATAAATTTTGATAAATGTAAGAATGAGATAAGTCCTGTCACATATATCTTAGAAGGAGATATTGTCCATTAACTTCTTGCCAAGAAATACTGTCCATTTTTCATCCAGCCACACTGTTTGGCACCAGACAATATGTGCCAAACAGAGTCCTGCATCCACAGCACATGCTCACGGAAAACTATTTGGCAGTGGGCACTTTTTTTTCATAACACCGGGAAGCACTCACTGAGTAATTTTAAAATGAAGATCGTTTTCAACCGCGAACCACAAAATAGTCACAAACAGAGAATGAACAATTTCCGTATCAAGCCCGCTTCCTTTTTCATTCATTGAATTCATTGAAATAAAATAATTTGTTTTTAATCAAATGAGATATTGCTCAGAATTTTGGGGGATAATAATGCAAGAAAAAGTCACGGCCGGATCTGGGAATTTTTCCGCCAAGGAAGGCATTTATTTTAATCCCATCCCACCCAAGTCTGCCAGTGTACACGCACTGCACTGGTTGTACACTACACTCACTTTATTAATTTTTTAAATACTGCCCCATAAAAAAACAAACTTATTTTTAACTTAAGGGCCAAATCCAATCCAATTTGGCCCTACTTCTTACTTGTAGTTTGTACTTCATCATCATGCATTCAATGTTGGGCAATAGACTGTAGACACTAAGTGTCACTAACAACATCAACAATACTATATCCTCCCCTGTCCGGTTTTCGATGTAGTATGCCTTTTTCTTTGAATTGAAAAAAAATTAAAATATTCCATAATCAACTGATGTCCTAATTACCTTCCTTTGTTTATAAGAAATATGCAAACATATATTAAAACGTGATGGACATTGAAACTTTCACACCACGCACCGATCTTCGATGACTTCAATAGCGTCCCATTTGTTTTGAGTTTGACCTGTTTTCGATGCAAACAAGAATTTTAGAAAGTATGGTGTCCGGGTGAAGCCATACGTGGAAGAAACATCTGCAGTGACTACAAGTGTTCTGTGAGACTTAGTGTATGACTCTATAGCCAGCAGTTTTCTTCATTTTATTCAACATATTTTTTATTTAGTTTTAAAAATAACCATGGTATTTTTCAAAAAAAAAAATTAATAAAAATAAAAAATGTAAATAATTCTTGGCTTTCAAATCTTATTTTTATTTAGTTTTGTGTCTTTTTATGTTTCTTAACATTTATAATAAAGCATATAAATAAACAGTGATAATCGAATCACAAAGCTGATGTTTAAATTTTAATATTATAAATAAAAAAAATGATAGAGTGTTACAAAAAAAAATTATCCAGACTATTAGAAAATGATATAAGGCACGTGGCTTCTTTAAGCCTCTGTATTTTTTCCCCCAGAATGCTCAGCAGAATGTTCAGTCACATGATTTGATCATCGTGAATTGTGAATTGAAAAAGTGTTTGATGAAACTTTTTCGGTGGGAATTTTTTTTTTTATGGCCCCGACAGTATGACATATTTTTGTACCTTGAAGAAATGCCTAAAATACCACAACTTTTTGCATTTACAAGTGCAACTAACCAGTGGAGCCTTTACATGTTTCTAAGTTTTGGTCAAATGAGAGGAGACTCTTTGCTTGGCAAGTCAAACCACAAAAATTGTATCTAGGTAGGGACTGTTTACATCGCGCGCAGAGAGGTAAAAGATTTGCCTCGATTTCAGGGACGCCCTGAATACAGGGCGTCCTACGATATAGTAACTAATTATAGTTCACTACAGTAACAACAAAGGAACTCTTGTGTCTTTTTGTGACACCACGTTGTGACTGTAACTTTTTGTAATTTGTAAGTAACCACTAACTCAACTGTCGTCACAACCAACAGTCAATTATCACTACGGACATGACAGAGGTGGTTTCAATCGATAAAAACAGCTTTTTATAATATGCACGGACGTCTACAATATAAACGATGCACTGCCCACAAACAAGCATGCGGTCTAAGCTACACATTTAACTTACGAACACACCCGTCGAAAACACCTTACATCCCATAAACTAAACTTTTAAAGAGTTAAAAGACTTACTTTTTGCACATTCAGAAGTTTGACGAATTCGTGTACGCCGCCATGTTGGGATTGGTTTCTAGGTGGATCCAACTGCATTGTGGGAATAATTAATTAAACAGTTTTTTATTTTTTAAAGGAACACAGTTAATATTTCTTCGTAAGTTGCATGGATCGAACATCAAAATGGAATCTTACCTTACTTTAAATATAAGTTAAATTAAAATATACAATTAATTTGTTTGTTTTAGATCAAGAACTGTACCGGAAGTTACACCATAGCAACCAACTGTAAACATCAATAGAGCTTGCTACATGCATACAGCACACGTACACGAACGGTGTGGTGTGTGTTGGTTGTGATGGTTGATCGAATGAAATTATGCGTGTGTGTGTGTACACGATCCCACCACACCAATTTGTCTTCATCCACAGGATTCAATTATTGTTTACATTCAGTAATAAAAAAGCTTAAAACTTTGTCTTCATGAGCCACTGAGTTAAAAACTGTAATAACAACAGTGAATGCACTGCAGTTAGAATGGGTATGAGATGACCACAAAAGCGGTTTCTATTTCTGGAGGAGGATTTGCAACATAACTTTCAGGAAACTAACTTATTTTGATTGATTGATTGATTGATTGATTGATCAACTCTTCTTGTTTAGAAGGTGGATTTTCGAGACAAAGCAAGTCCATGACTGAGCAAGTTATGATGTGGAAATAGATGCCTGGTGATATACCAAAAAAAAGCTGAGTTCATCCATCAACAATCTACATTTACCATGGCCAGCCAATAATTATAAGGAGCCACTGAATCAAACATTAGTCCAATGAGTAATCCTCCGAAACTAGCCTTGGTAATGTCAGAGACAGCTTCTTCAATTGCAACAAATTCGTTACTGGATTCTAGGCAAGGTGCAAATTTTACGAAAGATATGGCAGCTCGTCAAAGCAGCAAGAAACTGAGTGGCACTTCATCAGGGCGACAGACCTTTGACAATGACGAGTTTATGGCTGCTGCTATTGGAGACACTGCTTGGTTGAAACAATCTTTAAGATCGGGAAGAGATCCATCTCTGTATGATAAAAATGTGAGCGAAATCTTCCAACATCTTACTTGTTAAAATTAATCAATAAAAATCTTAAATCTTGCATTAATTTCAACTCATGGTGCCCATTAAACTCTACTTTTAGGGTCAGCACATCTTATCTTTTACAGATAGTTTTGATGATTAACATGAATGGGATGTAACTTTTCAAATTAATCAAAGTCAATAATTGAAATGTTTTCTTTTAATTACCAGGGTCTTGCAGCAATCCATCTGGCAGCACTCCATGGACGCATAGAATGTTTAAAGCTCTTAGTAGAGAAGTATCGTGTTGATGTGGATTTACCAAGTACCACAGGATGGCGACCGTTACATCTGGCAATCAACAGTCGTACAGGGAAACGATCTCTACAGTGTCTTCAGTATTTACTTGATCAAGGAGCTAATGCTTCATTGTGAGTTTTTTATGTCAATCTCTCGCTATATGAGTCGGTGTAAATAAAGAGGTCGCAAAAAAGACGTCAACTTCCCAATTAAATTGAGTATCAAATATAAAGCTTGTATACACATTTCTTTTTATCTCTTTTAATTTGATTCAATTATTTCTATTTTGAATAGAGTGAATGAGGATGATTTGACACCTGCACACCAGGCAGCAATAGAGGGTAGTGTTCGATGTTTAGAGGCGCTAATCAAATCGAACGCTGCCATTGATCTTCCAGATGATAAAGGTCACATCCCACTGGACTATGCCAAGATTTGGGGTCACAGGAGATGTGCTCGGTAAGTTAAAAGACGACTGTTTGACGATGCAACCATGCTGGTGTGTGGAATGTACTCTCACATAGTTATATCGAAAAATTATTATTTTGAAACTGATGGTTTGTATTGATTTGTTTCTCTTTGTAGTATTTTAGCATCTGAGGGTTGGAGACAGGGGAAAGAATACCAAGCTGGTGAGATGGAGAAGTTAAAGTACCTCCGCACCTTAAAGGAAGCTGATGAGAAGGATCAGGAGGAATCCAAGATAGCTGAGAAAGAATTCTACGGCAGTTTGTCTTTCACTAACTGGCTTGATGAGAGGGGGTTAAAGCCTAAACCAATAGGACCTCCATTAATGCGAACATCTAAGCCAGAAGTAGTGGTGAAGAAAGACAAAAAGGGGACAAATAGTCTTTATAAAGCCAACAGTATGACAAAAGGCAAACCAGCAACCAAGGAGCAAATTAAGGTCCAGGAAAGAAGGAAAGTCTCAGAGGGGTTGTCATCAAAGGCTAAACAGGGCAAGAGACGTGAGGAGGTACCAAAGACTCAAGGTGCAGGAGAATCCAAAAATATCCCTCGCATTGCTGTCAACGCATCATTTAATGGCTTCAACAAATCAAGACTGGAATCGACCAATATGCCAGACTTACCCGACGATGTCGTTGAACAAGTTATTCATCAAAAGCCTTCCCCCCATGAGCGCCCTCTACAGTTTAAATGCAAGAACATTATCGATGCGCAACACCGCAGGTTATTCTCCGATGATATCAAGAATGAAACGGAGATGTACGCTCACATCTCAGACTGTTTGGATTCAAAACTATTCCCAGGAAATGCTCGCTTATTGCTGGAGACTAGTTCAAGTTCTCAGTCATGTAAGAGTGGTAGCTCTGACTGGCGTGATGTAGATGTTGAGAGAGTCTCTAAGATGATGAAAGAGCTTTCTAAACCTCTTACATTCCCAGCCATTGAGGGACACAGTTATAAGTATTCATTTGAGGTACTGTGATGAAAAGTTTGTATCAATTGATCCTGATAAACTGATCACCAGTTGATCCTGATGAACTGATCACCAGTTGATCCTGATGAACTGATCACCAGTTGATCCCGATCAACTGATCACGAGTTGATCTCAATCAACTGATCACGAGTTGATCCAGATCAACTGATCACGAGTTGATCCAGATCAACTGATCACCAGTTGCTCCTGATCAACTGATCACCAGTTGCTCCTGATCAACTGATCACCAGTTGATCCTGATCACAAGTTGATCCAGGTATTTTAAAATCAATCTTTGTGTTGAGGGTTAGAAGTTATCCCATCTGGAGAGCTTCAATCTTCAGGTTTTTTGTTTCCTTCTCTCAAAAATGAGTACACTCCATTAGACTGAATTTTATACAATTTGATACAAATTAGTTTTTGCGATTTATAAATAAAAACTACAAAATAAAGCCAGTTTCCAGAGGATCATACTGAATATTTTGATTGAAATTGCAAAAAAATCACAAAATGTTCTATACCTGTGATGTACTTTAAGTGATGTGAATTCATAGCAAATTGTATATAATTTCAATGTTTTTAAGTAATTTTTTTATCTATGCGATTATATAATTAAAAAAAATTCAATAAATAAAAATGAATGGTTGTCAGATAGACTTAGTATTGGAAGGTAAAAATGTGTACTTTTTTAACCGTTACAATTTTTTCCCAACATTTCTTCTCATCTAGCCCTACAAAGATGCCCCAAATTCTCAACATACATGTACATGCAAACCCACTACAAAAACAAACTATAACAGTTAACGTTTTGTTTATTTTATTCTATTGACATTTGCATTAAAATCCCTTGACTTACACAAAACTCCTTCCAATTTTAGATAACTTAAAGCGTTGTCACAACATCTGAATACATCGATCCATTTCTTAAGAAACACAGTTGAACTCACTTGTGGCAACCTCATTGAAATACAGTTTGCGCTCGGTATGTTTCATATGTTATACTTTTATTACAAAGGAAGTGTTTACAACCATTCCAAATATTATTACAGTGAGCTTCGCAGGCACAAATACTTCTGAAAATTTCTCGCCTAAGATATGAATCAACATTTGAACATGAACATTTTGTACTTGAGATTTAGGTAAAAAGTACTCGGTAAGAAACAGGTTTATAAAAGAGAAAAGTACTCAAATAATGTTTAAAGAAATGAACCAAACATGTTCAGTTATCACCCTTTACAAGATTGTGGAAGATGACATGGCTTGATTTACATCTTCATGTAAACTGTGTTGTGAATAGGATGAGCTGCCATAAGACTATAACCGAGCATACAACACACACATGTATATGTATCACTTTATAATAGACGCATTGACGTCACCAAGCCGCCATCTTAGAGGTAAACTGATGATGAAACAATGGAAACGCGCTGATTTGTACGCGCGGCGCACAAGACTGGCCAATGAGCATCTTCCTTTTGACCTCTAGGTGAGGGCGCCCTACTCAAATGACGTCATATGCATAAGGTCTATTGTAAGTGATTACATTTTAAACCCTGTGTTTAAACGTGTACAAAAAACAATACAATTTGTCTCATTTGAAGCCCATCATCACAATCATCTTAGTTGTGTTATACACATTAGTGCGCATTTTAGGCGATGCAGGTTTATTACATGTTTATAAATTGTTCAGGCAGTTTTACTCCCCAAATAGCAATATGCCAAACAGTAGCCGGGTGTGATCAATATACCAAAATATACCAAAATACTCCCAAAGACTGACTATTTAAACCAATCATATTTTTCCTTCAAGATTATTTTTAAGAAAAGGTGAAGACTTGTTGTACTCAACACCATTTGAGCTTAACAATATTAGCATTATTTTGTTTAAACAATTTTGTTTAAAGAGTCAACTTACTTTGTATTAACTTGACTTTTCATTTTTACATTCTAAGCTATGTACAAAACTACATGCTTGGCAAAATTACAGTTAAACTAAGTCCTCCACAACAACCCCCCCCCCCCCCCCCTTCTCAATACAAAAAAATTAAACAAATAAAACCCCAGACTGGCTCTCTGTTATTAACAGTGACATTTACATGCATATCACATACTAGTAGACTTGGTCCACAACACATTTTTACAGTCCGTACCTGACAGCAATGAACGACTAAACTTCAAATGTTCAATGTTCAGATACATGTAGCACTTTTGCATAAAATTTGAAATCATACTTTATAATTAAACATTAATTAAATGTGTTCGTTGGAAGTTTTAAGGGACACAGTGTCTTCGGATAGGCGCTTTGGGCTATACATTAAAAATAAGTTGTTATAAAATGAATATGGTTGGAAAGATGTTTTAAAGGTAGAATACAATGATTCACACAAATATCCCTAAAAACAGCGTGGTTTACTCAACAAAATTACATACCATGTTAGTTCAAAAGTAAAAAGAAAACCACACAATTTCGAGGAATATTTGTGTGAATGAAATACTCTACGTCAGGCCACTAACTTATTTTTTGCATTTATACCACAGGTCATTTTGGTTGGTAAGCAGTTTGCAACAGCTAATTCTATTTTATCATGAAATACTCTACGTTAAAAATATCTTTCCAACCTCATTCATTTCCTAATAGATGTATTTATAGCCCAAAGCCCCCAATCCAAGGCATTGTGTCACTTTAATGTTTATTTATTTCACAACTTTTGCCTAATGCTAACCAACGGTTATGATTTATCCTGACAGACTAAGCACCCTTAACCCTTTCCTTTCAACAGCTCTACTTCTTCTAAAATTAAAAAAGTTTTCAGAAAATCAATTAAGAAAATGATTTAAGATTAATTCATTTTGTTTGATACAGGTGAATAGTCAGCAGGAATGCTGGTAGACAATTAAAGTACTGGCAATAATCTATCATTTTCTCACTGGAGTAAATCATATAAAGCTTTGACCAAGCCAATTTTTTCCCCAGAAAGGTGAGGCTTTCTTTGGACAAAAGCTTTAATTGGCAAAAAGAAGTGGCAAAATTGGTTTAATACATAGTTCCCATTTAACGCCACACAGTCTAAAGTCAACCATCTTCACCTGCAACAATACATTATTTTGTAAAGCACCATTATGCTTAAAGCATAAACACTGCAAGCAGAAAGCAGGATTGTTTCAAATTCCTTGCATGATTGGTTGTTGAACCAATTGGCTGTGCAGATTACAATGATTGATGCAGCACAAACCCAAAACCAAGTTGCCCGTAAAGATGGCGTCTTCTGTAATCAAACCAAGGCTGGGAGGACAATTAGTCTGGTTCCTTTTTGTACAATAAATATTAGCATTTGTTGCTGTTATTGGATACAAGGAACATGACCAAGATGGCGGCAGCAGAAAAAAGGTCTATAGGATAGGTCTATATAGACCATGTGACCCGTGACATCACATGTTTACAAAAGAGCCACAGAGCCTGGACTTCCTGCAGGCACATTTGTACACAGATCAATGTAAGAAAACAACAAATCTTATGTTTTTTTCAACTTTTGATATGAAGAAAGGGGGGACATCTCAAAAGCTGTACAGCTGTTGCTTTTGTAAATTTTGAATTTATGTGAAAATTATGACACAAAATGTAAATTTCCCATAAAGCCTGTGTAGTATCTTGCCCTGCAGAAAACGCTTTAGAATGTACAAGGTTACCACTGTGTAAACAAATGTAACATGGTCTATACTAAGCACCAGATATCAAATCCATGTTCCTGATGTTGGTCTGCTTGAGGGTTAGAAACGCTTCGATCTCTCTGGGATAAGTGTATCCTTAAGCATGTCAAATATCGATAGAATCCCACTGCGTTTACTTTTCTTATTAAAATAACTCGTGACGATATCCTCTGATTTCTCTGCGAATATAAAATAGAAACACAGATCTTATGTTATCAAATCCTGATGTCAAGTAATTTTGGCTTCAACACAGAAAAATTGGCCAGAGCCAACTGACCTATGGAGCCTTATGTTGGCGGTCTCCCTATTAATTGTTGTCAATATCTTTGTTCGGGGGTGTCAGTCAGAAACCATTCAACCTGTAACTGCCTGTAGCCAGGGGTCACTACCAAGTTTAGGATACAACTTGGAATGCGACAGCGGAGGGATCACCTTAGGAATGCGACAGCGGAGGGATCACCTTAGGAATGCGACAGCGGAGGGATCACCTTAGGAATGCGACAGCGGAGGGATCACCTTAGGAATGCGACAGCGGAGGGATCACCTTAGGGGGATGCCACTTTTTGATGTATCAATACTACGAATACTATCTAAGTTTGTAGGCATCTTGGATAAGAATTCCTTAGCCAGATGAAAACAATTGTTTCTAAAAACTTTAAATGTCAGGCTCTCATGATAATTCTATTGACTTTGCAACGTTCAAATTAAATTCAGACATCAACGAGGTCGGAGGTTATTGAAGGTAGTTTAATAAAGGTACATGTATTGTACAGGATTGGTAAGGATAACACATCATTGTTTAGTTGTAGTCTGAAAGCTTACTGATTACGACGTTCTTACTAGAACAAATTTTTCTGTGAAATATTTCTGTCTGAAATGAAGTCAACATCCAAGAAAACTGTATCTGCAACAGCTAATTTGGTTACAAGCTAAATATTGCGCATGGTTTTCACTACTTTCTCCTGAGACACTCACTGGATTAAGCCCAAATGTTTACAAGTTTGTTATTTCATGTGTATGGTTGATCACACAAAACATGAACACTGTCTACGACTGTTTTGTCAGCTCTACCAATCCTGTATAATTAATACCTTTAAGGGTAAACCCAGATTAGGCATGTACTTACTTCCTTCAGTGGCAGGCATGTGCGTTGTTGGGAGAATGTTATCATTTGCTGACAGTGAGATAAAGAATCCAAACGGTACCAACCAGAGACACATGGTGAAGTATGCTATCACCTTGACGAATCAACGAGAAAAAACCAGAGATGGAATTGTGCAACAGTTCTAAACAGTAATATTAATAAATAATCATGAACAGTTTTGATATAGTGCAAAATTACAGTTAATTTTTGAAGCTCTTTAGGAAAAGGGAAGAGAGAGAGAGAGAGAGAGAGAGGTGGAGTGAAAGTGTAGAATTCAATGAGCAAAAATGTAATAGATGTTCTTATTGGGGTTTTTTTGCATCGGGGATAAAGAAAATAATTTGGTTGTGTTTAAGCACTGTATACTCAATAATTACCGGAGTTCTGTGAAAAAAAATCCACAGACAAATCGCTCGGATGGGATTCGAACTCACGATCTTTGCCTGTGGATTTTTTCACAGATCTTACACGGGTAAGTACTGAGTATACAGTGCTTAACACACATACATGTAGGTGTAAGGGTAAAAACCAAATTATAGCAAGAATGTAACAAAACAAGTAGATTTTTCAACATAAAGAACCACATGATACCAACAATGAAATCATTAGTTAATTGACACAAAGACCCAAACTATTCAAGGGAGGAGCTTTATTTAGTATTAGTGAGTAAATTTCAGAGATCAGGAGATGTGACCTGAAAGGCCCTTTGCCTGTATGCTTTGATAGCAACTGGAAAAAGAGTTTAAAGATTTTTTGATCCAAAGCAAAGATTTATTGTGGGACAGCATACTTTTAGATCAGGTCTTGGAGGTATTAAGGAGCTAGTTCATGTTTGCATTTGATTAATGCTTCAAGGCGTTTGAAAATGATTCTCTGTTAAACTGCTAACCGAATACAGATAAATACAAAACAGGGGAAATGGGTTCATGCAACAATGCATGACCAACAATGTCTGTGCCATGTATTACTAGTTTTAATAAGGTACTAACCCTAACCACCCTAGCTGAAGCGAAGACCACGCAATGAGAGTCAACATTGATTGGGGGCCTGATGAATTATGACCAGGATGTAAGTGGACTTGGTACAATTCCAGACATGTAGGCTTACCTCTGAAAATGGATGCCACACATCTGCAAAATACAGGAACGCTAGATAATGATTTACAATCACAAGAACTGCAGGACAAAGCAAAAAAGGCAAAATTTCAACAACTGATAATCAATAAATGGAAGAATTTAATATGAATTTTGAGTTGATATACAACCAAAATAAAAATGGAAGAAAATGTAACAAAAAAATCTTCATAACAGTACTTTAAAAACAAAACTGTATTCTAAACTGATCAACAAAGCTTCTTTAGAAAGACTATCATTCCACTGAAGAACAAACTCACCGCAACTAAGAATAAAGACTGGTGAAGATAGCTCTATGAACGGGAAAGTTTTGAGCAGTAAAGAATAGAATCCGATGGAAACTAATCCTGTCAGTGTCAGATAGTACGGGAAATCTTCAAAGATGATCAATCCAACGTAGACTCCTGCTGTGATCTAAGAAGACAGAATAATACAGTCAGCTGTTAATACTCAATAGTTGTGGACAATAACTTCAAGAAGAGACAAATACACTCAACGCTGCATACATTCAATTTTAAAGGGCAAGGGCACCAAGGCGTATTCTCCTACACTAATGGAACCTCTATGTGGAAGTTTTTATTGGAACATTTGAAGGGGCACCAAGGCAATGACCAGGAGCAATGCTCTATCCTGTTGGTAAATATGCTGCAGGCTAAGCTGGCATTTAGTTGTGAGTAACTTACTACAAAAAATCAACTTTTTCACCATTCACAAGTATTTCTAATGACAGAAAATTCTTAGAGGACCTTGCTGTTTTTATTTATGTAAAAGCCAAGTCCAATAAGCCGAATTGAGATATGGTGGAAACATTACTAGTTAGGGTACTTACTATTTGGGTAAATTTGTTTGTATATTACCCAAACCAAACAGTGCACTCCTGTAATGTCCAACATAACTCAAGAAGGCTAATGCAAAGTTGCATTGGTCTTTTTGAGATATGGGCTTCTGGTAATCAGTGGAGCCAGTTGGTGTGAAGTGGCATGGCTTACAGTGGAATCACATCACACTTACAAACAGGACACATTCGTTTTACCCACCCCTGCCCCCCTCATTCTTGTAAATTAAATGTAAGCCTGTTGATTTACTTACAATAACAAGCCATCTGACGACTCTCATGGTAATAACTGTGTACTCTTCAACTAGCTCCGCCAAATAGTACAGACCAGCAGCTGAAAAGAGATCGTATCACAACAAGCAGTCATGTTACTAACAATATACACATTTTCCTCCAAGTGATTTACACAAGAAATTTGTAAGTAATCAAACTGAAACAGTTTTTCCCTAACAATTTCTGAAGCTCATTGATAAAAAAGCCCTTTAACCATGAACTGTGTTTATTCTCTTTGCTCTGTGGTTTAACTTGGGTCATTTACAAGCACATATGTTGTACCAAGGCCTACTACAGACAGTACACTCACGACACTAGTTTGGTTAGAATTTGGGGAGAAAACATGGATAAACCGATTAGTAATAGCATTGTTTCAAATGTAGTAAGTAGGTCTCTGAATTTTGATTCAACTTTCTTTCACTATTGTTAATTTTTCGAATGAATTGGGAATTGATAGTTTGTATAGTCTTTAATACTAACTAATAGGCTCTATATGTTACTTGCGATAATCTGAATCCTTCATCCTCCCAACGCATCTGCGACTGTCGGGAGGATGGAAGGTTATCGCAACCAGCTCTATCTCTATGTATGATCTTTTCAATAAATCTTTTGAATGACATTTTAAAAGCTGGAATTTTCTCTCTTTTTGAAACTTATCAGACACAATAATCATACCAATGTAAATTCAGTTTGCGGTAAACACCACATGTATCTACTTTGCTGTGTATTCTTTGAGAACATGTCCTTATTTTTAATAATAATAATCTACACATTTATTCTACTGCCGTGGAGTGTCTGCCGAATCTGCCTGAAAAGATCTGTCCTGCTTGCCTGCTACCACCAGAGCCGACAGTCAGTAGGAATAGTGCCCTTTGTAGCTTTATTATAGTAAAAATTTCTTTTTTTCAAATATATTAAAATTATACATCAAATTAAAGGTCTCCTCAGGAGAAATTCAATGGTGCAAACGCCACTGTCATGGGTGCTTTCGTTATTGAGTTATGCCTTTCAAAAGACACCATACACGAGGCACTCTTCTGCCTGGTCGCCAACTGAGTTAAAGAGATTGTTAAATCATAGAGAAAGGACTTTCTCTGTGGTTAAATTAAGACCACCCAAACTACTAAAGCTTATCAGCCCTATCCCTAGCATGCACTCCAAAGCAAAGGTTCCAAAATAAGATTTTACCGAGTACTACATGTACTACTAGTACTTGTTGTCTTGTTATAATAATCCCCTTGCAGCCCAATTTGGGCTAAACTGGGAACTAAGTACTAGGTTTAATTAAAGCCTCCATAAATTGCATGTGCAGGAACAAAACCCAACTTTTCTTACTCAAAAATGGACAAGGATTTTACTGATATAGGTTTGACAGCATACTCCGCCTTTGCTGAATGTATATTAAAATTCCTTTAAAATATGAAATTTAGTAAAAATTTGGCCCAAAATGGTAAAAAACCCACTTATTACTTCACCGTGAGACGGAACAAAAAGCACCGTAAACTTTCCAATCCTTTCTCTATCAATCGATGGCGGTATTTTTTGTTTAGGAGTCAAGAGAAGGCGGTATGAATTGAAAATGGTGACCCAATTTATCTATCAAAAAGTTCAAAAATAGCTGCGCTCGCGGGGTGGTAGTCGCGTCGGTGACCTGGTGACCCTCACGCTCTGAATCCTTTTGATGTGTGAAAAAGTGAGGTAAAGTTTTGCCTTTTTTCAAAATGATTATGAAAGAAGAGAGTTTTATTGACCTACAGGATCAGTGATTTGAAGCTCAGATATGTTAGGTCGACATGGTCGAAGCAACATTATTTAGAAAAACCTCTTTTTTGTGTGCGGCCGGCTAGTTAGAATAGGAAATGTCAATTATCGCGCTACCTAGTATTTATTTAAGCTATATTAAAGCTACCCTGTGTCACTAGACTGCGGGATATCATCAGTCACTGGAGTAGGGTGGTGCATACACCCTCCATGGGTGGTGACAGTGATATTGTTGGGCGCAAACAAGCCGCCCGTGCAAGCTTGAAGCTTGCGCGCGCAATCTTCAAGATGGGTCGCGCAAACTTCAAGCTTGCGGGAGTGAAATTTGCGTGCGGCAAATTTGCGTGTGCGGATGAAGTTTGTGGTATTCCTTCAAACTCTTCTCTGCAGCATAACTTTAAAATGAAACTGAGCTAAACCTTAAAATCAATCAGACAATTGAACCTCCATCAAGATAGCACCTGAACAATGACATTTAATATGATAGCATCATTAATGATTAGAAATAAAGATCCATTAAATCAAAGTTTGATGTTTGAAAAAAATCACAGAAAAATGACCAAGTTTGCGCGCGCTCAGCGGAGGCTGAAGTTTGCGCCCAACAATATTATTAACCGAATAAACATTTGAGAAAATACAATTAGCTGTTGCTTTTCCTTCCTCCATGTGTGGAGGTAGTGGATATGTCAACTGCACCAATATCGTGAAAAAAGTATAATTCTTACCAAGGGCCAAGGTGGCCAGGCAAACATGCACAAAGGTGGCTAACCAACTGAGTATGATTAAAAACCACATCCTGACAAATTCAGTGTTTCTCTGCCTCTCTGGTGAACGTCTTCGCACAATTTAGCAGAATCTTGCGTTCGGCTCTATCTCCGTCGTTCTACTCGATGTCACTTCCCTCGATGTCAATTTTGTACACGGACGGCATTGGGTCAAAGTTCACACAGACAAAAAGGGAACACACGGAGGACACCCCATATTTCGTATTAATAATTGATTTTGTTAATTAAAATATTTAGATACAGAAACTAAATATATAAATATCATTTTATTTAATAAATTGTATCAGATGTTATATTTACATAATGCAAATATATATTTACTGGCGATGTTAATTTAAAAGTATCGTAATTTGAACGCGTTTTTATCAAAAAGTGGCACCCCTAAATATGGCCCGAAGACCATCAATTGATAGAGGGCGCTCTTTATTTTGAGCTAAAGTTCATAATAAAGGAAGCAGAGAGACGGATTTTTCACAACATGATTCATTAAAACATCCTTTAGAAAGTCAGAAATCAGGCGAATTTCTCCTTGATTTGAACATGGGACAAACTTCTTCATCTGTGTCGAATTCTAACAATGCCAACAGAGGTAAATCGACTTTCATAATGTCAGACGTAATGTTCACAAATCGCTGCTCTATCTTCTCTAGTTCTAGTCAATTTTCTTCTTTCAATTTGTACATCCCTCCGTGTGGAGTATAGTCGTACATGTTCCTATCTGCCAATTAAACCACGATTAAACTAATTATTTTCAGTTAAATTTGTAAAACTAGTAACAGTAGTCAGTAGTAAGTATGAAGATCTAAGTTTATCTTCATCTTCATGCCATGTCACAAATAAGTTAGAAGACGAAAGGCTATTGATTGATTGCTGATCTGATGTGCTTGTTTTCTCTCGCCAATAGGTTTTTTTCTGTGTTTATTTTTAGTTCGTGTTTAGAGCCATCACCATGGGCATGGTTAGCATGAATTAAGGAATTCCCATGGTTGGTGTAAAATGACATAATTAGTATACACATCTGCTTCAAGTGCTATGGTTAAAACTACGGTGCCCATTCTATCATCTATGTGCCGAGAAAGTCTTAGTTTATAACCAAGCATGCCAAGGCACAAGTATTGTAAAAGCAGTCAATCTTTGTTTTACAACAACCCAAACATAGACATTTGTACCAAGAATCTGCTGTTGCTATGGGTATAGTGAATTGGTTGCTATGGGGATGGCCATGGGATAGTACCTTGTTAGCTGCATGTATAGCGCGTCGCGTTCGTACAGTTTCTAGTAAAAATAAGACATATCATGTGTCACGTTCTAAACCAATCAAAAGGCAGAATATTTGTAAGGGGTGTTACAATTCTGTTTTATTTACATGTCTGTTTATCTACTCCAAAGTCCAAGTCCATTGTGCTGATTTTTTTTACTAAATTTGGGGAAAGAAGCATCAATGATAAAGGGACAAGCTAAATTTTCCAAAAGTAAAGGATAAAATAAAATTAAAGCCCAAAATTTTAAAATTAGCCAATCCAGTTGGTGCTGTGGTAGTGTGTGCCTGATGGGATGCAATTTTCATTGTATTTGAAGATTTAAACATAGAATAAAGAATTTGTATGTTTTCTTTTATTCTTACCTACCACCAGCGCATTCCTCAACAGCTGGCACGAGCCAGCAGGCTTCCAGTAGGTCTCGACCAGACTCAGCACCAGAGCGCAGACGAACCACAAGCACTAGTGCAGCATCAAGTGGTTACAGAGCAAAACCAAATAGAAGCTACCGTAGCACACAACAACCTGGAAGGGCCAGCTGGCCCCATGATGTCCTCCAGCCTCTGGACTCGCTGCTTCAACCAGCTGCACAACACCACAGTGATTTCCACTTCAATACAATCCATGGCAAGAACATCGTATTGTCCGCAGATCACAAAACAGCATCCCGTATGGGAAGTTTCTGCAATGCCTTGGTGTTCACTCATAGAGCGATTCACATTGGGGAGATTTTGCACTTTGAACTAATCCAGAATACAGCTGGATGGAGCGGTGTGTTACGTTTTGGTTACACCTCACAAGATCCTTTTTCTATGCGTAGTAACGGAATCCCTAAGTATGCATGTCCAGACCTGACAGGAAGAGCTGGGAACTGGGCAAAAGCTCTGAGAGAAAACTGTGCAAAGCATGGCAATGTGCTTAACTTTGTCCTTAGTGAAGATGGGACAGTGTATTATAGTGTTAATCAAGAATCGTTTATGGAGTTCTTCAATGGAGTAGACACATCAAGGCCTGTTTGGGGAGTAATTGATGTTTATGGTAACACAACTGGCGTTAGAATTGTTGGTAAGCTTTACCTAAGGTTTTGGTAATCATTGTGTCAAGTAATAAACCACGAGGAAAACTGCCTCGGCTGCGAGATTGGTGACACGTGCTAAAAAGTGTAAACACATTTCTCCTATTTTGTATGAATAACACTGGCTTCCAATAAAATACCTTTCGTTAACATTCTTATGTTTGCAAGGTGTAGGCCCTACATATCTGCAAGACCTCATTCAAAAATATCATCCAGTTCAAAATCTCTGCTCAAAATCCAAGTCTTTCTTAGTATGTCCCTCGACTTTCACTAGATTTTATGGGGCCAGAGCTTTTGCAGTAGCAGCGGCAGAGTTATGGAATAGTCTTCCCGACAACATAAAACAAGTGCAAACAGTGAATTCATTTAAGACAAAGCTAAAAATATTTATTTTTGCAATAGCCTTCAGTATTTCTTACTGTGTCAACTAAACTTTCCTTCATGTACTTACTTGTCTCTATTGTCTTACTATAACTTCTCTTTTTTCATCTTAAAGCACGTATAGAGACTTCTCTGTGAATGTTATATGCACTATACAATAATGGTTCATTATTATTATTAACTACTTGTCCTAAATATTTGTCCATTCTAGACACTTTCCCAACATCCAACAGGATATCCACAAGAGGTGCCTCGTCTGTTACCTCTGGATTCTTGGATCCACTTCGCTTGGTCTCAGACCTATTACCTGGTAGTAATGGTAATAGTCAGGAGTTGCCATCACAAGGTACCAGTAGTACACGTTCCAATGCTCTCAAGCCCGACCCACTACCGCTGCACAGTCAACATGGCTGTAACATTGTACTTGAAGAGGAAAGATTTGTAGCAGAACGCAAAGCAACTACTGTCAGCGGTGGGATAGTCTTCACTAGTCGGCCCATCCAGTTTAATGAGAGGATCATGGTCAAGATTATGACAGTAAACCACTGCTATATTGGACATATGGGTGTCGGTTTGACGTCATGTGATCCAGAGAGTCTGGATCCCGATACCCTACCTCTTGAGGCAGAAGATGTCTGTGACCGTAAGGAGTACTGGGTCATGACCAGAGATTACGACACACTAGAAGAAGGAGCTAGTTTAGGGTTCACAATAGATGAGGATGGTAGGATTCACATGAGTGGACCTGAAGGTGCTAATGATAAAGTCTTGATGCACGTTGATACCTCCACACCACTCTGGATGTTCTTTGACTTGTATGGCACCACTCAGACAATCAAAATCCTAGGTTAGTAAAAGATTTCTCTTAGACAATTATTCATGGGCTTTAAAATGGATGCTTAAAAAATTGTGAATACAATGTGTGAGACCACTTCCTGACCATGATTAATTTGAGCAAAGACTAGATGTCCTGTACAATTAGAAACACAACATAAGATTCTTTTTGACAAGATTATTCACATGTAAGTCCCACAAAGTTACTCTCATAATGAGTTTTTGGAATTGTAAACATTTTGTAATAATCTAGATATGATAGAAATCAATTATAATTTTTCTTGCAGGTGCACTTAAAAACAGCCCTCCACCTCCAGTGCCATCACAAACTGACTGGGACGCAGCCAATGATATCAATGTGAGTATATTTGATGAAGCTGAAGGTGCAGCTGCCTTTGCATTACATGTAAGAGATGATCTTGAGAAGGTTCCAACTCCTCCTCCAAGACAACACTCTATGTCAGCTGCTTCTAAGGCTAAATCAACCGAAGGGAGTGGCAGTCAGGGTAAATCCCGCCGTCAAGCACCCCCTCGTCCGACCAAACCGCCTCTAAGACAAGACAACGAGTGCACAGTATGCTTTGAGAATCTCCCTGATGCAGTGTTCTATCGATGCGGCCACATCTGTTGTTGTCTTGCCTGTGGAGTGAAACTTAAAGAGAGGGGAGATCCCTGCCCTCTCTGCCGAGCTCCAATTCATGACATCATCAAATTCTACAAGACGTAAGTAGTGGTACAATGTACGTCTAGCCTCACATGTAGCGTCGGCTTGGTACAATGAAAAACCAACACTATTCAATCAAGAGCTTAGAACACAAACATAGCAATAACTAAGAGAGAAACTACATAACAAACTTTAAAAAATAAGCAGAAATAGTACTGGATTTTTGATAAAGTGCAGCCATCTTGAGTATGAGTCATCTCTGGAAATGACTTTGTCTGATATGCTACATTTAAAAAAGTACCTCCTCTTAAACAAAACAAACGTATGTTTGTTCCTAAGAAATTACACAATGTACGAATGTTGCACAATTTTAGTCAAGTGCCAAAATGGATTCTTTTGATGACACGCAAGTTGTGTTATGAATCCGTGTTTTACACCAAGCTGACGTTATATGGTAAAGTGCTGCAAACTATCATGATGTTAGTAATAACAAAGACAAACCAACTATCGGAGAAATCTCTCATCGTAGATGCAAAGAGGTTTTCACCTCGAGTTCTTTCTTGAAACTATTTCTAAGCAAACAAAATATGATTCATGACATTCTCATGCTGGAATCAATTTCACAAAGAGCTAAGATTGATCTTAGTGCGTGTATAAATCTTAGAGGGGGCTGTGTCGTCGTGATCAAAGCAGGCCTGTAGCTGTACACGAAATTATGAACTCTCACCCAGTTACAGCACACACATGTCTATCAGTACATGAAGATTTGATACAGAGAGAGGGCGCAAACGGATGTACCTGGGTGAGAGTTGCTAAGCATAAGTGTGATGTCACAATAAAAAATTGCCATGGCAATATTGTTAACTCATCTTAAGATGAATCTTAGTGCTTTGTGAAATCAAAACCTGGTGTAATTATAAAGTACGGATAGAAGAAGATTCCAGTCATACTTTTGGAGGGAGAATGTGATTGAAGTGAATTTGTTTGTTTCAGTCTTCTACATATATATATGCACTTTTTATAAAACCCACCATTCCTACTTTACATTTGTACAGGTTACACAGATATGACAAGATGTATGTCATTGTAGAATGAATGATTAATATTTACGCAGAGAAAAGTTATTTCATGTATGTATGATATCAGAAGTTAGCAATTGAAGAAAGGCAGACACATGATAAATGCATCACTTATATACGGAGCAACCAACGTTGGATTTACAAATTGAAGTGGTCAAATTTAAAAGGTAAACATTTCTCTTGAATTTAACAATGTTGGAATCTCAGTTGCAGAAATATGCACCTTGGCGGCAAATGAAACGTTTGACTTTAACATGAAAGTACATGTATTTTATGCATTTTTATACCGTACTTATTGTAGTCCCCTTTTAGAAGCAATATTATCTCACATTAATTGTAAATGATAGTAAATATTAAAATAATTTATGAGATTAGTGATAACGAGGCTTTACAATGGCATTGTTGTTTATCCCGGCTGGGGGACTGAGTCAGGAAGTAACTTGCAAACTTTATGCAGAACAAGGACAGCCAAGTATGCATAGCTGACATTCAATGAGCTTGGATTTTATCTAGCCAGTTGACATTTCAGTTCTAGCCAGCTGATATGGTGTTAAAAAGAAATCATTTTGACACAGAATGAGACAAGAAAGTATTTCACTGTTCAAAGCAGATCTTTGCATTGCAGAAGTCATTTTGCCAAAGTTAATTTTTTCTGAGCAGCTTTTGTGCAGCAGCTATGAAATTGGCCCCTGATGTCTTGTGAGTACAACAACTGTAAGACTGGCATTGGAAACATGTCCCCTAGAAGGTTGGCTGCGGAGCTTTAATGCTATAAAATGGACCGCATTAGCATAATTACTTAAGAAATTGTCACTTCTTTTTTGTACAAATATACATCTTTGGGTTTACATTTTGATCTTTTATAATAAGTTGATTTTGTTTGTATATTGTTTGCGTGTCTGTATATAAATACAAAATATATTAGCTTGATAAAAGATGTATATTGATTGAAAAGTGGTGTAGTATAAACGTTTCAAAAATTAAGACCAGTTCATATAATTTACGAAAAAGAAAGTGAGGAGAAGAAAGCTTGGATATTATCAAGCTCCCCTAAGGTTGACTTTCAAAGCACAAGTCCTTCAGTTATCAACAAACCCTGGAAGAAATAGCTACTCCAATTCTGTAGTTTTGGTTTAGATGAAGAAAGAAAACATTATTTTCAGCAGGGCAGAACTAGTGTCTTCTAGGACATTTGAATAAAATAAAAACTTTGTTTATAGGTTATGTGTTTTGAAAACTTAATGATATTTTGTTGGAAAAGGTCACTTTGTCGTAATAACCAAGAGTATGTAGTTATTGTTCACAATAATAGAATATATCCATTGATTATCATCCATTGTGTGGTGCTATTAACTCGGTATAAAACCATTTAGGTCTATGGGTGACACTGGTTGTCAGTTTCATGTTCTTCTGTTAAGATTACGTCCAATTCTTTGAATTAAAGCAGACATGTTAACTGACTAAGCATATAGCGAGGAACCAGTTACTTACACCATACAAAACATGGTTATTTGGTTGGTTACCACACTCTACTTAAGCATATTTCACAAAACAGCTCAACGAAATTGGACTTGTTTGGTCGTTGTACAGTGTCATGTGTAGAGTAGTAAGGTTTAGGGAAAGAAAAAAACATATAGGTAATAACAATTGATTAATCTATTTACCTTCTATGATTCCTAAGTTTGTTGGGTCGGGACGTCAAACAGTAGGTCTTATACTCTTCCTTAGGCAAGTGGGCGGATCTTAGGCAAGTGGGCGGATCTTAGGCAAGTGGGCGGATCTTAGGTAGCTTAATTGGAAAGTGGGCATTAAACTAATTATAAACAGGTCTACATTTTTAGACTGGCATACTGGACATAATGGTAGGATAATTACCTCCCCTATCTCCGCCCCTACCTTAGTCCAATGGTATGCCAGTTATATCTACTTCATACATCAGTAAGTCATTTTTTTAGTTAGATTCAAATGATATCTGGTACAATGTATTGTGTGGTCACAATTGAATGCTTAATATTTGAATTCTTCAGACTACATTCAGCGTTGCTATGTCACATGGTCAGGGGCAAGCTTTTAATCACAACTTCCAGATCGACAAAACTGTATCTTACATTTGTGGGACATATTTCAGAATTGTGTATATAGGTGTTTGTCATTTGTGTAAGCTTGACCCTAACAATGTGAAAAAGTAATACTGGATGTAGTCTGAAGAATTCAAATTTAGCATTCACTTGTGACCTAACAAGGCATTGTAGCAGACATCATTCAAATCTAACCTGCACATAGCTTATTGTGGCCATGTTGTGACATTCTCTGTATATGATATGATATTGTTTGTGTGATGTATGCATGCCTCTCTATTGTCTTTCTATATACATGTACCCTGCTTTACACTGCTGTACCTGATATGAATTGCACTAATTTATTAATATTGAGCGATGCATTTGGTTCAGTTGCATAGTTTCTAAATAATTTTAGACCCTTGCATATAAACAGCGCCCTCACTGAGGTCAAAGAAAGACTTTTAATAGATCGATCCATTAAGCCCCGCCTCCTTACGAGTTGACCGATCACCATTAGTGCAAAGATCACCAAACGGTGATCAGATTTCGCGGTTGTGATTGGTCAATGAGAAATGGGCGTGGCTTAATGGATCGGTGTATTGGCTGATAGTTGAGTGTGGTGCATATTTCTGGTGTTTGTTCTTGGTGGTGGCAGCATATGCAAGGGGGGGGGGGGTCTATGATTTACTAACCATGAACTAGTTACTAGTTAAAGGTCACTTGATTATGTATTGTGCCTGGCTGGTTTCCTAGGTGATTGTTATATAATATTACTTAGCATGAAACAATCTTCATTAACAGGTTACCTGTCAAAATAGTATGTAGTTAACATAACATGTGACTGGCTCCCTGACCATTTTTGCTTAAGAAATACACAAGATTTATGCGACATTTTCAGATTTCTGTGTTTAGTGCATCATGCAACTTTTTCTGTAATTTAAACCATTCTTATGTAATACTACGTTTCAAATGATTTACTGTTTTGTAAAATATTGTAATTCAAGTGAGTTGAAATGATTGTAATTTAAATGGTACCTAATCTAGATAAACAGTAATATGTATTAATGTTTATTTGGAACATCCAGTGCAATGTAAAGATAAATCATTATAAATGCTTAATTAAAAGTAGCAGCATCTTTAAGAAGTTTTGTTTTTCTATTTGATCTTCGATAATAAATCATTACCATTGATAATGAAGAAAATTTAGAAATGTTGATATTTAATCAATTTATTTGAGTAAGTGACATTTGACTGTCTCTTCTTATAGATCGTTGTCTTGTCTATTGTGGATTTTTGTTTGTTTGTTTGTTGTTGGGTATTTGTTTGTTTGCTTCGATGATCTCCCCAACAGGGCGTCTGCAAGGAATTGTTTTTGTCACCCAAAGATAACTTTGTCTTTATCAATAGACCTTATGCATTGACGTCACCAAGCCGCCATCTTAGAGGTAAACTGATGACGAAACAATGGAAACGCGCTGATTTGTACGCGCGGCGCACAGGACTGGCCAATGAACATCTTCCTTTTGACCTCTAGGTGAGGGCGCCCTACTCAAATGACGTCATATGCATAAGGTCTATTCCATCTCGTCATCACTTGAAATAAGGGTCTTAAAGATAGGAAAGATAAGAAAGAAGAAGAAGGTTTATTTGTTTTTAAAGGATAATGGGCACACTTTCCATTGGCAAATATACAATTTGGGGGAGGGTGGTAAGCAGGGCAAAGAAATAAGGGGGTGCACAGTCCATTGGCGTAACTACATTAACTTATTTGCCATTCATTCAATCGCCATTTTCAATCTCATTTCAGCAAGACCGAGTCAGTAAATAATTTGCAAGCAGGGCATCTTTTAGACAACTGTGGTGAACACATTGGCCTCACTCCACTCAGTGGGATCTTCACATCTATAGTAGAGAAGTTCAAAAATTGCTCCTCTCTCTGAAGAACTCCAAATCCCCTGGTCCTGATGGTATCAGTTCTTTTATGCTCAACAACACTGCCTCGGCCATCTCCCATACCCTTGCCAAACTTTTTAATTTATCCCTACAGATAGGTGAGGTCCCGATGGCGTGGAAGGAGGCCAATGTGGTCCCCATACCTAAACCTGGCAATAGTGCTGATATTCAGAATTATCGTCCCATTTCCATCTGCTCTTCTGTTGGGAAAGTCCTCGAAGGTATTGTTTCTCGTCGACTTTCCAACCATCTACATACATTTGGAATGTTGTCGAGGGCCCAACACGGTTTTCTCACTGGAAGATCATGTTCTACCCAGATTTCAAGGATTTATCATGATTGGGCTTCTAATCTTGACAAATGTCAACACCCCAGGATTGATGCAATCTTTCTTGACTGGGCTCGGGCCTTTGATAAGTATGGCACGCCAAAGCGGAATTTATTCAACCCTGCACGGAAACTGCGGCAACATTAAAAAAATACCGCAACATTAAAAAAACAACTCAACATTAAAAAATTATCTTCAACAATTTGACAAGTTTTTGTCAACAGCAATATTTATTGTCCAACATTTACAAAAACTTGTCAACATTTTAAAAAACATGCATCAACATGCGGAATTCATTCAACCCTGGACGGCAGCTGCAACAACATTTCAAAATATACACCACAACATTTAAAACAAACATTCAACAACTTTATAAGCTGTTTCAATAGTAACATTAACCGTTCAACATAACAAACAAAAATGAGGCAATTAGTTCTTTCAAAAACATATGCCAACGCGGGAAAAAACATGTGTCAACATTGAAAACAAAATATGCGCAACATTGATAGTTTTGTCTAAAACGAACACCTTGTTTTTGTAGTTAACAAAAACTGAATCTCTAGTTTCTTCTCCATCGGAATATTTGTCAACATTAAAATAAAATAAAATTGTTCTGATTAATTAACTAGAAAGTACATGTCTACGCTAAGAACCTGCAAAATTATCTCATTTTTGACATACCAAGATTAGAAGTTGAACATGGCGGTATCTCAATTCCGGTTGTCTCTGCGCAAGCGCAATCGTACAAGCAGCTGTAGTCTGGATACCAGACCCGACGTATCTGAATACGGTCGACGAAACGAAGATTTTGAGTCGACGTCGTAAGGGAATTTTTGGAACCAGACTAAAGCTGCTGCAACCTCATTCCACCGAGGTAATCGAACTCGTTGGTCCGTGAATCTTGATATATCTTTTTTACAATTGTTGTCATGTGTTTTCACATAAATGTTGAAATGTATTTTCAAGGGAATGTTGACATATATTTTCCAAAATGTTGGCATATAATGTTCACATGGTTGACACATTTTGTTACAACAATGTTGACAAATATTTTTTTGAAATGTTGACATGTATTTTTACGTGAATGTTGACAGGTAATTTTACAAAATGTTGACATAAATTTTATGTGGGTTGAAGCATATTTTGTAACAATGTTGACCCATGTTTTTCATCACGTTGACACAATTTAAATTTGTTGCCACTAATTTTGTTAAATGTTGAACAGTGTAAATACTACTGTTGACGTACATTGCAAAGTAGTTCAGGTTCTTGTTATGTTGTGATATATTTTTTTAATGTTGCCGCAGTTTCCGTGCAGGGTTGAATAAATTCGGCTTTGACGTGCCATAGATAAGGTCCCTCACATCAAACTTTTAAGTAAATTACATAAGTATGGTATCTGTGGGTCTCTTTTCAACTGGTTTAAATTTTTCCTCAGTTGCCCTTAATTCGCAACGAGTTATTTTTCCAGGGCTCATTTTCTGACTGGTGTAATGTTACCTCTGGAGTACCTCAAGGTTCCATTTTAGCTCCCTTTGTTATTCAATATTTTTTATTAATGACCTCTCTAACAACGTTTCCTCCTCAGTTACCCAGTATGCAGATGACACTATAATATTCCGCAATATAAATTGTTCCCAGGACTCTGCTACCCTTCAAAATGATTTGAATGAACTACTCACAATGGTGCTATACTTAACGTTAAAAAATGTAAAGCCATGAATATTACTCGCAGCCGACGCGTCCCATCAATTGTCCTTACTTCCTTATATTAGCCAAGACTCCCTTGAGGTCGTCAACTTCCAACGCAGATTCAACAGAGCTTGTTTTAATTACAGACGGGATGTTAGTTACCAAGATCGCCTAACCATCCTTAGGGCCTAAACTTCCTTCCATTCATAACAGGTAAAAATATCTTCTTCTCGTTTTTGTTCTGCATTGTTTCACCAAAGGTATGACATCGAGCCGGAACTGCTTCCTATTATTAATACTCGCCATGTTGAGAGTTATACTTCCAAAATTGGATTTGCCCGCACAAACTCTTTTAAATATTCCGTGTTCAACTATTTTCCTTATATTTGGAATGTTTTACCGTCTTCTTTAAGAGAACAAGCTATTGACTCACCTCGGTATAAAACTATTTTGTTCAATCACATTTTATTGACGTGACCATATGCCATGTGAGTCTTTAGGCACTTCTTTTTATATAATATAATGTTTTTACAACTGTGTACATAATGTTTTTATTAGAGTATATTTTTATAATCTTCCTTGTATTTTTGGTATCTGACTGTTTGTTTTAATGTTTCTCTTTTTTACGGGGATTGCTCTTTTAGATAGTGATTAAGTTCGCTTTTGGGCAATCCCTAGGCTGCTGTTTGTTTTTGTTTTTCTACATATCCCCCTGTTTTTCATATTTCGTCTGACTGTTTTTTCTCAGTCTTCTGTTTATTGTATTTTTTTTGTTTTTTAAAGCCTGAATGAATAAATAAATAAATAAATACATGCAGACATTTTCACCTAACAATTTATTTGTGTATTTTCGTATATCTCAAATACGAAAAGATATAACACGGGGTGGGGTTCTGAGAGACCCCCCCCCCCCCCCCGGTTACGTCACATGACACTGTCTTTTTATTTCTTAATACATTAGCATACATCGGGTAGCCTTTAATATGCAGCAGCAATAGCCCGCAAAGTGTCATCCAAAATAAACTTCTGAAAATAGTCGTTTCGTCTTAATTGCATCTTGTCCGATACCTCACCTTACTGAGGACGTACCGACAATCACAGACGAAGAGAATTGTCAGTATTCATACTGTATTCCTACTCAAACCGCTCGTCTACGATCACGTAACCATTACTACGTCACACCTGGTCTTAATCACCGCTGATTCGCTTTTTACTCACCATTCAGTAAAAGGTGCGCACTCAGTTTTAACTTAAATTTAATTTCTTTGCCACGTTTTTACCGAGATGAAAATGGGCAGAAGAATAAAAACAAGGCATTCCACGGTATGAGAGCTCACACCATAGGTGTCAACCCACATTGAATATAGGGGAAAAGAGATTTTAGTCGATATGATTGTAACGTTTTGTATTTTAAAGTTCAAAATCGACCAGGAATGCATCTCGACTATTTCTTCTGATGGCACATTTCTTCCACCACAAACAAAACAATTGTGTCAATAAATAATTTGGTAATAAACCACAAATAAATATGAGTTAAAGGCAGAGTACTTTTGGTAATTGTCAAAGCCAAATATCCTCACTATCCATGGAGGTAGGAATCCATGGTGTATCCCAACATATGCATGAAATAACAAACCTGTGAAAAATTTGGGCTCAATTCGGTCACCAAACTTGCAAGAAAATAATAAGGAATAAAACTACTACCCTTGTTGCATAGAATTGTGTGCTTTTAGATGCCTGAGAAAGGCTTCAATTCATAAAGCCTTTCTCAGATTAAATAATGTTAAGGTGAAAGTTTACATCTTTCTCTAAAACTACATTACTTCAAAGGTTGTCGTTTCTAACAACGTTTAATATATCAGCAGCTCTTCACTGCTCCTTACCAAATCAAGTTTTAGGGCCATTCATTTTTGGAGCAATAACCAAAGGTATACCCACCATAGGAATCAGGGCACATCATTCCACATGCCAAGGCCCTCTGTTGAGTGAATGAGTTTAATGTGGTGAGTGTTGTAAAAAAGAACACACTTGCACCGACAACCCCCCACCCCCCGCCCCACCCCCTCTCCCAGCAAAAAAAAGTTCCGTTTATTTGAAACACGATCTTCTAGCAGTTGTCTGTGAGCCTGACGCAGTAAATTGCCGGTTCTTTGTTCCTACTAATTACACACTCCCCATGAACGAGTCGGATTTGAAGTCTTCTATAATCTCAGAGCATGAATGGAACAATCGACTGTTCTGTTTCAAAACAGCCGTGACAGAGACTTTAGAGAAAATGCTTCCCACTTCAAAAACACTTCGGATGGAGTTTGTCAGATTTAAGGGGTAATACTAAATGTTCCTCAAATTAAACCATGGATGACTAAAGACTAATCCCTTTCTCAATGTTTATCGAGCGCCGAAACTAGGGTAACATTTTACGGGGCACAAGGGGCGCACTATTTTTTCTGGGGTGGGGGACGGGGGTGGGGGGGGGGCACTTCGGGCCAATTAACTGTAGTTTCCCTTTTCAGGGCCCTTGTTTTTAAGCCTTTTACTGTTAAAATAATCTGAAGTGTAAAAACAAATACATTCTGCGTGTAAATGAAAAAATACATTGAAACTGTCACATTACAGCTTATAAAACGTAGCATTTTACTCTGGTATTTTTGTTTTGTGCAACCCCCCCCCCCCCCCCCACCAGCGGCGTAACTAAGGTAAATTTTTAGGGGGGCACAAGGGGTGGCACAATTTTTTCTAGGGGGGCACTGCTGGCAAATCAACTATAGGGCCTACATTCCTTTGCACTTTTTAAAAACTGGATCTTAATCTACGCAATGGCGGGTTCCAAACAGCCCCTCAATTAAACCAAAGGGAATGTGGTCAATTTGCACAATGTTGTTTCTATGCTCTTTTTCAGCGCTTCGTTTAAGATTTATTTTTATTTTTTCGTTATTTTGTTCTCTCTTCTTTTTTGCACATTTAGAACCATGCAGTTACTGTTTGAATGTGTAGAAATAAATCATAACTATTAATAAGGGATTGCGAGACCTTTTTTATGGGGATTTATGTATTTGAGGACTGGCACTAGTATTTATTTATTACACACTTGGGGCCATAGTAGGCCTAATCAATGTTAACAACTTTGATCTTTTTTCGAAATTGTTTTGACCCATCCGCCCCCCCCCCCCCCCCCCCCCACAATTCGATTTTTACATAATGACAAACTATTTAATATACCCTATACACTGAAGAACAAAGTAATGTCTCAAATGAAGCAGATATTTTAGATCAATGCTCTCACAGCTCAAGAGTTTTCTATGGCTTTTCATCATGTACTTACGATAAGTGCAACGGCACCCAGCACGTCGTGTAGCTTCATGTGCCGTATTTAACGTGGCAGACTGTGGCAAAATGGGGCGCGCGCGGGCGATGAGTCATCATACAATTTGCGGACGTGATTTACCGGTAAAAATAACAACTGTCCATTGCAAAGGAACAACTACGGAAGCGTATATGACCATCATTTTACTGCGTTACCGAGATAATTTATCATTGAAACACAGAATCATACACTATTTATTACGTTTTTCAGAGTTAAATTTGTCAAAAACACAGAATTCAAAGATAACATATCTTTAAAAAACATAAATCAATGATAACATATCTTGAAAATATGGAAATCGAAGATAAGGTATCTTAGAAGTATTGAAATCAATGATGGCATATCTTGGAAATACGAAATTCAATGATAACATATCTTGGAAATATGGAACTCTAAGATTACATATCTTGGAAGTACGGAATTCAATGATAACATTTCTGGGAAATACGGAAATCGAAGATAACATATTTTGGAAAGGGGTGGAAATAATGGGTCCAGTATTGAAATCGCCCGAAATACTCCTTAATGCTATTGGATTTTAAGAGATATGTACCTAGACATTACCTATTTATTATCATATACAGGCAAACTGACATCCCATGTTGGCTCAAGGGGGTATGGGGCGCCGTTTGACAATTAATTGTTTAGCGATTTTTTGACATGTTTCTACCATGGTTTGTTACAATTTGATGTAAACCATAGAAATCGCTGTCAATTTATTTGTGGTTTACATACCATGAATATACAATCAAAGCTTATAAATTATGGTTAATAAACCATGAAAATTGAATTCATCTTAAAACATGGTTTATAAACCATGATTTGTAAACCATGAACATTAATTTCTTAAGCACCTTAAAACATGGTTTATAAACAATTTATTGACAAACGGCACCATGGGGGGGGGGGGGGGGGGGACATCAAAATTTACAAGGCCTTGAATCAGTACAATTTCATGTATTTCCGTATTAGTTTCCCAGAAATGTTATCATTGAATTCCGTATTTCCAGTATGTGTTATCATTTAATTCCGTATTTTCAGTGTACACTGCAAAAACGTTGGTCAAATCATTTGTTGGGCAAAGTAACATCCACAATTATTGGTCGACAATTGCCCAACGAAAGCAATAATTGGTGTTGTTGGGCAAACATTTTGTTTGCCCATTTTTTGTATAAGAAGCGGAACAAAAGTTGGGCAAGTGTTGGGCAAATATTTCGTAATCTGAATTCATCATAATTGTTGGTTACACTTTTGCTTATGTATTGGGCAACTTTTTGGTAATTTAAATTAATCTCGATTGTTGGTTAAAATTATGCACATTAGTTGGGCAAAATCGTCCGATCATGCGCACTACGATCAAAGAGTTGTCCAAGAACTGGGCACATTTTACCCCAAAGTTGGGCATTGTTCCCGCCAAACGCCATGTGTGTGCATTAAAAGCATAAAAACCGATATTTTCCAACATGGCGAGTGGAGGAGTGGCTGTGACTGTGTCGTCTCTCTTAAACGAGCGGGGTTGCCCAGTGGTTATAGATCCACATTGAAGGTTAGTTTTTAACTAAAAATGAAGTTGTGTTTCCTATTCAGTCGTACATAGTCGTCGTGACAGTTGCAGAGCAAGCAACACAGTGACACTACCGTTGAATTATTTTCAGTTTTATCCTGCCATTATGTGCAACGCCGCGGCCCGTGGCATATATGCGTGTATGTTGTGTTGTTCGCACGGATTGGCACTTGTGGGGTCCTGACAACAATGGAACAATGGACCCCACAAGGTCATTTCAATAGGAACAATTGGACCCCACAAGGGAATTCTTCAGAAAAGGGAATAATAGAACAACAATAGCAGTACCCCACAAACCGGATCTGTAAGGGTGTGTGTATGTGTGTGTAGTACATGTACATGTATGACAATACATGCATGGAACTATCACTGCATTGCTTGCGCTGCAACTGTCACGACTGTGTACAACAACTGAACTGGAAACAAACTTTGATTAGTTAAAAACTAACCTTCCAAGACATCTACAAACCACTGGGCACCCTCACGTTTTTCATAGAGAGACGCCAAGGTCACAGCTCGCCACCGTTTGCCATTGTGGAAAAGATCGTTTCTATGCCTGGTTTTACGACGTATCACAGGAGGAACTGTGAATCAAAGGGTTAAATAATATTTGGTTTAATTTTAACCAACGGTTGGCAAAAAGTGTGCCCAATGTGAATGGGTAATATTTTGCCCAAAAGTTGGATGAGTTGACTATTCGCCCTTAATTGGGTAAAAAGTTGGGCATTATTTTACCCAATTTGTTTACAGTGTAATTGATAATTTATTAAATACCCAGAAAATGGGTAAACAAAAAATTACCCAACTGTTGGCTACTAAAATATACCCAACTATTGATGAGGAAATATTACCCAATTATTTGGCAATCAGAGTGCCCAACTGAGATGGGGAAAAAAGTACTTAAAAGATGGGCATGTTGATAGTTTAAGCAACGTTGGGTAAAAAATTGGGTAAATTTTTGCCCATTATTTTTACAGTGTATGTTATCATTTAATTCCGTATTTCCAAGATATGTTATCATTGTTTTCAATATTTCCAAATATACATTATCTTCGATTTCCATATTTCCAAGATATGTTATCATTGATTTCTGTATTTCTTACATATGTTATCTTTGAATTCTGTGTTTCTGACAAATATAACTTTGAAAACCGTAATAACTAGTGTATGATTCTGTGTTTCAATGATAAATTATCTCGGTATCGCAGTAATAAGATGGTCATATACGCTTCCGTAAACAACAAATATGTGTAAATAGAAAAATAGTTTGAAACATTGAGTTATACGCCACCAGTGCTCCATAAAAGTTTATATAACTTAACATTTTATATTCTGGTAATTATTATTCTGAGATGGGGAAAAAAGTACTTAAAAGATGGGCATGTTGATAGTTTAAGCAACGTTGGGTAAAAAATTGGGTAAATTTTTGCCCATTATTTTTACAGTGTATGTTATCATTTAATTCCGTATTTCCAAGATATGTTATCATTGTTTTCAATATTTCCAAATATACATTATCTTCGATTTCCATATTTCCAAGATATGTTATCATTGATTTCTGTATTTCTTACATATGTTATCTTTGAATTCTGTGTTTCTGACAAATATAACTTTGAAAACCGTAATAACTAGTGTATGATTCTGTGTTTCAATGATAAATTATCTCGGTAACGCAGTAATAAGATGGTCATATACGCTTCCGTAAACAACAAATATGTGTAAATAGAAAAATAGTTTGAAACATTGAGTTATACGCCACCAGTGCTCCATAAAAGTTTATATAACTTAACATTTTATATTCTGGTAATTATTATAGTCTCAAGGTTCAGATTTCAAATGAGGGGGGGGGGCACCCGGGGGGGCACTGACATCAATTGGGGGGGGGGGGGGGGGGGGGGGCACGTGCCCCCCCCCTAGTTACGCCACTGCCCCCCCACCCGTGCCCCCTTATACACCACTATGTTTATCTCTTACTATGTCCATCACTGTGATCGTTACAATTTGTTGGAAACTGAGCGAAACGCTCCATTCCCAAGCTTGGTCCTCCCACCTTGTGAGCAAATCACAATGAACATCGTCTTCATAATGAATACAGATTATTTACGTCATGCACCACAAACACATTGAACTAGAATCAGGGTCGTCTCGCCTTGATAAGGGAAAGCCCCTAAAACATCGTTGTGTAAACTCAGTTTTATGCAATGCAACTTTTATTTTCGTATTTATAAAGTACATTGAGAAGTTACACAACATTGTGTTTAAACCATTATCATTCGAGAGGCAAACGAAAATAAAACTGTTGACAAACAAGCAATGGGGCGTTTACACAAGCCAAAGTTACATCAGTTTAGAGACTGCTCTGGCAGTGGCGTAACCAGATGGGGCGGGGCCGGGTTCGATGCATTAAATACCCACCTCTAATTAGGGCATTGCCCCCACACCCAGATGAAAATGTTTGACGCCACTGCGCCCTGGCACTCTAAACAAAGATTTATTGTATGAACGTAATTTTGGGTATTGCATAAAACACAATGGTGGTTGGTGAGATAATAAGAAATAATTGCAGTCAAATAAAATACACAAAAACAACCTCTAAACAAGCGTTTATTTTAATATTCCATACCACATTTACGTATAGTGTACTCGGATGGAGACGACAGATAACCACTCAATAAGACAAATAATGCACTGTACATTGGCACGACGCCGGGGACCAGCGTCCAACCACTTTATTCATCTTTAAGATCTTCCAGAAAAAATAACATCAGCATTCAATTTAAAGAACTGCATTTTAATTGTTTTTACACAAAGACAATAAACAAAACAGCTGGCATGTATACATTGAAACGAGGCTATAATAACCCCAAAAGCACAACATAACTAGACTACAGTCTCCCTATATACAGTCATTAAATTTGGAGGTAACCGTTTTGGTACACGGTGATGGAAAGCAATAATGATAAACATTCTCTTCACTGCTACCTACAATGGGTACATAATCCCAACACCGTTTTTTAGTATTATTGTTTAATAATCCTTGATGATCGGACTTTTTCATGGATGTCTGGCAGTTTTTCTTTTAAGTTTGGTAAGTAATAGTATATTTAAACAAATGTGTTGTGAGTTGTTCTTGAATGTGCTTGCATGAAGCATCTAGTTTAAGCGGGAAACAACTCCTCATGGTCTAGCGATAACAAATCAGTCTCATGTGCGCATGTCTCACTGCAAATATGCATCTTTTAGTATTTCCTTATAAATCAGACTAAATCTCAGGCGAGGATCTGAGGCTCACTCCAGATATACGCTTACGAATCGATTTAATGATAAAAGATAAGAAAGTGCAGTATCGCCCATGTTCTCGTGTTATCTCGCATTGTGTAGTCTCGCACGGTGTAATCACCGAAAGCAAAGGTGAACAAAGGAATGTCGCAGTGACGTCAAAAACAGCCCCTAAAACAAACGAACACCTTTTAGTAAATTGTTGTTAATTTTCTCTTTTTCAACATTCTTTGGGGGAGAATTCACTACACCCTACATTTAAAGTAAATAATAAATTACTGCCAAAAGCTTAAAATAACCTTTTAGGAAAATCTAGAAGTAGGTAAGCTATAATATTTTGATATTAAACACTTATATCCACATGAAAAAATTAAACAATTACACTGTCTTTGTCGTTTAACCTGCAGTTAGATTCAGTTATTCACGTGGTATTTTTATATTGCGATAACAGAAACCACTAATTTTTGTGCATCTTCATTTGACTGGAGGAAGGGGGGGGGGGGTACATCTATATTCTGAATTAACGTCATGCACTCTCTGAACTTACAATGAGAGTCATTGCTGGCAAAAAAGTATAAAACTAAATGTTGGATCCAAACATTAGGATGTAGGGCCTACATGTATCTTGAAATGATGGCGTTTCTACCTTTTGGTAACCCCTAGGAAAGGCTTGGAATTCAAATGGCTTTTAGGAACAGTGTCCTAAGCACTAGTGAAGTAGATCAAAGGGAAGTCTTTCTTTTATGTGGACAGAAGTAAGGGTTTTTGTATTCACCAGGCTGACATAAAAAGTCTGAATTCGGACAAAAGTCTGACAAATCTCATCCCTGATTTACTCAAACTTTAATTTAAATTAATGAGTTGAAACTGTATGTGTAATCTGTAACAGATTTCCCCAGAGTATTAATCTTGTTGCAATTGAATTTCAAACAATCTAGGTGGGAGAAAGTTTTTCTGTTCTGGGGGCCACAATTGAAAACATTTAACTCCGTCTACAAATTAATTAATCTCAGATAATTTATCATAAATAGAACAATGGACTTTTGTTAGTCCATAATCTTTTATTCGTGTAGTTTGCCTGTTACCAAAATGCCGAAATGGGATATTGTTTTGACATTTATTTAAAACTACCCATCAGAACGTTTTGAATTAAAAGGGGTTCGTTTATTTATTAAATATGAGAGGAAAACGGTCACAGTTAGATTGTTAGGTCAATTACTATTACTTAAATGTCAAATATCAAGACACGTTTTCCCCAACTTGTTTTTAGTTTCTCTATTATTTGTTTTTAAAAACAATTTTAATTCGTCGGCGAGTCAGAGAGTAACTTGTTCATTGTACTATTGGCTACACAGAGGTTGCTGAATAATCGGACGTCGCAAGATAAACAAACAAAGTCATTATAATAACGCTCTTTGTACATTCAAATATATCAAACGATTTCAATTCCTTTTCCATCGTAAAGAACGAAAAACCGGTTGAATCGTAATGATCTAAAAATAAATAATCGCTAGTTTTGTTTAACTTTCCCTCGTTCACTTTACACATTGAGGTCAAAATACTCTTCGTGTTCCTTTTCTCAAATAAACCTCAAATTGAAATTCCTTTTCGAACCACAAGTTTTAACCAACTTTTCCTATCCTTTAGAAATGATTTAAAGTCCACATTATAAGTGTATCACGTCCTATTGAAAAGTCATCTTGCCGCCACAATCTGCGTTGATGTGACAAGAGCCCTCTTGTGGCAGGCAACAGACGGAGTCTGCAACGCACCTCCCGTATCCTTCGTCACCGCACGGCGATCCGCTCAGCTCACATAGTGATGACGATTTTGACGTCACACAGGGAAGGGCCTCTTCTGTCAGGAAAAAGCACCCGCCTAATTCATAGCTGCAGCAGGTACCAAACATGACGCACTGGCCGCTGTTTTGAGGCCCACACGGGGTGCACTGTCAAAGACAAAATAAATGAACAAAATTATTATCTTGGAGGAATCTGGGGTTGATAAAATAAAATGTTACAGGAGTCCATGAAGGAACTCTGGTTCGTCATTCAAGTATAATAGACCTTTCTATTTTGATAAACAAGCCACACTGGTTGGCACGGACAGCCAAATGTTTGCAAAACATTCAATCGTGATGTTGTGACCAAATTCAACATTTCTGCAAACTTTCAACTGAAAAAGATACATCACATGATTGGTTGCTTTGAATCAAAAAATTTCAGCCCTATATATTTGAACTTTTGTGTAACTATTGTATCTGTATTTGCTTTGCATTTATGGCTTCCCATAGTTTTCCAACCTCGGTTGGCAATAACTCTGGCTGTGACATTGCAATACAAAAGGTCTACAGCATCAACCCAAGGCTGAGATAGACAAGTCTGGCCCTAGTTAAATCTGCATAGGTATCATTAATTGACAAAATACGAATAAGACTAAAGGCTGTTATTGTTTCATCTTCCCTTTAAAGAAGGACCAGTTAATGATTGATTCAAAGAGGGACCGAGAAATAAAGTCAGGCAAATTGAAGAAAAGGACATCAGGGAGAATTTGAAACCCAATTCACGTTTAGTTTTAAATTAATCACATCTGATTTCCATGCAATCAGAATTTCTGTTCTTCATTCAAAGTACACTGGCCAAATCAATCGGTTAAGGAACGGGCAGTTTTTCATATCCCGCTGTGCCAATTCTCTGTCATTTCTCAAGTAATTGCGTCGCTAGTCACACAGTGACTTGCGCACGGACACGCTGACTCTCTTTGACAGTAATTAATCAGGAGATAATTAATTTTAGTGGTCGCAATGCATCACTGACCAATAGAACGCTTTGACCATTTCGCCCCCTTCCCACCAGGTAGATTATTTAATAGCAACTGTTTAATTAAGATAGCCGTTAACTGGAGATTCTGTGCTCGTCACATAGGATTATTTTCTGTTAATTAAGATAACCGTTTAAGGAGAGATTTAAATGATAATTGATCGACGTTAGATTTTGACCCATAAATTTGTATTTACACGGCGCTGGCATTCAATGCCTCACCAGTGCGTCCTCGTCTATTTTAGACTGAACATCGCCCACACTATTGGTTGCATCAACGGCGGTCATCGATTGTTCGTATGCACGTATTCAATCCCTGCGTAGTGAACAAAACGTGATTCACTCAAACAAGGGCACTTCCGACGGTAGCCTCTTTGTCAAAACAAACCTACTTTCATCTCGCCCGCTCTTATTTTTCTTGATGAGCAACTACTGAAAATATCGCGTAGGTGGTGGGGTATGGAATCACAAATAAACAAGCACAGGTAATAGTCAAAAGAGGGCGCCGTTTATGTCGCGCCCGTAAACTTTTCTTTCTTGTAACGAGGAGTTATACTATAATAATTCACAACATGCTTTACACAGTTTTTAGAGTGGTGCAAGCTTGACAGGAATCAGTGAGAAGTGATAGAATGAATAAATGTACATAACATACTTTTGTGACATAGTGTACCTTTTCCTATTTAATTCACAGAGTTTATAGCTTAGATCATGGGGGATGGGAGTTAAGTTACTTGCGCTAGTTTGGGATTCATAGTGTTATCCTACTCATGCAATGTCCACAACACCTGTTTTCTACGTGTATGTATATCATGGCCTGCTGCCGTACAATTAGACACGCCTACCACGGTCGCACACTAATTGGCCGCGCCATGGTGGGCGGTTTTAGAACAAGGCGTCTAAATTCGGCAATGGGTTTTAAGCTTCATTGGTAATCATGCATAGAAAGATGCAGTGATAGCCACAGCCATATAGCCAAAGCCATATAGCCAAATGTTCTCGAACATCGTTAATTGCATTCTATACACTCACTTGAGTTACTTCTTTTGCATTGCCAGGGATTGACGCCGATCTCTTTCCATAAAAGAACCCATTTCTTTTGCCGTAGAAGAACCCGTTTCTCTTGCTTGTCCCGGGGTTCGAGTCCCTCGATGTTACCTCGCTCCCAATCACACGCTCCCCTTCCTCCGCGTTCGCCCCTGTGTCATCAACCTGATCTCGACTATCGTATATATACCCTGCATCACCGTCTACTCCCCGTATGTGACTTGCCCCTGACGTGCTGAACGAGTCCGTCAGAGAGTGTGCAAGGAGCTGCCGTAGCTGTTGATCTGTGATACCCACTGAGTTTGGCCAGTACTTGCCAGATTCTCGACTTTCTCGACGAATCTGTGTATAGAACACAATAAAAAAGTTTCTCATAGTTTATTGTTGTAAAATATATAACAAATAAAAACAAAACAACAACCTTCTCTGAAAACCTGTCATTTGTATATGGCCATTTATTTGTATATGGCCATTTATTCAGAAGTCGTAAAGGCTTCAACAATAACCCGGGGTCTTATGTAATTTTGTCCCCCGGTGTGTGTCTGACATACGGTATTAAAATTAACATGAGCTGAATTAAGTTGATTCAATGATTTAAGTAGATGACATTTCTACACAAATCGCCGTATGGGGATGGGGGTGGGGTTTGTGAAGTTGGGGATGGGGGTGGGGTTTGTGAAGTTGGGGATGGGGGTGGGGTTTGTGAAGTTGGGGATGGGGGTGGGGTTTGTGAAGTTGGGGATGGGGGTGGGGTTTGTGAAGTTGGGGGACAGAATATCATGCAACACCTTATAATTTTCAAACTTTGACAGACAATATTGCAACCAGAATGATTGAAAATGTGGGTCAACTCGACCTACAAAAAAAGCACAAGCCAAACATAATAATTGTTATTATGTTGTTTATGGGTTCCGGTATACATTGTGATTCAAATCAGTTTTGAGATACAATCTAGTAAGGTTTGCGGTAACACCATGTACATGAGTAGGATTTGAAACTTTGCTTGGTGTAGATACATTCTAGGTTTGAGGTAACACCATACATGAGTAGGATTTGAAACTTTGCTTGGTGTAGATACATTCTAGTAAGGTTTGAGGTAACACCAAACATGAGTAGGATTTGAAACTTTGCTTGGTGTACATTCTAGGTTTGAGGTTTGAGGTAACACCATACATGAGTAGGATTTGAAACTTTGCTTGGTGTAGATACATTCTAGGTTTGAGGTAACACCATACATGAGTAGGATTTGAAACTTTGCTTGGTGTAGATACATTCTAGTAAGGTTTGAGGTAACACCAAACATGAGTAGGATTTGAAACTTTGCTTGGTGTACATTCTAGGTTTGAGGTTTGAGGTAACACCATACATGAGTAGGATTTGAATTGTTGCATATAGCGTGGAGATTCAATCTAAGGTTTCGGTTTAACCATAGCTTTAGACTCGAATACACTGAACATTCTTAGAGAGGTTTTATGTAACATTAATTCAGGAGATATGATTTGCCACAGTCAAAGTCAAATTCAAAGTCAAACGTCTTAAATGCTCATTCGGAGACGCTCAAGACATTGTGTGACTCAAATGTTATCAATTATTGAGCGATACTCTCGCCTATCTCATAGCAGACTATTATGAAACTATAACCCAGCGTATCCCACTCACCTTTTGTGTCTGAGCCCCAGCTATTGCACCTGCCCAGATGCTGGGTATAACTACTGTGATCACAATTGTCACTAATAACGACCTGCTGCCCATTGTCATATCCAGCTTAGATCCCCACGTCCCACCAACACCCCTCCTAGTTCGTCAAAATCTGCAAAGAAAAAAACTCCAAAGATTGGAATATAGGTCTATTTATACAATATGTGGCTACATATAAAGAAGAAAGAGTGGAAACCTAAAATGGTTGTAAACATCAATGTTGATATGCTAATATTTCAAATTAATGACATAGCTTATATACTTTGTTCTTTTCTGAAGCAGAACAATAAAAGTTAAACAATTCACAGGTTGGTGACGAATTTCTTTAGTTATTCATTTATGTTTAACTTAACTGCAACAACAGCCTCCTTAGTGTAGTTATCTTTATTTCCGTTAAATGATGCCTTCAGCACAATGTCATAAATATGGATATAAGCTTTTACATGCACTGTGAAAATTCGATCCCCATTTTAAAGGGCGCCACATATTCGTGCTAGGCTGGAAAAACATAAACAAGCATTTTACGACTTCATTGCTATACGATTGTTAGCCGAGAACCAGGGACATTTTGCTATGAGTCACCAAAGTATAAAGCTGGTAACCTGTTACTACAAAGTCTTGCTTCGCAAAGTTGCTTAGCATGTCTGTAACATTTTGATTTTGGAGCCATGCGATTACGGAACAATAAAAATGGCTAAAAATGCGCATTGACGGTAAATGACGGTCATCGGCATGAGTTTCACAGGCCGAGATATAGGCACAACCAATTTCGGAAAGCGGCCATTTTGAAATATGGCCGCCATCTTTATGCATCCAAACTTTTTTACTGGTAACATCAAAATAATCACTCAGATGGGTCTCCCAAACAAAATGATACCACTCGCGGAGGATCTGGGGGGATGCATTGGGGGGGGGGGGGGGGGGGGTGTTCTAGCCCACGGACTAATACATTTGAACTAACAAAATTTACAGCTTCGGGTTATCGATTAGAGTCGAAAGGCGTCTATTTTTGTTTTTGAGAGAATAGAAGTAGTTTGTGTTATGCGTGGATGAGAGCGTGCTAAAATTCTATTTCAAATGTTGACTGACTTGGCAATGAGGGCCGTCATTTCGTTGACTGACACGCGTGAATAAAACATAATGCACAAGGCTCATGTACCGAAAGTTTCTTATTCTAACGGAGAACTAGTCAGAAAGCGGCTTTGATTTAAGGGGAATTATACTTAGTGGACCCCATCAAACTCCAGTGAAGTCTTCAACAGATTTATGATCCACATTCATGATTAGGAAAAGGGAACTGCCTCTGATATCGACGGAATCGACGAAATTTGTAAGCGCTGCTTGAAAAAAAAAATGCATGTAAATTCAGTGTACATGTGAGTTTAAAGCAAAAACGATTTTCAAAAAAGGACGGAGAAGAAGAAACAATGTAATTACTTTCTAGACATCTCAGTACATCTTGAAGATTGTTCTCTAGATAAGTGGCTACCATCGCCCTTGAACGTAATAAGTATTCTGCTACACTATCCTCCTATGAATATACCAATTTCTTCTGGATTGATTTCCTGATGTGAACAAAAGAATGTGTTTTGTCGTTGTTTGAGAATACTCCTTTTCAATGCAGATAGGCCATGACATCAAACAAAGGGGAATGTAGTTCATATTATAATCTGTGTGGTCATTAATGCATACATTGTGATGGTTAGGGAAGTTTTTAACTACATGATTGTGGAATGTAATTTAAACTGAGAGCATGAATGGATATCCTCTTGATGAGAAGTCACGTAAAGTGATCATACCAGGACATTTGTGCACCTGGCTTTGTCTGGTTTCCCATTGCAGTGGTAGCGTTTATTCCGATACCTTAAAACTGGTATCAGACTATAACTTCTGGCCATGGTTTGAATATTAAAGATGAGTAGAACGATGACTGAATATTGGACCTGTAATTGGTATCTTGGGGATTATTCAGAGGACAATAAGAGAAGCTTTAGGGTTAATACTTTTCTGTCAAAGTTGAAGAGACAACGTGTCTGGGAGGAACGTTTGAGATGACTGCATCCTTTAGTTGTCATGGCTACTAATAATCATATGGGGGATTTTGTGCTAATTAAGAAAACTGTTTGATTACGTGTATGTCATTTACAATAAGTAACGGTTAATTTGTAAGAAATAACCAGGTTTAAATTATCAGTGATATTATGAAAGACAAGGCCAGTGTAATTAAAAACGATACTCAAAACTAATAATTTAAACAGTATTGCCATGGTTACTTATTGAGTATTATACGAACCAATGGTTAGATTGCACCGAATGTAATCATAGTGCCTTAGGGATTTCTAGATGGTAACATTTCAAAGTGAATTAAATCGAAACAATAAATAAATAGGCCCTATAGGCCTATAAAACAGAAGAACATAGTCTTAACAGCAGGATTCCGCGCTGGGTGACGCATGTACTTTAATTTCATAACGTACAAGAAAATGAACAAGTAGAACAACGAGAAGAAGCTTAGGGCCTACAGCAAGAAGAAGAAGAAGAAGAAGAAGAAGAAAGAAAGACAAAAAATACAAAAAGAACAAGATCGACAAGAAGAAGAACAACAACAAGAAGAAAAAGAAGAAAAGAACAACAATAATAACAACAACAACAGCTATGCATGTATTCAACAATACAAAGAATGGTCAATACCACTAACTCCTTCACAATAAACATCTTGATCAAACATGTATAAATTTTCCCTTTACTTGTATCGCCTTGACTTAATTTCTTGCTTGAAGTACAAAAGGAAACATTAGGGAATGACCCCAGTTGAAGCAGACCAGCTGGCTCTTTGCCTAGCCTGCAGATCGCCTCGTCACTCCTACTGAACCACTCTAGCTTACAGAGAAGGGGGAATATGACCTTAAAATGTCATTTTCTAAATGGTTTAAATCCCTTTCTAACTCGCACGTATCTTGTGGTGAATTCATCGACAACTTGAATTGATGCACCAGAATTATTTAAACGCAAATGGATTTTTAAATGATTAGATACAGGCAGGGTCATTGTACAGTAAACTCTTTGTAAATTTGTGAGATTGCCAGGTTTTTGTTGGCAAGAATCTTAGCTATTGTAAACTTAATAAATATAGGCATGGTTCAACAATGCTGGAAATATTGTTGGGCTTTGTGTGTTGCAACCCCCCCCCCCCCCCCCCCCAAAGCAAACGTTTTCATTTTGACGTGTACCCAAGTCTAAAAAGACCCAAGGATGCGAAAAAGTGAAATATAAAAAACATCCCAAACTCCACCAAACCATTTGGCTCGTGATTAAACAAAGAGACAAAATTACTCATAATTATAGAGAAGTAAATTACGAATTTGCGAGCATTGTGTGAGTTCTTCCTTTGAATTTTGGAAAGGATTATTTTCTTCATAAAAAGGGTTATCCGTTGATTTCACAAAGAATTGACAAAGTCCATTATTGACAAGACGGATATTGCTAACAAAGGATGGATGGCGCTATTGTGTGGCAATAATCTTCCACCAATCCTTCCACTTTCCCATATAAATCAATTTCGTAAATTTTTCGCGTGTTTGTGATGTTTTTATACGATATATACATATACCCGGTGTGATTTACATCCAAATAAAATTCCAGCCCCAGATCAACCATAGAAATGTAAAAATAATGACGATTAGGTTTACCGTAGGCATTCACTTTACTCTGTCTCGCAGTTGTGTCGCATCCAACATCAAACACGATGGAAGTCATTCAACTGTCATCAAAAGTATACCACACTCAAATTACCATGCCATTGACAAACCGCAGGCTAACCTTTCTCTCAACACAGACTGGACAAATCCAATAAGTTTTCTCAGAAAGTGATCGTTGTGCAGAAATACATACTAATACAATAAACATCGGTTCTTACGGACGTAATTGAAATTGATTGAAAGATGAACGTGAGAGAAGTGCACATTTTGAGATCACATTGTCGCGTGGTAAGATTCAATCATAATCACGGAAGAAAGCCTTGTGTTCTAATAATTTGACGGACTGTCCTACCCAGTCCAATCAATCCATCGTTTAAGCCGAGGTGGTTTGATCTTACCACTGTATAACTAAACATTAATTTAAGCTTAGAATTGAATCTAGAATGTTTTACGGAGTGCGTCGTGGGCTGGGCTAAAAACCAATAATACTGTGCTCGGTAGAACAATGAGGAAGCTCGCAATTACAAACAAATACGAGACACAATAACGAAGTAATTATGACATGAAGGGGAGGATCTATCATTACAGGTTGAGATTAAACTTCAAAAACAGTCTGTTGAGATCATACTAAACGGTAAAGCATCAAAACGTCTTAAAGAGGTCTCTGACTCGATGAGAGGGTAGTCAACTTCTGCATATTAAAAAAAGGAAATGAATTTGGTTTCTAAAAGCTTTCCCCCTTTACAATTGTGTGGTTTTGTTAGTAACGTTGTACTTATTGGCCGCAGTACTTTACCACTTAAAACTGCACTTACACAACCATTCATACCCATTATTTATCAAAATTACCTTTTGTTCGTTCACTATTTTCTTATAGCAACCCTGAACTGCAATGATAATTGAGTATCCACAAAGAACAAAGACGTACCGTAAGTTTCTCTTTTGTTTTCACACACAACCAAAGGTTTCTCTTATCGAATTGCGAACCTTCCTCTATCTTCACTGGATTGAGATGTATACCTTTTGTGGTAACCCAACTCATAAGCAAGCGGTACGCAGGAGTAATTCTGACTGTCACATCCTACCGGATGAAACCTCGATCAACCACTGGGGGGGGGGGGGGGGGGGGCTCTATTACCTGAGAGCTTCGCGATGGGTAAATTGGTTGTCCCTAGAGGGACTGGCAAATTGTCGATAATAATAAAGCAAGATGATTATGAAAGGATCCTTTCATGACAAATCAAGTGATTTTCAATTTTAATAAGAATGATTTGTCTTGCGTAATACCCCGAAGTCGCTTGTTCAGTGAATGTAGCTATGACTGTGAGCTTATTACATCTATCACTCATAGTGTTGAAACTAAAAATTACAAGATTATATATCAGATAAACTAGAAGGTTGAACGTAGTTTTATGTATTTTTAGTTGCGTTGTTTTCCAAGATAAGAATTAGGGTTTGAAGTTTCGAATGATTTTTGGGGAAGATTAATTGACGATTCTCTATTTAGTATTAGGTAAACACTTTAATATTAGTCGATATCCGAATACAATTCTGTCACTGTCAACAACTTCAGGATAAATGTCAGCCGTTTTTATTCTCAGAGCCAAGTAATGGATTCCAGGTTTCTTATTAAACTCTGGGGTTGTGTGAGGACTTCAAGATATTATAATTTATGTGTTATGCCCAAGGTCAGAAAAGATAAAAATCTTCGACGGTAGCTGAAAGCTGCATCCGTTACATATCATACACTAACAAAGTGTATACAAATTCCACTCTGGTGAATCCATTGTAACGATAACATAGATATCACAATCAAATGTATCCAGAAAAGAAACTACCACCATTGGGAAATATATTATGCTAGAGAAGTCATTGTAATGCCTCAGATATTCCATTCGATTTGTAAGTGATTTGCATAATTGATGTAATTTTAGAGAAGTTCTCCCTTTGAGACTGAGGGAGAGAAGGGAGATCAATACTCACATTACTTATGTACTCTTAGAACATAATAAACATGAATCTTAATAATGAATGTCTCACAGAAGGCAAGCCTCTTTAATTCTTCAGAAGAAAGAAAAATGGTCAAATAGACGCAGAATCTGATTCTAAATTCCATTTGTTAACCATTTCCGGGTCAGCAGGCTGACCCGGAAATGGGTCAGGCTGACCCGGAATACGGGTCAATTCTGACCCGGCAGTTTTTAGAGTCTAGATCAGATTGAAAAATTGAGTTTCCAGAAGAATGTCTTCTGTAAAAAAATATATATATATAAAACAAATAAAGAGATTGAGCATGACTTTAAAGGTCAGTTGAATCGTGGGCAAAGTCTGTAATGAAGCGTTCTTCAGAAAAAAGTAAGTTCTTCTTTTGAATAAAACGCTAATTTGATACAATCTAGTCAAATTGTGGTTCCAATGATGTTAAACAAAAGGTAGAAAGTGGTTGCAATTTCAGAATTTAATGTCCAAAAAACTTGAACCAGAAATTTTATTTCCAATTGAACATGATTCAATGTGATCGTTACACGGAACTTTGCATTTCAGAAGGCTGGGTACCAGACCGTTTCAATTGACGGAGACTTCAGGAAATAGTCACTGATAGCTTAAAAGGGTAAATAATGAAATAGCAGTTGGGTCTGCTAGGCTCATGATTGCTATGTGTACATCATATGGAAACCCCAAGTTACCAATTAAAGTCACCCCATTAAAGTCTGTGATACAAAAATGATTGGCTAGTTCAGTAGATCCTATATGGTACTAGTCTTGAGAACAAAAATAATCTCGTCTAAAAAGGCCAAACAAATTTTTTCATCATAATGCATTTGGGATGGTAATGTATTTCGACGTGTGTTCACGATAGGATTGGGAGGTGCGTTTCTATCCCTTCTTTTCACCGATAGGTGGTAGGTTTTGTTCAGTGTTGGTGGCAAGTCCTTTTTCAGATGAGTCGAACTGCCCAGTACTGGGGTGGCCAAGTAGTACTCGAGTAAATATACTTGCGCCATCGAGTACGAGTACTAGAAGTGCCCGAGTACCGAGTATTTCGGTATCCGAGTACCGAGAACAACAGCCGAATATAAAGTATTACCAAGTACTGGTGGCCGAGTAGTACTCGAGTACGGATACTTGGGCCATCGAGTACGAGTACAGTGTTCGGGTACCGAACCAATATCTGAGTACCGAGCACAACAGCCGAGTACCATGTACTTGGATCTCCGAGTACGAGTGCGTATACTTTATCAACAAATGTATGCAAAATGAGGTATCAAAACATCCATTGCCTTTTTATACTAGTTTCTAATGAATACACCATATAGGCAACTTGACTTTTACTTTTCCAGAGCTTTAGGACCTATATTCCTTGCATTAACACACGTTTAGGAAAGCGGAAAGTCGTATTTTGACCACGAGTAAAACGAGAATGTCGAGTACTGCGTACATGACTTGGAGTTCAGGTTATTTTTCAGTCGAGTATCGAGCATTGACTTCGAGAATTGAGTACACAACACTGGTTTTGTTTTCTTTCGTTGTGTAAATACAAGTGCTGTGACACGCGCGCAGTGTACAAACCGCTCTGAAGATGCCTATTATTACTGTTAATTGATAAATTATACAGCTTCCCCAATTCCAGTTTAATAGCTTTCTACTCCTTATTATGACAAGAATGGAGCAAAGACCCGATGTTCTGTAGACTTAAGAGCCCCAAATTTAAGAAAAACAACACACGATCGCACCAAGACAAAGCAAACATTAATAACAATGTTCACAGTGATTCCTCTACCCTATTCAAAAGTCATGTTATAAAGGTGAACGCTGTGGTTCTTATCCAACAAATTCTAAACGCTCTGATTGATCTCCGACAGGGCAAGAGAGAGGTTGGAGACTTGATTAAGACTCGCAAGCCACACATTGCTACTGAATTGAATCCCATCAGATCGGCAGATGAAGTGCGGTGTTTGGCTTGTTCTTCCGGGGGGAGGCTGCATCCGACACAAAGTACGGCCGCCTGCCTTTGAATAACACGGAAACTTTAGCAAACAGAGGCAGAGCGTCTTGAACTGGAGACTACTCGCCCATCCCTCGTGATCGATGGTTCTCACGAACTCAGTAATTAATTTAGACATGTTAAGAATACTGCAGGATGTCTTTGGTAAATATTTCCACCCTTGAGTGAATAACGAGAAATTGCAGGTGAAGTGATCCAAAAAAACCTTGAAAACTATTTCTCATCTAACTATCAGAGAATAATAGTTGAGGAACCTATACTAATTCGCTACTTTAATTATCCATGTTATCCAAGTAACCCATGCAGTGTCATTAACAGCCGTCATTTTAATTTATGACAATTAAATTTGGGAAGTAAGATTTGACATTATATTTTGTTTTGATTGAAACATCATATTTATTTCAATCAAAGTCGTGGATCAGGAACTAGTTCTAGATCAGGATGATTACAGTCAGAATCAAGAGATCTCAAGATCTTGACAAGATTCCGTGGCTGACTAATACTGTCTTTTTATTTGATTTATTATTTTGTTTTGTGTTCCCATAATATTACCTTTATGTATTTCATCAAGTCTACTTACATTGCTACAAGTTGCACTCATTAAAGTTGTATCGCCAGATTGGTCGCCCAAAAACTAAAATACTTAGATATTTGTTTCTTAACAACGAAATTTGATAATTGATGGTGTTTCAAAACGAACCCCCCCCCCCCCCCCCCCCAAATCAAACATTGTATGCCACACCGTGCTAAACACTTGTCAGAATGGAAATTGTTTGAATCTGGCTGTAATTGGTTTTAGAGTTCGAAAGATTTTGTTTCGGGTCCCGACAGAAACTCATTTGTACCTTCCAACATTACTAATAGTAGACAGTTTTTTTGTGTCATTAATATAGGGTAATCAGAGTTCAAATAGGCCTACTCTATTGGTTACTGCACTGAAGGGGCACGGCTTGGTTGGGTGTTTTTGCTCCTTTCTTTTACCACTTTGGACCCCAGTTCGACTTCCGTCTCAGACTGGAGGCTTGCAAGTGGATTGGGTTTTCAGTCCCTACCATATTGCATTGGTTTTCCCTATTTGAGAATTTTCCTCTAAAACTGATGTCCATCATCTTCTCTCCCCCAGGTATCTTTAGGTAATGGAAGTAATAGAAGGTGCTAGTCACTTTTTAAGGATCCCTTGGTTTATTATCGGTACAAAATGATCGAAATGAATCCCCCCCGGAATTTTTTTTTTTTATAAAAAATAAATAAACAGACAATATTATTTGTTATTAGAAGACTATGTCTACCTTTGGTCAATACCGGACTACGATGTAGCAGCACAATAAGCTGTTATCAATTAACAAGGGGAAGGACACAGCGTCTGTATTGAATGACTCCATCATAAATATATAAATTTACATTTAATTCAATACAAGTACAACTAGAATGTGCCTACTGAATAGCACTCTGTGGTTCAGACACACGTACGGGTTATTCAATTCACACACTTCAATGAGTGTATGCTGCAGCTGTATAGTCTTTCATTACAGGCGTTATGGTCGCACCGAGCAAAACCTCTATGATTTTATTACATGAAGTCTAAGTCAGTTACTTCTGGACTCCTGAATATTTCTTCGGGTTCATTTTTCAGTCAACCGATCATTTTGTGTACGCAATATAATGTAATTAGAGACAATTGCATGACAGGTGAAGCAAGGTCGGTTTTACCACTGGTAGGGAAAGATGGAATAAAGCTAAAACATGGAGCCGACCCCATCGATGGTTGCCTGGCTTCTACCAGTACTTTGTACATTCATAACAAGCTGGATGAATGCAAAACCTAATCGATGGAATCGAAAACTCGTTTCTGAGTACACAGTGGTGTTTGATCAAGGATCGAGCTACAACTTAAGCCTTTAAAGGCACTGAACACGTTTGGTAATTATCAAAGACCAGTATTGTCACTCGGTGTATCCCAACATATGCATAAAATCACAAACCTGTGAAAATTTGGGCTGAATCGGTCATCGAAGTTGCAAGAAAATAAAGAAAGAAAAAACACCCTTGTTGCACAATTTTGTGTGCTTTCAGATGCTAATAAAAGGCTTCATGCATGAAGTCTTTTATTATTTTAGTGAGAAGTTACCTCTTTCTCAAAAACAACGTTACTTCAGAGGGAGTGGTTTCTCACAATGTTTTATAATATCAACAGCTCTCCGTTGCTGGTTACCAAGTAAGTTTTTATGCTAATATATATTTTGAGTAATTACCAAACGTGTTCAGTGCCTTTAAAGGGAAGCGGTTGGATTTGATACATTATAATTTAATCCATTTTGCGTCCCGTTGCTAGTGATGACGTCATAGTTACCTCAAACATGGCATTCTACTAACAAGTTATAAAATCCTCAATTTAAGGTCGAAAAAGTTCCACAAGTGGAAATTGTTTTGAATCTTTCATAACTTTGTCCTTTCATTGCGTGAAGAATTAATACAAAATCAACATTGCAAAGAAAAATTGAAGCTTACAATTTAAATTTTACCCATGAAAATGAAAAAACAAAATTGTCTTAGGTTATTTCTCCGTAAATATTCAGCGTATACCTTGAATTCTTTTGGCTTTCTTATCGATAGAGTAACTATCTTGAGAAAGTTCTTAATTGCGATTTTTCAAGCAACACGTGTTAAATGCAGCAAGTCTCCGTGCCCAGATCGTCAGCTCCTGTCCGATATCGTAAAGTTCATCCATACCCTCACAGCATACACGTGGAAATACCTTCTTAATAGTCCCACAAAACTAGACTATTTGAAAGAAAAATGGCGGTTTGTAAAACCCTGGAAGCGTTTTATTGAATTGGATCCTGATGCCCATTTTCAAGCTCTCATTCGGATGTGAAAACAGGAACGATGCACGGCTCTAGGGTAACCACAATGCAGGTACAAACGAGCCGACGTAGGGCAAGGCGAACCTTAATCATGTGTCTTCATCTTGTAGGAGGATTGCTCCCAGGCCAGGTCGGCCGGAGATGGTTCAGGATGAGCAAGAATCCTCGCTCTACACAGCTGGCTAGTCCTATATCACCAGGTAGTACTCCATCCAGCTTGTACTCGTGTTCGTTTAATATTGACTCTATGTAGCTCTAGGGTATCTGTTTGGTCTACTCTAAAGGACCAACACAAAAACACATCATGTGGGGGATGGGGAGAGGGCGGGGGCGTATCTGCCTCGATGGACAGCTTCATCCCCGTGGGAAATCTTGCCTCCCATTATAGCCCCAGAGCAAAGAATTGCATCTTCTTTTATGGATTTCTTTTTAGATTGAAATCTGAAGATGTTGTACTCCAATCTCACATCCGGTGAATGGTGGGATAATTTTAAGAGTGTCGTTCCGAAAGTTGGGACAGAGTACGTAGTCCTAATGCGATTTATTTCAAGATTTCGTAAGGGGAGCGTTACACATCTTTCACATATATTTACACATCTTGAAGTGTTAATCCATGAGTATAGGTTGAACTGTTGGAAATGATTTGATCTTAGAATTGTTCGCTTTAATATCTCATAAGAGAAATGCGATGTGACGTCATCAGTGACGTGAAGAAAGCTCAGTCCGCAGACGGAATGGCCTTTACATGATACAGTTATAAATTAAATGGGATGGATCATGTTGTGATATCGCTCCAACAAGAAAGACAAGTTTACTTCTTTTTGGTTGAATTAATAATCATCATTTCTTAAAATAATTTTATTTAACATAAGATGAGATTGTTGAAGCATCGACGTGTTTGTAATAACTATACAAGTAAACAAAACCCTTGATTTAATTTTTGTCTGAAAAGATAACGTGATAACAGAGATAACGTGATAACAGGAAAGAGCTATTAAATTATTCACTATACAACTTCACAATTAAATTGTGGATTTATTGAATCATAGGCCTACCCGATGTGTTGTGTTAAATGGAAACTTTGCATAGCAAGTGTAAAACTCAGAAACTTGATTGATTTGGACAGCTCGATATACGGTAATCTAACGATGCGGTGTGTTGGGATGCACTGAAAAAAGCATAATCTATAAGAACTTGGATTTGTATTTTCATATATTAATATTTAGAGGTTTATATCAACTTGTTTTGGTTCATAACTCTAATTGGTTCCTTTTTACAGATGGGCAAGTTTGATAAAACGCATGGCTGGTCCGATTCGCCAACACGCTGTGAAATTACTCAGTTAGAAAAACACGATGGGAACGGCAGCAATCCTTGGAATTTACAGATCACTGCTCACTTACTTGACGATCGATGGAGACCCCTAGAGAGGTACAGCTAAGTTATACAAAGTCTTCATCCTGACTGTATATTTTATCAAGGTGGGGAAGTTTTGGAACGTCTTACTGAGAATATTTCCGGTTTGACCTTGTGTGTCTGTGTTGTAACTAATGTTGACAAAAGGAAAACTTTAAACTACAAGTTTTTGTTAAATACTGCCTATTTTAGCGCATACCTACTGTCTGGTTGACACATTATTTTGAGACCAAAAATATAAAAATGAAGCAGCCCTAACCCTAATTCATAATCATAGCCATAGTCATAACCATAACCATAACCATAACCATGACCATGACCATAACCATAACCATAACCATATAACCACAACCACAACCACAACCACGACCATGACCATAACCATAACCATAACCACAACCACAACCACGACCACGACCACGACCACGACCACGACCATAACCATAACCACAACCACAACCACGACCACGACCATAACCATAACCATAACCACAACCACAACCACAACCACGACCACGACCACGACCACGACCATAACCATAACCATAACCACAACCACAACCACAACCACAACCACGACCACGACCACGACCACGACCATGACCATAACCACAACCACGACCACAACCACGACCACGACCACGACCACAACCACGACCACGACCACGACCAAGACCATAACCACAACCACAACCACAACCATATTCATATTTTACAATAATGGCAACGGTAGTGGTCAAATCCAATTTAGTATCAGCATTAAGGCATTCGTACTCTTGTGAAAGAAGTAGAAATAATTATAAGCAATCACATCTACACCAAATGCAGACAACACAAACAACATCAATGGTAAATGTATTCAGCTTCAACAAAATCACCTTCAGTTTCGGAAAAATCCGAAATGTCACACGAGAAGCAGAAACTGCAGTACCTGCACCAGCTGCAGAGCAACTGAACCAGCAGCAAATAGTAACTGCATAGCAACAAATAGTAACTGCACCAGCAGCAGATAGCAACTGCACCAGCAGCATGCAGTAACTGCACCAGCAGCATATAGTATACCACCAGCAGCATGCAGATAGCAACTGCAACAGCAGCATGCAGGTATAGTAACTGCACCAGCAGCAGATAGTAACTGCGCCAGCAGCAGATAGTAACTACACAAGCAGCAGATAGTAATTGCACCAGCAGCAGATGCACGAGCAGCAGATAGTAGCTGCAAGAACAGCAGATAGTAACTGCACCAGCAGCAGATGCACGAGCAGAAGATAGTAGCTGCAACAGCATCAGTTAGTAATTGCACTTGTAACCGATAAATAGAAGCGATTGAATAACAACAGTTTTAATTAAAGAACCAGCAACAGCAACAACAGCATAGCAACAACAACATTAAACATTTTGCATATTATTGAGGGATGAGTGTTTGGTATGGAATTAAGGTTTCTACTCAGCACGTGAAAGCTTCGATGTAAAATTTTCAAGTCGGAGGGATACAAGGAAAGGTACATCAGAGGTATGTTTCTTTAAGTTGTAAGTTGACATTGATTCGTTGAAAACAAAAATAATAATAAGGTACTGTTTGTTTCATGAAGTTCATGAGCTACACCAGTGTGATTTGACAAATATAAACAGCATGATTCATCTATTAATATTTTCTGTGTGGTCTACTCGCGTGGCAGTTCTGGGTTAGTGTTCTGAAACTCATCACACCTTCCAGCTCCACAAACATCGCAATAAGGCATTCTATTTAACCTCATTGAAAATGTTACCCTCCAACGGAGTGACAATTGAACAACATTAGGTGATAACTCATTGTCATCCTACGCAAGCAAGGATGTAAAGACGCTGGAAGACCATCCTTATCAATAGCTTATCACCGTCTTAAACCTGGCCTTAACTGTCTAAACAGACCCAGGGGGCTGTTCAGAGCCTGCCAATATGACAAATGTCACTATTTTATATTAACCGTGGTAAAACGAGGCAATAAATATGTCAACAAGGGGGGATATTATGTAGCAATGCGCGCCAACAACGGAAGAGCTGCGACTTTGGCCGGTGGGGCTGCGGTATAAATCTCGGCTGTGGTCTCCACGATGAAGAAGAGGTACGAATAATGAAAAAAAACAAAGACTTGACTGCGCTTGATGTGTACGACTGGCCAGGAAGAATGCAAGTCTATTTAAATCCAGACATCTCTGACCTCACTTTCCGGACGATGGAAATAGTCAAGTATCCAATATTGAAAAATAGCAAAAGCGAAGACGTCTAAATGTAGGTTATTCCCGTAAAAAGCCACAAAAATTAGGTAGGAAACAACCCAGATGTTCGAACAATTGTTGTTTTCTGTTCAAACTGACATGAGCTAATGTGCTGACCTACTAAAGAGATAGGCACGTAACGCCATTAAAAATCTAGGCCTATTGCTTGAAATAATGTCTGAATTTCAGAAAAAAGTTTTCAGATTTGAGGCAGCAATCCTAAACGAATATCAGCAAAACACTCAGGAAGGCGTGGGATTGTATCTTATCTTTGATATGGCAAGATCACTCACACGGAAATCTTAAAGTCTATGAGAAGTTTTTGATTGGGCAAAGACCAGGGGCAACAACGACCATGAATTTTGGGTTGAACAAAGAAAAATATTTACCAGAATGGGACGTGAACCTGACACCTCTGAATTAACGTGCTGGTGCTCTACTAAATGAGCTTTCTAGCCCTATGTTGGCGGGCTTCATACTTTGTCAATATTTTTGTTCGGAGGGGGGGGGGCAGCCAAAATGAAGATACATGTTGCAAATGATAGAGTGGCAAGAGTTCCACATTGAGTTGGCACAAACTTGAAGTCCTAATAATCTAGGCAAGCCAGTTGTCACATCGACTTAATTAACTCCTCCCTACTAACAACAATTTGTACTGCTAAGGGAAAAAACAAACTGCAGGGGCGCGGACTACACTATTGCTTCTGTTTAAGCCTCGTTATTAGTTTTTGCAATCTAGGCGGAGAAACCTGCAAGGTTGGGCCTGGATTGCGAGTCTCGGTAATTACACATTTCCTTCCTGAACTATCCCAGTAATATTTGGAGTTGGGATGCGGGAGTTTTGTGGATGGTTTATAAAGGGCAGCATCGATACCGTCCAGTCAGCGCATGGTCCCTCCGATATGGCTCGGGTTGGGTACCCCACTCGGAATCAATAATTCGTGATTTCAATTTATATTGCAACACCTCGTGGTATTTATTAGCGAGGTCCTCGTCAGATTGGCGATCACCGGATTATTGATGTGGTATTTGATGGGGGAAAGGGGCTTTGTTTACGGCTTCATCTCATTGATGGATGAGATGGGATTGCTCGTGCGAGGACCGATTGGTGCTTTTGGACGTGCAAGTAAAGGTTAATTAGTCTTTTTGTTCTCCAATCACAATGCTTGTTTCCATGAATTCTAAGTCCAACACAACATAGTTGGTTGGATGTTTTCATTAACTCCAATTATGGAAGTGATTGTGGTATGAGTCAAATACTAGACTTGTTGACAAGTCGTTAATGATGGTCGCGGTGAGTCGAGTCGCATCTGGTGCTGTCTCGTAAAAGAATGCTCTCGCGAGATCACTGCTCTCGCGCGAAGTTGCTGGCTGCCAACTCTTCTTCGTCATTAACGACTTGTGAAACCCGCCGGCGGTTCATATTCATTTATTCATGTACGAACGCAGTGTACATTACGGTTGCTGTAGCGACGATCATGAAGACGAGTCCATTTTATCTAAGGGTAGTAGTAATTTTAGTTACTGTAAATGTACTGAATGCTTGCGCTTGAGACATCTGTGGGTGTGTTTTGTGGGTGTTAACTCCTTCATTAATTTAGTAACTAAAGAAATAAAGTAAACTTATCTTAAAATTCATTATTATAATAATTGTTTAAGATGTGTGTTTTGCCTCATAAAAATAAATAATGCCTTCCGTGAATAGTTACTGATCGCTCCAATCATTTAACCCGATGTGTTCTACAGTGATTGTGTGTATTAAGTGTGTATAAACAACAGACACGGAAACCAGTCAACTCGCCCCCCTAGCAAAGTCGCCAATTTCAAAAAACACATGTACAAAGTCACCAACTACAAAGTCGCCCCTAGCAAAGTCGCCCCTGACAACAAACTCGTCCCCTCTCATAGTCGCCCCTCACAAGGGAATTTAACAAATTTGTGTGATTGGACTACAGGGCTTCGAAAGCTATCTTAAGGGAACAAAAGCTAGCTATCTTAAGGGAACGAAAGAGGAATTTTGGGGAACAAAATCTCATTGCGAAGGAACGAGAGCGTATATTAAGGGAACGAAAGCATATTTCGGACGAATGAACGTATATTTCTGGCAACTAATTCAAAGTCGTATTTTGATGAAACAAACGCTTGTTTTTAGGGAAAGAAATCTCCTTTCGGTGGAAAAAATTCATATTTTTATAGAACGAAAGCATATTTCGGACGAATGAAAGTATGTTTCGGGCAACTAATTCAAAGTCGTATTTTGATGACTCGAAAGCTTGTTTTCAGGGAAAGAAATCTCCTTTCGGTGGAAAAAATTATTTTTATTGAACGAAAGCATATTTAGAGCGAACAAAATTATATTTTGTGCGAACAAAATCATATTTCGAGGAAACGAATGCGTATCTTTCAGGGAACAAACGCGTATTTCTGGGTAACAAAATCGTATTTCGGGTGGAGAAGGCGTGTTCGAGGGAACAAAAACGTATTTTCTAGGAAAAATCTATTTTGCTACCTAGAAAAACACAACTTTGTTTACAAATTTAAAAAAATATAATTTTATGTGACAAAATTATATTTTGATTGAATTATATAATATTTTGAGGAAACGAAATGACTTTGTTGGAATTTTGTGTGTCGAGAGTGGAAAAAGAAATTCAGAGTGAGAATGTTTTTTTCACATTTTAATTTGTAATTTATTTTTCACCTGTTCCTTCAGGGGCTCTGGTTTTGTGTGTTGTTTTTTTTTTTGGGGGGGGGCTCGTTTTTGTCTCACAAATTGTTTAACTTAATTGCACCGTCAATATAAGAGTGGTTTTCCTATTTATTGACATAAATCTTATTTAATTTCCAAATCGGGGGAAAGGAACGTACACCGAACATTGAAACGTAACGATTTTAAAACAGCGGATTCGATCAGCGAGGTTTACCGACTAACAAACCCGCAATGACAAGGTAGTTGGTGGTCTGGCTCCCTAACCCCTCCCACATGTTCATGAGCTTCCAGGTACAGCTATCTCTTGGCATGCTAGGGTAGGGGTTTCCGTCATGCTGAGCCCCACCGAGAGAAACTCTGCGCGCCATGGCATGCAGCTACACGATTTGCCCGTGTGTTTTACGTCATGTCCCCACACGCTGTGCACTGTCAAACACTGAAATAAAATCTTACGTTCGATTTTTTGTAATTATTTACAAGTTGTACCCATAATTTGAATACGTATTTTCTTGTGTCAAAATATTCATGAACACAATCACTCTCACCACTCAGTGTTTGGTTTTGATCGTGCATGATCAAAGCAACATAAAACTCCATCCAGTACAGGATTTGATGTTTAATATTCATCTACAGTTTGAATATTCATAGATATAACGAAATTGACCAATCAGATGCGTCCGTACGAATTCGGCTGAAGTGGCCATAGGCCGTGCACAAACCGCCAGCGGGTTTCACAAGTCGGTAAATGCGACCAGTCGTGAGAGCAATAATCTCGCACAGAGCAGCCCTCTCGCGGGATATTGCGAGAAAGCCGTTCCGCTATCACCGCGACAGACATTTAACGACTTGTCCACAAGTCTAGTCAAATACTAAAATTCTGTCTTATCAGCTAAATTATGATGAATGGCACTAGTGACCAAGATTCGATCAACTTTTATATTGTGGACTATGTTTAACAACGCACAGACCTGGGCCTGTACAAAAGTAACTTTATAAAGATTTAAAGTTAAATTTTGTTTACATTGATGATTATTTTTAAGGTAATACGGAATTTTCTCTTTTTACGAGATGACTTATGTACAAATATCCATGTTTTCAAATTATAAGGCGCAGATCCTTTTAAGGAGTATGGAATTAAGAAACAATGCAATTGATTCAGACGTGTGTAATTAGTCGGCATTTTGTTCGTTATCAATTAAATTTCAATTCAATTCAATTCAATTCATTTAGGTTTATCAACAACTCAAAAATCAATCGCTTGGTGATCTTTTTTTACACATAAACTGATTATACAGAAAACATAAATTCAAGCGATTTCTTGGTCATAGTTACAGAAACTCCCGAGTGTATAACTTACCTGATAAAAAAAAACCAAAACACATTTCCCATTCATTACCTCATCTTGATTTCAGTGCACAAAGTTAAGTTTTTCCAACAAAATTTATATCTGAAACAAAACTCAAAGGTCTTTTTCAAATCAGATAATCTTTCTAATTTTTCTTTTTCGTGGACGCTGACGAGCGGTACACTCAAAGGTACACTGATGAATGCTATTCTTAGGAAAAACAAAACATTACGAGCACGAATAGCTTTGAGAATGTGAGTAATCAATTAGAATGAAATCGCTTCAGTAGTGGTCACTGCTTTTTTTCAAAGGCAAACATCCCAGCCACTGAAATACCGATCCTCTAAAATAAAAACAATAAAACACATTACATTCACACAGTGCGGCGTTCCGCGCTAAATCCCACCATGTGCTGATAAAGACAGCGTGAGCATTTTCCCGCGCGCGGGAGATGATTAAATATTGTTCAAGACAAAGTGGACTCTTGAGATGAGGTTGATACTGCGCTGTAACGCATTAATAATCCAGCGAATGAAGCTAAATTGACATGGCGTGTTGAAGCACTATAAATTTATCAGAGTTGTAACTCCTGGTGTGTCCGTTTTGACAATAATGGACGCGTACGGAAGAAGCAGGGATCATTTGATGTTAGCTTCACTAGTTCATAAATGTGTTGATATTCAGTGAAATCATTTAAACATGAATTGAATATGATGAGGTGCTGTCAAGCAGTACACGTGAAACGCACCATGGGGTGACAATATTATTTGATCACATTAAAGCATTCATGTGTGAGAGATGAATACTGCGAACGGAAGGCTGACCGGGCGTGAACCATACTTCGAAAAAATTGCCGCACTCATCATCTTGAGTGGATTGCGACGCCTTTCCAAGTTTCAAATCGAATGGGCTGTGATACAATAACTTCGATAATGCAAAGCTTGGGGCAGGATTTACATTCAAATACAAAAATAGTATTAAAAGAATTATAAGGCCTGAATATATTGAGTGTACACAGAACACTATGTAGAAATTATGACTAGACAGAATAATGCACTATTCAAGTACAACTGCGTGTTCAATAGAAACAAACATAGCTTTTGGCTGTTTTCACTGCTTAATTTCATTTTAACATGTTCCAGATCATCACTGCTTACAGCGTATCTTCTATCCCAACAAACACACAGCATTCTTGCCTCAAAGAATATTGTAAAGAAAATAATAAAATCAATTCAACCGTCCAGCTTTTCAGACCCATACCTTTAGACTAAAGTGTCAACAATTATTACAGCATGTGATGCTTCCTGCCTGTCTGAGAGAAGCGATTTCGATGCCTGTATTAAAAAGTTTCCTGAAGACATTCCTGTTCCACAACCAATCTTAATTCGTTTGTTTGTGTGGGTTATTTTCTTTGTTCTCGTCTCCAATAAAGCGCTCTGTTCTTAGTACAGTGCTATATAAATGCTCCGTATTATTATTCAGTATACAAAAAAAATAAATTAAAAAGCCTACTGCCAACGTTTTTTTTTCTTTCAGGTGACCCAAATCTGAGGTACCGTTATTTTTCTAATTTGTGTCTTTTCTCAGTTCCTGGATGGTGAAATCTACTCGACAATGATTTATTTTCCAGTGTAGCTTTGTCATCAGTCACGTACACAACCAAACAGACACATTGAATAACGCGTAGGAGGTTGCGATGAAAAACTTCACCAAACTGCTTGAAATCACATGTCATCGTCTATGTTGGCGTCATTCGACCTCCAGTCTGGAACATCAACTAACACCCGATGTTTGGACCAATCAGACGGTAGGACTGGTCACTATGAACACGGTGAACAATGAACGATCGAAAAATCTCAACGGGAACACTGGCTCTTACAATAGAGCTCTCTCAATCCTAATTCAATTCAGATTCCATTTATAGTTTTAAAAATGGGGCTTCTCAGAATCTCTATGGTAATTCAAAAAGAAAGTGAGATAGCATGAGAAATTGTCAAATATGAGGGTGTTGTGGGAAACAACCGGTTTGGTCATTGAGGAACAGATGGCTAGGTCTATATAAAACACAATAACTAAAACCCCAACTTATTTCTTAAAATGAAACTTCAATCAAATTTTTCTGAATGTCAAGCTCAAAATTATTTTGATTATTTAACGTATATGTTCTTAGAAAGCATCGACACATCATCACCAAGACAATTAATTTTGTAATTGGCCGTAATACGACGGTATGAAACATCATTGAATGTAATCCAGGTTTGCTGGTCATTTTGCAAATACTGTGGCGCTGCAGATATCTTGAAATAAACAAAGGGAATCCGAGAACTCTATCAAATAAAATCGGTTTCAGAATACTTTTCATAATAAGCAAACTAAATTCTTCTAAATCTGACTGCAGACGACATGTTGGCACTAAATACATCAGTGTCATTATTCCGGTTTACTGTTTCTGAGCACGCTCGACTATGGGTGGAGAGGTATGCGCCATTTACAGTACAGACATATCACCTGAAAGATCTACCTCCTTAATACTGACAGGTGGTGATTAATATCACTTAGAGTCTAGGTTAGGCTGTGCAGAAATGTGATCACCACATCATCACAACTACACTGAATCTATTTACTTTCAACATGGGTTTTCGTGCATGTGATTGGAGCGTTGGGAGATTTGTACGGAGGGATTCAGTCAATATTTATAGACTCACATTATGACTGAGATCGAATGGTTACTTAAAGACCTGGGTCTTTATTACTAGGGTTTGTGTGAATTAAATTCTGGTCTCATTGAGGTCTCATTGAGGTCGTTGGAGATGTAATGACATCACCTGGTGGAAAACACCAAGGAAAACTGGAGAGGTCACATTGAATATAGACATCTTAGTCCATACAATTTGACATCAAATATTTTAAATATGATAACGATCAACTATATAATTGAAAATTTCTGACTGAGTGATTTTAACAGCTAATTTGCCTGCCGTTTTTGTCAATTTATCGTTCAACTTATTCATGAAAGATTCAAACCCTCGTTTTCATGCCCTAATTTGTTCCTAAAAGTATCAACACATCGTTATCAAAACGCAGTTATACAAAAAATCAACAACAAACAAAACAATAACAGTAAACAAAACAACAACAAAAACAACATCATTTAACTTGACGTAATACTCTTTATAATTTTTGATAGATGGAGTAAAATAAACTAGTCAAAAGTACATCAGTTCTATAAATAAATTAGATGATTTCGTCTATCAATGCGAAGTCCGTGTTAAAAACGAGATCGCAGAAAGTCGGCCATCGCATTTGAAGGACGTCCAAACCTACGGTCGAAACTACGATTAACCGTTGGTTAGCCGTCTCTATAGCAACTAATATTACTTCCTTCATCCTCACCCGCTTTTTGGTTATAACTGACACAAAAACAGACCCAATTCCCGCCAAAAATCGGAAAAACGCGGCAGCGATCCATAAATGTACATTCAAAGAGGAAACATCATTGGTTTTTACGGATGTTTCTTTTTCAAACCTCGTAATGTCGCTTGTGCAGCGAGAGCACACGCACGCTGGTGCAATTACGTTTCGTTTGCTACAACGAATTCGATCGGTACTGGTTGCTAACAGTTATTTGGTATCGTTCTACCGGAGTCGCATACGGGGATTATCGATTCCACCATGTTGAACATGTCACGACTGATTGAGCAAACTAAACCAATAGAAGTTTATTGCGTTTAGACCCAGTTACCATAGACTTTTTGGAAGCAAACTGAACAACCCTGAAAGTTAGAGAGATGCGATTGAAAATACAAAAGCAAAACATGATAAATGCGTAAGATTCAGTTATTAGAGTTATTACAAAAATAAATCACCGGAGTTTAATCTTAAAGACTAAATGACAAATGTGTTTCTTATGGGTAGTATAACATTGTCCTTACAAATAGCCTGGCACTTTTATAAGATGAGAATAAGTGCAATCTTGTCACTGTGTGTATACAGGAAACCCGACAATGACTGCAACACCGTGATGAATGTATGGTCATCCAGCATTGGATGACGAACAGTTAAACCTTCCAAGTATTGCTGGAGTAATTTCACCGGATTACCTTTCAGTGACGTGAATCGTGAATCGTTAAAGTCTGGGAATCACCAACCTGTGATTAATTTTCAATTTTAAAATGACGTCACTGCTCACACCAATGACGACACCTGAAGATGCTGTACTTGCTTGAACCCATCTTCAGTGTCTTACAAAAAGATAACAAGACGAGTTAAAATCTCTCGTATAGAGAATTCAGAATGCATTTTTAGTCACCCAGAAAAAACAAGTCCCTTAATCTTGCATCATCAATACTTTCGACCTCAATTTCACATCGAAAACCTTCCGTACTACGTCACCTTCTAAATCAGATCCGGTTCGTCACATTTCCTCCTTATTCGATTTTCCTGTCATTGTTTCCGCCCTTGCACCTCTTATTTTCCTCGGACGTTTGGGTGGAAAAAAGAAACCACGATCGAGTAATTATAAAGGCTAGGGTTTGAATGATTAAAAGCTGGTATGTATACAGTTCCCACTCCATAGTGTCTCACACGCACTGGTCAAGGAGTGACAGCAAAATCGAAGACATTCCAACAGAAGAAGTCTTTGACATAGATATGACACCTTGTCCTATAATGTGATGCTCGTGACATTGGTAGTTCTACTCATGAACTGTAGATAGCTATCAGGTAAGCTGTCAAAGATACTCAACTTCCGTCGAGGTTCATACTATTGTTCTCATTCTCTTTTAGAAGGTTGACAAAAATAGTGGGGAGTGTTAGAAGAATGCATTTTGTTCTGGTCAAAGTTATCAGATGTGAGTTTATAATTCAAATAGACGGTCATGTTTTTGAGAAAACAAAATGAGTTCATGGCTCATTTTTTTCTGATGACGGTTATTGCATGTGATGCTTGGTTTATATTCATTTCAACTGTGAGTGATCTGTTTTCATGTCAATTCAGTTATGACACCTTAACTGTAAAAAAAATCATCAAATATAGATCCACTCCCGGAGTAAATTTATCGACAGCATGCCCCCAGGGTTTGAGTGAATGAAGCTGTCATTGATACAGCTACTTAACGTAATAGTAATAATGGAATTACAGACTACAAGGAGAAATAACCCGACAGGCCTTGCCTCTTACAATGTGAAGCACGCTCAGTTATCGTGTTTCATTTCATGAGCCATGACACGTAGATCTACATGTTAGTAATATGGACTAGATGATCTAGTAATTAATTACCAATAATTGATACAGTGTTTAACTGGATGACAAAGAGTCCGTGACGGGAATCCCTTAAAGGTCACCATTTATCATGATTCATAAAAACTGAAATCTTAAAGCTATAATGATGAGGTGGTATAAGGTAATAATAATTAATTAAGTTTAAATCTTTAGAAATACAATACATTCAAAAGATGTCCACAACCAGACCCCTTCAAACAATAGAAAATATAACTCTTACAACACAAATTTCAGTTTCTAAAGGCAAATATTGTGGCCAAAGTGAGAAATATTTGTGAAAGAAAAAAATGGAGATGGAAACTGACTGAGTTGTTTCAATCAGCGACAATTATACCAAACAGAACAATTGTTTATTTTGATTAATTCTTGTCAACATGAAAGAGAAATTCAGACAATTACTTTAAATACAAAGTCGTAGAAACCGTTGTATATTTTTAAATTATATCTCTGTACTTACTAAACTAACAGAGAAATCAATGCAATGATGAAGTGTACCAAGACGCTATAAAAGTCTTATCTAAGACAACACACTACCCTCAGCTCATCTTACATCACGTTCAAGATGAGAAATAAGATCTACATAGAGAGGAAGTTAAGACTGTTACGGCCAGGATGAAAGACTGATTCAAAAAGCCTAAGGGACCGGGGCCAGCTGTTGGTACCCAGGCAATCAACCAAATATTGGACCAATAAAAATAACTTGGATGCACTTTCGATACATTTACAAATGTCGGTTGGAAAATAATCGCTGATGGTCAAATCAGTATGGCGAGATTACGGTTAAGGGAGCGACAACGAATCATTAGACAGATACAAAAAAAACACGTATATAAAGTATCTACAGTGTACGGTAAAAACGGATTGATTCAGGTGGACGTGAAATGATTAGATAAAAAGAAAACTTTGTTTGGCAATTCGGACAGATACAAATATTGGGAAAATATTATCCTTATTAAGGTACTCACTGAAGGATGTTATTCTTTAACAAAAGTGCAAGACACGGTACCCTTTGCTTTATTACATGCTTGACTAACACAAAGTGCAAAATGCGATTTATTTGTTTTCTTAAAGAATCTACATCAAGATCGAGAGATACCGGTATAGATGCATAATACAGACCTTAAGATGATCCTATAGAGTCAACAGGAAGGAAGGTTTAGATTCATTGTAGCATTAATACATCCATGTACATCGCCTTGGTAATTCTGGTCAGCAGATTACATGAGTAACTGAACCGAAGCACAAGATTAAATTCCAAAGAATTAAATGATTTCATCTTTACTAATGGAGTTTTGGTCTTAATTCATACCCATATTAGGTTGTTTTCTTATTGCGGTCTCTCGTTTTGATTGCGGTAGAGTCAATGTTTATAATGGGGTTAGAAGTTTCGGACTAAACCTACAATATAGTGCTATTTGATCAGTTATCATAGTTTAAAACAGGTCCTATTTCTCAATCTTTACGGTAAATTTGCGTGTGATTTTACACCCATAGGGTCGAGGATACCACAAAAACCATTCATATCATAGAAAACTGGTATCCCTAGGTGATCACCGTTACTGGATACGCGTTATTGAGCCCATTTTACATTAAACCATCAAATGTCAGACAGCACTAGTTATTTTTCCTCTTTACATAAATTACCAAGCCTTCTGTTTTTGGAAGACTCCCGAAGGGTGAAAATTGTAAGATTTTTATTCGTCATCTGACACCGAATCGAATGCTAAATATACAATAAAATGATAGCGGGAAACATCTTAATTGCATGCGGCCGCAACGCGACAATGAAGTAATTATTACTTGCGTCTCTCGTTTCTTAGTCATCTAATGTAGGAAGCGTGTAATAGGCCGGTAGGTACTCACGTGTTGTGGATGTAAACTATCTTCTAGCGATATTACTTTCACAGTTATTGCCAAAGCTACCATCTAGGTGGCTTACTTCTACAGTGGTTTTGAAAAACATGCTTTAAAGTATTGCTCATACGTTTCAATGGGTCTCGTTTATTTTAAAAAGGAATAACACTATCAAGGGCGTCGATGGGTGGGGGACGGGGGGGACATGTCCCCCCCACTTTTTAGACTGGGGGGGACAGCATATCAGATGTCCCCCCCACTTTTTGATTGACTGTTCATTAGAAATATGCAACAACATTTTCTTGATTTAATATTTCATTACAATTTGTTTTCAAGTAAAAGAATAGCGAACAAATGATGAAATGTTTTCTTCATTTTCATATTTTTTTCTGATGGACCACGCGCAGAATGGTATTTTGGGCCCATTTCCGCTTATATAATACAGACAATAGATGACACGTATCGTCCAAGACAAGAACGCCAAAATCCCGCTTACATACCTTGTTAGCATTCAAGTTATGCGTCGTTTGTGTATGCTATAATGTACGGTACACGATCCCTCCACAAAGGAAGTATGTGTGTGCGCACACGTGCAAATGTGTTTCATTTTGTTACAATCGCACAACGCACAAAATGTAGTAAAATCCATTCAAATAAATAGGAGCAGTTTGGGCCATGACAAGATTTGTTGAAGAAGCAATATTTTGTTTTTTCGAAGAACTACAAGCTGACACACGATAAACGCCGGACTCCCGAAGCATATTAAAAATGTGGGGTGCAAATAATGTAAGATGTATTTTTTCAAGACTTGCTCGACCGTCCCCCCTACTTTTCAGTAGCGATCGACGCCCTTGAACACTATGGTTGCCGTGAGTTAAACCTGTGAGGTCACTGTATTAGACTGGCGCCTATATGAGGTTTGCAGTTTAATCTATGCATCAGAGAGACTTATTTTATTGGTACCGATTGTTCTGATGGGCTAAAATGACACCTGCCAAGTACGTCTGGTTGATGTAGATCTGTATGCAGCCTGGATACGGCTCTCAACGGATTAAATTTACACGATTAAGATACCATCTAACCTCTACAATAACATATTTACATATTCAGTGGAGTAGTACATACCCCATGTTTTAAAACCTTCAAAACACTGCGTGTTATTTAAACAATTATACGACTTAACATTCAAAACGATTCCGTTAAAAAAAATCTATCGGCTTAAAACGAGGAGGTAACTGGGAGCTAAAACGAGGAGGTAACTGGGAGCTAAAACGAGGAGGTAACTGGGAGCTAAAACGAGGAGGTAACTGGGAGCTAAAACGAGGAGGTAAAACGAGGAGGTAACTGGGTTCAACTTCATGGCTCTACTTACCGTGTAATTATTTGCTTATTTTTCCTACAATTCACAGAAACTATAAAAATAACAAAAATAAAAATATAGCCTACACGTATAATTTGGAAAAACAATAAAACAAACAATTCAAAGAAACGAATAACATACAATATCTAACTGTTTCTTAGTCACATTGTCACATTTACAAAGTGTCACAGATTCAAAGATTGAAAGAGGTAAATATGGGCGAAATTTCTAACCATAAAAGAATATATTAAAAACATCTGTTACATAAAAATCTATTCCTCATTATAATGCAGCATTTATTTTGTGTGAATTTCTTCACAATGCTGATGGAAAATGCGAGACATTTCTCCGTGAGGGTTAGCCTAACTTAATTTGTTGGTCTACAATAATTGTCAGTCGCATTTGACATCACCGAGGAACGAAGCGAACCGGGCATGGCATTGTGGGGATATTGGGGAAATCACATGATATAAAAAACTTTTCCTTGAAAACCGAAAGTATTGCAGTTTCGTGACGACATCAAACAATTCTCAATAAAAATGAAGTGAAGGTCTTATTTTTGTTCAAGTCCCATTTGATTGAAAAAAGGAATGTCGCAGACACTACCTAAAAAAAGGGCTGACACAGTTTAGGAGAGTGCTGTCCCATTTCAGCCCTTGAAGATGTTTGCATCGAGGACCCTCAGGTAGCCATCTTGTTTCATTCTACCAATTACCCATGATGCTTCATCCTGTCAGGCTACATTCATCCTCAGTGTAACGCAGAACACTGATCGGCTTGTTAACGTGTCCCACGGGAGTACTGCATTAAAATGGCTAACGATGATGTTTGCCCTTAAGTTCCCACCGCGTGAAATATAGAAAGAATCAATTGCAATGGTCGTCTTAGGGTGTTTGGCGTATCGACCTGGTGTGGCTAATGCAATGGCGTAATGGTTCTCTTAATGCATTTAACTTTAATTGAAACATCAATTATAATAACATTAACACGAAATGTAACTGACAATTTGTCACATGGCCTGAAACCCAGCGGCTGTTCCATGCATTGCTGGTGAAGTGTGAAGAGCACGAAGAGGGGAGCTTGTGTCTTGTAAGTTACGTGAACAGTGAACGGTAGTTGGATTTAACACTCCTTAGGGTTGAAGGTATTCTTTGTGACAATCTTCCTCCCTCTGGTATCGCTAGTTCTTAGTTTTAAGCAGGTGAAGCACTTAGATGCAACTCGTGTTAATGGTTGTTAATTCATATTACATACGAAACCACCCTACAGGCATACACGATAACGGTGAAAATAGAAACTGCAAACTGCCATGTGTTTACTTATTTATTAGTTATTTGTAATCATTTCATATATGATTAAGATACCGCAACCCATCGCATTTTAGTGCCCAACAAGAATATTGATATTAATTACCCGAAGAGGAATACATGGTCTGCATTCAAGAAATGCAGTGCCAGATATAAACTCAGACAGAGACAATTGTAGGCTAATAATGTTTCCAGAAAACGAAGGAAAAAAACGAATAAAAAAATACCCGTAACGAAAAACCGCAAAACAAAACAATTTAGAAAACCACAAAACTCAAGAACGCAATGACCAAACATTTGAATGCGTCAACAAACATATGCAAATGACAATCCCAATTTAAACTATTTTCAAATTTGAGATTGTGAATAAACCAACGAAATTTTCCGACTACGGATTGACGTCTAACTAATTATCTTTAAGGGAGACAATTCCACTGGAGTCTCCATGTCCAAAATATCGATTCCAAAGCGGATTGTTTGCGGGAAAATACTGGACTGATACCAAAAACTGACTTAGGTTAGAAACACAATACTTTAACTAATAAGAACCAAGTCCAGCCGTATTAGAGTCACATTTTCTCCTAAATAAATACAAGGTCTGACTGTTAATAAGTATACTAGGGGCCTATGCTGTTTAAATACGTTTAGAAAACTATACACAGATCACGATCTTTTGTATTTGCGTACTGAAAACAAAATGAACGATGGTGGGAAGTGAAATAAGTTGGCATCCACCATAAAGGAAAACCCGAAAGCAAATTACTCTAGAAATCTCACTAGAAATCTCACAGGAATTCTATCCGACTGACATCTAATATGATTCGTTTTTGTTCTTAAAAATGTAAATTGCAATTGGTAACAAGTGTAATCTTTGGACTAAATTATAGACGAAAACGAATCTGATTGGATTAATTATTGGTGCACCAAAGAGGAACAAATAAATATGATCAAGTTGTAAAAACTTGACATATGCTAACTAGACATTTTCACTTTAAAATTCACAAACAGCTGAGACAGATGAGACAGATGATAGGCCCCCTAGCTTCTGTTATGTTTCTCCTGATTTGTAAAAAAAGGAGGCGAATTTTGAGTTCTTTGACTAAATGTGCAAACTGCCTGCAGGTAGAAATGTTGACCATGTGAAAGCATGTTAAGTATCGAGAATGCATCTCCAGACACTGGGGAGTCCGGGATGCTTTTTATTTCGAGTGCAACAATACTCCCCTGACTTACTCCATTTAGCGATTATTCAATCGGAACAAATTTAAAATGGCACACAGAAATGAAATATTAAGAGTTGCTCTTATGGGCTGAATGAAGCTTCCGTTGCTTGAGTTTTGATCTGTGGATGCAATGTGTAGGCAGGTAATGATAGGCAGTGAAGGAAAATGATGGGTTAGGATTTAAAGAAACTTCACAGTTCTACCGAGCCAAATATAAACCAACTATTGGCCCATAATCAAAACAATTATAAGACCTTAAAAGTTTTTTCCCTTTTCTGTAATGGTCCGGTAAAATGCGACAGTGGAACGAAACATTGAAATTATTCATATTGTTTACATTTTCAGTGCTATAGTTGAGAACAACTCAAACAATCCTTATTTTATTTTCCATGTTCGCTGTTAGAGCCTACCCTAGCTTTTAAGGAAAGCAATACATTCATAAAAAAATCAATTATTGTCTTCGTTTTATCCCCAGCCTGAAATATTAGTTGACAAAAAGTAGACAATACAAATAATGTCTTTTGAATTCAAAACTATCTTGATAGGTGCTACTAAATTTAAGATTAATGTGTTAAGTGTACCGATTAACAGGCTAATGCAGTTTAAAAAACCTTCCGAATGTTTTACTTCAGTTAAAAAATCTTGTTGAATCGTCAATATACTTGATTGATAATATACAAATTGAATGTGTTGTTATATAAATACACAAGTATAAAATCCGACATCAACTGTAAGAAACACTTCTAATCAGTCCTTTTCTGTCAGCTACAACGACATGATTCAAATAGCATGTCAATTAAAATACTTAAACTGCCATTTATTTTAACGAACGAACCATCGGTCCGGTTTTTTTTCTAAATCGTTTTCGCAACCCTTAAGATTACCGCTTCATCACTTGATAGCTCAGCAAAGGTTTCTCGTTACAGCAGACACAACATGTTTTCTTGAGGCACCCGAGGGGCTTTTTTCCCACCCCAATGTCCAAACCTCCAGAGATGTTCGCCAATGTTAGTTTTCTTTTCATCGCTACATTTTACACAACTCAGGGAAATGCTAACAATAACGGAAACCTAAAACCTGAACACCGATCAGCTCGACCGCTGCTCAAGACTTTTACACCCTCCGGTAGATTGATTCAGATCTCGGAAATGACTTATGGTCTAAAATATATATATATTTTTTTCTTCTTTCCAAAGGCTTTTGACCGACGTAAATTTGATGAAACCGAAGCTTGAGAATCTTGCAGCTTGACTTGAGAGGTTTTGACCATGTGACCTGATTTAGAAGACCTATATACGAGACACGTCTGCTTACTTTATTAATTTATCCTGTTGCAGCAATTCTATTGTGCCATATCATTCCACAAGTCTAGATTGAGCCTCTCATGAACAATAATCTTCATACATGTAGCCCCTTTTCACACGAGAGCTATTTTACAAGGCTACCCTGCTAAATTTGAGCATTGTAATTGCACATCGTGTGAAAGGACAACTTTTGTTTGTCCTGTCCAAGGTCCCTTGTGGAATCTTCTGAAATAAATCTCCCTCGAGTTTGTTTGATGTTGTCATGATTAAGCAGGATTTGTTTGGATTAGTGAAAAAACCTGGGCATGAAAAGTTCAAAGAAGAAGAAGAAGAAAAAAACCTTCCCTCAACAAGCCACCCAAACAAATATATAAAAAAACATCGGAACCCTCCCCCGAACACGAACAACCAAACAAAACAGGTATTTATTTCGAAACAAAATTAATTATGACATCTACACGGAGACATTTTTTTTCTCTTTGAATTTCTTTCATTTTAAGGTCCGTTTTCATGTTGATAATTTATGATAAATTTTATATAAAAATGTACAAATGAAATGAACCCCCTTCTAGAGCAAAGGTTGCGTCTATCAACCTTGCTGTCTCGATAATAACATTCCAACTTCACAATTGTCATAATTCTTTCAGACTTGTGTCTTCCATTAGAATGCATTATGATTGACCAAGCGGAACTTCAAACTAAGATGTCTGTCAATGGTTAGCGCTAATTGCTCTGACTGAACAAGTCCATTACTAACGAATCGAGAAACGGTCGGTCTAAAATGTAGTTTGAACATGGTTTCAATCTAGGTTTAAAACTGTTGGGTGAGGGGTATTATTTTAAATTTTTTAATAGTTTCAGTCCAAAAGAAATACAACAATTTCGATCGTTGAAGAGTTGACCATCTACTTATTGAAAAAACATATTTTTACGGCTTCAACCAAAACGAAAACGAAAAAGAAGTAATTTACAAAATATCTCGTATAAAAGCAACTTATTGCGGGACAGCTAGTAAATTTATATTTTTCACTATAGCATTTATATTATTGCAGCACTGCATACATGTCAAATGATATTCTATTTTTATTAAATATAGTGCTCGCCTTCTGTCTAAACTTCCTTCCGTAGTCAGAATTGATGGAATAAGTTGCAGCAAATCAAACCTCACGAGAACGTTATCAAGGCTCAATTACTGGTGTTTAAAATGATGAGGTCGGAAAATGGAGACATAGGGAGGTTTCGCATACGAACGGATACGGTTAATGCGACGGATACGTCATCATTATGACGTCATACGCTACTCGCTATCCGCTATACGTGCAGACGACACTGATATCCCGCTTGCTACACGTAAGTAAAAAACACGTAGGAAAACTCGAACTTCTAGTAATTCTCCTGTATTTGTTTCCAAATATGTATGAATATAGTATCAAAATAAATGAATCACTGAACATGTACGTGTCATTTTGTTGATTTCTAAAGACTTTGAAATACGAAAAAATGCACTGTTTCTTCGTCATTTTCCTCTAAAGCTATGAACATAAGCTCGTCTATGGAGGATGCCATGTTGAACAGCGCCACCAAGTGCTGTGCTGGAACAGCGAACAGTGGCACCAAAACGCTGGAATTGCAAAAACAACAGAAAGGCTGCTAACGGTTACGGATAGCTAAACGTATGCGTATGCGTATCCGTTCGCGTGCGAAACCTCCCTAATATCAGCATTTGACGATACTGGCATCTCGTTTAGCTCATACTAGGTTTTCTCACGGGAGTCAATTAGCCTTGTTAAAATTGGAATGGAGCGCACTGTTTGGTTTGGTTAGGGTTTGACAGTCTGACAGGTTTACCCAAATCTAATAATGTCATAGTGTTGTGTACAACATATCTATAAATGGCTTATCAATTTGGCTGACGAATTTTTGTTAATGAGGAACTCTTTCAAGATAGTTTGAGTGTCACAAAATTCGTCTAGAAGTTAATGTCAGATACACATGAATTGTTAGGGGGTGGGTGGGGTGTGGTAGGGTACGAGGTACGGTTTCAGGAGGAAAGACAATGTTGCAGGCACAGTTGACGCATGCGCAGAGGCTCCCAAAACTCAAATGCTAATTGGCCCATTTTCTTTCTCCAAACTATGCTAGTATCGAAGTATGAATGATTTATATCAGTTGAAACGTGTCTAACTCTTCATATCGCCTAATAACTCAAGGTTATGCATAATAATAATCTTCATACCAGCCTAGCAGTTTTTTTATATTAACACACAATTAGAGTCAAGGTTATTAATAACAAACATTGCATCAGCAGAAAGCTAAAAAAGAAGAAGCTTTCTCGTCTCTGACCCGATTCATATACAGCTAACCTTCAATCAATGTCTGATTAGTATTAAGAACTTTTCATTATTACTATCGCCTTCTATAACTGCATTCATGCACAATGGAAACCCTCTTCATCTGTCTCGGTTGAATCAGAACATTACCTGCAGCTCAGTTACCGGCACATCAGTTTTTAAAGGTAATCTAAAACTAACAATACTACTTTCATTAATAATCAAGGTGTTTGTTTCAGAACTGCCCTATACTGAACGCTATTTGTATAGAGCAACTTGTATACATTTCTTAGAACTAAAGAGCAATCTTGAAGGAGGAGTTCAAGCACCTAAGAAACTCACAGGTCCCTTGAATATGTTAATCCACGTCAATGAAACCAATAGATGTCATACGAATACACAAGGGGACAGTTTAGTTCGCAAACAAGCTCACCCTCAAAGAACAGTTACGGAACAATTCTTCACTGACAACATTGGTTGCTGATTACTAGTGATGTGGTTCCCTACTGGCCAGAACCTTTAGGGGGATCGGAACTATGACAAGGAGGTTGGACTGAGGATAACGCACTTCGGAAAAGTATGTCACTATTCTTGGCAAGATATCATCTAAGGTTGTACCAAGTTGTATGAGGCCTTGAAGATTTGTTAGGATCCTAGAAGTTGGTTCCCTCGAGGGAAGGAGAGGCAACAATCGTAATTACGGAGGCAAAGCTTCTATCAACTTCATCTATATATGTTGTTTGCTAAAACTAAAATTGTTTTAGTACTTAAATAAAAATATATATTGTATTTAAGAATACAAATTTAAAAATGTGTAACAGTCTGAATAGGATGAAAAAGTTCTACTCTATAAAATTAATAATGAATGCAGTTATGTAGTTCTACATGTTATAACAATCTTAATATAGACAGATCGTACAAAATCCTCACATTTTGCTACGTTTCATCGCAGTTGTTATAATTGTATTTCCCATTTTTAATGCGTAATATTTAATGTTATTCCTCGCCACCTTGTACAAAATCCTTTGCGGTGAGTTCCAACGGTTTTTTGTGTACTTTCGTAAAGAATTCGGAAGAAAATGAGAAATAGGGCCTACAGAACAGGAGAATTACAAACTAAAAACAACATACTGGAACAAGACGCTGAATTGCACGATATATGGTTGGTGTATTAAAAGTAATGGCAAGGTGAATTAAATCTTTCCCCAATTTAATCCCAAATATCTCCACTTTTGGTTTTCGAATTAGCAATACTTTAACCAAGACACATGGACCATTACGTCTGATGACTGCAGCTGCGATAAACTCAAGTTATTCATGATACAGATTGAAATAGATGGACATCATAGGCGTTACACGGTGTTTGATCACCAAAGATACCGAACAGATTAACATGGAGATTTGGAGATCAGAAAGTGCAGCTGTTAATGAGCATAGAGGGGAAACGAAGGATGTAGAAAAACACTAATAATAGTATAGATACCCGTAGCCTAGATTTCATATATATGGAGATAAATTGATACGAAGGTATGCATGGTGTGGATAAATATTAGGTGCACAAAGAGGGAACAAGTTATTGCTAGCTACCGCATAATAGCTTAACATCTTCTGAATCTTAATCGAGGATTAGTATGGGGAAACACTCACGACTTAAATTGCTAGAAATTTGTCATAAATTCAAGCCAGGAAACGTACACACAAATCTCATTCTTTGTTTAGTATTGTTCCCCTGCCATCTTTACATTGAACACAGTTTTACTTAGGTATAGGGCCTACAAGAACACAAAACCGACAAGCCTTTGTGATCAAAACATTTTGCAAAAATGTGACGTGTACGACTGTATCTCATCAGAAGAAACTTAAGAGCACTCAAGACCAAAACTCAAATCAGCAAATGAAAGCTGATGAAATTTGTATAAAAGGGTGTCGTCTTCTACAGGAAGAAAAACAGTTTTAATAAAACGCATACAAATTATTTCGCCATTCTTTGTTTAATTATTCGTCTACTATTGGAGCTAGACGTTTGTAAATATGATTTTAAGCCTATAAAGCTTCGGTTTTATTGGTGTTTAAAAACCATTCATTCCCCTAGAAAGAAACAAACTTCTAAAATCTTACCTTGTTGACGTTTCCAAATGAGCGATATTCCACTTGTAATTGATTGTCACTAAGTTCTGTCTTGATGATAGAATGAATTCCCACCTGAGCGTCAGGTACAGTAACTCGAGCTCTCCTGGATGGTCCTCTCTAAGCCTATAAGGTCTTCTTTGCTTGTCCGTTGTCGCCAGTCTATAAAATACCGCGTGTTGGAAACAATAACAGCACAACCCGGTGAGCTAGTCCATCCGCAATGGGAAAGTTACGCCTCTTCTTGACTACGTCACGCGGTATTAGCGCGCAATCACTGCGTGTAGTTCTATCGGTATGTTGTGGGATGGCAAATTAGAATACAGGTGGACGTAGCAAACTCACCATTGATTACGCGTACATTATGATAATTAGTGAGTAAATAATGATTTTAGAGTATAACAAAAGTTGATACGTATTCTGTCGAGCCGAAGCGTGTAGGCGTACTGGTATTATTGTTAAGGCGCACACCAATTGGGATATTGTTGTATGCGCATAAACCTATTACTTAGATGGTAAGAGCATAACGGGAATGACAAACATAACGGAGGTCGTGACGTAACCCTTTAAGTCGCCAGTTGCTACAGTTTTCGTTTTTCAAACAACGAACTGATTTGCATATTGCGAATTGATAATTCCGAGAGAAGTAGTAGTAACAATTAATGATGTATACAATCATGAACTATTATGACGTATGTCCGGATTACATCACAGTAATTATGTTTTACATCATGGTTCAAATACCATCAGGAATCTCGATGTCGAGGTATGATGAATGAGATACCAATTATATTTATGTGTAAAGCGTATTGAAGTTTCAACACACACATTTCATTTTTTACATCCCCTTTGTCCCTGTACTGAACATCCTCCCATAGACTTTGTACACACAATTCCTTGTGGAGCACACCAATCTTGAGAATTCCCCAATGGAGACCCTTTGTTTTCCCTTTTTTGTTTTGTCCTCGGTCTCCATAAGGTGGCGAACAGCTAGGAGTAAAACATAGACACAGTTGCTTTACAGTCGAAGATGAAACACCACCAGTAGGTTATTGATAAATAACTTTTAGGATGGACAAAGTACATGTATCATTACATTGATGTTTCTTTTGACTTTTCAATGCGTGTTACACCGTGTCACATTCTGGTACGGAATAATTTTGATCCAAATTCGACATTGTGTATGACATAAACATAGCCTAAACATTCGTCTTATGCAGTCTGACCAGCGAGTATTTATTGACATATGTTTGTTACTTATGTATTTCTACAGAATGTGTGCGTTTGTGGAAGAATAGAAATAAGCATCTTGGTATGTTGACATAGTTCGATGTTTCTATGTATCCCAACCGGACAATGTAACCAGTAAATGTCAACATCGTCGATCTGAATAAGATCCAAATTATTTGTTGCAATTGTCTTTGTAATCATTGGATATACTTGCTGCAGTTAACAATGCATGACAAAATGCATGATTTGTCATTGGTCTTGTGTCTTATCTAACATAAGAATGCTGAAAAAGTCTTACTGTAAGCCGGGCGAGGCATCTAAGAATCTCCATCCATGCGTCAAGTCTATACATCTGATGTAGAAATAAACATCTAGCGGTTTTCATCGCAAAATGTGGGAAAATAAAATCCACATGGCATGCAAGTCAGCAATACTCATGTTCTAAATATTGTAAAGGTCTATTCGCATTACATTTATATTCTAAGTTTGTTTCAAGTTGAACAAATAAAAAGGATTATTGAGATGAAAATAACAAACATTTAATGACAGAAAATTTCCCTTAAATGCGTTAGATGTAAAAACCAATGTCAAAATGGGCCAATCCAATCACCTCGTTAAATGCAATGGGTGTCTTTATGAATACTAGTAAAAGAAACCTGCTGATGTGAGAGTGACATGTCACCCACCTGTTACTATCTGAGTGAGTGGATGGATCGGGAGAGGTTGGCTTTATTATGCCCCGCCTCCTTTGGCAGTGTTCGATATTTCCGTTGAATTCGGAAGTAACCGAAAGGGTGAGAGTTCGGAAGTGTGTACTTAATGAAACTGCTGTGTGATTGTAATTAGAAAGGTTGTATTCAAACAGATTGTACTCTTCAGCTACAGAGACTTGGGTCGTTGTTACCAACGATGACATCATAGCTTCCGTCTTTTCTGACATAAAGTTACTCCTTTTTGACTAGAATTTAAGTGGTCAGTTTGTGGTCTTTAGGTCAGTGTTAATATAAACTCTTGTGTCAATATTTCTTGAGAGTTGCGTGGGACATTTTGCTTGCCCTCAGTGTGCTCTGAAATATTTTTTCCAAAACCCACCCTTACAGGAAATTAAGAATTGTCTCTACCTTCACTCTGATCCAGTTTTTCCGTCCATATATATAGAGCTAGATCCCCTTATTTAAATCAGTCTGACGTCAGACAGACGTCGGACCGACCTAGTTCCCCTTACAAATGACTCATAATGTGAGTAAAAAGCAGTTTGACTTAAAGTTGCGGGTCACTTTGATCCTTAGGTCAGGCTGTTATCGGCTAGATTTGGGTCAATACATTTTATTTATTGGGGGGGGGGGGGGGGGGGGGGTGGGGTGCGCTAGTAAATCCCGTTTGATTATCATGTACTTTGGTAGCGTAAATCATACTGATGACTCATATTCAATATCCATGTAATAATTGCATTGAGGATTCTAAGGAATATTGTAAGTTTATATCATGATGTATAATTTTGTATACGATTTATAACGTTTTATATGAATGTTTTATATGATGTACAATGTTGTTTAATACGATGCACAATGTTGTATACGATGTGTGATATCCACTGTGTACTCAATGCCGTTAGAGAGTCTCGCCGAAACGCTTTCACATGTATTTGGTTTGTATTCATAACCCCTCGATCGTAAGACATCTGCTGTAAAATAGGATGGTCATGGGCTAGAATCCTACCACAGTAGCCCGTGGATAGGTAAGCACGGAGTATAAGGGTGTTTCTTGTTTTGTATTTTCACTGATGTTAGTATATACTATTCGTTGTTGAGCAAACAATTTTTATCCCACAATGCAACGGACTCTTATCACGGAACGTCACATTCAGGTATTCCAGTAGCGTTTCTCAAGCTTGTTAGAGGAAACCAAACTTAATGTGTTGGTTTCCCTATACTACATTACAAAGCACCCGTCTAAATAATTCATTGAAATTTTTGCGATGGCAAATGATTGTTGATATGACAACAAATCTAGGACTAAATCAAGTTTAATGAAGCAATATAAATCGTAATCAAAATGGTGGAGACGGATAAAACGATAGAATGATTGTCAAGTCTTCAAAGCCTTTCCGTGTAGTCTAACAGTACAAGATATTATTGAACTCATTGTTTTCTATAAAAACATGTCTTCCGTAATCAAAGTTGAAGTATTAATGTGCCTAGCATTGCTTGCTGTCAGCCGGTCGTCTGACAAAGCTCTGTCGACCGGTCAGTAGGGAAATAAAGCTAAAGGTTGATCAATAAATCTCAGACTCGATGCTTGCCGTCTTATGGCATATTTCTACCTGACCCCTGATTCATATTTGCCTAAATACTTTCCGACTTTGTGTCCCACATGTAGGAAATAAACTATTAGGATAAAATGAAACAAAATGATAGAGACTAACTTGCCTCGGTCTTGACGTGGTGCCGTGATTATTCTATGAAACGTTTCTCCATTCAGTTCCAAGTACCTCAATTGCACATCTAGTGTTGCCAGCTGTGATCCTCTTGCCGTCTTTCTGTTTAACTGACGATCACACCTAAACAATAATTGAAAAACTAATCTCAAACATCAGTGAATATTTCTCTCCATTTGAGAACATACTGGGAAATAAAATTGAAATTTTATTTTATTTATACGTCAGAACGATGAATCAAGACGAAGGATTTAATGTTTAAAAGTAAGAAGAGAAAAATAAAAAATAAAAATAAATGACTGATCTGGGAACAGTCGCACCAGGGCCAATAACGTATCTTTATTTCAAGAAATGAGTGAAATAAGAAATTGTGACAGTCTTCAAATCGTGTTAAGAGTTCATCGGGTATGACAGAGAATTAAAGATATGCAGAGAGCATTTAGCAAAATGGTGCATCAAGCATAATTTAACGGCTAATCCATTTTGGCACACCATGCAAGAATCTCGCCATACAAGATGTTGTTGCTTAGTGAAGAGATGCTATCTCCTTTTGAATATAACCCTACAATAATGAAACATTATAAAATGATAACAATTAAACCATTTAATACAACATGTTAAATACAAAATGTGTTTCGAATGCTGATTCATAAAACAATTTGTTTTGTTCTTTCGCGGCACTGTTGAAGAAAACTAGTTCGTGAAGAAAAGAAATCCGTTTTTATAAAGGTTGTGACTGCATCGAGTGAATAAGAAGGGGGAAGTAGCTATAAAGGTGTCTGAACAATAATCGAAGACTAGCTTGTATAATATATGCCTTCATTTATTGACAGAGTGTTCGTCTTTAACATTAAGTGAATATTGTCTATACAAACATTTTGCCAATTCGGAACTGTTCTTAGGGCAGTTTGTGAAATGGCTACATTGATTCTGTTTATGTAGTTTGGAGAATCCAATATAAACGAGGGATTATTTTAATATTGGCCCCTAATTTGGACGCTTATCCTGAGGCAAGCGTAATACGAATGCATTTCTTTTTTGTACCTACAAGCGATAAATGTTATTTACTTTATTTAGTCATGTTTTTAATTTGGTCATTTTGACCGCAGGAAGGATATAGTTCTTAGATTAAATTTCACCCCTCTTCAGTAATCCATTGCATCTCTCAATGTCTTAATTTCTCCAAGTCTTTCACTTCTGCATCTTCCCGCGTCTCCACCATGCAGAACGAGGTTTATTTCTGCTGGTAAATTAAAACTGGTGTGTGAACTGATCAATGACGACGTTGTACCTAAACAACGCTTACTCCTTAACGATGGTCGCCTGATCAAACCGGTGGAGAGGAATAGAACTCAGTCATTAGTCCTTACCCACAAAATGACATTTGTGCATTTATCAAAACGCAGGCTTTAATAAACTACATAATGGCTGCGGTTCGGTTACGGAAGGGACAAATTATTAGCCTCTATTTGCCCAACGAGAGCAATAAATGATTTCTTTCGTGACTGACTGTAAGTACGAGAGCAGAACTGTGGGGCTTTTAATGAAATAATCCATACTCACCGCCTTCAAATATCACTTATTTTCAAAGGATTTCTTCTTCAAGGATAAACCTTGATGCGGACAATGAGTGTTGTTATAGCCTGTATAGGCCCTACTACGTAGTGGGTTTGGTACTAGACCCAAACGCCCTTCAAAGTGGACTGATTTGACAGTTGGAGAAACAGAACAGATAGATTTGAAGGATGGAGGAGTCAGTTTTATGGACACAGCATCGAGGTTGATAAGTTGTCGTCCTTGTTTATTTAGATTGACAATAGTCGGTTGACATATTTACAACATGAATGAGCCACATATCTCACCAAAGATTGCAATTCACGGCTGTGGGTGGTTTAGTTTGAAGATTGATACATCCCCAGATAATATTTTCATCTCAACCTCAAATGAACGATATATTGCTGTAGTGACACCTCCGAATAGTCAAACCCTGGATGCTTTATACATCGGCGCAGACAAGAATCAAACAGGTTTGTGAAAGGCAAGGAAACCAGTCTTTTTGAGAAGCTCCTATAGACCTGAAATCCTCAAGTGGCTTGGAATTCGACTGAATAATCATGAAATCAAGATTACAGAGTTATTGGTTTGTGGTCGAACAATGATACGAACAAAAAGGTGCTTCAAAATGAGGACCGTCAATATCATTAAAAAACATTAAGATTTTTTTTGTTTTCATTTGTAAGATTATAACCAAAAATAATAATTACATTTGAGGTAAGATATTCTTTTCAACTAGGTATTTATAGACACCACTTTGTACCCTACATTCCATTCAGCCAAGGAATGAAAACACCGCTGACCCGACACAGAAAAGTTGCTGAAAATAACCTGTAATTTAATTTCTGGTGTAAATATAATTTTGTAGGAGTTGATCTTGTTTGTTGACAGAATACCGAACACGTGGACAGACAAACCAAAGGTAGTACAGCTTGTCATTCACAAAGTAATTAAACTATGAATCTCTACAAATTTATTTAGATATTCCTCGTGTTTAAATTTATACAATAATGTTGAATGAATCAGGGAAAGGGGGTATTCTGATTGACAGGAATCCATGATTCTTTAGAATCACTACTTACCCGAATGCAGCGTGATGGTTGTTTCTCTACTAACTACATATTAAAGATTGACAATGACTGGACTAACCTCTACTGGACCGGTCAATATTGAAACATGGCCCGGTATTCAAATGGGCAACTAAAGCGGAGTTCACTGTTTGAACTGTGGTAATTCGATATCCACGTAGCAGTGTTAGACAGGGCTGAGTTTGTCTATGGATTCATAGATTAAAGTGATAAAAAATACTCGGTTTTAGTTGAGTGTTCCTCGGTTGATATAGTTGTCAGATTCAGATGGTATCAAATACATTGTGACCTTGACTATACTTCAATATAGCCAAAAATAACATGATAGGCCTAACCCCCCCCCCCAACCCCCCACCCCCCCAACCAAAAAAAAACCCCCAAAACAAACCCAAAACAACAAACAAAAACCCCCAAAACCCACACCCAACCCAACCCCCCAAAAACAACTAAACTAAAAAAATAACAAAACACGTATTGAGCGTTTGTTAAAGAGATACTGGTTAATGTTGCACTGTACAAATATCGCCGAAATTCTCAACTGCAGAAAACTAAGCATTTGATACTTGCAAATCGCAGAAAAGATTAGCTTCTCCTTTCTACCAACTACATGCCACTATTACCTGCATTTACACAAACACTATTCTTTAACCCACATCTGTTTGTGATTTGGAATGGAGTTTGCATCAGTAGAGTACAACAAGTTACTATCCATCACTCTGCAAAATGTCTGCTTACCTCTTCCACTTATTAATTGTCCAGTTGTGTATACTTGCGTAAAAGATCATTGCATCACTGATGGCGGTTCTACAATGAATGAGCACTTGACGAAGCACGTGCAACCCTCAGTGTTTGAATGTAAATCGTTGGTTTCTGTTAGCCTAATGGATGGATATAGTGAATGGGTTGGTGAAATATTACCATGGGCTGCCGTAGTCGGGTTCCGCCTCGTGGCCGGTTAACGATACTTTTACTAATTACAGAGTTAGAATTGAATAAACGATAATGCCACGCTGGAGAGTTATTTTCAGCTAATGTCCGTGCTTCAAGTCAGCTTCTAACCCTTTGGGAAATGTTTTCTATACATAAGTTACCTATTATAATATGATTAATGGGTAGTTATTAAATTAACAATGTGACATTGTACAAAGTTATCAAAACGGCACAAAGGAGTCTATTATGGTATTGAAAGGTATCGCAGTCAAAAGATTTGTAGAAAATAGTGAAAGTAAACTGCAAAAGGGAGAGGCTATAATTTATTTCAAAAAGATTGTTATAACGTATACATTTTTTTACAAATGTCTTGCACAAAACCCGGATCACGTGCAAGTATTTGAACACTGTTTGACAAAAAAAGAAAAGATTGTCGACGTTTTATCAAAGATAAACAATTACTATTTTTACAAAATTATAAAACGAGTTTTTTTTTATAGTAATTAGTTAACGAAAATAGAACAAGGAAATTGTTTTAAAGTATAGGAAACGTAGGCCTACCCGATACTAAAGACTTATAATACAAACATAGACAAGGCCAAATTGAAGAAAATAATGTAGACAAAACGAGCCCCCGGGTGTCTTTTCTTCGTTTACAATATTGATTTAATAACATAAAAAAAAAAAACCCCACAAAAACAAACAATAGAGGGTTCATTTTCCGTACCCAATCTGCATCACCTCCACACTGGTCAACTCAATAGTCTGTCAACGCGTTAAAAATATGTTATCTTTTAATAAAAAATATATCAATAACTGTATTCCAGGTGAAAGTTATGCGTGGACAAAGATATCTTGTTTATAGTGGCCGAGGTGCTACTCGATAGAAAAACAACCTTTTAATTGTTCATACGGGGACTAGGGGCGTTCCATACTCTCTGACACATTGGTGATGATACCTTACAACCTATATTTAGTGTGATATTATGCGGATATCCAGCAGGTGTAATGTTGTATTAACCCCGAAGCAACCAGGGTTGACAAACACCAACGTGTCTGTCAGACAATTCAAGCTAGCCCAGAGGTTATTTACATTAGAAATCGTCGGCAAGCCTTTTCGCAGGTTGTATTTAGTCTAATGAGTAGGGCCTCGTGGTGATTTTGTAAAGCTAGGCTGATGGGCGAACCATTCCAATGTAATTTCCGACTACCAATAATTGTGTCTTTGAGGTTCGGATCGTGACAGTCGGCACAGATGACAACCAAGTGAGAAAATTCAGAAAAAAGGAAATTGTCAAATATTCAACAAACACGCCCATTCAATTAATGACTTGGCAACAAAACAAATACGCTATATTATTTATATTAACAGTCCGAACATTGCTCGTCAAGTAGCATATGGTAACTGTTTTTGCAATAAGGCGACTTGTTTGAAACAAAATAACTACCAACATTTATTTATAGTAGAAATAAAATATATATTTAATTAAAGTAATTAAAAATTTCTGTTATTTCTGGAAAATATTGACTTTTATAAATACAATTAAAACATAGTATATTCATTCCCAAAGGAGCTTTCGTTATTTATTTCGTTTCATTCGCTTTGAAAAAAACCCCAAAAACAAAACTAAAAATAGATTTCTGACAAATTTGCTCAATAGTTGAATTTAAATTACTCACTTTCGTCAAAGCCACAATTCTCGAAATTTGAATGCGTGGGATAATTTTTGGAAGATTTGAATTACTAGAGACGTTGTCTAAACTGATAAATGTCTTGTGATTATAAAAACGTAGATATTATTTCTCTGGAGATGAGTTTGTTGTCGTCGGAACCTCATCAAAGAAACTTTGGACAGATGAATTAAGACAACAACGATCGATCAACAGATATTACCACCACTGTCTTTAAATTCGATTCGCCGTTTACTGACTAATCAGTTCATTTAGAAAACACACGCAATGAGCCCTCATAATCGATCCAAATCTAGGTGACGGAAATCGAAATGTCGAAACCGAAAACGTCATTTGCAACTGTTGGACGCCGTCATGCTGATGTAAAGCGTGACATATTTTCTTACTAGGCGATTGGTCGTTATTTTTGGCTCTATACTGAGTCTGGCAGACAACATACAAATCTATAGACCTTTCTTTTGTTGATAAACAAAGTGCGCCGGTTGGCATGGACGGCCGAATGTTAGTAAAACATTCAATCGTGTTAAAAAATGTTGTGACCAAATTCAACATTTTCTGTAAAGATTCATGAACGGAAATACCTTCCATGATTGGTTGATTTGTTTCCAACAAATTCAACACTTTTTTTGAATATTTGTGTAACACTGCTACAAACTGTAGCAATCTGTTTTTGATTTGAAGTTATGGCTTTCCATACTTTTCCAACCTGGGTTGGCAAAAACTCGGGCTGTGACGTTGCAAAAGAAAGGTCTATATTCACCTATTAGATGCATTTACAAAAGAAATGGTGCCATGAAATATATGCATTATTAACAAACGACAGTCATTGCCAGCAGTTGTCTGCCAGTTTGTTTTGTCTGCCAGTTTGTGTTGTCTGCCAGTTTGTTTTGTCTGCCTACCTTACCATATTACAAATTATAAAATAAAAAACATTATCAACTTCTAAGACGATTCTATTTTTTCCTGATCAAATGGACAAGATTTCGCAGTACTATTTTACCCCACACGTGCAGCAAATCTGGACTGAACTATGTAGTTGTCAAAAGAAAATAATTACAACTTTTTGGGGAACACATTAATTGGTCAAAAGGGTTTAATGCACCAGAGTCAACTCAGCACAATGTACTCTGTACAGCATCATTATTGTTTTAATAGACATGACTATGAAATCAACCCTGGGATTGAGGGCGCTCATCCTAACTACAATCCAGCCGTTACAAGCCATCCTAACAATTGGTAGCACAGAAGAGGGCAGCATAACACATCGGGACGGGTGCACCACACTAAGCTTCCCATAGCAACCAATGCTAAATTCTAAATATCCATAAAAACTACAGAAATATTTAAACAAATCTTACAGCTCCTTAAAACCCCAAAAATGTATTTCCTAATATTTAAACTTCATTTTGTTAAAACAATTTTGAGGAGGTTAGCCGTTCAACTTTTGAGCTAGGGTCATGCAAAACAAAAACATCTCTGAACAAGTAGATTGGCCAAACTCCATCTAGGAATAATGACCGTACACTTTCAAGCACAATAAGGCAATTTGTTGAGGTGTACCCAAGAAACTCACAGGGGCACAATATGGGACTATTTTTTATGAGGCTTGTTTATCTTTCTCGCTCTATTTAGTGTGCTGCATCCCGACAAACACACCCACTCTTCTTTCGAAACGTTCTATTCTTACCACTGTTCTTTGTTATTTTATGTATATACCGATTAGATTGAAGGACAATATTCAGAGTGGCTGTTGTATAAAACACATGAAGCCATTTCGGCCATCTTAGAGCTCATTGACTAAGGGCGACTTTATTATCCAACAATGATGTAAGGGAACTAAACTATTAGAAGGGTATCTAAAATCAACGCAGTCAACCTATGTACTTTATGTGATATTTTTCCTCTCTAATTGCTTTGACGTAATAATATACTTTTTGTGTATTATTTTGCACAACGCATTCAAAGCTTTGTCATTATTCCGAATTCAATGTTAAGCCATGCAATTATGTACAAGCATAACGACAGCAACGTTCAGAAACTCAACAAACTGTGAGGGCGTTTTTTTCATGAGTCTTTTTTTACGATGAGTTGCGACAAGCCAATACCACAGAGTGCATGTTCATAATAGCTGGTTTACGCTTAAAACAAACAACCTTGCTTAATGGAAACTGGTTACCAGCCAAACTGCATTGCAATGATTATTGTTGTGACTGGTGCCCAGTTGTTGTTTTGCTAAGTAGCATTAGGCCCCTATCTGTTAAACAGATTATGAAATTGACCGAAATTCATTTTCCGGGCTATATAACACACTACGTATCACAATTATTTGATGATAATATTTGAATTTGGGTGTTTTAATGAACACGTGATCATGAAACTATGCCATTATGCGCAAATGGAACAAACAAATTATTAACAAATTTCTGCTCTAAGTTTTATTGCCATCGTCTAAAACGTTACATGCTTGATAAAGCATGTTATGTTTAACGCCCTATGAATTATGACTGATGGCGGGTATGATAAGCCCATAATAGATCTACCGTTAGTAAAACATATTTTTGTGTTCAACCCAAAATCATTTAAAATTTACCCTGTCGGTTTCCCTTGTGGTATTTTATTTGAATGATAAAGTTAATAAAGCAAACATACAATGGAAAACGATCAACATGTCCAACTTGTTGGAAAGATGTGTGAAAAGTACAACGAACATTAGGCTATAACAAGACAATTATCAGTTGGACAATTATTGACAATATAGATTGGGATTAAGAAATCTAACTATTTTTACATGTAAAAATTGTTATTGACAATTCGTTCAGTAAATTGGCAAAATGTATAGTGTCTAACGTTTTCGTTTGAGGATTGTTTTGTGCTGGATACCTACAACGCTACCGGTGTTTATGAGCAGATAAATGGGTTCTATCGCACACTGTAGTATACGATGTTATGAAAACGTATGAAAATAAGAAAAAAGAAAAAACAAGTAGGTCATCGGAATATTAAATCGTGTTGACATAAACGTATTATACAGGATTGGTGGAGCTGACAAAATAGTCGCAGACAGTGTTCATGTTTTGTGTGATCAACATTCATGAAATAAAAAACATGTGAAATAGGAATAAATAGTTTTAAAAAACATGCATAATTTTGATCCTTGCAACATTAACCGAAATCAGCTGTAGCGTTTTCAGGTTTTCAGATTCAGTTTCCCTCGAATATGACTTCATTTCAGAGGGAAATATTTCACCGAAAAAAAGGGTTCTTGTATGAACTTCATAATCAGTATAAGCTTTCAGTGTTAAGTTAAACAATGGTGTTTTTTATCCTTACCAATAATGCATAATACATTTGTGTGTCTTCACAAATAGACGCAGACAAAACTTTGAAACTAATGTTGCATAGGCCCTATATACTGGGTGATCGAGGGAGAACTAGTGGGCTGACATGTGACGTGGCTTGGCAGTGTGTGCAGAGAGAGAGCTTAACTTTTTTTTATGCGCTATTGAGTGTGTAAGTAAGAGGGGAAAATTAAGGAAAGTCCTCACATTGATAGCAATAAATAGATAGATGGCCTTGTGTTGAGATATGGTGGACATTATAGGAGTGCACTGTTTGGTTTGGATGTTTACATTCAAATGTAATAGAGTCATAGCATTGTATCCTCCTTATCACAACATGGTTTATGGTAAGAAAAACTGATCAATTCATCGTCACAGCCGAAGCCGGTCTGTAGTGGACGCAATTTTGAATCAAACATTTATTCCGCCCTCTGTTGACGACAGTTCAGATCCAAAGGCCTGTCGACATAATTATGAGCAAGTTCGGTTCACAAACCCTTCGTCAGTGCAGTCTGTGATTTAAACCACGTATGCGTGGTCTGTTTTTCACGCGAGCGCATCTAGTCGACCAACTAGTGAAAATATAAGTCAGTGTATTTTGTTGAGCAGGCGATATGATTAACGCGTTACACGTCAACGAAACAATTCTGTTGGCACGTCATTTTCATTTTCTAATATTTTCTCTACTTTAGTGCATTTATAGATTAATTATCTCACTGCAAAGTTGAAATATATTCATATTGAACGAAACCTACAGTTACCGTTAAACTACACATAATGGTATCTTGCGAATTGACTTAAGAAATTAGTCTAGTTGACTCAAGTCACCCAGCCAAACTTGCTCAGTGTGTTACTAAAACACGAGAGGTCAAAGTTAAATATTCTATAACTTGTCGTGGCTGTGTTGGGGGTTGTCCCGGTGCATGAAGTCAAATACAGGCCCAACCGTGTCTATGGCAGCCATAACACCGAATACATAATAACGAAGGATTATTGCAACAAGCTAGACCCTTCATTCATTGACGACCCCCGTCCCCGTCCCACTTACACAAAAGCACAGAGGGCTACCTCCACGAGCGTAAATGAACAATCCCATATAGGGCCCTAGTTGTCAATAAAATATACACCAACCTGCAATATAGTCATAAAACAAGATAACATTGTCGATTAAAAATCAAAATAACGTTTTCATTAGCTAAGATTTATTTGAAATTTCATGAGTTGAAATTGAGACCTGGTTTCGGACAGAACCCACCCCCCCCCCCAAAGGACAAATAAACAAACAAAACACTGTCTGATATTAAAAAGTGTCTAGATCATTGTCAATATATATGTAGAGTAGATGGCCTTAGCTTTCGATCCAAACTGGACCTTCTTCAGAGGCATTAACAAGTACAAACAAAAACATATCCATTTATAGCAAAAAGAGGAGCAAAGGATTAGGGGGAGGTATCCAGAAAAAAGCGGGAAGATTATAGCCAATCAAAGTTATTAATTTACAGACAATGGGTTGGCTAAGAACCAATCAGAGTAAAGTAGTTAGGACAAAGGATGGTCAGTGTGAAAAGGGTGGATTACTGGACCATAAAGGTGGTAACTGCATTCTGGGTATAACAATGCGGGAAGCATGAAAGGGTAGGATTAGAGGGCAAGTTGCATGAAGATAATGCAACTAACAATAGGGGGCAAGAAAAACATAACTAGTGAAGAAAGTTGAGTAAGCAACAAGAAAATTATGTGAATAGGAATGTAATTCTAGAAGATTATAACCAGTGTATAAGAATAAATGTAAGAAATTAAAAGTAAGAAAGAGGAACCTGCGGAGAGAGCGGGTTCTTAAATACTCTGCAAAAGGAATAGGTTATTAGCGGGTTGATTTTAAACAACTTGTTGAGAGAAAGAAAAGTAAAAATAAACCAGTAGAGAGAACAGGTTAATTACAGTGAACGTATTTATATTACATCAACAAAATAAGCAAGAAAAATAAGTGATGGGAAGTTATTTAACACCAGTGTTTATGTTAAGTCCAAAGGGTTGGACTGTCTTAATTTGGTGAATCCAGTGTGATTCTAGTGTGATTCTATATATAATATTATATATATTTTTTAAATGCAATCGTTTATGTAATTTGCTTTTATATAAAAGTAAGCATTAAAATGAACATCTTCTTCATATCCTCTTCTTTTAAGTGTCGGGTATAATTACAAAAGTGAAACTTAATCATTGAGAGACTTTCTTCAAGGTGATTCAACCTGAGATGGCATAACTTAAAACGTCAAACGGAAATGATTATTAGTGTTGAGTCAATGACCTGATGTAGCTACTGCGATGGGATCCCAACCAAATCCCCACAGTGGGCTGAACAAATACTGTCCTTCGATCGGCCTTTTGTTCACAAATCACCAAATGTGATTTTCTGTACAATAACAAAAGTTAACATTCGCAGCAGAAACCCGTAAGGAAACAGTGAGTTTGACACAATAATTTTGAGTGACATTTTATTATTTCTGCAATCTGCCCGAAGCCTACATGTCAGAGCATGTTTCACATAAAGCTACATTTTCCCTGATCAATTCCAAGGATTATTGATAATTTTTACTTGATATTTCGTGGCCATGGAGTAGTTTGTCCGTACCCTACTGGCTGTCTGTTTGTCTTGCAAACACGTCACCCCCTCTTCTCTTTTCCTTTCTCAACGTCTACACCATGTTTGCCATTGCAGTACACAATATTATAGCAGCAAAATGATGTGAACAATGGAGAGGTGGATGAGTGGAGAAGCTCTATGCAAACAAGCATATGCAGACGTGACCTTGGTAAAAGATACTCTATGGATATTAATAAACGAAGTTTCCTACAAGATGGATATTGTATAGCTTGTTGATATGGCGTTACGCACGCATCAATAGGTATGGTCTTCATGATCAAGTTGTCTTTGTGTGTGCATGGTCAAGCAGAGTGGAAGCTAATACAAAATATCGCTCATAAAGAAAGATGAGCCAGAATTAGACATGCTTTTTTGAACAGTTATTTCATCGTAAAACCTGTTGGCGGCGAAAATATAAAATAATTTGTATATAATATAGGATAGCTTATATATATATTATTAAGCCAATTGTACATGCAATTACCACGTCATGAACAATTTCAAATGAAACACTAAATCAATTTACTTTTGCATAAAATTATAATTATTAATATTTCTTCGTTCAACCCAAAAATCGTTTAAAATTTACCCAGTCAATTTCCCTTGTGGTTTATTGTTTGACATATTAATATTTCCTGAAAAGTAATTACAAATAATAAGCCAATATTCCTTTCCAAACACGTACGCATTTTCTATTCATTGAACTTAAGCCATTATTTCAGATAATTTTGACGCCATATATTGTAAACTCTTTTAAAATACTGATTTTCTTTTTGAATTGTAAGCCAAATTGAAAAACATTTTGTTTGAGTTTGTTCTGTTCTTACAGAGTATCAACCACATGTTATTAACATGAGTCTGACATCTTCAAATTCAATTACCAGCGACAGAAGTCTCCAACTGCAAATAAATCTTTTTAATCAGATTATTTTTCTTATGGTTCACGTATGGATTCTTCAAGTCAAGAATTTCAAAATTACAGATCTGGAATTATTTAGGAAGTAATAATTGTCAATGTTACAAAGACAAGAGACTATTTAAAGAGACAATTTTAAAGAATTCCGTAACGTAAATTAACGTTTGTTTTATTTTTCATTGAAGGTGAAAGTAATTAAGATAAATTACAATTTTTATAAATGTCAAAATTCTATGATTAATTAAACTTTAATTTAACAGAAATATATTTAGCTTTTATCTGAATATTGCACGAAATATTTGAGTCCATAATAAGAGGTTTGACATCCCTTCGGCTTATCCATTACAGCAATACTAACAAAAAGACCATTACCGTTCATATAATAAATTCCAATAACACTTCTTAATAATACCAAAGGTTAAAGATTGGTTCGAGGCTAAACTAATAGTTGGATGCGTAGTTGATGATGCAAATGAAGTGATGGTGGTTCTTTTAGGTATGAACCTGTCTTGATGTCATGTGAGTTTGTAACATAAAACCACTCAATACTCTTAATGATGCATTATACTTACTTCATAAAGGTTACTAATTTTAGACAAAGAAACTTCACAATTGATTCTAATAAACAAGTTTTGTTTTGTTTTTGTAACGTAAACGCTTAAGATTAAGGGTAGTTTAATAAAGTTTTCATTACTACTCTTAACCTAAACTAATAGCTGGTGTATATTTTGGGGTCAGACAAACCCTGTAGGGTCACAAAAAAGAAGTTTTTAATCGTAACAAGGAAACAAGTTTCTCCAAGTAAATTTCGGGGTCAGTCATACCTAGTTATTATTTATAGACATAATCAGTTTATATGGACAGACTTTTCTATGATCAAGTCGAGTCAATCGACTCCTCCATATGACTCAGTCTGAGTCAGGCTAAATCTAATTTTGACATTATTTGGGTCAAGCAGATATCCCTCGATCCAGTCTGGATCAGTCATTATTGTTGTGACTTATTTTTGAGTCAGTAATATTTCGTAGAAATCAATACTTGGGCTGTGATATATTGCATATTTTTTAGGAGTGTTGTACACATTCGATACACAAAAATGTCATGGCGGGGGGGGGGGGGGATTTACTAATTGTAAAGTTTTACTAATGGTAAAAGGACGGACACAGTGAACTTAATCAATTTGGTATCACGATGCCATAACTATTTGCCAGTATCTTTATCTATTGCAGATTGCAGTGATTCTCCATTTTCCGTTTGTGCTTTCCCCTTTTGTTATTCGTCTGAATAAAATAAATTATTTTGTAGTCCAACAGACATCTAAATATATGTAGGTCTACTAATTTTGTCTTTTTATTTCTTAAAGTCAATATATACACTCTCTGAAGAACATTTTATAACTTCATAATGTTTAGTCAGGAAAATGTCCAAAAATGAATCTTTCAACACAAATCTGATTTCGTTTTAAAAAATTCAAATAAAAATAAACTTACAGTTAGTAGCACCTCAGACCAACAGCTTTAAAATTATAACCGATACAAAATTGAAACATTTTGGTTTATGTCGACTTTTGATACACTCTTGAAGCATGTTTTTGTTCCTTCTTTTTCGTTTTCGGTTTTACTAGTGTAAAGACTGGGTGAATTACATAATACATTTTCTTTGGTTTGAGGATCACGCGTCTTTAAAAACATCGTAAACATACACGTTTGCTCACTAATTAATGTTGTCATCCCGGGACACCAGAAATCACTTGAGCTGTGTTTCATAACAGCCAATTATTATTTGCCGGTGATACATTCTACTTGGTGAGTACACACATTATCTAAGACGCTTTCGGGTAAAACTGTACTGTAGAAAAAGTGGACAGAGTCGTTGATAGCAAGTTATGACAGTCACTGAATGGACCTGTGGGCGTCTACGTGTAAGTTCAACACTACCTGTTATAGTAATGATCCTAACTGATAAGCTGTATTTGAGTTGTGAGTTGGTGGAAGGGTGAATGCACGATGTGTCATCCGTTAGCAATCGGAGTAGAAATATCTTTAAAAAATATATATATAAAAACAGACAGAAGCGTACATAGAAAGCTTCTTCGACAGATTGAATTTGTGCGATGATAAATTCATTTACTGTGTTTGCTCGACCGGAGATGTGTGAAAAAAGTGTACCGTTGAATGATATCATTGAACATGACACCCATTACGATATCATTGAACTATACCGGGATTTACTGGTTAGGATTAATGACATACGGATATGATATATTTATTATGTTTACAACTTTGTCCAAATGGGGATGATGAGGAGCTTAGTTTCCTGCGTTTAATCTTCTACGCTTGCTGCAAGGTTCATTTGTGGAAACATTGACACGGAACAAGCCAAAGTCTCTAAACTGGGCAATGCACTTCATATGTCACTAAGCATCGTATCAATTAATGTGTTAAGTTGAAATTCTAGAGACAACATTACTGAATTTCTGGCTCGGGGCTCGGGGCTCGGGGCTCGGGGTGTAGGCTTGGAGAGTGGGCTAGGGAACTTGAGCTTATGGAGTGGGCTAGGGGAGTGGGATAGAGGAGTGAACTTGGGGGTTGGCTATAAAGAACTTCGGTTCGGGGAATGGGCTATAGGGAACTTAGGTTTGGGGAGTGGGCTAAAGGGAGCTTGGGTTATGGGAGTGGGCTATAGGGAACTAATTAGGTTTGTGGAGTGAGCTAAAAGGAACTTCGGTTTTTGGGAGTGGGAAATAGGGAATTTTTGTTTTTGGAGTGGGCTATATGGAATTTGGGTTTGTAGAGTGGGCTATAAGGAACGTCGGTTTCGGGAGTGGGCTGAGTTAGTTGGCTAGAAGAGTGAGCTGGGGTGGGCTATAGGGAACTTGGGTTTGGGAGGAAGGCTGAGTGTTATGGTTAGAATAGTGTGCTTGGGGAGTATGCTAAAGGAGGGCTAGATTAGTGGGCCTGGGAGAGTGGGCTAAGGGAGTGGGCTAGGGGAATGGGCTAGAGGAGTGGGCTTAGGAAGTGGTATAGGGAAGTGGGTAAAAGAGGGAACAGGTTGTGGTGTTAAAGATGAATAATTTGGACATATCTTTGATATAGCGCAGTTAGATTAAGGTGAATATTCACTCCGATTTAAATTAGTTTCAATATCAGATAAACAATGAATTTATTTTAGTTATATTCCATTGACTCCATTGTTAAGTGTGACAGTCAATCCGGATAACTACCGCAGAGAGAAAAATACAGCTCATGTTCCTTTTTTACTGTGTCTCTGATCTCACAGAACGCATAAATAAGTCTTGGAACGTGGCACTTGTCAAACAATGAGTTTCTTCTGATGTCGATGATCATAACAAAGACTATACGACAGCGAAAGATAAACCCACCAAAGAAGGTTAACATTTGTTATAAATGTATTATTTATTAAATCACAAAGCCGGGGGAGCGAAGGATACAATTTCAAGTAAAGGTGATACATGATTCCTTCAAATCACATTTGTCTTCAAGTTTAAGATAACGATGAAACAATATTTCTCCTCTTGGAGACGAACTCATTTTAATTTGAGTACCGTAGCTTGGGATCTAGGTAGAAAAAGACGTCAGAAGATTCTGGGAATATTATTTTTGCTTAATAAGTACCGGGTATTGTTGTTAGAGCTTTTGAATTGACTTAAGACGCACAATCTGTCCTTCCTGAGGACTGCCAAGACTATTCTAGTTCTTATTTAGGTCCTTTCTTTCAGGAATGTAATTAAATATTAAGTACAGGTAATTTTCTCTTGTTTGGCTGTGCGCGTTTGATAGAGTCTCCTTCTATATTAAAATCTTGTTTTTGAATCGTGATTTATTCTAAAATATTCTGTCAGTGTCAGTATTCGTTTGTGGATTTGTTGCTATGGGGTCCTTGTTCGGAAAATAGACAATTAAAATTGTTTTTTTAATCAATGAAATAATGCCATATTATGGCATGTACTTTAAGAAATATTCTTCTACAATCAAGGGGCCACATATTAATTAATTGTCGCGTAAAATAAGTGTCATATTTTAAATTTCGATTAGTGCGCTTTAAACAATTAATTTGTTTTATTGTAATCACCAATCTAGTAATTTGGATTCAATATTTTTTATAGTTGCTTATGACTATAATAATCCCTAATAACTATCATAACTATCATAACTATCATAACTATCATAACTATCAATAAATGTATACACTAAACCTGTTACCATGAAGGTGTTCTTTTCATTCAACCAACCCCTTATAGTCTTGCTCAATAAATGAACATTCATAAGGTCTTCTTTTGTGTGTGAGTGCCTCAGATAAACACAATTATCAAATATCTTATTAAATACAGGAGGGCACTTTTCTTTCAGTCAAAAAGTTTCTTAAAATTGAGATACAAACTAATTTGGTTTTGATTTCAAATCCGCATGAATACTTCGTACATTTACAAACCATAAAGAACAGTAGCAGTATCTTCGCTTCTTTATGTATTTATTTGAAAATCTACACGGGCCTAGATTGATAACAACAATTCTAAAAGGAGAGAAACATTTCAAATTATAACTGGCATGCTTGCAGCGTATAAATTATTGTTACTACAACTGAAACAATTCTCTGATCGCATAACGGCCCGGCCCGGCCGGGTGGTAAAATGAATGGCAGAGATAAAACCCCCAAAGATTGCGAATCAAAAGAACATTCTTCAGTTGTTATATTCCTCAAGTAACTATTTCCCCTTTCGTATATCGGTAAAGGCTTATATACACGGACAAGGCTTGGTAATCAAAAGTGTTGTTGGCCTTCATCAGGAGCCATTCAGAATTAGGTAGGTTTTAAAATTTTAAAATCAGCTACACACACCAATCTTCAAAAACTGTTTACTGCATCACCTCTTTTTAAATATAATGTTGTTTTTCAATTATTTTCAATGACACACCCACCCACATTTTCGAAAGAAATATCAAAACTGTAAAAATGTATAACCCCGACTGGCCCCTAAGCAATATTGGCAAAAAGCATGTAACGTGAAGAAAAACATTCAATGCACTAAAAAACTACAAACTTAACGGTAAAGACAAAGTACACCGGCAATAACTAATCAACCGATTAATTTTACTACGCACTTTAATTGCAAATCTCAACCTTTCAACATCATTGTTCATGTTATTTCGTTTAAGGAATAAAATTAACATCTTAACCAAGCTTTCTAACAAGAGTTTTCATGTTCCTGGTCTATTTCTTACAACATAACTCTGCAACACCCTCAACGTTTGAAGGAAAAAGAAAGTAAGACAATTGCATCCAAACAGATCCGAACCTATTCCCTTCAAGTTGTTTAGTTCCTCCTGATTCTAAATAATTGTTTGTCAAATTTCAGAACTTTTCCCGCCTAATTCCAACGGTTGTCATTGACGTCATCTTCTTCCTGCCGCCATTGGTCGACCGTTAGCTGGTCCCGCACTGTGCCATCATCACTCAACGTTGGTACTACCAGTTTCTTTGCCTGTTTGATAGACACAGAGTTAAGAAGTCAGTTCATATGAGGGTATATCACTTTACCATGTTCATCATGGGTTTGTTTGCCTTAAAAAGCCATAATAAAGATTATTGTGAAAACTGGAGTTATTACATTCTTCAAGTCGACTCAATGGCAACTGATCTACGAGGTATACTTTTCTCCGTCATGCGAATACCATGGTTTGATAAGCAACGTATAATCAAGTTTCATATCTTGAAATGAAAGAGTCCAGCCTTAAAAAGATTGATCATGTAATATTATGTGTCCTTCATTGAGACTAGGTATTCTGATAAATGCTGTTAATTGAATGTCCAGAATATTTAGTTGTTCATAATTCGATGAGAGTTCTTGGAAGAAATCAAATTTCAGAAGTCGTTTCTGCAATTTCGCTGCATCATCTTTTTTTATTATAAATTATTATTTCATTTCTGTTGGTGGTTTATGATTACAGGGTAACGTTTTACTGAGCTTCTGCTTTCGTAAGGGGCCACGTTCTAAATATTTACCGTTTATGCTCAGTTATTCACATGCACAGTTTTGAAATAAAATTGTTTGAGGCTGCAGTTATTGACAGGATTCAATAAGGACCCACAAAGATATTTTAGCGATTCCTTATCAATTCTGTAAGTAGGTTATTACTAAGAAATTCCTTTCACTTCAAGAAAACATTTATTTTCATACTCTCATACAAGAGAAAATAAAGAGTCGAATCAAAAACAAAGTAAGATAACCAATGAAGTCAATTTAAATAGTAAAGTAGAAAGAGGATCATGAAAGCTAATTAAGTAATTCGACATTTGAAGAAATCAGCCCTGGGACAAGAAAGACGGCCAAAGGGACAAAAGACTAGACAGACATTGGAGTAGACAGACAATTATAATTACAAGAGAAAAACAAGAAACAAGCATGATTTCTTAAGATAACAGAGATAGTTCAAAACCAACTCACCAAAGATTTTGCAATTTCTTGAAGCATGATCAAGTTTCGTTCTTTCTGCATGCTGTCTGTACCCATCTGATCAGAATCCATACGCCAATGCCGTTTCTGTAAAGATAAATAAGAGATAAAACAAGATGAAGACTTGGATGTATTTAAGATGCAACTATTCAATCGGGGCTAGAGATTAGCGATTTAGGTTTGCCCTGCATTAATGTATGATGAATACTGTCTATTCAATACAATGAGATACATTCTTAAAACTCCCGGATCAGAATTGACTCCGGATTCTGGGTTCCAAGAAGCCGAATCCACGCTGACCCGGAAGCCGGATCCACGCTGACCCGGAAAGTGGTAAGAAACTTTGTAACCAGTTTGGCCCATGTTTGTGTCATCTTGACCCAGGTTGTGGGTCATACTGACCCAGATTGTGGGTCATACTGACCCAGATTGTGGGTCATACTGACCCAGATTGTGGGTCATACTGACCCAGATTGTGGGTCATACTGACCCAGATTGTGGGTCATACTGACCCAGATTGTGGGTCATACTGACCCAGATTGTGGGTCATACTGACCCAGATTGTGGGTCATACTGACCCAGAAATGGGTTAAGCCACACGGGACTCTGATCCGTATCAATTCTGTTTTAGAGTGCAATATTGGAAAGTTTAGGCCAGAGGCGTGGGTAGAAAGGAGAGGAATATATAGAAATAAAGTCTTAATACAAATGGAAAGCTGTCTCCATTTGGTTTTTAGGAATGTTAATGGTGTACACATCAATTCAAGCTCTATTGTGTTGCATATCAGACCAACTTAATATTTATCAAGTAATAGATCCACAAGGGAAACTGAATGGGTAAATTTTTGTGTTGTAATAATTATTTCACACAGCCACTAACTGAAGTATTTAATTACAATGTGAAGATCTGAAATGAAAAAATGAACCCTTTTTCACGCTTGTAGCTGAGCTTGATGTTTCAAAACTGAGAACAAGAATAGAAAACGGATTTATATTCAAATTCCTCCGCTAAGATTTTTGTTTTGTAATTCTCCTTAATTTTCATATTTTATAATGATTTTTTTTTTAACCGATGACCGAATGAGTAGGTGGGTGTTTCACAAAGTAACAATGACATGCATTTACATGTTTACTAAGACCTTTTAGTCGATGTTTGATGGTATGATATTTTCCGGACTGAGGCGCCGGGGAAAGTCAAGACCGAGCCGGTACTTGCGGCAGGTGTGGACGGTCTATTAGGCCACAAACACGCCACTCGGGTACGGATACGTACACCGGTATCCCGGCATAACACCTGCTCTTAACGAACATACTCCCAGATCGCTTACAGTTTGTGGCAAGGCGATCGGGTACAGAAAAAGGTGTGAGGAAGGGTAGACTTTTGAAAATGACACAGTCAGTTCCGGATGGACTGTCTCCTCAAGGTAAGCAGTGATCCAGTTCTCCATCACACCATTGATTTCATGTCAGTTAATTGAATACTGTCATTGGAAGTCGACCCTTAAGCAGAGAACGTGTTGTCAGAATTGTAAATTGTAACAAGATCAGAATGATTAGGAGTACTCCGGTGAGACGGCAAGTCACTACTTGCATGTTGTAAAGTACTGTTACTATGGCAATATTGCTGCAAGAATCAAAAGGTGGTACACGAGGGCGTGTACAGTCATTGAATTACGCCTTCAATTAGTGACTTCAATAAATTGCTGAAAAGACAACACAGAAAGGCAACATGCAGTTATAGCACATGATCAACCCACTTATCAAATCCTGAATGCACTACCGACAATAAATCAAGTTGTACGGTACACCTATAACGGCACTAAATTTATATCGAATTGGTAATGTACGAAGATTTAAATCATCCAACCTTTTTTCAAGACAGAGCTAAGACAGTGGGAAGATTGATATCACATCAGTTACCAAACTCACAGTCAAACTTTTACTTATAATAACACAAATCCTTTATCAATAGTTCACAAGTAAACATTATAATTATTTAATCAAAATACTGCCCATCATCCTTCGTTTATCGAGCCAATATTTAAGCAATAAGGATGGGTGAGTTGAGAGAAGGTCGATTGTCAAATAGTAATAAATTTAGTAACAGAATGCACACAGCCCGTCCTATTGATAAGATTGCAGTATGTTATATCTAGAGCCAATATCTCGACTGAGGCGTTTCACCTGGTGGTATTTCAACATCTGTGGAGTTTAAATCAACCCAAACATCGTTCTCTCAATCGACGTACATCGTGTCATTTTGATTTCCCTGGGTATGGGTTGTTGACGGCCAATTGATTTCACAGGCTGAGTCTTTAGAGGAAAAGGTTATCCAAGATAGAAGTAGGGAATCGCCCTTTAAGTTTACTCCTTTTTGGGGGCAAAAACAAACAACAATTCTTGGAAAAATATTTTGTTTGACCATAACAACAACGCATTTTCCCCATATCCTGATACCATATCACAACCCACTTTCTTGATTGACCAATGAAAAATATGGAAAGCACCTAGAATGAGAGGAAAAAAACCTCACTAGAAATGTCATTATTCATAAAGTATCTTCGGAATAAAAGGATATTTGACCTTAAAGTAATAAATCAAATTTAACAAGAGTCCTACGTATATAGCTGCGGGGTATAGGCACATAATCGTACGGTAAATGTGTTAAACAACCCAAGTCACCTAAGAGTAATACATCATAGTGACGTCATATGTTTACAAGAAAATATTTAGTAAACATCTGATATCCAATATTTGTCAGTTTAATGACTCAAAACATTAAATTCTTGTAGAAAAAGAATTATTTTGTGGAACCCGTCCTCGCCTATCAACCACCTAAATTTATGAGCATAGTTTTTAATTTGTTTTTTTACCCTTACACCGATGTGTATTAAGCACTGTATACTCAGTACATTCCCGAGTTCTGTGAAAAAACACCCCAAAACACAGGCAACTCACTCGGGTGGGATCAGAACCCATGACATATGCATTGCTAGAGCAGATGTCTTACCACTAGACCACCGAGCTAGCCCGATGGCTAGATGCAGTTCGAATCCCTAGCAGCGGGTACCGAACATAGTTTTGTTTTCCCAATTTCAAATATTTTCTATAATTTACCCGTAAAATGTGAAGCTCGTCACAAATTCAAACATATTTTAAAATGTGTAGAGCCTGTACTAATTGAGGAGACCTCGACATCAAAATGCAATACTCGTTGCTTTATAAATTATAAATTATCAATTCAATAGACGTACTTCCTTAATAGTTAATACTGAACTTTGTTTCCAACAAATGAATCTAATGATCATTAAATTTAAATAATTTAAAACAGTATTGATTTTACACATTGCTATGTGGTCGTTGCGCAGTGGTTCAGATATAGGCCTAGTTACAGGAATACGTTTTCAGCTGTCATGATTAATTAAGGTTGATTCTTAGTGAAATCAATTGATATGAATAAAATAAACCGCTTCATGGTGGGTGAAAACTTCAGTCGATAACTGTATTCCTCAGGTCAAAATAATAAATTGTAAAGAGGTTGGCCTACTTGTAATTTGAAGGGAACAAGCTTTCCCACAGCCAATGCCTATCTCAAAATGGCTTACTGAGTTTCAACTCATTCGAAGTCAGAGCAGTGGAGGGATGTTATTGGAATGTTCTTTAGGCAGGGAGGGCGGGGTGGTCGCACGGGGTAGATTTGTCATAACAATAGGCACGCAACTACTTCGTGTAGAGATTGTGTGGAATTGGTTGTTGTTTTGCCCCTTGAGACATGTTCCTTAAAGTCTAGTTTCTTGACTTACCCTTAATACATTGCTGCCTGTCATGTGTGAACTCCTTTTACCACCAGGTCCCCATCCAGGATTCTTGTAATGTATCTGCCCGTGGCATTTTTGAATTTCTGCCATGAAGAGTAGAGAGACTAATACGCTAGTCAGTATTAACATTCTCATATCGGCCATCTGTACAAAATTACCTGCCATTGGAAATTACAAACAAAAGTCTGGGTTAGATTTCCAACAAAGTTCTCAATACCTTGAAGATAACACAAAGCATCAAGTTTTCAGTTCTCTGCTCTCTCCCTATGATAAAGAATCTATTTATTGCCTCCTCTTTCGATGAATGAAAATATTTAGAGCTTCTCCAGTTGACTGTTTGTATGTGTTTCTTCAAATCGGTAGCGGATTATGAATGACTCCAATACAAAATGCAAACTGACAATTATAAGCGTTGCCGAACCAAAGACGATTATATCATTTTAAAGTTCCGTCTGTTATTTCGCTGAATAAGGCAGTGAACCGACAGTTGGCAACACATTTTCTATACCTATACATCTACAATTCTTAAGACTGAATACAACTAGAAAATTGATGTTACTAACAACGTGGGCATTAATTCCAAATCCATTCCACAAGTCAATGTAGATTCCCTAAAAAAACAAAACATAAAGTAAAATAAATAAATAATAATATGAATATTACTTCAATAAAAAAATAATTGATTGATTAAAACATGGTGATGTTTATCTAATTGTTTTACATGCTTTGAGTAAATTTTCTAATTTCTAATTGATATTTTTATTTCATGTTTGTATTTGCTGCTTGTTTGTAATCAGTGACATTTTGATTACTTCCTCTTTGAATTGTGTTTAGTATGCAATGTTCTTCACTTCAATTATTTGATGAGCATTTTGAACAAATGAGGCTGCTTAGTTTCAACGCCATGGGAGAAAAAGAGAGAAAAGGGTTAAAAGGTTGTTAAATATTGCAACTTAAATATTTATTTCTGATACTGAAATCAAGTTTAAGCTGACCAAGCTATACACAGGAATGTGTGTTAAATTTAAACCGATGTCAAGATCAGATCCAATGCAGATGTTTAGAGACTAAATTGAAATAAAAAACCATCAATAAGGATGCATATTGAAGATGTCCTTCACGAGTCCAAGCAAATCGGTCAGGAAATTCAAGAAATGAAGCTAATGAACCAGAATAGTTTATCTTAATGAGTGGAACTATAAAACACAAGAGGTTCAAGAGTTAGTTGTTCGGTTTTGTATTCATCTAAGTGCTTTCAGACGATCTCGCATTAAGTGATCCATGTTTAAAGCTGACAAATATTTAAAGATGCAACGTGTCAAGTAGAATTACCGACTAAGATGTTACAAGTCTTTCCCATCTCTATCTAAGTCAGAAAATTAAAGGCACCTCCCTATCCAGGCGCACTGTAAAAGATCCCGGTCAGAAATGACCCGGATGTCGAGACCCAGGGGTCCTAACCCGGAAAGTGGGTCTATGTCAATTTGACCAAACATTGACTCGGTCATTTGCCCAACATTCAGGGTCATACTGCACCTGACACGGGTCACAGGTCACACGGGACCAGGATCCTAGTCAATGCTGACCCGTAAGTTTTGGATCCAACTAGTCTCATTTTACTCTGGCGTCGAAACCCAGAATATAGCAATATTCTGAAAACGTTTTGATCATCGAATGGTTCGTACAATACCATAAGCAACTACTTCCAGTATATTTAAGAACGACTTGAACAATAATGTGCGGTCCATTTGGACTCTCTTTTTCTGATAAAATAATTTATGATTCGATTACTAAAACCGAGAGTCCGATAGAGCATGAAACCTGATTGCCACACTTTACATGACAATTTCACTTTGATAGAAAAAATAATTGCGTGCATGAAGCCAAAATATTTGAGAGTGGGGGTGGCTCGGGGATTATTTCTGCCAACATTGAGATTAGCAAATAATCCACATGTTGTGGTTTTATATTTGAAGGTTAGATAAGCTGAAGCTAGTGAGAATATAACAATTCATTATAAGAAATAAAACTGAAAAGAAAGAAACGTGCTTTAGATGATCAGAAAGGGATTCAGCGTTACAAAACAAATTCTGAAAATGAAATTGTTTTGTTACCAAAATCAACAACACATTATTTTACAAAGAAAAGTTCAAACGGATTAAATTGATACAAAGGTGTAATGAATAAATGAAGAGTAATTTGAAACAAACGTTATGTGAGTTTCATGGAATGGACTGTGCTGTCTCGCGCGCATTCGAACTTCCGGGACCATAGTGGTCCCAACCATATGGAGTTTTACGTGGGCGAGATTTTGTTTCGTCAATTATTTTAGTTTAACGTAGTTTATGATCTAGAAAATTATACATGTTGTTGGTAATGTAATACTAAGTGATAACAAAGTATGAAAGTAAAACTAATTCAACAATATAACGACGAAAACCCGATAATTTAACTTGACCTCAGCTTCCGGTTATTGCAAAAAATTAAGAATTTTGTGCTCGCCTCCGATCATAAAACTTATGTAAACGCTTGTTTTGGATGCGCGATTATAATCGCCAGATGCTGTAATTGCAAAGCAAACCCTTTTCATTGCAGTCTATGGTTATTGAGGCGTCAGCATCTTCTCTAAACTGCGATACGGGTCAAATTTAAACCTGTTTGACCACCACGAATTCGCGTAAGGGGTTTCTAAAAAGTTAACATCAAATAAGCATCCTTGTCCCAGAGTTTAAATTTTTTTTCCAATAATAATCAACACACTATTGTGTAATTTTTTCAAAAGCTAAAACTTTTCATAAAATTGTAATGATTTATTTTTGTTGTTCAGATTTTGTCATGAGAAATAATTTAAAACAAAGATTTGATTTCAGAAATAAAAATGTTTTGACGTGTTTTCTCGTTCGGATAAGTGCGAGACTTGCACAGTCTATTGGGAACACGGTCGGACTCTTGGGCATTATTAGATTTCAAAGCAACCTCGCGGAACCAATGAAATCTAGTACGAGTACCACCCGGAGCCTGATCAGGTTTGTAGAGCACCTAAAACAACAACACTTTACTAATTAAGAAATATCTGCTCTAAGCAGTGGTAATCGGAAGTTGTAATTATCTTATTAAGTACGTCATTCGACCCATCTCTTAATAAATGCCGACAGCAGAATAAGTCCACTTTGCAGGTAGTTCATACAAACAGACTGTTTATCAAATTTTGCGATAGTGAAGATACGTTTGCGATAGTGAAGATACGTTTGCGATAGTGAAGATACGTTTGCGATAGTGAAGATACGTTTGCGATAGTGAAGATACGTTTGCGATAGTGAAGATACGTTTGTGGAAAATGAAAACCAAGAAGCAGCACTCGAGAACATAATAACGCAATCATGTTATTATGGCTAGGGAGAGTATTATTATTCATATCATGATTATAATCTGTTGTTTTACACTTTCGAAAGGTCCGAATAGTTGTAAAATGAATACAACAATTATCCGAACATTTTAAGTAAATACACATAATCCATAAGGGGTTGGTACTTTGACGAAAATAATTTAGGCTATAAAGTATAGAAGTTTGTAAGTTTCCCATGATTTCAGAGATAAAAACAGAAACAGAAAGGTGTCACTTAGCAAGTAACCAGCCGAAACATTATAGTAGTATGTACTATGACTGGTTTATGTCAATCTTGCTAAGCAACTATGCTAAACATTAACTTCTGCTTAGCATATCAATGTTGTTTACGTTGACCTTAAGTTTAATTTCCTTAATGCATTATGGTATAATACGCCGCCGTCCCATGCTATATCCACCTCGATGGACCCTACGTTTAATCCCATTTCGAAACCTAGTACGACAAATGGAGAGATTGAACTCCCCTGTCCAATTACGTTGGTTTCCTACAATCTTGAAATGAGTACTGACCATCGTCTACCATTTTCATCTTTCTTTGACGTTATGGACTCTAGTGCAATAATAAGCACTTTCGAAGATGACCAAGTTTTATAACCGAAAACATCTTAGCTTGACAAATAAAAAGACATGTACTTTCTGGATTTCCCGTGTTACTACAAGGATTGAGTATGCCACACTTTGGTGTAAATAAATGGACAAAACCAGGCGGCTGGGCTTTAAGATGTCAGTGTAACCAATAAACACACTCCAGTCAAGATTCTCCTGGGATGTCTCTGACTGTTTTCACCAGTGATTGGCCGTCTGTAAACAACTAGGTCTGAAACCTAGACTCGACCGGGAGATAATGTATAATTGTTTGATGAACAACTGCGATCCAAAAGTTCCGCTTGAGATTGCTAACTACTTTATAGGTTTCAGTAACCATCCATGCAGTAAAATGTCAATGGAAAACCCATTCACTCATTTCCAAATATCCACGACTGACTGCAATCTGTCTTGGCCAATTAGACACTTTCAGGAGCATTTCCGGCAAGTGTTTTAAGTGAAATCTTTACCTCGTAGTCCCATGTTCTTTAAGATCTGACTACGAGTACTTTCTTTGCATATCCAAGGTGTCATAATTAACTTCATTTCTTTAGCAACTGAAATATCTGCGAGTTTAACGCGTGTTTGTTGTGCACTCTTGTGTGTTTCTAAAGGCACTTAACGGATACGTCTTGTAGTAAGTAGAGTGCCAGCTTAAAGGAACTATCTGATCGCACTTCAAGTCAGTATTCCACAAGTAGATTTCCGTAATTCTTTTAACCCGTATTTTAATCAAAGCTGTTTAAGGAATTAGCCGCACTGCTTTATTTGGTTCGCGAGGCTCAGAGCCATAGTACAAGTATATGCTTGTGGAATAATAATTGATGTAATGACTATATACAATCATTGTCACAAAGGCCTGAAGTGACACTGAGTAATATTGACAAGATGACAGTTGCTACAAGCGACAAGTAATGAGGTGTGTTTGTATAACAGATAAAGACAAACAATAAGTACATCTTATTGTGTGCGCCATGCACCTCATGACATGTCAACGTATTGTTTTAAGACGTGTTCTTTTTGCCTGTAACATTTCTTGTGGTGAGGTTATGAAATTATATCTATGATGAAATAGAATGAGGCCACGTTGAATATATTTGTCTAAAAAATCACATTAGTTAATAACACATGAATGAAGTACTGTGAAACTACCAGATTTGTATATGCAGTCGTTTAAAAGTCTTACTTTTAATACTGTCAGATTTATACTTCTTGTTATAAACCGATGTACGGTATTCTTTCATAACGCGACTGTAACAAAATAAAAAAAAATAAAAAAATAAAATAAAATAATAATTGCACTACATTTTACCTTATTGTCTGACTTACTGAATATTTTGCTTATTTAATGCCTCGTTCACTATGTATCTTGCTCTCCGCCCATATTATTTCCTGGTGATGTTTGTGTGTCTGTTGGGGGAGGGGGTGCTGGGGCTAGGGTTGCTTTGTTTTGACGGCAATTCGAACCCTGAACCTTTCGAGAGACTGCACACACGTATAATGTATGCAATACAGAGTTAATGGCCTGACGTTTCGACCCTACCAGGGTCTTTTTCGAAAGGCTTAGAAAAAGTAGTTTGGTAAGCAGTTTGCAAAAGCTACTTCTATTTTTCACTTTACGGTATTTCAGATATAAGACATATATCTGCAGGACATAAACAGTAAACATGATACTTGACTTCACTAATCGATATCAATTGATTAATTGAGATTAATCCAACACTAGATAAGATTAAATTTCATGATTCTTTGCATGCTCTCATGTCTTTTTCTCTTCATCTCCTGGTGGGAGATTTGACTCAACAATAGTACCCTGGGATCTGTAAGCCATTCAGTCTTTATTTGCTTATATTTTCATATAATTGACATTGATATCTCCCATAATAACAACATGAACCCCATTGGGCAGACCAGCATACACAAATCGCAACCCGATACCCAAGAATTCTCTCCGTGTATTATAAAGTAAGTCCAATGTCTTGAAAGAATTGTAAGATGACAAATACGCAGCCTCGAATCCATTGTCAACTCACATTGTCCAGAATATATTAAAAGTCAGTAACTTCTAGTGAAGGGGGTCGATGTATTATGTGATCTTTTCAGAGCCAACTATGGTCCGTTCATGTAAGCTTCGACCAGGGAGCTATTAGATTTCTCCTAAGAATCTTGTAGCTTCAAAGAAAGCAGGTTCAAGATTTCGTTGCTGAATTAAAGACATTGACTTTCCTTTGAGCGATGAAGATTAAAATGGCATTTGATTATTTGGTGCGGGGGAACCTGTTTTTCATTTGGAAACTTCTTTTCATGTCACTGGTGTAATTTAATATTCGTTTGGATGTTGGGAGGGAGAGCTAAAAACATCAAAATGTTTAGTAGAAAACACGTACAAATTATCCGAGTGATGTTAAATAATATTCCTCTCGTGACTATTCTATGATTTGTCTTACTCTAATGTTAGTTCATCGATTTTAAAAACATTTGTTATAAAGAAATTCACTTTAATAAAAACTGACTTGAATCCAACGAATGTTTCACAATTTAAAATACATTTCAACACCTTTTAAATAAATGTAAATTTCCAGTACACATTGTATGTGTGCAGTCGTATATAAACCAAGCAAAACAATGCGTCTTTTCTGCAGCCTTTTGCCTGAAGATCCTGAAGAAAGAAAACATAATGCTTGTAGATCAGGGACAATCATTTGCTCTTAAAACAACCTCATCTCACAATGACGATGCAAGTTCACAAGGGAAACCTTTTGTTTGTGTTTATCATTTCGTTGATACAAGTTTGACCTACACCGACTCAATTCACTAAATTCACCTAAACTGACAACTCTTTTTAATTGATACTTCACAGTGTGGAACTATTTATGAAATCCATACAAACTGCTCCGATGTGGAAATAAGACAGAAAACTAAGTGACATGAAAGTTGAGAACTGTTAGTGATTTGGGGTGTGTCTAATACAGGAGGACTACGTCAACCAAGTTTGTGCACAAAAGCCTACATTTCCGAGAGTGCTGCGATAATGGTTGCAAGTCCAGTATGGAGTTTACGATCTAACTGTCTCCTCGAGTTAGTATTGACTTCTATAATACGTTAGTAATGAATACATCAAGGCTACTCAAGGGTCGGATATCCCCAAACCATCAAATGTCTTTATTCTTATATTATTATATTATAATCTCGATGGTTAACTTTACTTCAGTCCAAAATTCAAATTACATCACAATAACCCAACTAGCCATTCCTATCCGATATTTGCAGTTCAGGAAAATTAAGGTAGAAAGTCATTATGTCGTAAGAACTACATTATCTTGTTGCTTTCCCATTTTTGAGATGGCACGGTTAACAGCACCCAAATAAATAAACAAATAAATAAACAAATAAACAAGCATTATCCATTGAAATGAACTCAAAGGATGTGCCGTATAGGCAACTGTTAAAATTGCTATAATGAAGTTTTAGATTTTCTTTTTGAACTTACGTCAATGATCTCTCGTATATTCCTAAACCTTTACGGCAATAGTCCGACAATGAACTCGAGACAACAGCTCACATAAACACCGTGATTTCCAACCTTCAAATATTAATTTGACAATGAATTGTTCAAAACTAGAGGATTGACATGGAAACATAAACTATGTAACTTCTCAACGACATTCTTATTCACTCGGAGCAATTACGGTTATCAGTTATAAGTCAATTCAACTGATAGCCCCAGGAAATTGATGTAAATCGATATCAATAGAACAATAGAACCCAAGATGGAGTCAACTCATTTCGCGTTCTTGTTTCTTTCAAAGCAATTATTAGCTAGATTCATTTGCTCTCACTGAAACGAAGATATTCCGTTGTTTTCATTCAAAATAAAGGTCACATTGCTCATGAGAGACAATTAGATAACATTTTGTTATTTTATAGATTTCTGTATAAATCAAGGACGGTCTTCACCTGCCCTAATGGCTGCGTTCGTACTCATTCCAAAAACCACAGCATGTACTGCACTAGAAATCCATATTTATCATTTATTGTCAATAAGGTTTATATGAATAATTTAATCATGTTGTATATGATAAGTAATTATAAATTAAAAAAATGTAATTAATTGTGTTTACCTTGAAGCAGATGCTTTTCATAAAGAAACAAACACTCTGAGATTCTGGTCTTTGTCTCAAATACAACCATTATCAGAAAACGTATTTTATATAATTTAAGATCTGTTGCTAGAAATGTGAACTTGCGCAAAAAATTACTGGTTTTTATTTAGTTGTGATTTGTTGTATCGGCAAGTCTTCGATTTTTCTCCTCTGGACGGTGACCGCGCGTATTTATCAATGATAGAAACTGTTGAAGTAAAAAAAATTAGTTTGTTTGATGATGTTTGTCTCCGTAAAATTATTTCTGGGTTTCTGGATTTCCGGAAAGAAATCTTGTTGATTTAGAGGTGAATCTTTCAACAGAGAGGAGATATGACAGAAGAAGAAGAAGAAGATTGAAGTAAAATGAGAATGCTCAATCTGCTGATCCCTTGAGTATCATAGCATTGGTGTCATTGTGACTCAGTCAACCTACCTGGACAATCATGCGTTTCACGGTATACAAAAACTGCAAACGAACCCCTTGTTTTGAAGTATGGATGGGTATATGATTAAGTTATCGCGTAGTTCATCTACAGACCTAGGACGTCAATCTGGTAGCAGTGAATTCATCAGGGACGTTTAAGTATATAAGATGCGAGTCTTTACCCAAGGGTTAGTTCCTTTTCTCTACATAATGGAGGTTTTTTTAGCCTGGAGAATCCCCGAAGCTGTATCACCATTATTCCCGGTGGTTGTATTATACAGGATTATAAACAATCTGATGGCTTTAAAACAATCCCGAGTCTGACTGTCCGCATTCTCTACAAGAACATACTCATTGACACTGACTACTTTTGGCAACTTAAGGTTTGATTAACATGGCTAGTAGCTATAGCTGTACATAGTTTAAGGACTGAACGTAAATATATGTATGAGTTGAAATCAGAAGCATGGACCCCTGAACTACATAGCCCTCTGGTCATGTATGGAGTGCTCCTCTTTATTCTTAAGATCTAAAGCAAAAGGACACTTAAGATGTTATCCAAACCTTTGAGAGGATGTCGTCATCTGTCAAGGATTTTTAAGGCATTGAGATGGTGATAAAGTGACAAACAAACCTACCAAGGTGTAATGATTGAAACACCCTCAATCATTATGATGTCCTATAGTTACGTGATATTCAGCTAGGTTGGGGTTAACCCTATCAGGACCGGGGGAGGAGGGGGACAATGCGCCCGTATCATATTTTTGCCCGTATTTTTTCAACGCTACATCCAATCACCACAAAATTTCCCGACTTATCCCAATATTTATAGTCAGCTGTTACCATAGCAACCGTTTCTTTATCCTTGAGTCAAACGCTTTTAACGTTTTTAGAATGTTTTGTTGTCTTTTTTAAACAACATTTTCACCTGTGTTTTTCTAATTCTCCCCAAACGTGGTAGTGATGTTTCGCATGACAGTTTGCAATGCATTGTGGGTATTTAAAGTGGCCGCCATATTCGGTGGCTATCTTGAATTTCGTGTTTTCAGTCTGGTTTTGAGGGCTCAAGTGTTTGTATCAATGCTAATTTAGCATGCCCAGAAATGCTGCAAAATCGTTGCACCATTACACCTGGGCTCCAAAAGCTGGTGGTTATAGCAACCTTTAAGCGGTACACTAAAGAACAGCATTTATAGAGATCCAGCAATAATAATTTTTAGCTTAATGTTTATAGCATTTGGACTGAAAATATGGGAAAATAAGGGGAAGGTACGACTTTTGACTAAAAATTTGCAAAAAGTATAAATCTGCATGTATAATGGCAATATTTTGAATTTGTTTTTACGTTATCGTGAACAACTTCATGAAATGAGAATATTTTGTGGCAATTTTTATAAAAGTCGTGCGAGAAATTTGGAAACTACGGGCCGGGGCACTATTTGCCCCGGTCCCCGTAAGTCCCGATAGAGTTAAGGTTGGGTTTAGATTGTTCAATAAATTGGACAAGTAGATACAATGATTGCCCGTATGTCCGTTGACCTCATTTTGTGATGTAAATTAGGTTCATGTCCGTTAGCTAGGTCACCCCTTGGATGGTCGGGTGATAATGGCCCGATAAAACCGGTCACTTCTGGCATGAGATCAACAACTTGATCTTATCAGACGATTTAATGACTGGTCCACCTCTACATCTTCATAAAAATAGTGTTCACGGTAACAACAAACTGGTTTACGATACCAACACAACGTGGTATCTCCAATTTAAATACAGCCAATTCGTACGAGAGATCAGGACCCATTTTTAGTATTGTGCTGGAAATTTCAGTCCAGCTTATGATATGCTATATTTAAGCTTTAGTTGTCATCAAACATTATGTCTGACAAAAAATCGTATATAGAGTACATCTTTAACTGTTTCCAGTCGATGCACCTTCCGAATGATCCGTAACTAGAAAGTCAGTTTGGAGACAGTTGGGACAGTTGGACATATTAATTGACCCGGATACACAGTGACAAGTTAAAACAAACCGTAGTTATGACAAACTGATATTTCAGTCACGCGTTGAATTGCGCGTAATTGAATCGATTCAAGTTGATTATATATGTATCTTAATATTGTTATGATATGAGGCTGGAACTTCAAACGAATAACCGAAGTATAGAACAGCTTTAAGCCTACTTGCAGATCATTTGTAGGCTAATGTGTTACAGCCATTGATCCTGAAACTTGCACCCTGGAAACGAGGTCATGCAAATTATCAAACCTGGTAAAGTCGTAGCAACGGCGTGATTAGGTATCGACTCTCGCAAATTCGTCACAATGACGTAAATAATAGTATTAAGTACCGACTCTGGTGAATTCGTTACAATGGCATGATTAATTAAGTATCGACTCTGGTAAATTCGTCACAATGTTGAGACTAAGTGTCGACACTGGCAACCTAGTCACATTGGCGAGACAAACCTCGATAAGGAAATACAGTTTGGACTTGATACAAAACCTGACATGGTATCAACAACAGGTGAACCAGTTATGGATGGGATAAAAAGAAAAGGGAGAGACGACACAATAATTATACTCAAACAGTCGCGGTGCTATTCGCTCATTAAATTATTAACTGAAACTTATAAAGAGAGCGGACATAAATAAGCAGTTTACATTATTGTAGCTAATATGCTAATGTCAACTATAGCCGGCCCTGGAAGATAGACGGAACACAAATACTGGTCAAGTCCACGCAAGGTGTTACAGGATGCAATTGGTGTGGAGGTACATTAAATATAAAACAAACACCTGTTTTACCGCAGGATGAGGAGAAAGTTACTAGCCATATCGCTGTTGCTTTCTTAAATATGAATAATACAGTGTCTGGTTAAACTGCACTCAACCCAATTAGGCAGATGTGAATGTCGTATTTAACGCCTCTCTCCGTCACATCTCCGTTCAGCTATCACTCATTGTCATAAGGGGGAAACCGTTTAGAATGGGTTGGTGGCAACAATTGACAAAGTTCAATTGCAGGAGGGTTAAGCCTGTTGTCATCTCATTGAGAAGACATGGATTTATGAGGTGCCGGGTTAAAGTGTTCAAGTTATCGATCAGAGTAGCAGACTAAAGTAAACACTGTGTCATATACAGGACATCAGAATGGCGAGTTAAAGTAACGTATTAAAGGTGTTGAGTAAACTCGATAACTGTTGGAGGTTTTCTAACAGATCACGCGGCCATACACTGTTCACTAAACTTGAATAAGCCCCTACCAACTAGGAAACAAATCTCATATCGCAAATATGCTTGCCTTGACCATGATGCTTTTGCAGATGATATTTGCAAGTCTGATCTGATAATCAATCCTTCAGATAACTTGGATAACCTCATTGATCAGTATGACTGTATACTTAAATCTCTTCTTGACCATCATGCTCCGTTAAAAACTCGCTCTGTTACCATCAGACCATCAAACCCATGGTACTCTACTGAGATTGCTGAAGCAAAGAAAATGCGTAAACGACTTGAAAGACGCTGGAGGAGAACAAATGTTGTGGCTGATCGAGACCTGTTTAAAGCTCAACGTCAACGCGTTCTCCACATGATCAATGATGCTAAATCAAAATATTACCAAGATAAACTATCTTGCTGTGAGAATCAACGAGAAATATTTAGGATTGTTGAATCTTTATTGCATAATAAAAGTAAAACCAAGCTACCAACTCACAGTGACACTATGGAATTGGCTGAGAAATTCAGTGATTACTTCATCACCAAGATAAGAAATATTCGGACTGATCTTGACACATCCGCCTCTACTCAGTCTATCAGTGCAGGTACATACGACTACGAGTCTAACCCCAATATCCCTACACTCGACAGGTTTGAACCGGCCTCTGAAGTTGAAATCCGGAAACTGATAAATTCATCACCTTCAAAATCTTGTGACATTGATCCCATCCCAACTTGGCTGTTGAAAAGGCACTTGTCTGTCCTGTCTACCCCTATCACAAAAATTGTCAATTTGTCGCTTCATAATGCAGCTTTTCCTCAGCGTTTCAAAAGTGCTATCGTCACTCCACTCCTTAAAAAGCCATCGCTTGACTCAGAAAATCTCAAAAATTTCCGCCCAGTTTCCAACCTCTCATTTATGTCGAAAATAATTGAGAAAGTAGTTGCCGCCCGTCTGACTGATCATCTGTCTGAACACAATCTGTATGAGACCTCTCAATCTGCATACAGAAAATATCATGGGACAGAGAGTGCATTGTTGCGCGTGCATAATGATATTCTTCGCGCTGTGGATGATAAACGTGGTGTGTTCTTAGTCCTCTTAGACCTTTCCGCAGCCTTTGACACCATAGATCATACTATCCTTCTGGGACGCCTGAAATCTTTGGGTGTCAAAGGACCAGTTCTCCAATGGATTAAATCTTACATCAGCAACCGAACTCAAGCCATCAACATTAATGGAGTTTTATCATCACTTGCCACGCTCTTGTTTGGTGTTCCCCAGGGATCTGTCCTTGGGCCACTCTTCTTCACCATTTACTCTAAACCAATAGCTGCAATTGCAAGAAACCACGGACTCCATGTACATTTGTATGCAGATGATACTCAACTGTATCTTTCATTTGATTTAAATTGTTCTGATGAGCAATCTGAACGCAAACGTGTTGAGCAATGTGTTTCTGATATAAAGTCATGGATGACCAATAATAAATTAAAACTCAATGATGATAAAACGGAACTGCTCATAATAACGTCTAAACATAACCAAGACAAAATAATCAATCACCAGATGCAAATTGGCACTGCTACTGTTACATCGTCTGCAAATGCTCGCAATCTTGGGATCATGTTTGATAACACTATGTGCATGGAATCCCATGTGAAGAAAATTTGTCAATCTGCTTTTTACCATATTAGAAACATTAGCAGCATTCGTAAAGTCCTCAATAAAAAGTCTGCCTCTATCCTTATACATGCTTTCATTACATCCAGGCTTGATAATGGAAACTCATTGCTTTATGGTATTAACAAGCATCTTATCAAAAAACTGCAAAATGTCCAGAACGCTGCTGCTCGGGTATTATCTAAAACACGTAAATATGATCACATCACACCTGTGTTGAAACAGCTTCACTGGCTCCCAGTCTGTCAAAGAATTAAATTCAAAATCATTTTGCTTGCCTGGAAAGCTATGAATTATAGGGCTCCTCCCTATCTCAAAGAAATTCTCTCACCATATACGCCAACTCGCAATCTTCGCTCTACAAACCAACTTCTTTTAACTGTCCCTAATACAACCACTTCCAACGGCGTTCGCGCTTTTTCTGTATCTGCACCCACTCTCTGGAACTCTCTTCCTTTACATATCCGAGCTACAAAGTCTCTGGACATTTTCAAAACATTGCTAAAAACTCACCTGTTCAATATTTATTATGATTGACTATCTGTTTGTTATTTTTTCCACTTGTTTTTGCCGACACATTTATGTAAATCTGTTTTATTCAATGTGCTCTTATTTCTTTCTAAGCTACGTAATTTGTAATCTTTTTGGTTACTCTTTCTGTTTTTTGTTTTTGTTTGGTTTTTTATGCGCCTCGGAATAAGTTTAGTCTTAGATAGATGGCGCTTTACAAGTTTTAATTATTATTATTATTATTATTGAGTAAACCTGTAATAACTGTCACTATAATTTGACAAGATTAAAGATGAGTGTAGAGCGAATTTGGGGCATGTTTTTCTAGGAAACAATGTGGTCCGTTGACCTTAACTACTTAATGTCCAAATCAACAAACTATAGTTTCAACATCACTCGAAACCGCATCCAACTTTACCTTATACCTTAACTTCACTCAACAGCACGCAATCCTACCCCAATCCAACCTGAACCCAAGCCAAACAAACCCAAACAAAACCCGAACCAAAATCAAACCATTCTGACCTATATACCCAAACACATCCTGACCCAGCCCTTTACTCAAACGAAATCGAACCACTTCCACCCCCTCCAAACGCAATTTTACCCAATCCTACCTAACACAACCCAATCCAACCCGAACCTAAATCAACACAAACATACCCAAACCAAAATCGAACCCAACTTGACTTGACCTAGCCTTTCCAACGAAATCGAACCTACTCATCACATCCAAACTTAAACTACCCCCACTCATCCCCAAACTCATCTCATTATATACAAACAAATTGTAATTTAATTAATTCAAAGGGTAAACCCAGTTACACTGAGGAGTGAGAAACGACATGACGTCATAAGCATTTACCAAATCCACTCTATACCAAATCTGCGAAGGATTCGAACCCAGGTACATCCGGTAAGGAAAAAGACGTCATAAGCAAACACCAAATCCACTCTATACCATGTCTGCGTGGGATTCGAACCCTCGTACATCCGGTAAGGAGAAAAACATGCCATGACGTCATAAACAAACACCAAATCCACTCTATACCATGTCTGCGTAGGATTCGAATCCATGTACATCCGGTAAGGAGAAGGACATGCCATGACGTCATAAACAGACACCAAATCCACTCTATACCATGTACGCATGGGATTCGAACCCAGGTACATCCGGTAAGGAGAAAGACATGCCATGACGTCATAAACAAACACCAAATCCACTCTATACCATGTCTGCGTAGGATTCGAACCCATGTACATCCGGTAAGGAGAAGGACATGCCATGACGTCATAAACAGACACCAAATCCACTCTATACCATGTACGCGTGGGATTCGAACCCAGGTACATCCGGTAAGGAGAAAGACATGCCATGACGTCATAAACAAACACCAAATCCACTCTATACCATGTCTGCGTAGGATTCGAACCCATGTACATCCGGTAAGGAGGACATGCCATGACGTCATAAACAAACACCAAGTCCACTCTATACCATGTCTGCGTGGGATTTGAACCCAGGTACACCCAGGAGAAAGACACGACATGTACCACTGCAAGATCCAAGTGAAACCTTGTTGCACAACTTTACAAAATAAAGTGCAGCGATAAAGTCATTAATTTTGCCACCATTCCTCGTTCCATCTTAATTCCATCTCACTCGCCTGACCTCCTTATTTCAAGTGAACAATGTCTGCAGCATATCCCCACAAGGACAGTCTAAGATCTTCAAAGCCGACAGGATTGGTTGTTTACGATTGCTGGATCGATTTCCCATGTGAGTGCTGGTAGTTTTTGATGGGAACTGTCTCTTCCCAAACCTATCAAATCAAACTGGAGTACAGCAGTTTAATGAGCGGCATAGGTTGAAGTGCTACTATGGATTTATATTACTATTTTTTCTCAAGAAGAGAGATCGAAACAAGGTATGACTTTACATAAACACATTTTCAACCAATCCTGAAGTCATATAAATACAAGATAAACAAGTTACAAAATCAAACCTTGAGAAATCAAGGCAGTGCTTTGAAATGCCGGTGAATTCACATTGAGGTGGTACCGATTATTCAGTGCTTCCTCCACTTATTTATCAATGCCACTCTAACCTTCTGAGGTATTGATATTTGAAATAAGACGCAGCTAAAACTTGACACATTTTTTTGCATTCAGCAATCTTTAGAATAAATACTTGTGTAAGTTCTGCGGGGCTTTTCTCCATAGTCTATATAATCAAGATCAGTCTATGCTACACTCCCCGTGCTTGTCAGCCTCTTTGCGGTACCATTTCCTCCGCCTCTTGTTCTATAAGACACGAGTAGAAAATGCCAAACACTGTGTGCAGCCAGTATCAATAGAACAACCTGGGGCACAAATTTCCGTTCCAAAACATGAAATAGCCTCTTGTTTGTTCTCTACGGCTTTCCGTGGGTTGGGCAAAGTGGTTACGGCTGGATTGAATGGATTTCACTCAATGTACATAACCAGAATTAAGAGGGTTTTCAATTTCAACCCGTCTACAGCTGCTTACGAGCAATCTAAAAGTGCAGTGGTTCTTGATTTTATTTCTTGAAAGGTGGTGCGAGCTTATTTTTATGATTTGAACAAATACGAAAGTGGTTATTCTAACCAAGCGGTACTGGAGTCCAAACTATGTAACTTGTATTAAACTTTGGCATGAAAGCTGAATGGCTACAGTCCTTTCACACAAAGGGGAGTAATCAGCGTCATGATTGACATCTCTTAATTGCATCCAAGGTGGCATTGTTCAAGACTTTCAGGAACAATATATCCCACTGACCTCAAACCGGAAGCTCAGGGTCGGATATCCGGTGACACGAAGTTTTTATTAAAACTGCTTTTCAATTAAAGTGCTTGCAACTAGTTATTCATAAATTCCCAGAAAAATGTGGTTAAATTGTCTTGGAGAGAGTCCCATTTAAGGGGCATGTCAGTGGGGATTTTCTATCATCTGACTTAATACCATAGCCATCGAATTGGTTGAAACATTTAAAGGCAAACTCTGATAACGAGGATGTCATGAATTCATTTTCAAAATTAAAGTATGTTTCATTGTTCTCTTGAAGGTTTCCGAAAGATTAAATATTGAGAGTTTATTTCCGGATTCTATCTTGTTTTTGGATGTACTTTGAGAGACTTACCACTGCTATACAACAGTAAGCTACAAATTGAGTAGTTTAAAAACTACCATTACCCGATGTAAGTGACATTAATAAGTCATCAACTTACTTAAGGAGACTTTACTATATAATTGCGTTAAGTCACAGTGACTTAATTTAACTCCATTTCAGACTTCTTTGAAATTAAATTTTACTGTGTTTGTCTCCTACCTCATACCGTATTAATTCAGCAGTTTACACACAGTAGATTTACAATTATATAACTAGATGCTTACGGAATTTTGTAGACAGACGTTTTAAGGCATTAATTAATCGAAAAACTGTCTGAAAGACGGATTTATGGTCGTGTTGGGACTCTTTGATTGGGGGGGGGGGGGGGGGGGGGGCAGAGGGATTGATTTGCCGGAAGTTTTGCAAAAATAAAATCATAAACACTGATTTATAATAACGGGTACAAAATAGTATTTTATTGCCTTTTTTGCCTTTTTGTTGTGTCCGCATTTCCCCTCTGTTTTGCGCGTGTTTCGGGAGGGGCAGTCGCCTCTGCCCATGGGTCGTACGACTATGGATGGATTGTTAATTAATTTGTCCATTTTATTGTTAGTGGGGGTCGGAGTGTGGTTCTTATTATTTAATGTTTTATTTAAACGTTTATGCCCCTTCAAATAATCCATTTCCCTTTTACACTACAGGGAGGTGTTTTTTAGTTAATGTGGTTCTGTTTTTGTTTTATAGGCGTGGGTGCAATCTTCTTTTCTTATATCATTTATTTTTGATATTTAGGTGTACTTTTAAACAAAATTTATGTATTTTCTATTTTTAACTATTGTAATGACTCTGCAATTTGACCTTCGGGTCACGATGTATGTCAATTTTAATAAAATTCAAATTCAAATTCAATTAAGACCAACTCTGCTATCTTCCATGTATCTTCCATGTATAGAAATACAGTTTTCACCAGAAGTGTCCCATTTCTACAAGAAAGATGCCTTGGCTCCTTAAGCCCACTTCAAGACCCGCATTGTATAATTATGAAGTTTTCTAAAAGCACATATTCCTTTATTGTTACATGACCTAGAGCAAGTATTATATTCTTAAATGAAATCAGGGCGAAGTACTCTCCAAGGCGAAGTCAAAAGAAATCTTCACAATTCTTTACAAACTTTTACCCTAATTTCTAGTCTGTAGGAGTGAGAGACGAACAGAGTTTTCAAAAACAGGGGCGGCTTAATACTTTTCGTACCGTAGCAATGTTGAATGATATTGAATAACAAAGTCACATTTGACTTCGGTAGCATTTCAAGCCTTTTGTAAGATTAAGAAAAAACACGCATATTTTTATTGGTGAATTTGTCAGATTCTAATAAATGTAAACATATTGTTGCTATGGTTACTGCAATTTGCAAATCTGTCAGGGTGCAACATTATTCTGTCTTGCTGACCATGCTCCCTGTATCTAACTATTGCGGTGTAGATACAGCAAAATGGTGCTAGTTTTCCAGCCACGGTTTTTATAGAGTACTTTTTCATTGGTTAATTTGCAATAACTATTTCATCATCGTGATTGTTGGAAGATTTGCGACCTTCCCCTGGTAAACACTTCCATCAAGATTGAATGTTTATTTTCTTCAAATTTCCGAATTGGTGTCAAGAATGAGTGAAAATGCAGAACACTTTTCATAGATACCTTTTATAAAACCAAATCGTATTGTGTCTTCAACTTATTTCAATGCACAGCACCCATGGTGTCAATCTTTGCAAAATTTACTAAATTGTTTTATTCACAACAAATCGTCATCAAATATTTTGGGGTTTATCAATATTTTTCCTAAGAAGAAACAGTACTTGCTTAATTTATTTTTTATGATAACCCGATGGACAAAGTTAGTGGTAAACCAGTTTGACGATTCGGGCTAAATGAAATGCTTCGTATGATGTTTCAGTTTATTTGTGTGCACAGACTACATGTGAATAACATCTTTTGAACAAGATTGAGCACTTTGTTGTAAGGTAGATGAAGAGACTAATTCTCAGCGGATTGGATTGACTCTAGGCTTAGGATAACCTTTTTATAGTTGTTTTTATTATGTTTGGGTACAATATTCACGGCCCAGTTTTGTTGGGTGAACAACAGATATGAACATAAATATAAAGAAATGCCGTTGACTCCTTTTAACAAGTGTTATATTAATTGAGAGCATTGAATACAAGATTGCCAAAAAGAGCGAAAGATTGGATATTGAAAATCGTAAATGGCAAAGCCTTAGAGATTTAATAACAATGTGTTTATCAATGTTCTTACTGACATTTATCTAAATATTTTTACGTTACTCATTTGAAATTATTATTTGCATTCCTTTGTATTTGCTTGTCTGGATAAAAACAAATAAACAACAACCCAAAAATATATCAGGCTTCTTAAACGAACAGTGAGCTTTGAGTATGCGTCCTCCACAAAGTGCTGTAATTTGGGTTCAGAAATCGTTATCCAACAGTCCTAGGAATAATTGTAGGCCTAACACGTTTCTGGTTAATTCGATTCCATATTTTAGAGCAGTTGTCGTGGAAACGGACCAGTGCTTCAGGAGATTTCGCTAATCTTTATTGCAGCTGAGTACAACAAAACTAGAAAAGTTCAAACAACAGAGGCAGAAGAACTAAAAACAAGTGCCCTAAACAATGGGCATGATTTGACGACTTAATATTGGTTATACTGGCATTGTTATAAAGTGGATTCTTCAGTTTCCAAATTATTTCTGACTATCTCTCTGCAAAGAACGCACAATGCACCAGATTTGATCCATTCTCTCCTGCCACGCGAGCAGCGCGCGTAAAATGCATTTGTACATCGCCGTTGGACAACAATCTAATTTCACTTCTATTGTGAAATCATGCGGGAGAAATTATAAATGCAAGTTGGATTGTCACTCTGTTATAATATAATATACAACGTCTATAGCTGTGTAGAGAGTCGATCCAAAATATGATATGTATGATAGGAGCAAGAATCAAATGATAACCAAGTCAAGACTTTAACATCTGATGATGAAGTAGTTCTTTTGGGTACCACCTTATTTTGTAACAAAACTGAGCTAGTTCTTTAGCTTAAAGTAAACGAGTTGATTACAATAATTAGGGTTGAAGATGGTGATAACAATCTTACCTTATAAGGTGACTTGGGCTTCTTAACTCCAGTGACTCTCCTGCTTTCTTCTCTTACAGTTTTCCGTATGAAGCGCTTTACTATTTCTTGGTCACTTAATACTGAGGACGAACTGAGACTCTTCGTTGCACGCTGTGTCGCGTGCGCATAAATGTATGGCAGGCAATCTCCACCTATAGTACCGGTATAACAAATCGCTGGGCTTGGAGTGTTTCGCGGATCTTGCTTGGTGTTAATGTAGCCCAGTAGTCGTGGGTATAACGTGAGTACTGTGAGTACTGTGCAATCACTCTGAGGGTCTTTATCTACTGAAATGATGAGTGGACACTGTAACCGATAAAGCTCTTTTGTTCAATCTCGAGAGGTCACGTCTGATGCTTTAAAACAAGGAACCGAGATGAGTGAAGAGGAACAGGTGACGGTATCATCACGTGAGCTGGGAAACAGCGCGCCATTGGCTGAAAAGTGTACGAACTAATCAGCGTGCACGCATTTCGAGACTCTCATGACATCAGTTGACGTCTCAACGTATCGTAACCTTCATCGCACGTGGATTGGTCTTAATACAGAGTAATGTCTAAAGAGAATGAACTGGGACAGGTTCATATTCGAGACAATCGATCAATATTTTGTTACTTCCAGCTTAAGCAACGCAGTTTTTGTATGGTACAGAATTGTCAGCGACGTCTGAATTGAGGGGAGGCGTAAGCGATACCTTTGAGGGTAGGGGTACAATGCGGTCTTTTCTTTGCCAATGCACGTCTAATCCTATCCACTCGGATTTCATTTGCTATGAAATTCACTGCCCATATCAAATTTGAGAGATTTATTGAATTACACAGGACGCAAGTACAGTGATTGTGTCCATCACAAAAAACAACCGACTTGCAAAACATTCTTGTGTTTAACTTCCTTTCCTTTGGGTTTAATTAAAAGATGGTTGGAAGTTGTTATTTTGAGAAATATTCGCTAAATGCCAGTTTAGTTTCCTAACATCTTTCAATGTTCTTATATGTATTCAGGTTGTTATGATGATTTAATACAAAGGAACGGAACACGTAACCCTTTTACCTTTACAAACAATGTTTGACTTTTGAAATCCCACCTCAGCTTTAGAAGTATGACCCGACTGGGTTCCGCAATGCAAGATTCAGAAAACAGGCGGGTGGGTGTAGCTTTGGCTCAACCTCACAGAATGTTTCAATACTTGGAAATATGTAAAGCTATTTTCAAAATTGATTGTTTGCTTTTACAAGAACTAGTGGGATGATTTCAAAGAAACCAAAGAAATCACTGAACAAAAAGGTGACCTTTGGCCATTATAGTTTTGTATCTGTTAAACTGACACGTTCGCCGTGAAAGATTGCCCCCCCCCCCCCAATAAAAATAAAATAAAAATAAATAAACCCCAAAAGGAGCCAGTTCATTTCATCCTACGGCCCGAGGTGAAAAGCTCATTCGTTTTACTTGTACGACTCAATACGAAACAAATCAACACGATCAAATACTTGCTAATAACAAGTAATCAACCACAGGGGAAGCTGACTGGGTAAGTTTTTTTTATTAATTTGAAAAAAAATATTAAACGGGATTTGAACCTACGACCTCCAGACTAATGTGCCGCGCTCTAGTCAATATTTCTTTGTTCAACCCAAGACTGTTTTCTGAGAAAAACCATGTATGATACTGTAAGTAAAAGTAATGCAGATTTCAGTGTGCTATCAGAAAGAGACAATTTTTTTTAAATGACCTCTCAGGAAAAAGGTATTGTATATTGCTTAGCCAAGTATATTTTTATGTCTGCTAGGTTAAAGGAAATCAATGTACAAAATAATTAGTTTAACACTGATGCTTATGCTAACTCCTCCGTCATGGTGTAAACTGCAAATTATATATTTAAAATTTTGTTGTAACCCTTTCCTAGGGTAATGGGGTATGTTCCTTTTGGAATAAAACAATAAATCAAATCAAATCAAATAATAACAACAGAATGAGGTAAATTATGTTTGCTTTCCTTTAAGTTGAAATGCAAAATAAATTAACGTACGTTCACATTCGCTGATATGGGGATTACACCTTAGTCTTTGTTGAAAGCAATACTGTGACTCAAATATGAACGAGTTTAGTGTGCTTATAGTCCACCATGATCTTATACTGGAATAAAATCAATGCTACCGATGACTTGAATCTAAAGTATGGACACCGTCGATTTTGTTTAAAGCTCCCTCCAGCCTTGAATAAAGACAGCCTAGATTCATCTGGTAACAGACGCCATATATCTTCCCACTTGAGGTCATCTACATGGCAACCCTTAGAAATCATCTTTATCATCAAACCGGAGTATTGTATTCGTGATACTCTTGTCTGCTTGACCTACCAAGATGGTTATGTCTTAGTTTATTATCATCATTATTATAAAGTCATCTTATCTGAACGTTATGATAAGACACTTGCCTCTTTGTGAAAACATTGAAATACTATGAACATTACTTCATGCAAGAGTCATGCAGACATTGTATCGATTTAAAATGAACATACAATAAATAACACTTCCGATTCAATTCGTTGACTACGGCTTGAATTTAACGACTTATAATCATGCATGACATCATAGATTCTTGATTTGATCATTCCCGATATAACAAACATTCCAAATACTCAATAATGTGAGATTTGTCTTCCTGGTCTTTTAAAGTTTCCTTTGAGTAAGTAATTGATTTTTACTACCCACGTGAATGCTTAAACTTGTGTTGTAGTGTGGGTTTTCTTTTTAGAATCAACTGTCAACCATTAAAGCCCACTCGCTGACCATTTATGCAAATTGGGCTGGGGGAATTTTCAAAACATCGTAGGGTAGTTACCTACGGAGATTCAATACCCAGATATTGGGTGTCAATGCTTTTAACAAATTACTTGACCTTTCTGGGATATGCTATTGTTCAGCAATTATTAGACTATAGGGTAACTTTAAAGTCAAATGGTTACTTAGAATGGTAAAGGTCAAGTGACGTCAAAGTTTCTTAACCAATAGGTTGTTTGCATTCTTCTTAGATCTTCAAATCTACTCATTTCATTTTTGTTTTCGTGAAATTGTAACAAACTGCATCTATTAATTTCTTGACATTTCAGAAAGTCAGTTTGAGATATCAGAGCCTTAAAACAAAAGCACCCCATAACAAGTCTTAAGTAGCTAGGAGGGCTTTGAGTCTTCCGATGGCGTCAGCTTTATAGTCAACACCTAACTCGATGAATGTAACATTTCAAAAAAGGGTTAGGTGAAGTGATGAATCTTAGATTATGAGGATAAGTTTCTAGCGCTACAGGTGACTTGATAATGAATAAAAAATAGTTTCACATTATGTTTATCGATGGTACTGTTAGGCACGATCGATTCGGTCTATATTAAAAACAACCCATGATCCTGGGTGTGGTTAAGTGACACATTGGCCGTGAGTACCGTTCGGCATGACTAGTTTCTGTAAATATTATAATTCTAATACACCATCGAGAGGACTTACCGGTAGATTGAAATTGGTGTGCAAGAAACCCTCTTGGAATCCCACCTTAAAAGCTTTGAGCAGGGTCGACAATCCTGACACGATTACGTGCATTTCACCATCTCATGTATATCACATTAACTACACATGTCCTCATTAATAACCTTCAATGCTCCTTTGAGTTCTGAAAACATAAGAAAAAAGGTTGGCAGCATGAAAACAACGAATCTTGATTTTGCTTTTTGAAAGCAAAACATTTATTTGCGTTCAGAGACACCCAGTTGATCCATATTCAGACATGAGTAGGTGCTGAACGGAGTTCCTTTACCAGATGTGTAGATGTTATATTGTCCATGTAACAAGTGGTATTTCTCTGGCGGGATTCGAACCCGCAATCTCGTATAATACAGTGTATGACATTAGGATCTACCAGAAGATGGGGGTATATACAATATGTTATTCATTCTATCGTGAAAGAGGAAATAACTTTAACCTTCTAATACTATAGGAAAAACCCAGACTCAGTAAGCAACGGGTTGTGAACTCCCTCCCTGTATATTAAACTGTTCCTCTGGTGTGTGAACCATCATTCTTGTTACAGGAAAGCCTCTGCACAGTGCGGTCCATTGTAAAAATGACCTAGAATTCCTCTCCATTATAAAGACAGACACGATCGTGGCTTCGGGTGTATAGGAAAGTTGATAGGTCCCATAGGTCCCATAGTTGTTCATACAAAGCCCGTAAAGGGACAAGGTTTGTATTATTATTTGTTTCGTTCTTTTGAAACGACATTTCGTTCCCTTGAAACGACATTTCGTTCCCTTGTAATAATTTGGTATTTCGTTCCCTTGTAATAATTTGGTATTTCGTTCCCTTGCAATATTTCTAGGGTACAAGGCATCAATTCGAGGAAAGGAAATAATATAGTGTTCACAGTGAACAAAAATAGTCATTTTGCGAACTCCGTTTATAAAGAAATACTGATTTTTTTTCTCTAAAAGGTGAGAGCCCAATGTTAGGAACACAAATGTTTGTATTTGAAACACAACTGACAAAAAACACAGCATCATTACATAGTTGCAAACAGAAGCAACTTACAAATTTCAAACACGTATCCCGGCAACTGGTTGTTATATTATGAACGCAGCCGATTTCATTGAAATAAAGACTCTTTATCTATCAAAACGGCCAGACTCATCACAAAATCACAGAATTTCACACGTTCTCATCAAAAACGAATTCATTCTTTTCTCTATTTGAAAAGCTTTCTTAGAATTGGTCACGGGGGAAGTAGACAAAACTCAGAGGTGTTCAGTCTCAATACATCTCATTGTATGCCCTGTCCTATGTCAGGTCTTCAATGGATCTACTCAATGATATTGAGGTCCCTACTGATTAAAAACGGCATTGACGTGTCCACAGAGAATAACCACTTTATACAAAAGAAAAACAAGTGCATCTTTAAAACATGTAGATCGACAAAAACATCAGACCAAAGCGAGAACTTCCATTAGAAAATTAGGGTTGTGCGTGGCAGTGTGTGAATATAATAGTCAATGCGAAACAACGAATCTGTCATTCCATTTTCACAGGCCTTGAGAAAAAGAAGAAGAAGAAAAAAAAAGGTTACACTACAATGTTAAAATATTATGCCAATTGTTGACGAATGCAGATCCGAAAAGTCTTTGATGTCCCAATCCGGAGTAAACAGTGGATACATCCCACACTGCAGATATGGAAGCCACCCTTTTGTTATTTTGTCCCTTGTTTTCTGCAGGCGATTCGGGTCAAAAATGTTTATCCAGATACGCAATGAAAAGCCAAAATGTACGAAGCATAGAAACAAAAAGTCTTCTCTATAGCTATGCCAATAGTTGAGTCGGCAATGACAATGCAGATGAAGAAAATAACAAAAAATGATTAAAATAAAGACGAAGGAGCACAATGAATAGCCTAAATTGACATAGTACAGAAGTAAGTCTAGTAAGTATAGTACATAAGTAAGTCAACCAACTGGACTCCAAGAAACCGTACAAGAAAAAGAGGGAGACAAAACAGAAGATGGAGAGATGAACTAAGTACATATATAGGGGCATTGCTTGGCAACAGACAGCGCAGGATAGAAGGAAATGGAGAATTGGTGAAGAGGCTTTCCTCCTGCAGTGGAGTGAAATAGGCTAGAAAGAAAGACTGTCTTCTCTAAAGCTCAATCAATATTTCAGTCAGAGATGAAGGCAGATGAAGAAGATATGGAAGAAGATGAGGATGAAGACAAACATAGATATGATGCAAAAGATGAAAAAAGGCTGCCACTGGTAATTGATTGATCTTGTCGACATTGTGAATGTAACAGTACTTTTGAGAATGTGCAAAACTTCAGAAATAAAGTATAAAAACAAAATCAAAAACGAAGAGATGTAAGAAGTTCCCAAGCGTTTTATTCCATGGGCGGCGGCAACATTAATATGAATTTCCAGAAGGCACAGGGGGTCACCATATATTCTAGGGGGCACTCCTGACCATCGACAAATGAATTTTCCGTTGAACGTTTTCTTAAGCAAGCCCATTTCAGTATTCTTTGTATGCCGTTTACTGTTTTAATAACATAATTTGACGTCGGGATAAAAAAAAAATTGTCTGCGTTAAAAAAGAAGAAGAAAATAGTGTTTAAAACATTAAAATTGTAAAAAAGGTTTCAAATTTTTTTTTTCTGGTAATTTTAAATACCAAAGATTATGATTAGTTACGCCTCTCCCCTGTTAGGCAACTGAAATGGTTGTATGCCATTAATTTGAAAGCACTCTGCCTATTTGATGAAGAAACTCTATACTCGCAGTTTAGAATACTTCCATTTTTGGTGCTGCAGCACTCTGTTATTCGGCAAAAATTATGGGTTAAACAAGAAGGGGCAACAAGAAGAAGAATTGACCCTTTCACAAAAATTGCTTATAATATTTTTGTAACAGTCGAATTGATTTAATTAAATCTAGTTGATTTAATGAAATCAATTTACGGAATGCCAAAATGTGTGAGTAGGTATACACATTCAAACCGGGAATCTATAACAAAAGGGGACAATAGGTCCACGGTTGGGGAAAGGTCCACGGTTGGAAAACGTGTACAAAACCAATGGGAAGCTGTTGCAAAAAATAAGTATAAACAAAAGAGGGACAATAAGAGGTCCACGATTGCAGGTGTTTACACACTGTAGTGTGTGGATGTGAGTAGGTAACCACATTCAAACCGGGGACCTATAACAAAAGAGGACAATAGGTCCACGGTTGCTATCACAAAGGAAAGCTTTGTGGTCCACGGTTGCTATCACAAAGAGTTGAACAAAGGAGGGTCCACGATTGCAGGCTATTACACACTTGTGTGTGTGTGTGTGTGAGGGGGGGGGGGGGGGGGGGAGGTTCAATAATAATGATACTGCAATGGCCCTACACTTCAGAACACTGGATTGTGTGACATGCTGTACTTTGTTTCAATGAGTTGGTTTTAACACGACTTAGGTTAGGCAGTTTAAAATATCAACCAAAACCCTTAAGCGCAGTGCTCTTAACTGGTTATTAACAAATTTCAAAACGGAAGATTGACTAAAAACAAACTGCTTGATATTGTTTGCATTCTACTGCACCAGACATTTTGAAGTTTATTCTGTCATTCATCTGTACATAGAGTCAACACACACGCTAAGCAAACAGTCGGGTTTCTGACTCGTCTCTCTTGTTAATCAGACTCTAAGGAGACGTCATAGAGTGACTGATGGATGGGTCTGAGACGGGTAGTAGAAAACATTGTTCAGAGTAGCTGCCGAGAAATGGTTCCACCACAAAACGTCGACATAATGGCAAAACTCATATTGAGCCTATTATTCAATGTAAACAGTCACAAATAGCGATCAATAGCACGTGTTTCGCAAGCTCTTATAAGAAGTTCTAGCTTCAGTGTTAGTATCAAACATAATAAACGGAAACATTAATAAGCGAGCGAGCGAGCGAGCGAGCGAGCAAGCGAGCAAGCGAGCAAGCGAGCAAGCGAGCAAGCGAGCAAGCGAGCAAGCGAACAAGCGAGCAAGCGAGCAAGCAAGCAAGCAAGCAAGCAAGCAAGCAAGCAAGCAAGCAAACGAGCGAGCAAGCAAACGAGCGAGCAAGCAAACGAGCGAGCAAGCAAACAAGCAAGCAAGCAAGCAAGCTAGAAAGCAAGCAAGCAAGCTAGCTAGCAAGCAAGCAAGCAAACAAGCAAGCAAGCAAGCAAGCCAGCAAACTAGCAAGCAAGCAAGCAAACTAGCAAGCAAGCAAGCAAGCAAGAAAGCAAGCAAGCAAGCAAGCAAGCAAGCAAGCAAGCAAACAAAAACAAACAAACAAACAAACACCCCAACAACCCAACAAACAAACAAACAAACAACCCAACAAACAAACAAACAAACAACAGAACAATGGAGATACAGAATGAAAACAGTTTTTCTGCCAGATCATTTTGTGCACAGTTGTTTGCTTCAGGAACTGTTTCCCTTTCTGTACCTATTTTGATGAGAAGTCAATATGGTTTTTTGCATCAATTTAGCTCCTCCACCACCCACACTGTCGTCAATCCTTGCACCACAAACATAAACTTCATGGAATCAAACTCAAGAGGTAGGTTCTGAGACTTGGATGTTTACTCAAAAGCTAGAAACTATCGAAAACAACTCCATCAACGTTACCTGCAGTGGGAACACGCCAAATAACACCACTATTCTACACTCAACATTTCTGTATCTTTAGGGACATATATTATACATGTTTACGTCTCCTACACCTTGAGTTGACCAAACAGGTTTTTATCTCTACATCGGGCCAATATTTTTCCCTCTCGATGCAAAATATAAAAAGCCAGAATAGAATCCCCAGAAGATTGTGATAAGAAAATCCACACACATAGTGTTATTGTTAGTTACTCCCACGGTGCTACAGAAACCACGTTGTTAATGAATTCGAACAATTTTGACAAGCTAATTCAATAACACTCTTTCTATAGGATATTTGCTGAACTTGAGTAGATTTAAAAATTGATATAAATGAGGGTCATTCCCATATTATGCAGCTTACCAAAGGCAACGCAGTCACATTAATGCTTCTTGCTTCAGATCTAAATAACACGCAAGAAACGAAGCCAATTTGAACTTATAATATTATGTCTTGTCGTTTGTAGATTGGTTTATAGTTTCATTTCATTTGATTTCAGTTTTATTTACTAAACAAAAAGTCAAAGGACTACAAATTATTTGGCTTTACAGTGAAAAAATAATAATAATTGAAAATTATCATGTTTTAAGATGTTCTTGTTTAGAGCAGGTTGATCAATTTTAAAGCTGTTTTTGAAAATAGTTCAACCTAATTCACCACAACAAGCCATCAAAACACGACACTGTTACCATCAATGTAGAGTGACACAGACTCATACTTTGACGTATCTCCGATGCATATTGACGACAGTTAAATAAATTATTTGAATAGTCAAGCCACCATAGCTTTCCCAAAGAACAGCAAGTACCATGCGAGCTTACAATTAAGCGCATTCGGGGTGCCTGCCTGTGTGTTTGTTTCCTATGTCACATTTTGTTTGGTACCAAGTCCATTACATTTTATATCATAATTATTATCTAGATATAAACATTATTAATTCTTTATGTGAGACTATGACGAGCGCTCAGCTAGCGATTTGTCCCTTACGCGTTTACAGGTTAGTACCATTGGACAATCACGGTGCGTTAAACCCTGTCGACAGAATCGAGTGATGCTGATAGTACCATTGGACAATCACGGTGCGTTAAACCCTGTCGACAGAATCGAGTGATGCTGATAGTATCATTGGACAATCACGGTGCGTTAAACCCTGTCGACAGAATCGAGTGATGCTGATTGTATCATTGGACAATCACGGTGCGTTAAACCCTGTCGACAGAATCGAGTGATGCTGATAGTATCATTGGACAATCACGGTGCGTTAAACCCTGTCGACAGAATCGAGTGATGCTGATAGTATCATTGGACAATCACGGTGCGTTAAACCCTGTCGACAGAATCGAGTGATGCTGATAGTATCATTGGACAATCACGGTGCGTTAAACCCTGTCGACAGAATCGAGTGATGCTGATAGTTTTGATTTATGTCAATTGAATCAAATAACATGAAAAGCTGACCAACTGACCAGTTGAATTCAAGGAGTGTGCTGAACAAATCAGTTTGGTAAGATGGGGAAATAGGGAAGACAACGTTTCGTATTATAGATTCAGAATTTGCAAACTGCTTACCAACCAAAAGGACCTGTGGTATAAATACAAAAATTAGTTGTGGCCTGACGTTTTGACCCTAGCAGAGTCTTTCTCGAAGGCTAAAGAATTCACAATTTGAAAGTTACCAAATGTTTGAGAACGGCTATACATACAACAGAATATAGAGTGATATTAAAAACGTAACATATAAAATTAAGGTTGCAGAATTAAGGCATCGTCTCAAACAGCTTGCAAAAAGTCTAGACGGTGAATTATACGTAACATTTTATTATTGGTTTTATTTGTATAGTTTATAGGTCCTTACGATCGACAATTTTTTTCTCAAAAGTCTTGTGTGTATAGTGTCAAGTGTGAGTTTTGGGTGACTGTTCGTCCCCACAAAATATTTGTTCGCACATAATCACCAATTGTACTTGATTAGCAACCATTTAAAAATGAAACTTATTCGACGGTATGATAATTGAAGAAACTCAAGGCCGTCAAGTTATCCTCCGTTGAATGCTCAATGTGTATGGCACCTGTAGAACCCAACCTACACAATTAGATTGCATGTAATCAATACAAACGGCCACTGGTGCATCTGTTTTCAGCAGTGCTATAAAATTGAGATATTGCTGCATATTATAATTGTTATCTTTTTTCTTTTACCCTACACCGGTGTGTGTTAAGCACTGTGTATCCCGAGTTCTGTGAACAAAATCCACCTGCAAATCACTCGGGTGGGATTCGAACCACCACCTTTGCATTGCTGCATATTGTTTCCTTGGTGTTTTACCCATTCCTTAACTTTGCAGAAACATAAAAATAAATAAATAAATATAATCTAATAATAATATGTGTGCTCCCGTTTGGAGAATCAACCACTGCGTAATATCAATGGCGTAAAAATCGAATTAGATTCAGGAACAACACCAATACATCGTCTCAGACACAATGTTGTCACGTTCCAACTTTAATTGTTGACGTAAAAAAAATAGTAACAATTCTGGTAACTGTATGGTGCACTTCTTTTAACACTAAGGATACATTTTGCCAGACGAAGTGTTTGGTATCATATAGATGAACTCGGCTATATTGCAAGTAGAATAACAAGCTTGTGCTCCCGAAGGATATTTTCTGAGTTTCATCTGAAATGTTACTTCCTGATGCATGATGCCAGACACAAGGACAATCGTGTTGCCTTACAGATCTTGTTCTTTTAACCCAGGCATTCAAAATGACAGCAATAATAAATTTATTGACGCCGACTTTCAAGGGCAGTTTATACTACGTGGTTATTATGACGGTCAAGTCGCCTGTAAAATTAGAGCGCTGAATTGGAACCAGCTAAACGTGCTGAAAAACGAGTCGTGTATTATATGACTAAATTTTCCGTTGATCTGGCCGTAAGATCAAACTTCACTCTATTATTAATGTGATAACATTGTCAAACCGAAGTATTGAAAACATCGAGTTATACACATTCATCTATAAAGACATCTTCAAGTGTATTTTTGACTTATTCACATCTCATAAGGAATTTGGTCTATAATAGAACGAATTGTACCAGCACCTCTTGGGTTGATATGTAGGGTTGCTTTATTGATCGGAATCAATCAAAACAAGTCCATCAATTTTAACAGCAATATCGCAATTTGGAAACCTGTCCATATGGAACAATTATATCAACCGTACTAAATTAAATTCGATCATGAAATCTGTTGAAATTTAACCCCGGTCTTTTGCATACAGAATATTCTATGAAAGGATCAGATATTTGCATTTCATTTTTTGAAAGTTGAAAGGGAAAAGCTTTTCGTATCAAGTAACGTTTCGACTAATCAAAATAAGACCCCTTCACCATTTATGTTATAGGAGACATGTATGAAATCATTTCTATATCAATACACTTTCATTTCTCAGAAATAGCACATCCATAAGATGGTGTAAAAATAGTTTGAAGATTTCAGAAATTTTTTCACCAACATCAATCAAAGTTATACGCAGGAAATTCAAAACAAGTTATCATCTTAATCTAGTCAGTCTACTTACATTTTTAGGATATCAACAGCTGACTTGTGGATAGTTTTACATCCAAATATCATTAACAAAATGGTGATCCAATAGTTTCAAACAGTAATTTGGATCGGCTGTTACTTGCTTTAGGATAAACATGGTTATTTGATCTTTACAAGTTCTATGACGATATTATGTATTATTAGTTGTCATGACGTTGTTGGGAAAAATGGTAAAAACAAAACCATTAACTTTAATTCAAGCTACATAATTTGAGCTCAAACTGACAGAATTGTAGTAGCACCCTAGTTGTCTCGATGGTATGATGACGAACCAGGCTAGTTATCAAGACAGGATGACAACACTCTTATGAAGCAGACGATAAGGGGCCAGCTCGATGTCTGGATCCCACAAGAAGACAAAAACTCTTAAAATCAGCGAGAAAAAACAGAGCTTCACTCTAGTCTTCTTCTATATTCAGAATCCCATCATGTAAAGAGAGTAATGAGATAATAAGATCGACGTGTGTGTAAATTAGCCTGCCGTCATACCAATATCACGCTAGTAGACAGCACAAATTACCAACAGCATTAAGGGTCTTAATATACGTAGAATTTGATACCCACTAAATGAAGAAAATCCGGTATGAGTGGTTTGAAAGTATCCAGGGCAAGATTAGTAATTATTCTTGTTGTTCATATAAGACAGGATGGATCTTCAACCTCGGAAGTTTTGGTTCATTAGAAGAGGTTGCAAGAAGGAAATATAGGAAGAGAAAATGAAGGTTAAAATGCTCGCCTAATAAGACTGTGATTGATGTAAATATTACGTTTAATGAAGTGTGTACGTAATTCATATAAAATTGTAACCTGTTATTAACAGTGATATAATTGGATAGGTTCTGGTTAAACAACTCGCATTTCTGTGTATCATGCACGTAGAGTAATATACGTGGCAGTTAATCGTCTATCAATATAAGGGATGCCTTATCGATCAAGTTGTGACGATCGAGACTTTGTAGAACAGAAATCTTCTTGATGTTCTTTTCAATTTTGCCTATTTATTATGGAGTCAAGCTTTTCATATACTTATCTTGTAATTTATTTAATAACATGAACGAGCAAAATATGCAGAAAATATTTGGAAAACACTAATTTCTTTAGTCTATGTTAAATAGAAGTTATACACATTTTAGTGACAAGCGTTATTGTCAAGACAGTTGAAGTAGCCCCATACCAAGTCTCTTGATATAAAGTCTAACTTTCAAATTGTCATTATTCAAACCGAGATGAAGAAATTTTACACATCACCTCTGTCCTTATCATGTACTATTTAGAAGTGGCTAATAATAGGGCACGCATTATTAGATAAATTGCATTATGGATATTTTACGAAAGACTGAATAATGTACCATCGTCTCAAGGCAGTCATATGGAAATACCTGGCCTCATCATCACGCTCTGTTAGCCATGAATACCTCATGCAAATACTGCGCATTGTTTCGTATGACGCACAATAAAGGTGCATTTTTACTTCATTTTAACAACAACCAACAAACAACACTCCTAAAAACAAGTGAACAACGACAACGACAACGACAACGACAACGACAACGACAACGACGACAACAACGAACTTCTTTACAATTTGACTATAATCCGCATCACTTGTTCATCTCCTTCCAATGTAATTCCCCGATAAAAAGAAAACAGAAGCCCATGACTCCAACCGAGAGAGTGATTTCATTATTATCATAATCAGTATCCAGTAATCCACTGAAGTTGTTGCTGTAAATGTACGATTTCGAAACCTTGCTTAAGTTAATAAAAGCAGTGTAACCTTCCCTCATTTTATTTCCATCGATCTCAAAATGAAAGTTCATCACCCCCATTTTGGAGGAGCACATCTTTTTGTGATTCGATTTCCCTCTAGGGAACCTTGCCTTACTCGGCAATTGTATACAAACAAATAACTTTAAGTGCATCGAAGAGCAATTTTGTGTGAATATATGGCCAGTGGAACGGTGTATGACTGCAGGCCAGCCGAGTAAAATGGTAATAAAATGAAAATAAAAAGAAGACATAAAAGAAAGAGACATTATGTCTCATTGAAGGACATAGTTCCAGTTGATAAAATCACCGCTAAAAATACAGGTGGGGTGTAGATATCCATTTTGTTTGTCAAAACGTCTAACAATTACAAATTGAGGTGATGAGGGTGTGACATGAATTCATATTTTACATTAGATAATAGTCTGATTTTAAGTGCATTTGCGCAATCGCATTAAAATGAACATCATGGTTGACTATCCAGCACTAGAACAATTTAAACTGAAATTATGACGAGTTGACTATTCATGCGAGCATGCTGCTTGTTAACATTAAAAGCAGACCAGTCAGTGCGTTACAACATCTCTCTTTATGTACCACACAACCTGTACCATACAAAAGGTAGCCATTCAGACTAAATGCAATGCATAGGGAGTTCAAGTAGGCCTATCAATGGTTTGCTATGGTTTCTCACTGTAGCTCACCTCCATGGTTTCAAATTCATGCAGTGCCCACATCACCAAATAAAAGCGCCCTCTATCGGTTTGTAAGAATCTATACCTAAGAACGAATGGTTTGTATTGACCGATTACCAAGATTCCGAGAAAACCGAGAAAGTCGAGAAAGTTCACGAGTATGTTCTTCACATGTTAATAAGTAGCGCTCAAGATTAAATCTAGCTGGTTTTATTTTGATAATATATTATGCTGACAAATCAAAGTGTTTCTTAAGATAACATCATCAATCTGAGTCAAATATTGTTGTTCAAAACATACCAAAGAATTATAAAGCATTGGTAACGTCACAAAATAAATGCCACTTGGTTTCTCTATCAACGTTTGAGTAAAAACATTGACTAATACCAAAGTATGAAGAATAGTACGCCATTTTAATTCCATCAAACGTCTAAACACGATAAGTGCCGGGGCGCACATGGTCTCCTGGCCAATCTAAGCCCCATGGATATCAGCATTCAATAATGTATTTAGTGAATAATACGTAAAACCGCACAATACGAGAGCAGGCCCCCCCCCCCCCCCCCGATCCCCCAACCCTTGCCATACAGAACTTACATACGCAATCCACTCTCATTGTTCCATTTAATAACATGTTGATTAATTTCTACATTTTGGGTCTCAAGTGGTCCCTTCACAGGTGTCAACGGACCAAGGTCCACAGTTTTCAGTGACGTCAACTGCACACAGTCTATACTCGCTGATACCCGTCGCTTATTTTTGTGTGTCAGATTTCAATCTATACGGAATTTCCTGAGGGTCTACGCAATCTGATTTGATTTTTTGCCTTTGTACGAATACGGGTCTCCTTTACTTGACAAAACCACTTAGGTTTTAAGAGTTCAAAGTTACACCTTTTGATATTTGGCCAACCCCAAAATTAGGAAAAGACGAAATGCTAGAGCAAAAAAGTAGCAGAGATTCATAAAAATGATACAGTCCATACCTGTAAAACTCTTTTGGGTAAACAATTTGTTACGTGATTGTGAAAACATATAAATAGAGCGCTCAATGCTGTACCAATAGCTTTATCGTTGTAGAATTCTGAAACTATTCATATTAATAACAATACATTTCCGTATTGAATATGACAATTATCATTAGTTAACATTTCTTTTGAAAATCTATCAAATCAAAATACATATACAATTTTGAGGGTATTGAATAGTCTCGCCACATCCATGTACAACTCAAAACAGCCATGTACCTGTTTTATACGCGACTTTTGCTTGTTTACTTGAACCTATATCTTGCGGTGTTTAACACAAATAAATATGTATGCACTTATTCTCATTCAATGCCACCAGTAAGGTTTGGGGTTATATTGCTTATTTATCACTTTGAAGATTAAGTAAGCGTCTTACACTAGCTGCACATCCTGTTACGACTGTCAAGACGTACATCACTTTCCAACAAAAAACATTCCTAATTTCAGAATAGGGATCACCTAAAGGGCATTTTTATTATGACAAACTTGTCAATCTCTAATAGTCAGAGCAGACATAAAGACTGTGTTTGCAGAAGAAAACGAGAACAGGCGCCACCTGTTGGTTGAATCCCCAACACAATGCGAGAAAAAATAAAAAATAAATAAAATCCGGAGAATGTTGCAAGCTATAAGCCACTTATTATATTGTGCACACTATAATCCTCAACAGTGTTAATACACTTCCTTTGGACGCAAAAACATCACACATCATATCATTCTGATACACATCCTGCAAAGTGAATTGAACCAATATTGATTTGAAATGTACATACGTAATGTCTTTCAGGAATTGTAACAGATTTTCAAGATTGATAAAGTAGAGATCAAAATGGTCAGGGTACTATGCAATATTGGTGGACCACAGTGTCTTGACATTACAGGTGAATTTCAATTACTAAGTCAACAACTGATCTAGAATCAATTCCTAATGGAGTTCCTAATTCATCCATATACCTTGGCTGAAAACATTTTCTTTCACAGCAAACGTCATCTACTGACAGAAGGGGGGTCGAGCGATGTAGGTATATAGATCAATCAAAGTGTTATGAGCTTAAAGGGTGTGTACAGCATTGGTAATTGCCAAAGACCTGTATCCAAACTTGATGTGACCCACGAAATAACAAACCTGTGAAAGTTTAAGCTCAATCGGTTTTCGGAGTCATGAGAAAACAGTGGGGAAAAAAACTTAGGCCTATGTGTTTTAACTTTTTTTTCAAACATCGGAATTTATCCTGCAGGATAAAAACTATTGTTTTACCCATTTCTTAAAAACTATGGCATTTCAAGCAAAACTGTTTAAAGGGAAGTTTTCCACCATGACCATCTTTATACCATGTAAGTTAGCCTATGTGCAAATCTGTGAGCATTTATATTTTCAATCTTACCAATGTTGTACACACCATTTAACACATAACAATGGGGACGGTTCTGGATTTTCAGTTAAATCATGACGTGGTGTTGGGCTTGGGGTGGTTGGCAATCCTACATTCGAATCATCACGTGATGAGACAGCTAAAAAGTATTGACTTTATTGCGTAGAAATGTCTCGATATTTAAATATCTTACAATCACGGAAATTCTTCGGGAGTTCACGTAATAGACCCTTCCCATGAAATATGCTAATTACATTCACGCATGCGTACAGACCCTGCTGGTTGGCAAACGACATAGAGTTGTGCACTAAGTAGACGCACAAGCGCGTCTGCGTCACGCCACCATCAGCCTAGCCTTGCTCAAGGCGGTCGGTCGCAGTTTTCACTCCGAAAAGACGCCGTAAAATCCACCACTAGCCTATACACAAGCACTGTGCGTAATGTTTGTATCACATCGCACGACGCTCGTACTACTACTGTGCGCAGGTCATCCGCACTCGTATTACTATTCGCATGCGGAGGCCGTAGGCCGACAGCCTTGTCGCGTCTGTATCTACCGGGTTTAATGTGTTTCCTGTTTTTATTTCCGCTAGCCCCCCCATTTTCGTCCACTATTGGACGAAAATGGGGGGGCTAGCGGATATGCTGGTATGCAGATCATGAATATTTAAATCTTTCGTTCGGCCGACTAAACAGCGCAGAATGGGAGGCAAATGAATGATTCATTTTCGACGGTCCAATCACAAGCTTCCCTCATTATGACCTTTGTACCATGCTTCCACACAAGCACACGATTCGAACACCGTGGCCGTTGAGACTGGGAGACTGGTTGGACGAGTCCATTTTATCTGAGGGTGATGAAATCTTCAAATGTTGTAAGCACGTAGGCCTAATCTTTACACTAGTAGAGAACATTCGAAAATGATTATTTTTACGTTGTTAACTGCTTTAGTAATTTGAAACTACAGGCCCTACTGTTATGATGTTAGTGCTGATAGAGAAAGAATTTCAACGATACGATTTTCTTTTTCTTTGTTAACGGTAAGCATCTCTTTAAAAAAATGGAGTGTACTCAAACCGCGATTGCAAATGATTGCGCAATGCGCCCCCCATCCTATTAGTAAACATGACTTCCGCCACTGACCAATGGGGTCTTGTCTTATGCACGCATTATAGTAATGACCCCGGCTAGCTCAAAACAGAACCATCAAGGCGTTGATTCAGATAGTCTACGTGTACACATCTCACACCACGCAAGCACTGCGTTACACATGCTTGGCACACATCCAGAGACTGCACATAGCTCGGGTGCATGGGTAGCGCAATGGCGCAATAGCGCAAAGGGAAAACCAACTAATCTAAAAAAGACAATTAATAAATGAAAGTAAAACTCCAACGCCTTGGTCAAGGCTACCATCAGCCCCACACAAAAATGGGCAATGTTCCATCATTTTGCCAACCAGCAGTGTAAGTGCGCACGCGTGATGTGCAATTTAAATATTTCATGGGAAGGGTCTATTCTCCGGAGAACCTAACTTTGTAAGGTTCTTCGAACATAATTCCTACCCACTCGTACCATAAAAAGTATTACAAGATAATAATAGTGTGCGAGATGCAAAACTAAACAGTGCGTATTGAAAACAAGTTTACCAGCAAACATGAATATCCGACGACTGTTTACAAAGTACTTTGAGCTATCATAATGATAAGGTGTTTAGTTTTTCGAAACCAATGTACACCTCAAGGGTGTTTTCTGAACAACCATAGACTTTTCGAATTTTTGTTACGAGCATACATCAACACCTCTACAATTTGATTGTTGAACCTTTTCGTAAACAGGAAGAGGGATGTTAGGTCATGGAATGGTGAGCCCATCCGCCTTTAGATGAGGCTCTGGGACAAGGCGAACAGATTGCTGATTAGACTGCACTAAGGTAGCTCAATGTGAGTGAGCGATGGATGGAGAGAGGGCGCACTCCTTATTTCATATCCATCGCCAATGTGCTTGGTGAAGTTCTCTGCTTGTCGTAACATTGATTTCTCCGTTTCATTTATCTAGTTATCTATCTCGACAAATGAGGGAGCTACAGTTAAATATCCGTGTCTCGTTTCGATTGCCGACTTCGGAACAGTTTTCTTCCCTGCATCATTGAGGGCGCTGTCGTAAAAATGAAGTTTTAAAAAAAATAGATGCAGCTGCATAATAGTTGTTCATCCTGTGAAGACAGACGATAATGTAATAGCCCCCTCAAGCTCCAAATCTTCGAATATTACTGAGATGGTATTATCGTTCCTAAAGATAATGATAAGGTTAAACGCTATACATTCAGTTGACCAATCAAAAAGCACTTATGATGACGTCAAAAACAGGAGAGAAGTACGTTGTTCCTGTTGGCGGAAATCGTTGGTCTCCCAAGAGCTTTCTATCGATGAACAACAAGAGAATGTTCAAAATAGCAAAGGTTTGCCATCACGTCATTGATTGACACGTAATCACAAGTTGCTGAAAACACGTTGCTAATTTGATTGAGCAATACTGCATTTTATATCGTGTGATGGACTTGGTAACAATTAGCATATAAGATTGACCTGCATTTGACAATTACATCGACAAGTCTCGATATTATATCACAATTATGAGACAACTTCAACAGGAAAACAACCCAGAGCTAATTGAACTTAAGGGATCATGGACACGACGGAAACCCCCCGGCCCAACACTACTCCATGGAGTGTGTCGTATCTTACACGAACACAATAAAATATGATATGATATAGGAGATGACAAGTTTTCATTGTCTTTGGAATAAACACAAGCTTCGAAATGAATCTTATTTCAATAATTAAACAATGAAGTCGTGACCGAAACGGAAATAAAACCAAAGATTGTTTCAATTAATTGTCCGGACAAGTGTCAACAAATCACAAATTGAGTCAAAATTATCAACAGTGCTGTCCATGTTATGGGCGTCATATGATTGATAATGTTCTAGAAATAAATGGTCTCCAAAGTGACCACTATACTCTCTTAAGGTAACCATGTGTCTTAATGTACGATTCTGCTAATGATGTTTACATGGTAATTATTTGCTTGAAATAATTTCAAATTTGGGCAAAATTATTTAAAGGTTTTACAAATCACCGTTGATTGCCGCAAATGACAATCTGGGGGTACTCTGGGTATTAATTAAGAAGTTACTCCAACACGAAGGTAATGTGTTATTAAAAATTCCTTGAATATGTGAGTCATTTTACTTGATTGCACACTTTGATAGCACATTAATTCTTTATGCTGTATGTAAAACTTTCTATCAATGAGCAACATGATCAGAACAATCTACGAATGATTAACTACTCGTATACATGAGGCTTTATTTGTGCAACGTTGAATTTGTTTTAACGTTGAAGTGTTAGGTTCACAAGAGCGCAATTTTTCCTTGCGAGTTAAAAAACGCACGCTGTGATATTGGGTGCCATTCATTGGGATACAGAGCACAAACTATTTATTGATAATTAGTTGCATTTGGTGAAAAACCTTATTGATAAAGATATCTTTAAAAGTTTATTAGCTCAATGAACATTGAGTACTGTGCAGTAATTTTATACTATACAGAAATACTAAACCGGAATATGGAAATAGCTTTGGAACTATTGGTGTATAGCTTGTGTTTTATAAGTTTCCAGGTACGCAAGTGTTGATGTGGGATATTATGAGATTAACATACTTAGAATCCTTACCATCAGTCCATGCAATCATCTCTTGGTCGCCTAAAGGAAAAATGGATCGTTTCTTTCTGATAAAGGATACAGATCAGCAGGTGAAAAATCATGCATTTCTAAAATGATTCTCCAGAGTTTCATTTCCATCTTTAATCAAATAAAGGAATTCAAAAATTTAACTTTTTCGCCGGAAGTCAGTAAAGACGCTGATAAAAATAATATTATTGAAAAAAAATTAAAATAAAATCACGTTCAGTAGGCTATATTAAGTTTATATTTTTGTTCTTGTAAAAAAAAAAAAAAAAAAATAACTAATACAGCTAGTATCAATCTAAATGATAACCAACTAACTCTTTATGTAATATGATTTAGGATAAAATCAAACAGCAAACAGCCAAGCAATCAATTATTATGTTATTTTTGCGTTTGTCAACTGTAACACCAAAGAACATTTTTCCAAGCATTGCAAAATGCATTTCAATTATAAGAACATTCATGCGTTACTTTGAAGCACAATGGTCAAATAGACGAAAAAGGCGTGGAAATGGAACACTATATCGATGCATATAGAACGCAAAACCAGAAATTATCGATCAAAAATCAACCATCACTTTGAGTCATTAAACAAGAACCGACCCATATAAATTACAGGTGGACTTATCAGATGAGTTAATGGGTGCTACAGCGCCAAATCACGGCTTTAATGATAGGTCAGTCACGCTGAGTCCAAAGGCACGGCCTGTAGAAATAATATTCCGTCTCAGATTCGCTTTAAATAAAACAATGAAAGTTGAGACAGCGTAAGAGTCCGTCGGGTTGCTCTTGAAGAGCCCTGGGCGCCAACTGGCCTGATCGTAATCGCAGAGACGTGTCGGCCAAGATGTACTTGTCCATCAAAGTTTATTACTTTTTAACGGGTGCGCACACCTTGCATTGGGACATGACACATTCTGCGCGCTCATTTCACGGTACAAATTGCTTGTGTCCTTTTAAAATGCAGGACGTGGGTTTTGCAGATAGCTAGAGAAAGTTAGCCATACTAATGGAGTCATTAAACATTTTTACCGGATATGATTATCTTATTTTCTTGCAAACATTGTCTGAAGCCACTCGAGTGTCAGACTTCCATCTTTGTGGCACTAAAAAGTTACTGTCATTACTTTTATTAATTGGTTTCCCGTTCAAATATTGTCATTTATCACACAAAGTCTCAGAATTGCGTCTGTAAAAACCTTCAAAGTTAAGCTTCTTTAAAGATTATTTGGTATTATTTGTCAAATTATTACACAAAAAACAGCGTAATGTCTTGCATTACGAATCTCAAACTTGTTGACACGGTTTTTTTCTTAATATTCTTCCAATTTACGTCTCTTATTTTTCAAAGTCGATTCAAAGTCGATTCCCTCAAGTGCGTAGCTGGGACTAATCAATACGTGTAATCGCCATAGGGCAGCCTTCAATTGCAGCCCCATGTGCCTATTAACCTGATTCCCTTTATTGAAGAACGATATGAAAAGCACACAGTTATTAGATTGGAACTCTAGGTTGGAGATGGAGTACTCTTTATCTGGGGCATGCTTAATTTTCCTCTCTGATGCTTATCTCACCTGTACTGTTGATTGAGATAACAACAGGTCTGCTTGGACGAGGGCAAAGATTTACTCTAAAATCAAAGTATACAGAAGCTCTTTGGATATCGGTGCCTTCTATAATGTAATCCAGTTTGAATTAAAGGGGGTTATTGTGTTAGGAAATAGCTCCAACAGAATGTGTACAGCGCAGATGTCATCATTGTGAGCTCATTAGAAGACTGTGTTATGCATTAATTTAATACAACCATTGAGGTAGAACTCCATGATACAACAATCTACTCAATTTTCACAGTTTGATAACATATTTATGGCTGACATGTCCGGTTGTCACATAAAACCGCTTATAGTTACCATTCCATCTGCGTATTAACACATTTGTTGTGTACATTTCAGCGGTGACCGATTAAACAAATTGTTGATGTAATTGTGATATAAAGCCGCACAATTTATGTCACTTTGCTTTCAAATCAAAATAGACTACTCACCAACAAATTGTATTTTGGCTGACGCATTAAACTGTTAGTAAATATTTCTAATTGGTTGAAGCACCTCAGAAGTGAAACACTATTGGTATGATCAAAAATCCCATTTATACATTTTGAAATACTATACCTAGCTGTTTAGGGTTTTTAGTGTTGTCCTTTAATAAAGCCGAAACGTCAAGTCAATGCAGAATTAATCTTATAACTAGGTTTCATATCAAGGTCAGCTGGATGATTCGTCTCAAAGAGCTTATTGTTTGACTAAGTGACAATGACACAATACGGTCATTTTAATCAATTACAGACAGCTAGAAACTGTAACAGTCACTTACGTCATGTTAGTTTATGGTAAACTTCACTTTATATTTAGATCCATAAATATAGGTTTGTTTGAGAAGTTACATATAATATTTCAGTTTATATTGGACAGCCCTTCGAAAGAAAAAACAGAAAAACCCCAACAACTTTCTGCTAACATGGGCAGCTTAAAAAGATTATCGTTACCTCGAGATGTCGAGATTACACAAACTTGAGGCTAAGAATGTCTTCAATTAAATGAATAAGAAATTATGATATATTATTTCGGTATAATAATGTTACCTAATTATTGATAACGGTGTTTAATATTGTATGTGTCTGATCAGTAGTACAACACGTCTACATGCAGTACCGTATTGTAATGTGTGTAAACTGAGGAAATGATTTTTATGCTGGCATGACGAATAAACCAATTGAAATATAAAGTAGCTATAAAATTACATTTACAATTTTGCATTTGTTCAAACAAAATGTTAATAGTTAGACTTAAAGAAAACCAAGAAGTTTGGATAAAGGAGTACAGATCTATACTCCTTTTTAAAGACATGTATATTGTTGACTGATTGAACACAGATTGACTTGAATATAATTCCTTGTCACATTGGACTTCCCCTGCCAGAGCATAAGTTACCTGGGGGAAGATAGAACTGAGTATATAATACCACAGACATGGGGACATGCTTTGTCTCCCGTCATCCACGTCTTCAACATCCGGGGCACCTCAGGCCTACACGACTCCCATGGCATCATTGTTATCTTTGGGACGGAAACCAACTTCTTAAAATTAGTGGCAAAGGTGAAGGTTTATATCACAGTTACCATAATGGTTGCCAAATTACAACGGGAATAAACTTAATATTTTTTATTTTAAGTTGATGAAACATAGGCTAACCGTGGTATCTATATTAAAATGGGTTCTATAACACCATATTGTTTTTACAGATGAAGAAATACAGATGCTTTCTCAAGTTCTATAAAACAACAAATGTTGTTGTTGAACTTGCATAAATATACAATGTATATTTATGATTTTTATCTGTTCAGTTTATAGCTGGAGAATGATCAGTTCTGGCACACGCCCTCTCGTGAAGAAAACAGCAGTATCAGGATTGTTCCGTGAGTCTACATAATTGTTTGTTACATACATGGCTTTGGCTTCGGCTGTGTCTGTCTGTAACCACCGGAGCCTTAGCCGGAAATGAAGCCGAAGTCACAGTTTCCGATGAAGTTCAAAGTACGCCTGCATTCTAACAACTCCCCGTAAAAATGAATTGAATAAAAGAGAAAGCTTACGACTTTAAAGGTTACCAAAATATTGAATATGGGAAGAAAGTGAACAGCAAAGTTATTGCAGGAAGAGATGGAATAACAAGTACGATATATATATAATTCATTGGAAGTGTGTGCCCATTTTGAGTACTCCTTCGTATTCCTTTGTGTATTAGAAAAATAAACAGTTGCTGCTTGTAATATTTGTGGAGTTGGAAGAAGTTTACACTGAAATAGGATCTATACAAAGGTTTACTTTGCTTGGATGTACTCAGAATTAAATTCATTTTAAATATAGATCAAGGTACGTCATTGGTGAATAATAAAATCTTTATAGACATAGTTTGCTAATAATATACACATAATATTATGAAGAAATCTTATGTGTGCTCGTCAAACATCTTTCCGATGGATGTCCTAAACAGATAAGTGGCGATAATGTTTACATTGGATTCCAAGTCCTTTGTTTGATCATAACAGAGTCGCGATGTGCTCGCTACATTTACGAACACAAGGCGCAATAGAAAACTTCCATAAAAGTGCCTGATGTCAGGATATATCTGACCTAATCCCAGTCTCCCTGCCAGTAATAACCCTCAAAACTTTGAAAACATCTTTAGAGTTTTGTTTTGTTTTGTTTTGTGAAAGGATTTAATAATTATTTATTGACAACATTAAGTCAGGAAGGGTATCGTTTGGAAATAGAATCCTCCAACTTAACAGTGAAGTTTGTGACATTTAAATCGTGCAGAGTGCCGTTTAAATTGTTATAAACAAACTTGAATTCTGTGAATCGGTCTTTCAAGAGAGAACCACCCCCTATAAAGTAGTGTGTTGCTTTCATGAAACACAAATGATTTGATTACACTGTTAATGAAACTGTACATAAATGCTCAAAGGGAGTGAGCAAGACTTTATCTTATGAAGGGATGGCAACTGACTTCCTAGCCCACACTCAACCTTCGCAAGCATGCATACAAAATAACAAAATCTGAAATCTCATTGTATATTAATCTTTCTCCCCCGGAAGCACCTCGAAAATGGATTTGTGCTAGTGGTCGTGTTCTTTTTTGTCCATCTTAGCTGGTAATTTGATACAGCAACAAAATTCTAAAGGGTATGATATTTTAGAGGAAAAAAACCTGCCTGTTTCTAAACCCCTATGGGTTCACAATATATCAGGCTATAATGGCATAAAAAGGATTGTTTCAGTTGATTATAAATGGGTCTTAAATAGGATCTCCGGAGACACCCAAGCTGGAGCAGCTGCCGAAAGCAACACACCCGGAAATGGTGGGATTGACACCCCAGTATCGACTACACTTTGAACCATGGGGACCTATCAGACAAAAGATATGTCACAGTAGAAATCTGACTGCTCATTCTTAAAGATGAAATTCTTCTATTATTTTCGTATCGTCTTAAATATGATCTGATCCTGCTGATACAAAAAGAATCTTGCAATTTTTCAACAGATTCTATCATTCCGGGTAGATACTAGGTTGGATTCAATGATATATACTAACTATACAAATACAACCCGACTACGACGATGGATCTTGAGAAAGACATGTTAGTCTAAAACATGAAGTAAATACACTCTAAAAACTCCCGGATCAGAATTGACTCGACTCCGGGACCCAGGTGGCCTCGACATAGTTCCAGGTCAGGCTGACCCGGATTGTGGTTTTAAAATGGGATATTAACTCGGATTCTGCGTCGTTTTGACCCATTTCCAGGTCAATTCTTACCCGGAAGTTTTTAGAGTGTATCTTGTTCATGTTTTAGACTATGTCTTTCTTAAAAGGCACTGGACACGTTTGGTAATTACTCAAAATATTTACTAGCATAAAAACTTACTTGGTAACGAGCAACGGAGAGCTATAAAACATTGTGAGAAACCACTCCCTCTGAAGTAACGTAGTTTTTGAGAAAGAGGTAATTTCTCACTAAAATATTTGAATCTGAAAGAACACAAATTTGTGCAACAAGGGTGTCTTTTCTTTCATTAGTTTCTTGCAACTTCGATGACCAATTGAGCCCAAATTTTCACAGGTTTGTTATTTTATGCATAATGTTGGGATACACCAAGTGAGAATACTGGTCTTTGACAATTACCAAACGCGTGTCCAGTGCCTTTAAGATGAAAACCACATACCTGAAGTTTCAGCCAAATCAATGACAAAGCATTTCAGGAATCTGGTGACACAACAGTTCCATTACATTTAAGAGAAATCATTTATGAACTTTTTGAATCTGAATTAAGTTGAAAAAACCCACCCAGAACATTACAAGACATATTTAAAATCAATCAAAGATGTTGCAGCTGTCGTTATCACATCACAACTATCTTCCCTCAATTCAAACAAATGTAACCTGGTCAGTTTGATAACTTGCGTATGTTATTTGAATCAGTATGCACGACATTGGGAACAATACAAAGATGTCAGGGACTTCATGAATCAAATTATGTGCACAAAATGATATCCTTTCGAGCATAAAGCAATTCCCTTATCAAATTATTCCATGCAATGATGCGAAACAATTATCTTTACTGTACATTATCTTCAAGATGTTAATTTCTTCGTCATAGAGAAGGTTTTTCTTATTACAAACTCTTCCATTCCCATTCAGTGAGTAAAGATCGAGACAATTCAAACAATTCGAGATAGAATTAATCTCACAGGTAACAACTGAGTCATGTAGATATACGACAGGGTGCGTACATTCAGATTGAATCCAATTAATGCATATCAAGGCATCATTACATGTCGCCTACGATTGTTTACCGACACGTTAATAATTATACTTATTTCTTCTTCCTTGCCTTTGCTGTTGAAGCTTCAGGTAGACCAACATAAGCATATAAGGGCCTTTGGCGTTATACAGGGAACTTGTTATGTATTTATAGGAGGCTAACCATACGTTATCGTTTATGTTGTAAAGTAAATAGTTATATTAACTCGGTTATAAGCGGATTATCCTTGTACAAATCTAAACAAGTTATGGTTTAAAGTATAAGCTACACTTGATCCCGAGTAAATCTAACGGAACATAATCCTGGAATACTTCCTTTAAAAATATATTTAAAACAAAGATGACGACAACAACGACAACAACGACAACAACAACAACGACAAAAACACCACCACCAACAACTACCACAACACTTATGCTTGCAAATTCATTTTAAAGCTAATTCGGCGTCAGATATTATGATTAATAAAGTAATTTTCTGAGTTTCAGTATCTTTTAAGTTTTTGACTTTATTACATTTATAAACCTTCCCAATCCCCACATCAACTTCATATGCAAACACCTGTTCAAGTGCAAAATAAATATAACATATTTATTATTATCTCTTATTAGCTTACACGGCTTTTATGAATTCAAGTTCGGAACTGAAGGATAAGAACGGCAGCTTGTGAATATGAACGTTATCAAAATATGAATCCAACAACATCAATTTGATACACAACTAAAAATGGTATTTTGATATTAAAACTCGTCTTGGCGATGACACACCTTTCTTCAATAATCTTCCAATTATGTTAAACTGAAAGATATTTTCTATTGTAAGGAGCTAATTATTTCTGATCAGGATCTCCCTAGAAAAGTATGTAAAGGAAGACTCGTTAAGACGATAGACCACCTGCTATGTAAATATGAGTATGATGTCACAGCCATCGGAATGTACTGTCATCAGGTATACTTGATTGTGTCAGCAGTTTCAGCAAGAAATCCACATAACAGAAAACCCATCTCCATAATTGAACCATATATTGCAATCACTACGTAGTTTGATTAGATCTCTAATATCTTAAAACACAAGATGGTAGCTAATTTAGCAACGGAAAGCCTTTATTGTAAACATGTTATCCATATTTTACCAAGAAACGTATCAGCCCCCAAATACCACCGAGAACAACGTTTTAACATACTTCAGAGAATGTTATACTATTTGTAAACGATTCCTTGACATTTACACACAGTGCCTGGAAGGCCTCTGTCGTCCAATAACACAGCTCTGAACAAAACAAAACAAGTACCTGCCTCTCATTTAATTCAGTTTTACGTCACTGGAGACAAACTTTTAGAAGACGTGGCTCACTTGACAACTGAAGATGCTCTTGATTTGCTCAAGACCACAAAAAATAGACAATTCTTTGAAAATGCTTAAGGTTCTTCAAGACTTGTCGAAGACATGGTATAGTATTATATACAATTGGCGAAAAAACAAAATGACGAGCTTTACAAAGCGGGCAAAACAGAGCGTCTGCACATGTTCAGTTCTGAGTAAACTGAGGGTAAGACTCGTGCATATTCCAACATTATGTTAAAGTTTGCAAGTTTGTTTCCTTCACAAGTGAAATCAAGGTCCGTCAGAACCAAAGGTTCTTGAAGAGTTTCAATGCGCCCAGATGTGTACGATCTATTGTATCAAAATAGTTTCATATAAAGGTCAATATTTCTTGACCTTCTCATATAGTTGTCAAGAACAAAACAGAGCCATAAGTCTCGGTCTGATCATAGAGAAAGGATTCTCTGTGGTCTGATACACATCAGACTGGGACTGATTTCCCAGGTCATTAGTTTTTTCCCGACAGGGAACATAAATAATTAAAGTAACAATTATGGAAGTTTCCTTGTATGTTTTTAATCTAAAAGGATAAGCTAAACTCTTGCAGGAGGGATGAACGCGTAGAGTAATAATTGCTTGTAGTAATTAGTTTCTGAAAACTCCTGGATTAAAAAGTAATTTTATTGCAAAGGCCATTTGAAAGTGTCTTTCTGCAACAACATTTACCGATTGGTACGAAACTATTTCGGTTCGATAAAAACGCAAGCTGTTGAACTGTATTGGACGAGCTTTCAAGTAAAAATACCCTATACAGTCAAAGGTGAAACTGAAACTAATTGTTGATCTCAAAAGGTGATGTAAAGGTTGTAATTATTACAACCCTTAAAACTGTTCTACATAACACGCAAATGACATTCTATGATAAAACTATAAAGATTATTAAACGTTGCTTTTTAGAATTGTGTTTTTTGTTTCGTTTGTCATTTCTTTTTAAAGGTGTTTGAAATGTTAATCTTAATAAACTTTTCTTGTAAGTTGTAACATTTTCGCGCATTATCATTTTTATATTGACATTATTTTGTGTCCTTGATTGAATGTCTGAGAGGATGACCGATTTAATGCCATCATAAATTACTGCCGGGGTTAGACGTTTATAGGTCAGGGAAGTGTCTAAATAACGCTGGTTTGAATATTTTATCAGATATTTGCAAGGAGGTCCTTGAGATCGACATTGATAAAGTTCGTTCAAGTTTTTAAATATCAACCACAAGGGAAACTGACAGGGTAATTTTAAAATGATTTGGGGTTGAACAAAGACAACTTGACTAGAGCAGGATTTGAACCAACGACCTCCGGTTTTAACTAATACAGTTAATGTATAATTAATATAGTAATAAATATATAAAATGATGGACATTGGAATAAGCAGTTTGCAGTGAATTTCAATGTGAGATTTATTCACATGACGTAATTAACAAGAGTGATTGTTGTGGAGTGACCAGTTATGGTATAATAATGCAACTCGTTTGAGGAGAAGCGCTGGAGGGAGTAGCTGACCATTTGTGAAGGCCTGTTAAACCTGATGCCATGCTGTTTTGCACAGTATATAAAAACAACTTACAAAATCAAATATGCAGTAAAAGTATGACACAGGTGGCAAAACTGCCCAGTGTAACACATCTGTTTTTCTCAATTAGCAGTTTCAATCATGATCATTGGCGGGCAGCTACACATTGTTTCACATGGCTAGATACTCCCAGTACTGTAGTTTGTAAATAATAGATAAACCACAATGTCAAAGCTCAATTATTGACAAACTATCTTGTAGCCCAGAAGCTATGTAGCCATCGGTAATGCCAGATACGAAGATGCGTAGGGGACATGGATGGTCGAGCAACCCGCCTCGTATTTCACACATCCCTGATCATACTGTATGTTAAATGTACAATGATTTGCAGTGACTGATTTCACACCTGGGTAGGTATACGGATGATGATTCGATGACGGGACTCTCAATCGAGTACCGCCCACGAGATCGAAGCAACGAGCCGGGTCCCCGAGCGACTATGAGGTACCACCACCGCCGGTGATTCAACACTCTCTTCTACCTAGTAGAACTGGGAGGAAACCCGTGGGCTTCCTAAGGAGTGTACCAAATGGTGTACTTTACTGATTAAATGACAGATTTGCGTCGACAGCAATTTTCTTTGATATCTAGGGATGCAAGACCTAGATATGTTGTAGCAAGACTTTCTCCAAACCGTTCCTTAGAATGGCTAGATATGATAATAATATCGAGATAGTTTGCTGCTTTGTTATGGTGATCCGTGGTAAAGCGGTTTGCGTAAAAAGCATAAATCTTTAGTAGGAAGTGAAATGATTTACAACGTTGTACTACACACGTTTTAATATGAAAAAAATTGTTATTATATCAAATTCATTTAGAATATAAACATGCTTCACCTTTTCACACTCTGCACAATTTGATCACATGGCCCAGATGACTGTTCAGTCGAGAAAGTATTCAACGGCAGGTCGGGATTGTTAGAAATTAACATTTTAAAGTCATTCTTCTAAAGGTGTTCTTTCTTAAGGTGATATCCATTTGGTTACCATATCATAAGCGTATTGAACGCTTCTGTTGATCACGCAATAACCTTTTACATACTTTAGAGTTTTACAAAATTAGGATCTTGAAGCATTTGCAATATGTGTGTATTTTCGAGAAGGAAATGCCAACATCTTGAGATAAAAACCACCAAGCATCTTATCATTGTGTTTGTAACTCTTTGACATTTTAGTAAAGGTTTGTCTCGCATTCAAAATGTTACACCTGGTCACTTCTTGATAATATACCTATGGCATTTGTGGAAATCAAGCCTGAATTGTGAATATACATCTTTATCAACGAATGGGGTTTTTTATTCGTGGGTTAACACTTTTTAACTAGTTGATTGCTCAATTTCTGCGTACGGCATGTTCATTTTAAGATTGAATTGGTTGAAAGGGGTGGTAACTCTTCGTTTTGTTCTGGTTTTTGAGAAGCATAAAGGAGCCATCAGGAGATGTGATCTCGTATTTCTTTCAAACTGGCGGATGGTGCAGTTATTTGATATGAGAATCAAGTATGCATGCTGTACGCTGACGGTAATTGATCCGACTGTCAGTCTAATGAGTGCATGATACATTGGGCATTGTTCGCGAACAAAGTTCCTCTGGATTCACCCAGTCAAAAGTAACCGATTCGGTATGAGATCTCATTTGATTTTTTTCTTCTTCTAGATTTGTAAATGGAAAGAAATATTACCTGAATCTATTATTCACGATAAGAGCAACCAGCGGAAATTGAACAGTGGTAATGATTTCTGGCATTATTTGAAATCAACAAACAATCTGACCCACACTGTGTCACAGGTCTAAACCGGTGAGGAATCAGTCAAAAATGGTGGTATCCAGTAAAGAAAATCAGAGCTAAGAAAGCTGTCATAGCTTGAAAGACATTAACTCTTGACTTCATGCTGATGTTTTCTCAGTCACGGTCGTGGTCATTGAATCCATGGTGAATATTTGATTTTGTGTACAGATCATGCGACTGTGATGAAAAGTCGATTTAGGCCAGCAGATCCAATAAAAACATCGGCAAGAGTCTTTGATCGTCAGTAGATAGGTGTCTGAATGAATGGAGTGATCTAAAGTCAAAATGAATTCAACGACCTATATAGAAATTCAATGAATTAAAGCCACGGTCAATGAATATTGATGACAGATCATCATAAAAAAATGAAGCCCTATACCCAAGATCAAATAGTAAATTTAGCAAACTAGGTATAATATTTTTGTAAGGAAGAATTGGTCCACATTGATATAATATTACAACCAAATAATTTCTCTGTTATCTCACATTATAATGAGGTGTTGTTTTATACTGTATGGGATGTCAAATTATGCAGAGCTATGTTTTTAATTATGAGATTCATTAATGTAGAACTTTGTGGCTTACAAGGTGCTGCAGCGCATTCAGCAGCCACTGCCAGAAACAAAAATGACAAAATTTACAAATCCATACCTCAACCAAAAAGTAATGCTGCACCTCACGCACATCGGAATATTACTTTTAATGGTGTATGAATAATATAATAGAGATAGCTATGTTAGTCTGATAGTTAATGAATAATATAATAGAGATAGCTATGTTAGTCTGATAGTTAATGAATAATATAATAGAGATAGCTATGTTAGTCTGATAGTTAATGAATAATATAATAGAGATAGCTATGTTAGTCTGATAGTTAATGAATAATATAATAGAGATAGCTATGTTAGTCTGATAGTTAAAGGCACAGTACACGTTGTGTAATGACTCTGAAAATTAATGGCAATAAAAACTTACTTGGTAAGAAGTACAGCAGCTTTGGGTAGTATAATGAATTTTGAAAAAACTTTTAACTTGGAAGTACTATGGTTATGGGAAAAAATATCACTTTTTATTCCCCAAAATTTGAATCTGAGAAGCGTTTCTTTCAGAAACGCTTCTCAGACTGTGTATTCCTATGGGGAATATTCTTCCTGCGTGGAAATATTCGCTCCGGTTTTTCGGTGATATCTCAAAAACGCGACCACCTTTTGAAGTGACATTTTCACAGGTTAGTTTTATTGCATATACCTACATTTTCATAGGATTAACACAATCAGTAGGCTCCAATTACCAAACGTATACAGCACCTTTAAAACAAAGAAGATGGTGGTAGAACTTAAAGACTAACTAATAACAAACTGCGCCATACTTTATTGTATCTGGTTAGGTAGTTATTGCTACGAAAGCTAATGCAGTTTTTTAATGCAATTATTTATAAGTCTTAAAATGCTACATCTATCTTCCTTATTTTAGTATATGAATGGTAGTTATCAAAAAGATATAGTTTCAATCTGTGAGCTGCCTGATTATAAAGTTCATACCAATCCTCCAACTAAATATGTCCACACTTTCAAAAAAAAGTATAGACAGTAAGTATAAGGAGATGGCCGCAATAAATTGAATAGACAAAAGATTAATCAATATAAAAACATTCATATTAAAATCATTATTAAACATTATATTAACAAATTGTTATAAATTAAGCGTTTTCCATGAAGTTTTAGAACAACTTTTACAGGTTGGTTTCGTGTGATTATTGACAAAGATGCATTTACCCTTTAAATGAACGTGAGAAAATATCCTCCTAAATCATTCCATAATACTGCAACAGAGAAATCGATTCGTTTAGTGGATCAATACGGCCTTCTTTAGAAAGAATAGTCGATAACTAATAACCTCTATCCGCTAGGCCGTCTCAGCTCACTTGAAAACAAATGAACACCAAACAGTATTTTGGGGCCAGCAATTTGAAATATTTAAAATAGCTGTATACACTTCCAATAGATTGTAAGTGTTTGTAAGTGTTTGTTCTCATATGTAGAGGCTATTTCCTTTACAGAGGTTAGTTGCGGAATCAAACAATAATTCTAAATCAAATTAAACTGAGGTTTACTCAAATGAATGATGAGAATTATTATCACTACTGTTTGATATAATAACAATGATTTGATGCGCAGCTGCTGTTTCTACGCAGGGATTACCACACGAAACATCCGTAGAAGGAGTTGCCTCTAATCATTAAATACTCGTTAGTTTTTTGCGATCAGAATTCGTTTATGTGTTTCGTGATACTGCATTTGATCTTTTGATTGTTGTTGTTGTTGACAGATATTATGTTAAGTTTAGCGGACAATGTCTTCTAAAGTTAACATTACAAACTCGTTGCAATGTTCTATTTTGTCAACAAGAGGAAAACTGTCACAAAAAATTAACATAGTCCTCTTATTATAGTTACTATAATGACCTCGTTGCAATATACTTTTTTCGACAAATATTATGTTTAGTTTAGAGGGACAATTATGTCCTCTAAAGTTAACATCTAAAGTTAACAAACTCGATTATAATTAACTAAACATTTTCAAGACTTTTTGATGTATGGTATCAAGCAAAGCAAAAACATTACAACCACAATTTCATTTATGTTTTATTCGACTGAGTGTCCATTTTGAAGTTTTTTCGGTGAACTTGTATTTGATTCAAAGAAGAGTGATTAGGTCGAACTAGCACTACACTTTCAAACGCGAGAGATGCCTCTAGCCAATTTACATGAGGGAAATAATAAAAAAAAATCAGAAATACAAAAATGCGTGTCGTTGCTAAGTAAAATCAACGTATAGAAACCGTGCATATGTTATTGAATTGTTTTACTTTTGCCAGGATAATAAAAAGAAAATGAAGAAAAAAACAAAACATGTTTAGACTCAGATAAAGAGAGAATTTAGCTTTTAGAACGTCAGGCACTAAGTTCAGAAGTTACTGCATTCCGTCATTTTTAAAGCACATTCTCGTGATATATGACCAAAAAGGCAGTAGGAAATTTTATAACGCACTTCGGCTTTACTTTGAACTTCAAACCGAAGCAACCACGTCATTGTGATGTCAACATTGTCAGCAAAGTAATTTTTGAATCATAACGTTCAGAAGTCACTTTAGTTTGATTAGAACCCAATCGACGTTTGTTGCTGTGGGAAACAGTAAATATATGTCTCTTTGTGACGTCATATGAAACATTTTGCATCAAGACGTTAAAACTAAATCTTTGCTTGAGTTCAAAAGAACTAAAATATCCCACGAATAATCCAAAAGAGAACAGTAGAAGTAGGTTGTTTCATTCTAACATAAAAAACCCTGAATAATTGATTTTACATTTTGAAATCGCTGATTAATCACTTTCGTGATGACAGCTTCATCAAAAATAAAAGGGAAAACAAATGACTTGTACTCCTACACATTCACCTACGATTGCATGCAGGATTCAGCATGATTCATACATTGAATATACGAATGCTTTATTGGACATAATGCAGCTCCACCACGCACAACCCAGCAGTCACGGGGAACTATCACATGAGAAACAGCTCTGATTGGTCAGTTCAGGGAACAGTTATTCCCTCATTAATATTCATATCTTTTATATAAACCTGGCTGGCAGAGTAGTTGTCTGTCTTTTTCTTTTCTTCACTTTGAGAAGCTGTGAATAGAGAGCGAGTCCAGATACTTGGTTTGACTGGATTACTGACTGAATATTCTCCCACGTCATGTTCAGTCTACATTCTGTATCCTAGTTCGTATAAATGCCCCGTGACGTTGTGCAAAGTGAAGGAATCGTTTCATTTACTACACAAGCTTGGTACTATTAGCTGCCGGTAAGTAACTCACTGAGTTTTCTTTTAAAACAGTTTTTCTTAACTTACTTTATTCTGCAATGTCGAATTTTTAATCATTTTTTTTAGACTATCGCAAGCAGGTGTTGGGTAAAAGCCAAGATGTAAAGAAAGTGTGTGTAAAAATATGTAACAATAAAACCTGACAAATAAAATGGTGACATTATGAATATTAAAAACCCTATTTATTCGCGGATCTTCCCTAGGGACATGAAACACGATTGGTTGTTTATGCAATAACGAACTATTAATGAGATTTGTGCACTTACTACTTAACATTCACTCTTTTTGGTTCTTCCTGACGACAACCATTCTGTATCTGTAATAGATGGATTAAAATTAAAATAAGGAATGATTAATTAGTTCCGAGAAAGAAGCAAAACTTTCCCAAAACGATTCATAATAGCTCAATCATCAAAATTATCTTGTCATAATTACCCAAAATGTTCAAATAATGTTAATTACTGCAAAATAGGAGATAGTTAATTTGTTAGTTTGTATAAACTCATTTCTAGGAAAAATTACATATTTTATTAATTTATTTTGATTTATAAAAACTTCGGAGACTAAAAATTCATGTTTACTGACTGATCAAGACAAAAGCAAAACGCCTCGTCATTAAAGATGTGCCAGACTCTGTAAAACCTAAGAGACAAACAGATTAAAATGTTGATCTCAAAAATAGGGAACTATTGTGTTTAATGATCTGAGGCTCTACTTTAATTATACCAAGTGTCAAAGTAAACAACACACTCGCGTTTAGTGTTGAACTGGTTCTTTATTATAGTTGAGACCCCCCCTAAAAAAAATTATAATAAAAACAAAGGCCATTTCTCAAAAGAAAAAGTTTCAGTATTTCTGAATTCAGCGAGATCATTAGCTTTCAAAAAATATTACTAATTATGATAAAAGCCCCTTTCACACGAGAGCAATTTAGCAAGGGTCCCTTGCTTAATTGTAGCATGGTTGTAAAATTTTACAAAATGTACCTCGTGTGAAAGGACAACAATTTTTACACTGTCCAGGGTCCCTTGTAAAATATTGTCCAACATTGCTACATTTTGTCGGAGGTCCGGACCTACGACAAAATCTTACACTAGTGGAAGTTTTGACCAAGGACGTACGCTAAATCATCGTGTGAAGGGAACCTTTGTTTATTGAACGACATCCTGTGAGAAGTCTCCCACACTGCGCATGCGTGACAACTTTTGTGCGTGAACTTTTGCATTGCATGTCAAGGGCTGTACCCAATCACGCTAGTGCATCTTTTTTGCAGCAATCCTTTAACTCTGTTAAATAGAATTTGTTACCTGCTGTGTGTACTGCATAACATTTTCCTATTGGCTGAATTCCTACATAATGTAGCAATTCAGCCAATAGGAACATTCGTTTTGAGCTACATGTGTACATGTAGGAATTCAGCTTGTTTTATCAACACTGCAATCGGTAAGTCATGCTTCTAAAATACCAAAAAAACCTTTCCTGGCAAAAAATCTTAAAACCTTTTCCTGGCTTTTCGGAGCCTGGTTTTGCCCCCAGAAAACTTGCAACGACTTAATACTACTGGTAGTATTATCTATTTCACAGATTTACCAGTAGTTGGCTGGTTACCAGTGGTGTGTGCACTTTCATAGCGCACAATGGTTGTTAGTTTTTTACTTTATCCGTGTGAAAGCTTGCTAAATCAGTCACCCACGTTGACAACAAATAAACAATCAGCGCTCGTAAAATTCGTAGCAAGGGACCATGGTCATTTTTTTGTCGTGTGAAAAGGGCTTTAGCCTCATGAAGTAGAATACATTCTTATTATATGCTATATTGATATGAAAATGACTGTGTATACAGCAGACAGTAAATAAATGTGTTTAAGCTTAATTCCAGTCACTGGGGGCGGGGAGTCATATTTTTGTTTACTTCTTGAGTCATAAGTGGTTAACTCAACGGGCACATGCTGGGTTTAGAAAGGAGCAGAAATGCTTCTAAAGGGTCTTGGTCAATTCAGCAAGCTATAGCAAGCTACCCTAGATGTTTTTTTGCAGTTCATTTGTCCTCCGAACTCAAGTTGCCCTCGTCATTTTTCCCTCTTTCTCTCACTCTCCCTCTCAGCTCTCGTCTCTCAATGAAACCCCTGGAACGGCTCGCTGATGGTCCCCTGCTTCCCTATTGTCGACTCTTATAACAGTTGATGGCTGGTTACTTGAGTTCAATCTATACAATAGCAGTTTGTACATATAGTTTTCAGTCATTATAACTAGACAATTGATGCAACACTTGGCCGTCTTTATATAGGCCTATGATACCGGGCATCAATCTAGCCCAATACACAGGAGTGAAGGGTGTATAGCGTACTATCACCCATAGACGTACACGTAAAGCGTCCTCTAGTCATGCAGTATATCGGGTAGCCTTACGCCAATAGGGTCCACTTACAATCAAAGCATCTCTGTATCGCAAGTAACAATTTGCCTCTGCACGGAGCTGCACTTGAAAAATGAGAGCCCTGTGCACTTTTTCAAAAGGCGAGAAAACGAATCATTGTATTGATTTAAAATATTTGAGAAGAGGTAAAGAAAAGGCGAAAAGAAACCAGGGCTGTTATTAAAAGGTATCTATATCCCCTGGCCTGGATGAGAACCAGTTTTCATTTTGGTCCTACGGCTCTGCTTATCGAGCAAAAGCTTTAATTTGATTACAGAGTAATATAGTGCTTGTAAGTATTCTCTTTTGTGGCAGTTAAAAGTGCCCTGAAAGACCTGTCTTTAACATTAATATCATGTACCCAGAAAATCAGAAATTGGAAATGAGATTAAAATTGAAGGGGTTTACGGAAGTCTTTATCCAAATTATTACTTGGGAAATTATCAGACAAAAGATGGGAGTCATCTTCTTACCACTTATATCTGTGTCTGATTTATCCAATATTTTTTATCTTCTTTTCAAAGAAATCAGCGCAATTACCCTTGACTTCTTTGCATTTAAAAAAACCCGTACACCGAATAAAATGCCTGAGTTTTAATAGTCTTTTTCCATATCAGTCAGCTGATACTTGGCGGCTGTTAACCTTTGACCAATACGTGACGTCACGAGTCTCTTGAATCCTAGCACCACTCACGAGACAACTATCAGGTATCCGAGCGTTAATTGAGGGTTGTCTTCTACCAAGGTTTTGTTTTTCCCGATCTCAACTCGGGCTTGTTACAGCAATGGATATTTGATGTTGAACGTGCAAGGATTAATGGTGCATTGCCGTGATAAACCAACATAAGTAATGTAACGTTATCTTGTTAGTGTCGTCTAAACCACGATGATCTTATGAAGCAAACATCGTCTCAACCAAACATTGCTTGAGATATATCCAACAAGATAATATGAAGGATGCTCCAGGCAGTCTAGAGGATTCTTAAACATACAGATATTATTAACCACTCAGAAGGGGAAAAGGGGAATGTGCGTGCTAAGCTTTATTTACATACTCGGGAAGGCTCAGGGCGCTGTCCGTGGTTTAGTTGCACCTAACTGTATTTCAGGACGACTAGCAAACCCCAACGGGTGATTAGTGGGAATATGGGTCTGGTCAGCCATGAAATACATACTTAAAAGCTCCCGAAAGTGCCGGGTAAAATTTGATCAATTATCTTTCTCTCACCGTTAGGTAATTTTGGTAAGACCTGCCGTGAAGGGTTCTCGAGAGGTATGGCGTCAGGGTCGGCCGGGGGTCCAATTGGTAAAATGATTTGTCAGCAAAACGGTGTTGCGTGAAGACACACACGAACTAAAAATCACCTCAATCCTCGTGCAACATTCTTGTTAATTAAATCTCCGTGAGGTCAAACATGGCTGTACGAAATAGGGTGGGATATGGTGGACAATTATTGTTTGAGTCAAACATTTTAATTAATGCAAATATATTTTTGGGGCAATGCCTAATTCGTCACATGACAACCATAGGTCGTCAGATCCGAGGACAACACATTTTATCCGAAGGTCAACTCTCCCTTCCTTAAATCATTATTATTTACCTAAGACAGTCATTATTTCAAAATGTTATAATAAAAGTAGATACCCTTACCGGGTCTAAATTATAAAAGGCGGGGGTTTCACTCACTTCTGCAAACTAAACTTATTGTTCAGCACTATTATGGTAACAGTCCGCAAGCTTAGCTTCTCAGAAGTGGATAAGGGGTGAGTTGGGGGTGGGGGTAATCCACTACAGAGGACAGGCGTGTGTATTCCCATTCCCAAATGTTGTCTCTTTTCCCCCCTTCCTTTTCTTGTGAGAAGGGAGTTTTGATAAAGTCGCTTGAGCTACACACTTCTGTTTGTATTATAACCCACCAGCTGCTCATTGTGTTATCCAATAGTTAAAATGTACTATGGCCCTATTCAGGGTACTGAGAACTAGACGTATAGTGGGCTGATAGTACAAATATCTTTTTGCGGACAAACAATTCCTTTTTGATACACAATTTAAATGTGGTTTCTTGGTGGATAAGAGATTGTTTTTAGACTACTTTTATTTTTCAAATAACTTCCATTGCATATTGATATACAGGTTAAAGAACACGGTTTTGGCTATCACAATGGGAACCATCAGTCCAATGTTACCTTTGCATGTGGCTGGTGTCTATTTCAAATATTTGTTGTTAAATTGAAAAGTTTCAGATGTTAAAATCAACACCTCGATCCAGTCGTACACGATATATATTGTTAAAAGCCACTCTGTACAGGGACCATTGTTATTTCTTCTAGCCCTTGAAGTCATACGATACTTCTTAGTTTGTTTGGACGGAGTTTGACTTGAAGCCTCGTCACTTCAGAAGGTTTGTGATTATAATTACTAGAGAAACATTCGACACAAGTAGTTTTTTGAAATGGAAATACCAGGTTCCCTCGAGGTTTGACGTGTTTTTTCTTATATCTCCGGCTACTCTCTGTGCTGTTATATCTTTCTAAAATGCTTCGAAAACACCTTGAAAACATGTATCATATAACCATGAGAGAGTATAATATACCAAATTACATTGGTATAGAGTCAACGTGGTTATCCTATGTACAGATAGCATAAGCTACGTACAGGTGGATACTCTGTATAGTAATTTGTAGTAATTGATTGATTGATACGATTTTACGTTGCTTAGCACCACTGTCACGTGGTCTAATGCCGCCATCAAGTCTTAAGTGACCTCGTTGACGGCGAATCAAACACCAGCCCTTTGGTGGCATTTCAGGTAGTTGATTTTGGTTGGCGGGCGAGTGAACTAACACAGTGACGCACTCTTGAGGAGATGTTTGATCTGATAAGAAACAAATCAAATCTCGTGTTCATTAGTCACAAGTCGCTCCCCTTATTTGTATCTTCACTGACGACCGACTTAAGATAATTCTCGGTTCTCTCTTCCTTCTTAGGACTCCGGACATCATCTGTAGTTGATCTATCATTCGCGTTCGAAGACGATGGGGAGTTACTCGGTTACGGCCACCATATACTTAGCCCTTGTTTTAGGTTCTTTAGTATGTAGCGCCCACAATACGTTCACCATGGGTGGACAGAACAGGTGGAAAGCAGGGGGGAAGAGATCGGATCCCGCAGGGCGCCCTCAACAAACTTTCTTGGACCCATCAAGCTTCAGTGAAGATCAGGTAAGTTTTATATATAAAAAGACTTTTAACCCCTATTTTTCTTATACTGAAAGCGAGCATTTAAACTTTACATAATTTCGAAATATATTGTGTTTTACACGATATCCAACACACCTGTCATTAATATTGAAGTCTTCAACCCACTAGTGTTAAGCAATCAGAGTGAATATTTCAGTCATTATTAACGTAGTGTATAACACTGCTGCTGTGGTGGATTAACGTTCCATGTTCTGGTTTGAGCCAAATCCCCAATTTCTTTTTATCAGATTCTCATTATAATAATCCATAACGAATTGCAGTACACTTGAAATCGTTAATGCATTTCTCTGGAATTCATTGATTTTAATAATTTATTTGATGAAGTTTGGTCTTTTACAAATTCAAATGTGGCTGTATCGTAAGATTCACCCAAAGTTCCTAAAGATTAGATTAATTTAAACTCGCTGGCTAAACAAATAAAAGATGGGAACATTGTATTAAAACATGGGAGTTGTGTTCTTTGCGTCGACTATTAATAACTATTGACATGTTGAATGTACTTTGATTGTGTCAGTCGAAACTTTCCTTTATAAAGCTTTTTAGGTAAATCTCAAAGAGTTGACACAAACAGCCTTTTCCTGGAGACATCACCAATACATCACTTGCAAATAAATTGCGTCTAAACATTTTCTCCACGTTTTGGTTTATTTTGGCTGTTACAATTCTTCAACTTAACTCCATGAATAAAACTACAAACTGAATGGTTTTGTAAAATTTACCGACTTGACAGTGCATTCACGATGATTATCGGAGCATGTCAGTGAAACATAATGACTCGCTAGCTTTAAAAATGGATTTTCTTTTTGGAAGAGGTCAAGGTGAACATAAATTTTTAATAACAACAAAGTCAAGCAGAAGCTTATATTTTCAAATTGATCTCTTAGTACAAATCACTTTCATAGTTACTCTATAAAAGATTGAGTGTAAAACACTTCATTTCGTCACTACCAAAAGGCTCTCAAAACTATTTATTTTGCTTGTTATTAACTGGGAATAATTGTTTTTGGGGGGAAAAGCGTTCACAAACTAACAAGAAATAATTGTTGATTAAATTTGAAATGTTTGAGGATGTATGTAGCCGTTATGTTACATATGGCACGTCAAACACTACAGTACTTGACACCAAGTGGCGTCATACGACAGACAACATAAACATCGTAGTGGTATACCTGGAGGTCAGGCAACCAGTTAATTTACCTCCACACTCTTACCACAGAGCAGTTGATCTCCTCTATATATGATGGAGTTATTTTATAATAAGACTGCAAGGGCGGCGCCGGTATCAAAGAACTAGCCGCCAGCAACAGGGCTCCAATATTAATTTGTTACTTTTGTTCTGCTAACGCGTGATCGCCAAATTTAATGAGATAATATTGTAAAATAACAGAGTTTATTGATCTTCTTTTGTTGAAGTGTCTGTTTTTTAATATTCTTGTTATCGACTGACCCCGAACGAGGGGCTGCTGTTATTTTGGTCTGGTTTCGTAAGAGGGTAATATGTAGAACAATGGAATACCTCTAAAGATAGTGTTACTTAATTGGTACAAAACTAACTACCAGTACCAATAATAAAACGAAACACACAAAACACATCAATCAAACATCAATAAGCTGCGCTTCATCTAACTCTCTCTTTAGCTTTATCAAAAAGCAATTAAAAACATAAATAATGAGGTGGGCGTATAACATATATTACAAAATATTAATTAGACTTACAAGCATTTACAAATAATTTACATCTTCCTACTTTTTGAAGTGGTTAGCAACTTCGGAAACACCCAATAACCACAATGTATCTTGATGATCTATTCCGTGCGATTTTTTTGAAAAATTGTTTTTATTTTTATTTATGATTTTTGATAGATAAGAATGACAATAAAAATCAATAATTATCTCCTTGAGAGAAAGTTATTGGAGCGCCACTTACAGCGAGAAAACCTGTATAGCGTGATCAGACAAAACTTCACATTGTCTAATTTTCTTATCTGGTTATCTATAGACATTGTCTGAAAGCAAAAATGATATATCTAGAAATGACCGCTATGGTGAATGAACAGACAGAGGGAAATGTTGATGGTGGTCCTTTAAAGCTTGAGTTTTCAAGTAGAGTAAAGTAGTCAAGGAAAGTAGACACTCTTAGTAGAATGTTGGAAACCAAATGCGAATCAGGTGAACTGAAAATCGTATGATAATGATAATTACTTCGAAAATGGTGTATATGGCGAGCAACCGTTCATAAATCAAATGTAAAAAAACAGATGTGTATTCTGGGATGGTTTGACTGATGTCAGAAATTACTCTTATGTCAATGGAGGGAAAGTCTCAAAAGTGCAGAGCAGCATTGATAAGGGAAGATGAATCAATTTGAGTGTGTTACAAGGTAGCGCTTTGACAACTGTGTAGTTCCACAGAGTGTTTTTGCCGTATGACTGCTACCATTTTTTTTTTTATACTCCATGCTAAAATTCAGTACAACACAAAATTGATAGAAATTGTCAATTTCGTGGCAATTTCGAGACAGTGTTTTTTCTCAATCAAATTGAAACCAACACTTATTAAATTATCGCAAAGTTGTTTGTAAAAATTATGCCTATGCACTGTTTTTACTGAACCATGCTCTTATTGAAATCACTCTCTAATGAATGCTGTCGGTATATTAAGAGGTTGTTGGAGTCATGCCCCCCCCCCCCCCTCCCCAGTATAAAAGCAATTTAATTGAATTGCCATTTATGATATTCGTTGTATGAGTGGTACCGCACACATGAACATTGTTTTGTTTAATAAATATATTTTGAAACATATATAAACCATGTATTTTACATAAAGCATATGTATGTCTACGAGTTTAGGTGTCAGTGATTGTTCACAAATGCATCTGTCATATCAGTGCGATCCTTAAATGTCAAAACAACAAATTTAACCACTTTTGGAAATAGGAGAAATGTGACTGTGCTTCGCAAACAGAAGATCTAACCCACAAGGGAACTCTCTGGATCGGAAATTTAAACAAAAACAACAGAAGAGTCTCGACATATTGTTATGATTTCTCTCTAGTGTCACCCCAGTCAGTTTTCACAGTATTGTGTTTAGATTAATTTAGATCAATGTTGCATTTTTATGAGTCTTGAGTTCCACCTGGTCCATTTAGCCCGGAAGTAACTCTTGTTACTCTTGTATCCACAGCAACCACTCCAAGTGGTGGAATCTATGATTACAAATCTACGATCATTTAACTTGCAAGGTGAATTTAGTTTGAGATATAATTATAAAACCAAGAACCCCAACTGTGTGTTTGTGCGAAGTCATTTCATTAGATCGGTTTCTTTGTTTTCTCCTCCGTCTTCTTTCTCCTTTTTTTATTTAATTTTTTTAATTTTTTTGAATCACTTACTACAAATTATCGAATAATCTATTCTAAATTTGTTTTGTAGAAAAGATCAAAATATCGATTATTATTATTATGAACAGATTAATCTGCAATACACAAATATCATCCATCATAGTGAATAAGTAAAACACATACAGCCACATTGGCAGATGTTCCAAATGATGACTATTTCATATAACAGAATTTCATTTTGCAGAATTTTGAAACTTTCCCTTGGGTGCAAAATACACAGAATATACGCCTTCCTTATAAATAATTAAAAGTTTTATAAATTACTATCAGTAATGGGAATTATTTAAGAGGAGGCCTCCCGGCAGATAGGGGACGATTGTTAAATTGAATGTCTTGTTGGTCCGGGTCAAGGCTGTTCAATGTAAATTCATTGCAAAATTATTCCACAATGATCAACCAAAGGAAGATGTTATGATGTACACACCTTTACCTCCAAGGCACGCTATTGGTAGATAGTGTTATAGGATTGCTATAAAAGGACGTCTAGTGATTGCGTAGATTAAGACCAGGTTATAAGAAAAACACAAAACGCAAACAGTATTTAATGGTATATAAAATGGCGCACCTTTTGTGCCCCCTATAAAATCACCTAACTCTTTTCGCCGCTGCTACCTTTAGCTCATAAGATTGGAGAAGATTCTTTCCACAGGAGGAAGGGGGAGACTTATATTAAGAGACGGGACTTACAGGATAGTGACGACGATGTACCAGCCGGAAAACTCTTTAACCTTGACAGTCAATTGCTCTTTCGTTCATTATATACTTTCTGAATATATGGAGGTACATCATGACGTTTCGGGCTCGCTGACCGTGACTAGGGATTGACCATTATTCACTTAAACTGCCACTATAATAAGCCTTTAAGATAAAACTACTTATCTGTATAAGTAAGAGGACTAAAAGTGTATAGGATGTGAAATTTTAAAGCGATTGATTGATTGATTGTTTATGAAAGGAAAGAAGCATTGAAAATGAGATTGGAAGATCCCAAGCACTGTAGTCTTCTTGCACTGTGCCTCTATTTGCTTAAAGGCACTATACACGTTTGGGAATTACTCAAAATATATATTAGCATAAAAACTTACTTGGTAACGAGCAACGGAGAGCTGTTGATAGTATAAAACATTGTGAGAAACGATTACCTCTGAAGTAACATAGTTTTTGAGAAAGAGGTAATTTCTCACTAAAATAATAAAAGACTTCTGGCCAGAAGCCTTTTATTCCTATCTGAAAGCACACTAATTTGTACAACAAGGGTGTTTCTTCTTTCATCATTTTCTTGCAACTTCAATGACCAATTGAGTCCAAATTTTCACAGGCTTGTTATTTTATGCATATGGTGGGATACACCAAGTGAGAATACTGGTCTTTGACAATTACCAAACGTGTTCAGTGCCTTTAAAGTGAAGCTATAACACCAATTCACAAAAGAGTGCTTTATTAATAACAATACTAATACTAACAGTTCACATTTATAATGTGTCATGTCTGCCATAAATGATACTCCTAGTGCCGAATTATAAATTTAGGGGGAGCTTGTTAAGAATAACTTTAAGAAGCAAAGCAATCGTATTAAAACACCTTGAAAGCAATACTTGTGGGGTGGCGCATATTGCTACCAGACCATGCCATAAACACAAGCAAACCCCTTCTCTTGACAACAAGTTTGATGGGTTCTTTTAAAACCCACATGACATACGGCTTTACATCCCATAATGATGAAGCAATAATGACCAAGTGTCTTGCTTAAGGACACAAGTGTCGAGACCGAAATTCTTGATACTAAGGATTGTAGTTGAAGCTGATGCTCCCGTTGTCTACAGACCAACAAAATAATAGTGAAGCATTTTCTAAATATTGTTTGTACAGTTGCAGTTTTTTGCACTCAAGGCAAGAAAACAAGTTTGATTAAAAAAGAAGTAGAAAAAGGGGGCATTATAGGCGGAATCATTTTTCATAATTGATACTTGTTATTTTAGTTTGATTTAGATGTTAAACAATTCCATGTCTTAAGTTCTCCTAGAATCATTCACATTTTTTTAAATTTCGATATGTCATCTGGTACACAACCCTCTGGTCAAAACACGTCCAGATAAATTGCAAGCACGTTTCTCTATGACGGAACTTATCAATTAATTCTTCCTTATACGAAAGAGGAAGGACTGCTCCGACAAACGCCATCACCAAGGCGACCTTGTTGTAGCTGTATGTTTATACACTCACGGCCACAATGGTGGCAGAAACCAATATAATATAGCAGCATTTTGAAAAGATGTGGTTTGTTTGCGTAAATGTATGAATATTTCACACAGTCACTGGATCCTGTGGGGATAGTCAAGTCTTCTGAATGGAACGATACCCTGAGGGTGTCACGAACTCTTGCGGTGTCTTTTTGGGTATGAGATCACCCTGGGGTGATACTGCAAATATAAACAAGAGTGAATCAAGCATGTAGATCAACACCTTTACCTTAACAATGCCAAGAAATTTCATTTCCGAACTCTCTTTATAACATTACACGAACCATCCAACCGGTCTCTAAATTTTCCATTTGGTGGTTGTAAAGATGATAAAGTAAAGATATTTACACGTGATCCGATTTAAAGGTCAGATATGTGCATTCGATTATTGATTGATTTGAGACTAACGTACTGCGTGTTTCTCATGTTCAGCTCATAATGTTATAAGACATGACGTAGACTGGACTAACATTATTTCATAAACATACTTATTTTAATTGTTTATATTTTATTTTGAATCGGGGAGTTTCAACAAAACCCGATGGATATCTTCATGAGAAGCGGGATATACAATTGTATTAATTTAAATTTCTAAAACAGTGCGGCTCTCTTTTTGCTTCTTTTAGACACACTTATCATTACTCGACGTTATTCATCTTTTGCAACTATCATTCCCTTGTTTTTATAATTTCCTAGTTTAACAATGTCTGGTTCTGGTTAAAATGAATTGTAGACATTTTCGTTCACACGACCGTGTCACTCAACATTTGTAAAACAAGATGCTTTGGTTACGTGATTATTATTAAACTTGGCCCCAAATGTTGATTTCATCAGGCTCTACTTGATAAAGTAGACAATTCGCAATAAGAGGACATTTAGGTCGTTTGTTACCCACTTTTGGTCAAAAACGTATTATCCCATTATTTCTGTATACTATAAAAAATGCTATACAACTTTGCAAACATGGTGGTTTTTGGGGGGACATAATCAATATCAATTAGACAGCTTATTACTTGGGTCATCATTAGGGCCAATATAATCGTTTGTTATCAAATTTTGGGGGAGAATTGAGTGTTTTGTGTTTTAAAGTTGATATGTTTTATAAGTCGATACTACTACCACTACCAGCTTTTTGGCCCATGGTACAATGATGAGGCCATAAGGGCCCATTTTCGTAGAGCAGGTTTAGCAGAAAATATTGCTAAATAATTTCCTGCTTAGCAAAAGTGAGCAGGATACAGTCACAAATTGTACCTGAAACAGTATTGTGGCTGGTATTACTAACCTTTAGTCTGGTAAAGATGACCTTTTGTGCTTAGCTCTTTTTGTGCCCATGCAGTTCCATGAAATTTGGCCCTGTTTTATAATTCTATGGTATTTCTTGGACTGAAAAATTGAAATACTGTAGTGATAAAAAAAAATAATAATTATGTAGTCTGAACTCTTAAAAACCGGCTGAAAACACAAAATCTAAAATGGCTGCCGGATATGGCGGCAATATGAATTCCCATGATGCATTTAATACTCTCACGTGACACATCTTCACCACTTTTGGTTTGGGTAAAAAAATGTTTTGAAAAAGACAAACAAAAAGATCACTAAAAACCGTTTACAAAAACAAACGGTTGTCATGGTAACATCAGACCCAGAACTTTAATTTTTTTACAATATGACACCAGATAAATATTGAGCAAAATCTGGAAGTTTGGTAGTGATCAAATGCATCGGTAAAAAGTTATAGGAAAAAGTATGGTAGTGGGAACATTCCTTGTTCTGATTCAAATCGTTGTTGTTTTATTCTTGTATTTGTAAACAAAGACGGCCGCCGTGCAGCAACATCTTTCAAGACAACTTTTACTTGAAGCTTTTGTCTGAGAGTTTTCTTGCGTCAGTAATCCTTCAGAATGGAATGATGATTGAACTCTCAGGAAGTAATTATCAAGAGTTTTATTTGAGCTTCCATCATTAGGAGGCTGTTTCATTGTCTCGCTGTTTCATCCTTAATGGCACACTATATCGTTAGAATTGACAGGTACAAAAATATGACAGCTTCATCACTGCACCCAATTACCACGCCATAACAATTTACTGCCAGTCCGTACGGTATTGTCCACCAAGTTGACACTTTGTCATAGAATAGCATGTCAACTTTTTTTTTTACTAACGGAAAGAGAACGTTATTCAAACCGTTGACAAAACCTGCGCAGATCCTCTCAGTGTCAGCACTTCCGCTACGAAAAGATTAATTACATAGTGTAAAGAGAGCAGGAAAACAAAAAGAAGAAAAAGGAGAAGAAAACACACTTACAAGAGAGGGAGTACGTATCTTCAAGTTTCCACTCACATGAATTAATTTCATCATGTGATTAATGTCAATTGAAGACGAAGGAATTAAACATTGAAAAATAAATAGAAAAAGCCGATATGATAAATAATTGCACAACATGCATGCTTCACAGATGTAATAATCGTATTGTAAGTCTAAATGAAACTGAATTCAGGTGTCAAGTCGAAATATTGTCATTTGATTACTAAATGCATTTATGGGTATTAGAGTTGCCTAGTCAAGCTGTTTAGTAGGGATAATCCTATCATCTCATTGTACAGATCGATATCCCCATCAAGTCTTCTATAAACAATTATTAGACTTAAACATCAAGATGGTGTGTTGTCTAAAGATAAGAAACCATGACGTGATTCAAATCAGCTCAAGGCTTTCTCGCATAAACAAGTAATGACAGGACTCCGGAACACTTAACGGCGTCGTCTTTTAACCGGGCATTTTATTCCATGTAAGAGTTACCCGTATTTCACACTCTTGACAAACATATTTCAAGATCAGTCGTGATGCTCGTAGCCCTATGTGTTAAAAAAAAAAAAAAAAAAAACTCCCGCGAGAAATCACGAGAACGAAGTAGAGAAGACTAGGGGCACTATGGAGTACACAGCCGGAAATCAGTAGAGATATCCTGACAATGTATTATCGGTATTATTAAGCAGACAGTTTGCACAGACATGAAAGGTAATGTCTTCCTTCTTTAAGATGAAGTGATGGGTGATGGAGAAGGTGATTTCACAACAAGAAAGAATCTAGGTGGATATATAGATGTGAAACTGAAGTCCTGTATGACCATCCCTTGTGAAGTGGTTAAATTGCAACTAAAAGAGACACCAAGAGGTTAGAATATAGCCATTTGTACCTAATGGGCTGTAGAGACGTCATTAAATTGACTTGGGAGGTGACTAAAACCTTTTAAAAAGGGACATCAATAGAAGAGGAATTATTGGTGTGTAACTATACAAGTGGTAGCAAACAATTCTGATAAAAGGTCTTGACCTGCTCGACCCACTTCTCAACTATAGCTGAAGCTATCGGTTATAGACCTTGCAGTTAAAAAACTAAAAGACAACATTCCTGACTGTATATTTTGGGGTGAAACAGCTTCTCCCGTAGTTGACTTTCCCCATTGGAGATATCATACAGCGAGGACACGTCACAAGGGTGATATTCACTATCAAAAAAGATGACCAAGCAATAATCACATCCTTACGTGGTATGATAGGTATCAATTGTTAACAATAAACTCGCCCGTCAAGGCTAGCTGAAAGGTACACCTCACCATAAACATATGGTCAAAGGGGATGTAATCTTTTAAGTAGTTCTGGTTCTTTGGCGCGAATAACAACTAAGGGAATCTTCTTTGCAGGAATTAAAAGTTCATCTCACTATTTTTACCCCTGATGTTGTTATATTCTATTCGTGTTTACGATTTAAGATTGTCGGTAAGACGTAAGAGCGTCCAGAGACTAACGGGATCTTGACTAGGTTTGTTTCCGATGGAGGTTTAATCTTGACTAAGTGGGGCTTCGAAAAATGCGGATATGTAAGTATATTCCCAACGGGGAATGTGTCCAAGATCTCCAAATTGTGAAAAGAAGATCCGATGACGTATGTAAACCTTAATATGAAACTAAGAAGCAAATACTCAAAATGGATGTTTTCTTTTCGATCTGATTGCTCAACTTGCATCACCTATAGCTAGTGTCCCAAGTTGAACTTCTGAAAAGGGACAACAAATAGTGTCTTGCATAAAGGGAAACACTTTTGTGCGCTTTCTAAGTGGTTGCCATGCCAACGGCTCTCTTGTAAGACGCTGAACCCACATCAATTACCCGTTATAGGAAAAGTATTTTTTTCTCTCAAGATGCTAGCCACCTGCGTGTGGAATTTTACAGTCTGCTCCATTGTGATGTCTGCTTGAATTTAGTTCAATCATACTAAACGTGTGACTCAAATATTTACTTAGTATTTCATTTCGTTGTTTCCCCCCCTTAGTTTGATGCGTGATAAAGATATGTGTTAGTATTCGTTATTCCTGATTTAACCATAAGAACAAATAATTTATTAAACCATTATTCTAAAGCTTCAAAATAATGTGCCTGTTCGGTAAAATGACAGCCACTACAAAAAAACAAAAACAAGAACTTACTTACTCAAATGTTCACTTGTTATCTATAACTAACTCGACATTCCCTCCCAATAAATTAGAGAAGTAAATTAGAAACTCCATGACAATGTTTTACCGGCAACCATGATAACATTTAAGGTGGTTGTGTTTCTAGTCAACTCATCATTGGTCGTTAATTAACAGGTTATATTAATTTGACAATTGATCATGAGCCATAGTCCAATGTGACGAATCGGTGATTGAAGGAACATAATATACCGCGATAACACGGGTCGCCTATCCGTGCAAATTGTTGGTGGACGTGTTCAATTATTATTAGAGTCCTCATCTGGGTCAAACCTTGCCAGCCGTGTCTAAAGTGAGGCCCGCTCAATGATAAGGTCCATAGCCAATATGTACGTCCCAATGCGCATGATCGGTGCGCAAAGGATTCTGGGTAAAGTCCGAGTCCAAGCAACACCGGCAACCATCATGGCGCGCTGATTTTGAAGCAGTGCCGTACACAACTTAGCCTTTTGTCAAGGCCTTCGTGGCTTGCAGCCGCGATCCCAAGCGACTGGAATGGGAGACCACACACGCGAGTGGCGAAGCCACGAGGGCCTTTTCCAACTTGTTTGCGGTTTCTAATGTGTTTCTTTATAATCTCGACTTTTGCTACCCGAAAAGGTAGCAAAAGTCCAAACGAATCAGAAGCGCATAACGCACGTTTCATACTTCATGAATAATTCATTAAAAAAACAAGTTGGAAAAGGCCCTCGTGGCTTCGCCACTCGGCTCGCGCGCGTGGTCTCCCGTTCCAGTCGCTCCGCTGTTTACAAAGCTGTCCAAGCCACGATGGCCTTGACAAAAGGCTATACACAACTATACAACCTGGCTTAGTTACTTGTACACCAAAGCATGGCGTCCATATTGGTAGCTTGATTTCTTTATTTACTGTACTCGGTTTCCCAAGATGCTTTGCGGTATATTTTAAAGATGGCGCTGGTGCATATGGTCTAGATAAACAAAGTGCGCCGGGTGGCGTATTTTTTTTTTACACCGCAGCGAGGGGTTTTGTACTGTAACACTGTCAATTCCGTCTTGAGATAGGAGACTACGGTTCACCCTAAACCCTAACCCTAACCCTAACCCTAACCCTGACCCTAACCCTAAACCTAACCCTTACCCTAACCCTAACCCTTACCACAACTCTAATCCTAACCCTAATCCCCTATAGGCATAAATGTTTGTAGTCTCATCTCAAGACAGGAATTGGCAGTATTACAGTACAAAACCCCTCGCTAAGGTGTAAAAAAAAAAATGCCGCCGGGTGGCATGGACGTCCGAATGTTAGCAAAACATTCAATTGTGTTAACAAATGTTGTGACCAGAGTCAACATTTTCTGTAAAGATTCATAAACTGAAATACCTTCCATGATTGGTTAATTTGTTTCCAACAAATTCAACACTATTTTTGAATATTTTGTGTAACATTGCTACAAACTATATGGCTATCTGTTTTTGGTTTGCGGTTATGGCTTTCCATTGTTTTCCAACTTCGGGCTGTAACGTTGCAATAGACCTTATGCATTGACGTCACCAAGCCGCCATCTTAGAGGTAAACTGATGACGAAACAATGGAAACGCGCTGATTTGTACGCGCGGCGCACAGGACTGGCCAATGAGCATCTTCCTTTTGACCTCTAGGTGAGGGCGCCCTACTCAAATGACGTCATATGCATAAGGTCTATAGAAAGGTCTATTAGCATGACTTTTTACAATAGAGTACAACTCAACAATCTTATGGGAGTGACAGAGGTCATGCCGATATAGAGATCTTTATGTTTGCTGGTCCCTTGAACAATAACATGTTCCCTTCTTCGATCTTAGTAACAATAGGTGAATAACCTGGAATAGGAAAATTAGAATCTACAGGGGACACCACAAAGTGCCCAAGATAACAACGCATGTTTTGGGGAAAGTTTAGGTCAACATTATAAGCTGACCACAATCCAATTTGTGTTTGGTAATCATGTTATTTCATGATCTCTGATGATAGAGAGGCGTCACTCTCCCGTTACCATGACACCTAATAAAAGCACAGTCTACAAGTTGACGTAGGCCTTCTCTCATTCACTAATGGTAACATTAATTTGTCTATTTTACTGAAGTTATGAACGCAATTTCGCTATTATCAAACACTTCATTTCGAGGCGTCATAACTCGCCAGTTGAATCATGCCACGGTTTTACTTGAAGGGGGAAATTGGTAGAGCACTTCAGTGTCTTTAAATAAACTCCAGTCTATGTTTAACAAGTTGCGACTGGCCAGGACTAGAGATTCAGGAACAGTTTTGTAATCTTGTCATCAGACTGCAAGAGTAGTGCCTGACTGCTCGGCTGAATCTCTTCATTTCTTGGTATATTGTCGATCCTGAAGCAAGCGCTTGTTGACTGGGGCTATAAGTCACTGAGGAGACAAGTCTACTGTCTCCGAGTGGAGCACGTTGATTTACAGAGATAACATCAAATAAAATACGAGGAACAAACGCCACATGACTGACGTATGCTAGATAAGATATCAAGAATCACAGGCGGGAGGGCCCATTGAACTTGCCAGAGATGTGGTTTTTCTAAAGAGAATAAATAGCGTGGTGATTTCCCAAGATGGCTTGGCAGGGATATTCCAAATGCCTTGCATTGGAGTCGTAATGCCTCAAACATTAATGCGCTCTCCCTGTCATAACCTCAACGGTGTGTTAAACGATTTCCACAATAATATCAATAAAAAACAAAAACAAACTTCAACACTTTATTTTCTCTGGACCCTTTCAAGTATAACGGAAAATGTTATTAAGAAAAATAAGCAGAAATTTAGGGTCTTCGGTATTTCGCGTCATTGCGTGTATGAATGCGTCAAGTGCAATGATTCAAGTTACAAGTCTCGGATGTTGGCAATTCATCAAGAGTATCGGGTTCATCTTAAGAAATGATGTAAATAGCTGTTCTCAGCATCTCAGTTAGATAAGGATTCAAGTGTTTTATTGGATTTGTGGTAGGCCTATTATTTGCACAATAGAAGCAATACAGCAAAGACGCTACTCGGAAGACGCTGCATACGTAATGATGAGGTATATTTGATGTGCAGGCAGCGGCAGGTAGTCTTAAGCGTGTGTTTCACGTCGATTTATAGGAAGATACAAATTTCTGATTCTTATCGTCTTGAGCAGATATTGAAGGTAGAGACGGCAAGCTGAACATGAGCACGATGGGTTGTAAAATCTACCGTAGAATCTTCACATAATAAAGGTTATTCCAACATCCAACTAGAATCTCCCGAAGGATTATACTTCAGGGAAATAAAGCAAACCAAGAAGTTTAACAAAATCTAATGGCAGCGTCCTACCGCGATCGACTCAAATACTGAAATTTCATCATAGACGAAAAATTGTCAATGATTTCTTTCAATGCACGATCTCGTATTTGATTTATAACTGCATCGCACGTGTCACTCCTCTCAATGCATCATCTTTATTCTGAGGTTGAAATTATAAAGTTTCGAACTTCTTTTCGGTCATACGTTGTTACCTGTAACTTACTGACAATCAATGACGTGCGGCTATAGTATTACCCAAATTATCTAGATTACTGTGTGGGTTTGAACAATAACAGTTTATGAGAAAGTTAAATCAATTAAATCTGAGCTATTTTACATGTTGTAAAAATCACTATGGAAACTCAATGTTTATTGTTTTTATTGTTTATCGCTCTGGTAATGACAACAAGGTGGACCCTTGAAGTGGCAGTAGCGCTATAACCCGTAGGCCAGAAGTTGCCAATATTTAAAGAAAATTATGAAGAAACCCACGCAATCAAGTAGGGACTGAAAACCCAATCCACATGCAAGACTCCGGTCTGAGATTCGAACCTGGCTCCACAGAGATGAACGTAGGAGGGAAGAAACCACTGAGCCAGCCTGAATGCCATTTATTGAAGTAATTTATGTTTTTGGATGCGGCTTGTTGTAAATGATGTTTTCGATTGTGACTTTTAAATCTAAGCCAAATGTGCCCTTAGATACACCAGAGGACATTGTCAGGGTATCTTCCTTGAGGCTAAGATGAAAAGATCGTGTCAGTAGATTTAGTCAAGACGTCTCTTCTATCATTATGAAGAGCATAATCTCCCAAGATGAACTAGAAAGTCAAACACTTCACAGATTTCCTCTCAAGAATTTGAAGTGGCTATAGTTTGGGGGTAGATGGAGGGATATTTTGCCAAAAGTGAAGATGGTACGTATCGTTTACATATCAACACTTATGTACACCACGGATCTATTATTGTTAGTACATCTATAATCAAGTTAAGAAAACTGAATCTTACACCTGGACTCCCTCATCCGTCACTAGCTAATTATTATCCCACTGTCTTTGATCATCATTCAGTAAAGAATTCCAAGTTGTGAGGCTCTCTTTCTTGTCATGAACGCTAGTTTTTAAATAATCTAATTATGGTAATGATAATTCATTCAGCTGGAGGATGTTGTGCATCGTTTCCAGCAGCTTATCTTTGACACTTCCCATCCATCCCTCGTCAATTGTAATTCTTTGTTCTGATCAATAAGGGTCGCCCACATATCATGCCATTGAAAATACTCCAGTCAATACAGAAAGATACGCGCTACCGATGAGTGTCTAACAAAAATGCTGGAATACCAAGTGTTTTGCTACCCACTCAATTAAAAACGGTATGTCCACCCCCAAAGCCTGCGGGCTCACGGTATCTATTGGCGTTATACAAGCATCTAAAGGTAGTTTTTCAGGGCCCTTTTTCATCGATGATGAAGTGTACAACAACACTTTATTGGCCCGTGACAGTTTGAAATATTTGACAGGTGGAAAGCAATTAAAACTTAATGATCATTATCCCAAAATAAATGGGATAATAATGACCCATTAAAACAAATTAACGGTTTAATCAAGAATTTGATATTTTCCTTATTTTGAGCGATGTCCTTGGGCAACTGTACTTATACTATTTTTTAACAAGAATGATTAAATTGCGAACTTCTCGGTGTGACAGACAGTTCTGCAAAGATTACCAATGATAAACCTCATCTTGATTCATAGAGAGTAGAGGGTACCAGTGACGCGTACTACGACAACTGTCATGCATTGCCTCAATTCGAAAGAGTATACAATACAACAAAAGCAGTTTCGTAAACATCACACACGCTGCCCTTTATTAAAGTCCTGATATTTTCATTCAATTTGCTGACATCGGCGATCCTACTTTATGTTTGAATTATCTTTACTTTAGGCAACACCTAATGTGCACACTCAGCACGGACAGAGATAGAAGCGATTGAAAGAATCTCACATACGTAGCAAAAATGGATACATGTCGTTTGGGTTGTTGATGAAACATTAAACGACATATCATCTTAACATTACGTGACACGAACACTTCAAATGTATTGCAGCCAAATCTTTAAAAAAAGTTAGCATAACTGCAAGAGAGGTTTTCTAGAAGCTTCTGCTTATCAAAACAGCCCCATACTATATTTATTACGTTTATCCTGCGTATTGCTACTTATTGTTATTTTTGCTCTACCCCATAATTACATATACTTGTCATTATTTGTCATCGAAGTATGGAAATAAATCTGTTTCTGGATCTGAGTCTGAAATTATCTTAGCTAAACATATTTCTTTCTCAACAAACATCACCTTTTTTCCTGGTCACGCTACATCACTATTGTTCAAATCATGAGAGTAAATCGACTCAAATCCATCCTCTAAATATGTCTGCGTATTACATCATCTTAAAGAATTCGGTTGTTTGTGTATTGTATTGGATTTAGATACTCAGGAATGCACTCGGTTTTGATCATTCAGAAATAACATACCACATGCAGAGAAACACCTTCAACAAGAAATCAATTCATCATCAACAATATGGTTTTTGAACCTTTCAAAAAACCCGTACTGAATTTATATTATTCTAACCCAATATGAACTTAGTTCGTTACTTCAAGTAAAACAAGAATTGTCAACCCTGTTTATTAAATTCTAAACATGAAAGAGAACTTCATAAACATGCGGCAATAGTAAAAGGGGACATGGGCGCTCTATTCTTATTTTTCTCAGAGAACGATCAAGTAAATACAACGACAATAAGTCCATTTGACCATCAAGCCACCCTCCTCTCTCCCTGTTTCCACTTTCTCATAGTGAATGTCCTGCAAAAAAAGCACTTTCATTCATCTTTGGATAAGAATAAGACGAGAATAAGATACCCCACGGGGTCCTTTTCTATTCTAATCAATACATGTCGTGTGTAGAATAAAGAGTCGATGTTGGCGGAATGCTTTCTTACACTGCGTCTTTGGATACTAGTGCATTACTAAAAAGTACGTTTGGTTGAAATCTATGACAATAAATTAGTTAACTTATTTTTACGCAGGAGATTTACATAATGTTTACGACAGCCCAAGTTGTTGACTTGGTTATAAGAAAAGTTCAAAGATATAGCTGAGATCTGACAAAGGTTATGTAATAGCTTAGTTCCCGTAAGTTTCCAAGGTTCGTTTGGTTCCTAAAAAAGTCCAAAGGTATAACCGTGTTCTGATAAAGGTTGTGGTGTTTTATAATTTAGTTCCCGTAAGACTTCAAGGTTTGCTTGGTTCTTACAAAAGTCCAAAGGTATAACCGTGTTCTGATAAAGGTTGTGGTGTTTTATAATTTAGTTCCCGTAAGACTCCAAGGTTCGCTTGGTTCTTACAAAAGCCCAATAGTATAACCGTGTTCTGATAAAGGTTGTGGTGTTTTATAATTTAGTTCCCGTAAGTTTCCAAGGTTCGCTTGGTTCTTACAAAAGCCCAATAGTATAACCGTGTTCTGATAAAGGTTGTGGTGTTTTATAATTTAGTTCCCGTAAGACTTCAAGGTTTGCTTGGTTCTTACAAAAGTATAAAGGTATAACCGTGTTATGATAAAGGTTGTGGTGTTTTATAATTTAGTTCCCGTTAGTTTCCAAGGTTCGTTTGGTTCTCACAAAAGTCCAAAGGTATAACCGTGTTCTGATAAAGGTTGTGGTGTTTTATAATTTAGTTCCCGTAAGACTTCAAGGTTTGCTTGGTTCTTACAAAAGTATAAAGGTATAACCGTGTTATGATAAAGGTTGTGGTGTTTTATAATTTACTTCCCGTAAGACTTCAAGGTTTGCTTGGTTCTTACAAAAGTATAAAGGTATAACCGTGTTCTGATAAAGGTTGTGGTGTTTTATAATTTAGTTCCCGTAAGACTTCAAGGTTTGCTTGGTTCTTACAAAAGTATAAAGGTATAACCGTGTTATGATAAAGGTTGTGGTGTTTTATAATTTAGTTCCCGTAAGACTTCAAGGTTTGCTTGGTTCTTACAAAAGTATAAAGGTATAACCGTGTTCTGATAAAGGTTGTGGTGTTTTATAATTTAGTTCCCGTAAGACTTCAAGGTTTGCTTGGTTCTTACAAAAGTATAAAGGTATAACCGTGTTATGATAAAGGTTGTGGTGTTTTATAATTTAGTTCCCGTTAGTTTCCAAGGTTCGTTTGGTTCTCACAAAAGTCCAAAGGTATAACCGTGTTCTGATAAAGGTTGTGGTGTTTTATAATTTAGTTCCCGTAAGACTCCAAGGTTCGCTTGGTTCTTACAAAAGCCCAATAGTATAACCGTGTTCTGATAAAGGTTGTGGTGTTTTATAATTTAGTTCCCGTAAGACTTCAAGGTTTGCTTGGTTCTTACAAAAGTATAAAGGTATAACCGTGTTCTGATAAAGGTTGTGGTGTTTTATAATTTAGCTCCCGTAAGACTCCAAGGTTCGCTTGGTTCTTACAAAAGCCCAATAGTATAACCGTGTTCTGATAAAGGTTGTGGTGTTTTATAATTTAGTTCCCGTAAGACTCCAAGGTTCGCTTGGTTCTTACAAAAGCCCAATAGTATAACCGTGTTCTTCTAAAGGTTGTGGTGTTTTATAATTTAGTTCCCGTAAGACTTCAAGGTTTGCTTGGTTCTTACAAAAGTATAAAGGTATAACCGTGTTCTGATAAAGGTTGTGGTGTTTTATAATTTAGTTCCCGTAAGACTCCAAGGTTCGCTTGGTTCTTACAAAAGCCCAATAGTATAACCGTGTTCTTCTAAAGGTTGTGGTGTTTTATAATTTAGTTCCCGTAAGACTTCAAGGTTTGCTTGGTTCTTACAAAAGTATAAAGGTATAACCGTGTTATGATAAAGGTTGTGGTGTTTTATAATTTAGTTCCCGTAAGACTTCAAGGTTTGCTTGGTTCTTACAAAAGTATAAAGGTATAACCGTGTTCTGATAAAGGTTGTGGTGTTTTATAATTTAGTTCCCGTAAGACTTCAAGGTTTGCTTGGTTCTTACAAAAGTATAAAGGTATAACCGTGTTATGATAAAGGTTGTGGTGTTTTATAATTTAGTTCCAGTAAGACTTCAAGGTTTGCTTGGTTCTTACAAAAGTATAAAGGTATAACCGTGTTATGATAAAGGTTGCGGTGTTTTATAATTTAGTTCCAGTAAGACTTCAAGGTTTGCTTGGTTCTTACAAAAGTATAAAGGTATAACCGTGTTATGATAAAGGTTGTGGTGTTTTATAATTTAGTTCCCGTAAGACTTCAAGGTTTGCTTGGTTCTTACAAAAGTATAAAGGTATAACCGTGTTATGATAAAGGTTGTGGTGTTTTATAATTTAGTTCCCGTAAGACTTCAAGGTTCGCTTGGTTCTTACAAAAGTATAAAGGTATAACCGTGTTCTGATAAAGGTTGTGGTGTTTTATAATTTAGTTCCCGTTAGTTTCCAAGGTTCGTTTGGTTCTCACAAAAGTCCAAAGGTATAACCGTGTTCTGATAAAGGTTGTGGTGTTTTATAATTTAGTTCCCGTAAGATTCCAAGATTTACTTGGTTCTTACTAAGCTCAAAAGATAGCTGGGTTCTCTAAAATATTGATTTATACCTTAGTTCCCGAAGGATTCTAAGATTTGCTTGAATCTTACAAAGCTCTATTTGAGTTCTTATAAAAAGGTTGTTTCATAATTCAGTTCCTATTTTATTCGAGGTTAGCTCTAATTCTCAAAATATCCCCCAGAAAACTTTTGGTTCTGACAAAGTAAAGATTGTTTCTGAAGGAAATATGATTCATTTTGTGGACAGTTCCTTTATTATATACAGAGATTTTAACCCTGTCATTAACATGTTTTTCAATTGTCTCTATTTGTTGCAGCAAGGAGAAACGACAATAACGCTACCGGAGATGCTGGTAGACATGCGAGACTACTGCAGTTTCCTCTTGAAGCTACTTGACAACGTTCGGTTGGCTCAAACTGAAAGAAAATGACACTTCTAAGATGAAATCAGACGCCAGACTACTACCACGTCTATCTTTGTCTATCTTGCGAAATAGAGGAGGCTGTGCACAGACATGAATTACCTTACAAGGGAGACCGTGATGGGCAGTTCCGATTCTCTACATGAGAGTAGTGACGTCATTCCGCAGGATAAACAATGATGGATGCAAATCGACTCAGAAAGAACACCCCCTGTGCTTGGGGTTACTTTCCTTCACACAGCGACTGTGAAATTAAACAAGACAACTTGAAAGTGAAAACGACAAACTTGTATATTTTCAGAATAGTACATCAGCCTCCCTTCGATTGTGTTTTTAGTGTGTACGCGACAACTCTCCTACCTACAAACTCTTTTGACTACCCGGCTACTAAAAAATGACATTCCAAACAATACGTTTATTAAATTATTCCCGCCGACATTTTCGACGGTCCGTTTATTTTCAAAACACCCGTCATTATTTTTGAACACAAGGGGATTGAAGCGATATTATGAAGAAGAAAAAAGTTTTCTTAAAATAACAGATTGAATTATTTCCCCAGTACATTTTGATTGTTCTTTTTTATCGTCCTTTTTAGTTTATTTATTTGTTTGTTTTAATTGAACAAATATTTTATTTATTATTACTTTTGAAAAACTACAAACTAAATCAGTAAAACCCTGGAAAAAGCTTGAGCTATTAGAGTAACCTCAATTAGGAACCAATGGCCCAGTGGAAATGAGATTAAATTCCCATAAACAATATTTATTCCGAGTCCTGTAACCAACTAGTAACAGGTTCCCCAAAAGGTCCATGTTTTGGTCAAACGGTAACCAACCTCGGGTGTAATCATGGAAACAGCTTTGATTTGTCATTTTATAAAATCATGAAACTTGCTGAAAATTGTAGTTTTTGACAGAATTGTGCACTTAGCAATCTCTATTGACTGACCATTGTAAAGTAATATATGTTTAATTTATATTCACTCAATTATTATTATTTAGAGTTAGAACATCACTGGAGATAATATTGTAGTGTAATTTAAATACTCTTAGCAGGTCATGTTGACTGGCTTAGAATGATTGTAGTTGGGCCATTCTTTAAGTAAATGCTTCGTTTAGAATGAATCGAGAACCTGCGGATCCCTTGACATAAATGAAAGCATAATTACTTCATCACAAATTCATAACAGATAGCTTCTATGTAAGTTAACCTTGTGAAAAGCAAAGCTCAGTCCAAACACGAACTGGTTTTATAATATGTGAGTCAAAATTGTAAAGAAAACAAGCAACGTAAACGATAGAAATGATTGGTTCGTCGTGGCGTCATCGCCACTAAGTGATTACAGTAGCTACTACTTGCTAGATGCAATCAACTACACAGACATTTGATATTTACAAATTAAAATCATAGCAGTCAAAACAAACATCGCGCCGCCTTTTTGACCGCTTCATTATTTGGATAAATGGAATGTATACTCAATTATGCAAACGAGGCTAACGTTTATGAATTATTCTCTAAAGGGAATGGTGAGAGTGTGGGATGTTTCTCACACAAACCTATATTTGCAACTAACGCATACTCTAGGGTATACGAGGGAAATGATAGGTCTAAATTAAAATTGCTTTTTGTTGTTGGACGTTTCTTCAAGAAGATGTTTTGACGACTAAAATAACTCTGTAAAAACTAATGGCGATTACTCCCTCACATTCATTATGTTTTCACTACGTTGTTGTCAAGGCTCTACTTCTATGGTCAGCCTTCGGCATATTTACAGTAAGTTGTTGTTTTAACTATTTTTGAAGACTTGTAATAAAGTTTGGACAAAAGGTAGTTCAGGAAAATTGAAAAAAATTGCGGCTCTTACTTGTCCAAGGAAACATTATTTAAAACAGATATATCTCTATCGTATATCAGATAAGGAAGAAAGCCAAATACAGTATTGAGTTATTATTTTTTTTTTAATCAAGAAGAAGAAGAAAAAAAAGAAGATAAAATCCCACACACGACAAAACACAATATTGATTTGTAATAGATATACCTCTTACAGCGGATTCCTCTGATTTTACTCTCAAGATGTGTTAATTTGGTACAATATTTTATTATATACAAAGCAGAGGTGGTTCTGGACTCCATTCTACCTACAGTATCTTTCACATTACCGGTACTAAAATCCACCGATGAATAACTTTTATACCAAATGATGGGCCCAAGTTACTTTTCATATTTTGACATAAAACAATTCAGCAAGGAACCATGGCCAGATTGTGTGTTGAGAAATGTTTTTTGATCCTCGATTGATCCAAAAAGGGTCAACGGGTAAATTGAGTCAGGCGTGAAATATGGCTCAGGTTTGAATGATTGGAAGATCATTTGACTCGGATTTGGATTATTGCGACCTCGAATTGGGGTTATTTGCATTTGCTTCCGGGTTGTTTGCATCTGCTTCCGGGTTATTTTCATCTGCTGTTGAGGTCTGTTTCCGGGTCATTCTATCTTAGTCTGGGTCAACCAGTGCGATCTGGTCGTTCTGACTTTGTGTGAGGGAGAACAATTATTTGTTGGTTTAGTCCGGTATGTACTTCTGTTTCTAATTGTAGGCACGTAGCCATATTCTTTAAAAACATCAAATAAACAAAAGTCAAATTCATATCTATTCTACTTAAGTTAGAATGTGAAGTACAATGTATATAAAAGGCGTATAATCTATTATTTTGGCTTCATTTCATCATCTTGAATAAATTATTTGAAAAACAAAACGTGTATTTGTCTGCATTTTCTGCTAGATATACTGCAAACACTCAGGTGTTAAAATTGACACCAGGGTGTTGTTACATATAGGCACCCGAAAAAGAATCTGCAACATTAATATCATAGGGTGTTACAATAACACCAATCGTGTTGGCAGAAAATAGCGTTATTTTAGTGTAATTTGTACACCTCATGATGTAAATGTCGGTTCTTTTGGGTATTTATATGTGACACCCTAGTGTCAATTTTAACACCCCAGTCTTTGCAGTGTTACTAACATTGATTTATACCCACAGTTTCCAATTTAATTGTCATTTTTACTTCATCTTTGCCCACATTTTGTTACATCAATTAAAACTTATTAAGCTCTCTTTACAATAGTTTTTAAATGATTCATCACAAAACACAATGTGATGGACGCGCATTTTTACAAATTGCATATCGATCACTCTCGAACGGGAAATAATGATTACCTACGTCCCTAAGGTATGGTGATAACACAAGCGTGATGACTTATTGTCACTCTTTTCTGTAACAAGAGTCGAAATCTCGACTCGCTCCCCTGGGATTGTGACATTTCAGCACCCCGCCCAAGAGAAGAAAATGAAAGAGAACACCCATTCATGAGAGAGGGGAAGTATAGCTTCCGGAATTATGCCCCACTACAAAGGGTTTTCATAAAAATGTAACGGGTATAAGTTTAGCAAATAGACGCAGTAGGATGAGATTTAATGGCTACATTTTCATGCTAATTTTGAAACACAATGCGGTTTTATTGAATGAAACTATTTTCTTCTATAGGGGAGCTGGGGAGGGCTGATATTTAATCGACCTGTGTCGAAGTCATATGCTGGTAAACTAAACTGACTACAAAAGATTATCAAAAACTGGCACTGGCCTGTTGTCTGTTAGATTTCTACAACAAATCATGTATCTAAAAATAAAACAATATTTTAAACTGCATTTATCACGAAGAAACTAAGGGAAAGGAGTCAAGGGCTAAAGAAAATTCAATTATGTGAAGCAAATTCGTTGAAACTGATTTCAAAGGCAAACAGATTACTTGTAAAATGGAAACCTTTCCATAAATATAGAGCTCAAATGATGAATCATTTGTTTTTTGAAGATTTCTATCCATCAAACGATTTCAAAAGAACAGTTTTATAAGTTCTCAAGATAACAACCTATAGTAAGGTTTGAAACAGAATGATTTCTTTGGGCAACAATTTTGTCGGATTTTGGTTTGTCGGATTTATAAAGGAAAACGTGCACTTGTATAATACTTCATGGAGGCCATTTGATTATACCTCACTTAACACTGTGAGTTCCACCTTTGGTTCACGACAAACATGCCAAATCGGCTCACTCTCGACCTATCGTTGCTTATAATCATTTTACACTTTCTAATATTCCTGAATGCTGACCGACAATAATTTTATATATATTTTATATATATACTTGCATAACATTACTTGGATTCAAGCCCAGATCTCAAAGGTAATATTTGACTCTAATGGTGTTGGAACAAACAGTTCGTGTCAGCTTGACATTTTCCGAAGACAACAATATTCTCAAAAGCATTAAATCCAAACTATGTTGAAAAAGATAATGTTTTTTCAAGTTTGGACGTTCTTATGGCACAAGTAAATCAGTTACTTATTAAATTCACCCGTCGCCCGTAGTTTACAAACGTCTACGACACAAAAGGAAAGGGTTGGCGCAGGGAGGGCACGGTGTGCTGAGATTTCAAACACCCTTCTGGTCAGACGTGTTGCATACATACGTACACTTTTATCTCACTCGTCAACCTTAATTTGTTTTTCTGATAATATATATGCTAAGATCCACAAACCCTCTGAAGCCCGTATACGCACTCTGTAACCAAAGCTGTCAGTTTTAATTTACTTGAAATAGAAACTCTAGCATTACAGGTCGATGAAAACTACACAATTTTATTTCTACTGATGCGTGAGGTTGATCAATCGTAAACACTCATACCACGTTGGGGGAACTTCCTTTATATTTGCAGATGATAATACTAGTCTCAAGGAAAATGTATAAGAATGCTGATCCAATAATATAAACAAGAATCTTTTTAGTACATTTGTGTCTTTCATATTCATTCCTTTCTATTTTCTTGTTCTTTATAAGGTGTATCTATAGCCTCAGACACAATATTGAATTGTCTTGGTACTTCACTTCCCCTTCCCTAAGACTGAACCATTTCTTGTGGTTACTTAATAAGGACTGCACTCTTAAAGCTCTAAGTGGGTTGAGTTGAGTTGATGTAGCTTTAGGTAGGACTAAATTAGGTATAGAAAATTATATTATCATTCACATGAACAACTCTATTAAAACTTGACAAATCTTTTGGGGATTGAAAACATATTTAAAAATACATAAATTTGTATAGGAAAACAGACTTCAGATTTGTTCTAATATTGGAATCATTGTGGGGACTTTGCAAGTTTTGCATAATAAAATACTATACGATTGTTCCTATACTGTAAAGCAGTCACGTGCGAGGTGATGTACATGGGCTTCCTACGAATTGACACCCTTAACTTTGGTCATTCATTACTTTCACAACTATGCTCCTAATTGGAAATTGCAGACGCATTACAGTATCAAAATTGAAGCCTTACATAAGTGCACTATACACTGTAACCAATAACACATTCAATCTAAGTGCCGTGCTTTGGACATTCCCTCCAGCATGCCTATAGGAGTTAGATAATGGAATATTCTATTTAATTAGTGATTTGTCCGTCTCTTGAACGAACTTGACGAATTTAATGTTGATAGATAATTCTTTACAAGCGCTTTAAATACAGCGAGTCATTATAACTAAGTGCACGTGATCGGCAGTGCAGTTTGTACACGCTCGTTTCCTAAATGAATCGAGTTTCATTTTGCACATTCTGAGAAGGAAACAAACAATCTACACATCCTCTTTACTGTGTTTATAAGAAAGCTTCGCACGGGATCATCGCATGTGGAACTGTAGTACAGTTCCTCAGAATCTTCATCTTGATAAACTGTCAACTTTAAATACACGAGTTTGTCATGAAAATAAACTGCTTTATATGTTATACAGATGTGGGCAAATCGATATTTCAGCTTAAAATTGTGTGATATATTGTTTCAATCAACTGATTGATTGATTGATATGACATCCATAATATGACGTTTTTGACTGCTTAATTTTTCAGTTCCGTTTTAAGATGTGCTCGTCATGTACTTCCGAATATCACGGTGTTGCATGTCTTAGCTTATCAGGTTATCTTGACTCTATAATACCAACTATAATAATATAAGGATTATAATACCATAATGCGTCTGTGTTATTATCGTTTTTTCCCTTAAGGCTGAAGTCTCATCAATGCAGATTTCATGATTGTTGCTCCCCATGTCCCGTTATTCTTACAACAAACTAAAACAAGCATGGGTTTCATTGTCAAACATTCGCCTCATTTCGGCCGATTGAAATCTACTCAGAATAGTCAGAAGATTATTTCTTGTTTTCTTCTGAGATTGTGCAAGGCATCTTTACGACGACGTGTCGAGATCACACTCATTGTCAAAATTCTTAACAGCACAATCGATACCACCACCTTTTGGAATTTGAACAGAAGAGGGCGCAAGTTTCTATCTTTAAGAAAAATGATAATAGTATGTGATCAATTTTTTCCCCGTTGATTGCCTTAAACCAATTGGATAGATTTATCAGGCTACGAATGCCCAAATTACTCCTCCCCTAACTGTATTATTTTATAACTTTATCAAGACAGGTGTATAGACAAGAAAGATATAAAACACCCGTCCCTCTAAATCAAGTCAAGAGCAAAAACAATTAAAGTATAACTCAATATTGATGAAAGGTGAAACAAATCCAGTGCAGTCTTTGGACCGGAGGGTAAGAAATGCTAGCTAAGATTCGACCCACTCTTTTGGTTGACCAAGAATGACCGCTGCAAGGCAGAGCTGTGATGACGTGAATTGTTGTAGTGTTTTCTTTTCCGTATTTAAAGACATGTATAAGCGCCCTGAGATATTGAAGGCATTAAAATACAGTCTCTCATCCTAAATTGAAGAGCAATTTTTTGCCAGGCACTTTGTAAAGGAAACTTCATTATTATGGTTTGCCGGGTTTTTTGTTAGGATGGGCAACCGCTTCAAGAAGCTTCATATACGTGGGTATTTCAATAAAATACAATCTTATTATTATACTGGATCTACTCACTTGGATAAATTATGTTGACAAAGCTTAAAGGCTTAGTAAACAAAAGCTTTTTGTTATTTTTTTATTGGGGAACAAGCAGCTGGCAACGTGGGTTGCTATTTGCAGCGTTTTTTAAGGACGAATCTGCTTTTTCTTTGTGTTCACGTTCATCTCCATCATCAATATTGTTTTTACTTTGTATCTTTAATATTATACCCTTGCAGATAGTAATTTGAGAATGTTTCAGACGATGGATGTGCAGGGAATTCGTGTATCGTAAAATACTCCGGAAAGTCTTGTGTTTTTGTGTGTGTTTTTTTCTTCTTATTTATCCGCAGTTTATTTGTTCACTCTTGGGATATCAGTATATCATTGGGAAAAAAGACATTCTCATCACGATAAAGTATAATTCAGTTTTAATTGCACAAAATGAATCAGATGATTGCTTGCGGAAAAAAAAGTTATAGAGTAGGTTAACGAGACAATATTAAATCCACCTGTTAAAAACAATTATACAAATGTACATTATTTTGCTATGGCATTACGTCGGACATTGCAAAGTGCAATATAAACCAATCACGTGGGTTTTTACGAGTTCAATTATAACATAATAACAACGGTGTGAACTTACGTCAGTGATTTCTCTCAGAGAGGGAAGGGACCGGGGCAACTATTATGACAAAAGACTGCCCCCCAAAAAAAAAAAAATAAAAAAAAAAATACAAGATACAGTTTTGAGACGAAGTATACACCCACATCACACACACCTCAAAAGGCATTTAGGCCCTATGTAGGTTTAATACACCCCCCCCCCCCCCCCAACAAACAAAAATATAAATAAATATATATATAGAATAAGTAGGGTAGATGGCCTTAGCTTTCGATCCAAACTGGACCTTCTTCAGAGGCATTAAATATTATGGCATTAAATAAAGGTATATATATATATATATATTAATTATAAATAAATAAGTCAGTTCACCCACATACGGCGAGCAGCCTTCTTCACCATAATTGGCGAAAGATCAACCCTTGCTTGTTTTTGTTTTGGGTATTTTTCTTCTCAGAATATGGTTTTGGTTTTGGCTTGTTAGTTAATTTTAAAATGAGTGGTTTCGCGAGGGTAGTTTCAAAATGGCGGGTACGGCTTTGACTGGCAGTGTCGAGTTTCAAGTGGCAGTCAAATGACTTTAAAACTCACGGGGGATATACAGAGAAAGTAAAGTCCGAATGATATACCAAAGTCACAATGCTGATGAGAATGGCAACTTGCCAACGCAATGCCCACTCCACCTAAGAGCGTAAGACTATGTTTATGTGACCATGGTATGTCGTACCTAACCGGAAATTGAGTCTCCTTCTAATAAAAGATCAACTCTACCTTCCATGAGATGTCTTAGCATGATAGATAGCAATAAAACAACGAGAGCTTAGTCATGACATTATAAATCACTTTTGGTCGGTAAGTAGTAATTCAGAAGGTCTTCAAACGATTTTTTCCATTTCTAACTTTAGTTATTTATTATGACAGGAACCTGTCATCTACTCACTGAATATAAACCATGAGTGACACAGAAAACAACGTCAACATTTATAAACCGTGCCAATGGAGATATTGATTTCTTCAAAAATATGTTTACAACTTATTATCGTTCCATCGCTTATACTCGTTGAAAAGAATCGTCACTAATCTACTAATCATGACGTAGCACTTCTACATATCCATGTTCAGATCTTGCTGTCATTACTCTTGTTATATTTCAAGTTTTGCATTAGCATTAAAGAACGCTGATTGTCATTTTACTGGTAGTGGGCAATGCCTTTTCGCCTTTCCTTCCCTGTGGCCTTTTTCCACACCTCGGTTAAGGCTCCTGCTTCTGCTCAAGGCTTCTTTGATGTTGAAAACACCATGTAAATTGCACGATCATTACTCATTATTTATCTGTATGTATGAAAGTATGAATGGAAATAAAACAAACAAACAAACACACAAACACACACACCAACAAACACTGCTGTAAAATTGACGACGGAACCAAAGCCGGAGCCGGAGCCGGAACCAAAGCCGGAGCCGGAGCCGGAGCCAAAGCCGAGGTTTGGTAAATGCCCCATGTTTAGATAAAGAAGTGTCCGAATTGACAGCTTCGACAGTGGCTACGGGCGGAACGCTGAAAAGTCTTGTTCTTCAACGTTACCGAACTCTAAAAACTCCCCGGTCAGAATTGACCAGGATCCCAGGTCCGAGCTGGGCCCGACAAACTTCTGTTTAGGCTGGGGGTAAAAATTATGAGTAAGTTTGATATATTTTGGGGTAACTTTCACACACAGATTCCGCGTCACAGTGACCCAGAAATGAAACAGGCCCCACTGAGACCCGGAACATGGTCATTTCTGACCCGGAGTCGGATCATTTCTGACCCGGAGTCGGATCATTTCTAACCCGGGTGTTTTTAGAGTGCATTGTAGCCACTTAATTACAGCCGATGGTACTCAAATCGGACACGGTCGTGTACTAATTTAAAAAAAAAAAAGTTCCAGTCATCACACCGTTTCCTTGAGGTTGAGGGAGAGACTTTAACACAACTGCTTCAAATGGACAATCAGTAAACAGGTACCTGCAATGGTAGAAATTGTTGATGTGAACGATCAGCAACCTGTGCGCCCATGTAAATGCCGGTACTTCGTAATCCTCAGGAGTAGATGATTATTTTCAGGAATACTTCGGGTCTGATAAACAGCGGTAGAAATAAGTAAGATTTGAATCTGTTCATGGTGGAAATACAATCTTTTGAGGTTTTAAGAAAGAAAACGATTTGCTGAAGACGATAAATAACATCGAGTTGTAACACCATCGGTTCTCTTTATATTAAAACCACCACGACTCATAATGAGATTTCTGTCGTGATGTCTACGGTAATAAGGTAATAAAAACTGTAAGGCGATTTGAGCGGCATATACTTGACTCGAAAAAGTGCTTCATAATTCTGACTTTTACAGCTGATTGCAGTTCCTGATCTTTGAATATTACTCCCCATAAGTCACACGTATAACATTCATTTAGCAGATGATTTTTGGGATTTGATTTATATTTTACAATGGATATCTGATCCATCATATGAACTAAATGTGACGTGTCCTTCCTCATCTAGACCAAGCCCTACAGTGCCCGGATGATATTTCAGTCTTTACTTTTTAAAACCTGATTACATTTCCTCTTCTTCTTTTACAGGCAATTGATGTCAACTTAATCAAATCAAACCACAAGCAGGAAAATTGAGATGCGATGGTTGCCTTGGTAATTCTAGATCATTTTGGCTACTGAGCAGGCGAACAGAAAAACGCTGTTTTCGTTGATGTTTCAAAATAAATATAACAATAAATACATAAATGAATAAAAGAAATCATCGTTTTAAACATTGATGGTTATAAAGCTTTGTTGACATGAGTTTACTGAATTACTCCCTTCAGATTTGAATTAGCATTTAGATCTCAGGCGGAATTGTAGTTTGTCAGACTAGCGTCCAGCATTACTGTCTTCTGCAAGTAATGTACAGTTCAATTACGAACATACAACCCTGCCTGATCGGCTACGGATTTTACGAATAGCAGGCCTATCTGTTATTATTTCTGGACCATCTCAAACATTGTGTCTACTATCAACGGTGTAAGTACAAAGCTGGATATATCTCTGATGGAGACATTATTATTTACATTGGTATATTTCTATTTTAGACTACTTGATGTGACTTATTATAGTAACGGTATACTACTTTTACAATGGCTATAACTTGATATGACTTCTTAATATAAAGATACGACATTTAATGGCTATAACTTGATATGACTTATTTCAAATAATATGTGACCTTTATTCAATGGCTATACACTGTTACTTCATACAACGTTTTATGTATGACTATTTCTATGATTACACTAACTATTGTGACTATTCTTATACTATAACTATACTTGATATGACTACAGCTGATTATTTTGATAACACCCAACCAGCCCTGCAGACTTACAATCGAACAGAGTAACTTATGGCTATGGCTATGGCTATAATATACGACTGTTGCTAAGGGTGTTGCTTAGAACGTCATATGCTTCAAAGCATGGTGACGCAGCAAGTAAGCCGTAAGACGTAGCTGTATTTGGACATGGACTAATCGTCAGTTTCGTCATCAATCAATAACGAGTGCAAGTTCACTTTGTATAGACGTCGCATGTGAATATTAAATAGCAATATTTGATCGCTTTATAAAGCGTGGTGACCTCGGCATCCTATTTGTAGATATTTTATTAACTTTATCTTAAGTCGTTGGAAAGGTTGTCTACCTTGGTTAAAGGTGCTGTATACGTTTGGTAATTGAAGCCCACTGTTTGTTTCAAACCTATATAATTGTAGGTATACAATAAAACTAACCTGTGAAAATTTCACTTCAAAAGGTGGTCGCGTTTTTGAGATATCACCGAAAAACCGGAGCGAATATTTCCACGCAGGAAGAATATTCCCTATAGGAATACACAATCTGATACGGCCGCAACGCTTCTCAGATTCAAATTTTTGTGGATAACATTTTTTCCATAACCTCAGTACTTCGAAGTGAAAAGTTTCTCAAAATGCATCTTATTACTATCCAAAGCTGCTGTACTTCTTACCATGTAAGCTTTTATTGCCATTAATTTTCAGAGTCATTACCAAACGTATACAGACCCTTTAAGATGGAAAACGTTGTTGATATATTTATCTCGGACGACTGGAGGTTAACATAATAATTTTTTAAGGATTTATTTATGTGAGGCAGACATTTGTTTTCGTGAAGAGTTAATTGACCAAAACGTGTTATTAGACTCAAATTGGAAAACAGTTAATTTAATTAATTCCACTGGGTATGCTTGTCTATTATTTCATTGTCATTGATGATATCTAAGGGACGTGATTTAACTAATTATTATTTTAATTGGTTCTCATGGGTGAAATCAGACGTAAGTGATTTTTGTTTTCGGCTTGAAGATTGTTTCTGCCTTCATCGATCGAATCTCAAAGGTCTGTTATTTTGGTGAGTTGACTTTCCTTTTTGATTGTTTAAATAGTCTTTTAAAAGATCAACAACGCGATGAAACACCATTGAATCTACCGATTCTAAAGCATCCGCTTTGTTTGCAAACTGTTTTTATTTCTGGTGTTGTTATAGTTTTCACGATAACACTTTAACCACAATCTTCGTGTATGTCGAAGTCGAAAAAGAAGTTACAAACATCAACATTCCCTTATGACCACACCCACCCATGTGTATCACCATAGATGGTATCACAACTAATAGTTAATAATATTATGATCAAATTCGTCAACCCATATTCAGATGTTACCCAACTTTGACACCGAGGTTCCCCGAATTTCGACTTCCTCATCCTCCGCATTTTGCCCACACGTCCACTTTCCTTATGTCGCCCACGCCCTTTCCCAGGTCCCACTCAGTTTCGTTTCCAAGGAGATTGTCACAATTGCTCTTTTTTATCCCAGGACTCCCATGACGTCCTTAAAGGAGTATCATTGTTAACGATATCAGGTTTGTTTGCTAGTTATATCCAGTGAGGAAGTAGTTCCAACTGAATAGCTATATAGGACTATAAACAAAAAATTGATACACGGGTTCCTATATTTTATGATCCCCCCCCCCGTCACAAAAATAGTTGTTGAATCAAAAATGAGAATGATACTACGCACTAAACAGAGAAAAGTGTATATTCGTATTGAAACGAGTGCAAGCCTCGATGATTGTTTTGATTTTGACCGGAAGCTTTGAACCTAAATTTAACGGGAACGAGGTTTTCCCATCCCACCAAACGGTTACGCGTCTCCCCCTTTCCCCGACCAATGATTATTTTCAGTGAGAAATCCAAAGAGGGCGCTGTTGGAGTTCATGACTCGACATGCAAGAAAACATAATCGATTTTGCTTTTCACTCCTCAAACGAGATTCAAATTAACGGTGCTCAAGAAAAGAAAAACAACTTTCAGAACAAACTATTCGTCCCCAATGAATCCTGTCTCTTTAATAAAGTGGCTACGTAGGCCTACCACTAAAACCCGTGGGATTAATGTCACCATAAAAAATGAGAAATGACAGAAGCTATCCACCAACGGTCTTTGTTTTATGAATTTAAAAAAGAAGAAGACAGTACAATGTAATTAACGCACTGACCATTGTAGGGAAAACTAATGAGATTTTACGTGTGGAACATTTGCACCGCATTGGATAAACCAATGGTCCGTATCTTGATGAATGGATTCATCATTCTATCAAGTCGATTAGAATAATGAGAGGAGCTTTTCATCTGACTCAGGTAAATCCAGTTGAAAAAAAACCCCCAAAAACCCCACTTTAACAGGAATGGTTCAGTTTTTAGAAAATGAAAGACTTTCGTCTGAAATGATGTTTCGTTTTGATACTGCTCAGATAATATAGGCCAACGGAAATTATAAAACCAAACTATTTTGTATAAAGAAGTAACAAAACATGCATGGTTATATGCCCGTTTTCTTAAAAACTACAAGTGTAGTGTTTGATAGAATGAATGCACAATTCCTAACACAGTGAAATGATCGAAACATTGAGTAGTAAGAAGTCTGTTACTTCAGACCAGAAGACTACAATCACAAGAGATGCATATAAAAAGCCAAAAAGTCGTCCATCGTCGACCAGTGAGTAATGTTTAAGACAAATTCGACAATAACATGACAGATTGAAACAAGAGCACTAGAAACAAATGCAAAATGAAACTTGGGAATTTAATGATCCCAGACGAGTCGCAGACACATCAACAGAGCCTCAGGCCTTTTATATGAGAGAATTATCTTTGGATTGCTAGATATAATCACAATAATCTGTTATCAATGAGTACATGATAGGCATGATGGCGCAACGCGTTTAAATATTAACAATTTCACGGGTCTTAATAATTTCGAAGGCGTTTTATGGCAATTTTGTTTATTTCTTTCGACCCAAGTAACGGCACGCATACAAAATAAATATAATTTGCAAACTTGGGAGTTGCAGGCAGTCGGAACGTGTACAAAAACATGTACAACTGTGTTTGAATGATCAGACCATTTATTCCATCACTGAAAGTTTGTTCGTGTGCCATTAGAAAACTTCCTCCCCCCTTTTCTGGGGGGGGGGGGGGGGTTACTTTTAACGTTTTCTGATATTTTCTTAGTGAGTAAAACTAAAATAACAATTTACAATGTATCCCTTCAACAATGAAACAACTTATTTGCAATTTGTTTCTGGAACAAGTACAATATTTCCCTGATGACTAAAATAATAGTTTTTATTTACGTTTGAAAATTGCTTTGATAGTGTTAGGTTACTTCTATGTGGGCAGGCTGGAGTCACGCGAAAGGACATCACCCAGTATCTTAAACAACAGAGGGCGTAAATCTTTACGCTTGTCTGTCTAAATAATGTTTATCAAAAAATATTATAGTGTAGACGAGTTTAATTTCATGAAATAATGGTATAGCGCCCCCAGACGTTCTTTACAGATAAAAAAGTCACTTACAAATATTTAATGTGATAATCATAGGCCTTTTGTTGGGACTCACAAACTGTCCATCTTTCTTTCGTTTTGGTAATAAATAAATAAAAAAGTACCGTCGCAAAATGAGGATATTCAAGTGATCTGAAAAATTATTTTGTGAACAAAATGTTGGTGGTACAAGGCACTTTGCTAGTAACGGGGGTGCACAACACATTATAGAGAGAAACTCATGCGCGTAGCCTAAAAATGTAAGCCCACAACATTTTTTGTAAATCAAAGATTTAAAGGTCATGGATTTTATGGGTTGTTGAAAAAATTGTGCCCTGTGGTTGTGGACTTTTGGGTATCACTAGTCCTCTAAAAATGTCCCTATTTTGGTGACAAGTGTGGGGTCTTTTTCAAGACGTAGCCGGTTTACTTGCTTTGGGGTGTTTTTAATTTGGAAGAGCCTAGCTCAAAAGATAAAAGGCTAACCTAAATGAAAAGAAAAGCGAAGCTTAGTTGTCAGAAAGTATTGATTCGTTTTCAAGAGGCTTAGAGACTTGAAAATAATAAATGATATGTATTTAGCATTAGTTGATATATGGGAAGCCGAGTGTGGTGCACCCTTGGTAAACTGAAATAACGCCCTCTTGTGAGACGTTTTTTATTTTAGATTTGTATAAAGGAAGACAAAAGTCTAAACGCTTGTTAACAATAGAACTGGACAGGGGCAACATTATTTCCTTTATTTAAAATCGTTTTCATGTTTTTGAATGTGTGTTTTTTTTGCAGTCTACACTGCAGTAAAATACCCTGTCACAGGATTCATCTTTAAATCAATTGATACCATAAGTGGGGTTTATCTTAGTTTTGTTATACCACTTTTTATAAAGAGTTAACAGTATGATTACATTTCTGAACAATAAATGAGGTCGATGACTACATAGTCTGTCTCTCTCTCTTTCTCTAACCATCATAGATCCAAACCGGGAATTGTGGAGGAAAAGCCCCCTAAAGAATCACTGAAACACAGAGAGCTCGTGCTAAGGCGTGACTCCATCTAATTCTTATGAATTGTCATCTATTGATGATATCGCTAGGTACAGGAGACAGGACTACAATGCACAACAATAAGAAGCATGGAAACAACAGTTCCCATTCCAAGCATCGGGGTATCTTCGGGAGCTTAGAAGACATAGTATGCAGGACGTTAAAGTAATGTTTTGCTCGCTATCTCATTCATGTTGTGACTGAACAAATACGAGGCATTCAAACATGAATGCAAAAGCTTGAAAACAAATTATGTTTGGTATAGGCCTACTGTTTATAAGTATCCGTGAACATAGTTTCCTTTTAAAAAAAACCAGAATAATAGAAAATAAACATTTATAACAATCAGTTAAAATCAGCACGATAACAGCCTCAAGACAAAATAAATTGTCAGTTTACTGTAAAGAAAACTGGAATAATTTCCAATGGAATTTGAGAAAGCTTGAATTTCACATCCTTCAAATTAAAGTGTAAAACGAAGACAACAAACTAGCTTGTAAGAAACGTAACACGGATGTAATGTAGAGTTGCAGCAAGAGAGAAAATTCAGAATTTGCAAAAAAACCTCCCAAAATTAAAACGAGTTTTTTTCAAATCAGTTATCAAATGGTTTTCACAACGTTCCGTCGTTTAACAATTATTTATCAAAACAAGTACAGCAAAATCCTTTCTATAACTAGATCAATGCAATTGCAAAGGAATTTAGCCTGATAGTAGTTTCAGAAGAAAATATAATTCACAATTTGCGATGCCAACTCAAAGTAAATGATACAAGTATTTTAAAATCGGTTAGTTATCAAACGGTTTTCAAAACGTTTCCCTCGTTTTGATAATATTTTTCAGAGTAGTAAAGCAAAACCCTTTCTATAAAATTTAATTATATCAACGGACTTGAAAAGGAATTTGGCATGATTGACATTTTTTCAGGAAAGCTGTATGGTAATCATGCAACCAACCTACCCTTTAATCACTGAGCTGTCAAGGTACTAGATTGTCACGAATCCAAAGATAAAATACCAAGTTGGCTGGAGGAGTTGCGAGAGACAAAGCTATACTGGAGGAAGATGCCTGATATTGAGAACGAGTTGCGACACTGTGTCAGACAAGATTAACTACTCGTTTATTAAGTACTATGTGGACTTTTGCTGACAGGTAAATTTGGTACAGATTTTCATGATGGGATATTTCCGGATTAGCTTGGAACCTGTCAGTTACATTAACATTCTTTCTTCAAAGTCGACCACATTCATTCAAATCGGTTTAATATTCAAGAACACCTCATTTACCCTACTACGAGAGCAGTAATATTATAAATGTATAGATGCTTTTTTCTTTATTGGTATTTGTTGTAATCAATGGGTAGAGAGACCACATTATGTAGAAATATTTTCCTGTATGTTTGCTATGATTTTTATTAGAAAACAAATTTCCCGATATTTTCGGTTTGGTCTTAAATCTTTGAAGGAGGTCTAATTGAAGATTTGGCTTTTTTATAACCAGAACAAGAATTTGCAGATAATTATAGTGAGTACAAAATAAAGCTGTATCAAAGAGCTCCAAAGAGCCTCATGCCTTTTATATGAGAGAATTATCTTTGGATTGCTAGATATAATCACAATAATCTGTTATCAATGAGTACATGATAGGCATGATGGCGCAACGCGTTTAAATATTAACAATTTCACGGGTCTTAATAATTTCGAAGGCGTTTTATGACAATTTTGTTTATTTCTTCGACCCAAGTAACGGCACGCATACAAAATGAATATAATTTGCAAACTTGGGAGTTGCAGGCAGTCGGAACGTGTACAAAAACATGTACAACTGTGTTTGAATGATCAAACCATTTATTCCATCACTGAAAGTTTGTTCGTGTGCCATTAGAAAACTTCCTCCCCCCCTTTTCTGGGGGGGGGGGGGTTTACTTTTAACGTTTTCTGATATTTTCTTAGTGAGTAAAACTAAAATAAAAATTTACAATGTATCCCTTCAAAAGTGCACTGGTAAATAAAAGCACATGTTATGTGTTATCACCAACAAACAATTCATCGTTGGCAATGTCTTCCTTTTTAATACATAATTAGACTCCATAGAAACGCCATCGTGTGAAAATCATCGTTTTGCAATTTGCTTTGCGTGGTTTTTTAAAACTCGTGATCGACCTTTTGAATTATATTTCTATTTTATAATTTTGTTTCCTTTTTTAATCAAGAATAATACGAAAACTGCAAGCTTTTGATCTTAAACTGTCTGTCAGAGGTCAAGAATTTGACAATTTTGTCTAAATCTAGAATCTAACATATTGTTATCGTAAAGATGGGCTGAGTCCAGTGACTCTGGCTTGGTTTCCACGTTAACAGCCTTAACAACAGCCACAACCACAGTAGCCACTTTGGACACAGAGTCAAATTACAATAACTCTTCCTCTGAGACAGGATTCGGGATCAGAGAGGGTTTTTCATCAGTATGGAAAGAACACAAGTCATGCAGAAGAAAACAGAGACCACAACGCCCCCGTTTGGAATTAACATAATTCAAACGAAGACAGTTTCGGCAACTTACAAGACAGCGTTCCATATAAAGGAGAGGAAAGTCAGGAGGGTTTTTGACTTGTACAAATGACTGAAGACTAACATTGTGTACATCCGATCAGCAAAGTAGAATCTACACTCATTTATCTCAATGATTACAAATAAAGCTGTCAGGTTCTAATTAATAACAAGTGTACACAAACCTGCATTATTCATCGCTAGTGTGTCACCGTAGAGATTAATTGGGTTGCATGGTTAAAATGTCTTGACATGTTTTAAGACAATGAAACTTGTCAGGGAAAATATTCAAAGCATTTTTCAACGCTCATTTTCTTTTGATATGCAGGGAGGGGGGGGGGGGGGGAACAGCTTCGACAAATATCGGTATAACCCTATGGCTCTATGCGGCTTGAAACCACCTGAAATCGACATCTATAAGGAAATGTATATAAATGCAAAATGAATAAATCAAACAAGCTCATTTGGCCCACATTTGCCTTGAGCCACAAATTATTTACTTTCGTTATATCACTGAATGGTATTCATAATTTTGAAGTAAAAAACATGTTGAAAGCAATTAAAACAGAGAGAAAATAACTGTTAAACTCATTTCATTGTTCTCACTTGAAGGGGTGATGCCAATTATAGTTTCATGTAGGCCTACTAGGTAAAAATTAAAACCTGGAGCTTCCAGAATTAATTGCTGGCACATTTCCCTGGCGCCTATATCAATATTCGTGAGTTAAAAAAAGACACATTTCAAATGAACAGCTTGTTCTCAGTCAGAGTTATAGTCCATTAGTGGTAACAGGTTTCAAAGGAGAAATACAATGACTTATAGAGGAGTTATTGTCCTACGGTAAAAATAGGTTGTAAAGAGGGAAAGACAATGCGTTATAAAGTCCAAAGCATTGGCTGCTAATTACAATACGTCTGGCTATTGTATATTGTTCAAATCGGGGACTATTTAACGATACGTCATTTGGTTCAGCAGGTGGAATGTTTCCCTTTACACTCTAAACACTCCCGGGTCAGAATTGACCCCGATTCTGCGTCCCAAGGTCAAAGGTTGACCCGGAAACAAACTGGTAGCCCAAGGTCAGGGGTTGACCCGGAAACAAACTGGTAGCCCAAGGTCAGAGGTTGACCCGGAAACAAACTGGTAGCCCAAGGTCAGAGGTTGACCCGGAAACAAACTGGTAGCCCAAGGTCAGAGGTTGACCCGGAAACAAACTGGTAGAAAAGTAATTTTGAGCCGGAGTTATTTTGCCACAGAATCTGGGTCATACTGACCCACTATTGGGTCAAGGGTCAAACCCCACGGGACCCGGATCAGGGTGAATTCTGACCCGGTAGTTTTTAGAAACCTGTCTCTCAATTAACGTAAAGGGGTCAGTAAAATATCCGGAGCTTATAATTGTTTAAGCTTTGGGGCCATTTCTTGTGGGACAGGGTAAAGACCTTTCATTTTAGTAAAAAATAGATTGAATTAAAAAAACAAAGTAGCCTATGTCCCTTAATGGTACAGTCTTTGTATTTCATTAGCTCGAAATTTAAGAAAACTATTGTTACAGTTTATCCGTAGACCTTACAGAATTATTATAAAAACATTAATCAATTAAAAAACTTACACAACTAGTCTGCCAGTGGTTGAATAACCCAGACACGAAAACATGTTATCGATGTAATGGCTTATTAAAAGTAGTTTGATTATAAAAATTTACGAAGAGAGATAGCACTACTACAGGAAAAAGCCTAAAGAAAACATGAAATTGGCAAAATTAAATATAGTCTGCAAGGTGTTTTGTCAGAGCGGACATTTACACAAGACTTTCTTGTGCAAACTTCTAATCTCAGATAAAACACGATCAGTTTGCGGATCAATTTACTCAAATCAATACAAGAAATCTGAAGATGAATGGAATCTTATATATGTCATCTCAAGCATTCTACATGCCTCGGGTCCTTTATGCATTTGGGTATAGGAGCTCTCAATTGCTTTTGCACAGCATCATCTGTGGACATACTCCCCCGCATCTGTACCTATCTTGTCATGAAAATGACTTGCTTTAATTTTAGTGTTTGGGGGAAGCACACGAACTCTAAAATGTGTGTTTGCACTCTTTAAAGAATGTCTCAAATCGCTGGGGCTTTTCAGATCGGCGCCAGGGTATCGGTTTATGGAGTATTTAACCCATTATGGAAATTACATTGAATTTCTTCCCGTCTTTGAATGGTGTGGTTGGTATCGACAATGTATTTATAGGTTTAAATGTTTGTCTGTTTTAAAGATGCTGGTAGAGATGATGAAACGTCTTCTCTCGTCGAGGGGGTGAATTGCACGACACTAAAATTAAAAATAGCAAAAAGAGTTTACTAAACTATCAAAATATTCATTATTAGGAATCTGATATCACACAAGGAGATTCATCTCTAGGGAGTTGGGACTTTTTAGAATTATTCTATAAATACTGTTTGACGGTGAATCTGTTGTTGCGAGGTATTGAATCAGTTCTCTAAAAGTAACCAACGTTGTCTGGAAAATATTAGTTTTTATATAAAATTTAAATTCATTCATTTTTTTCTTTAAAAAGGAGACAAATAGTAATAATGTATATGCATGTTATCAAAGTTAGTTTTAGTAATACCTGACTGTAAAATGAAAAGAAGAGTTATCTTAACGAAACTATAGCCTCTGATTAAAACATGGTATAGTTAATGTCTTGTAGACAAATAAATCAATGAAAATGACAAAAACACTTCAAACAGTAACAATGTTACCAAGCTGATTAAAAATATATATTGTTTCGACAATAAAACATAAATAAGTTACCTTTCAGTGAATATTGCGAAGGAAAATTAAATCAATGAACAAATGTATCAACCATGAGTTACATTGCCTCCCTGATGGTAGTATTGATCACAGCATGCAACGCTATATAAGGAAGCCCTGTAAACTACGTCACAATTTCAAGAATTATCAAGAAATCATACCAAAGATCGGAAAATTTACAAAACATTTAACTGCGCAAACTATGAGGGAACTGATCAAGGCTTCTTTCTATTAGTGAGTGCTAATAATGTCATCATTACAGGTCATTTATGGGTCATATCCTGATCTAACATCTTGTGATAGCCAATCATTGCGACCAGCGGCATGCCGGGGATACGAGGCTAGCCTTGTAGGCTAGAGGTGTTCAGATGGATATTTAAGTAAAAAAATCGAGGGTAAAGTAGACTTAAATCAGTTGATGGACCAGTACGAAGATTTAGTTTTATTGTAAGTGGATATGTCACACGGGATATTAGTGTGATAAGCTGATACATCCAGAATTAGTAACCTCGTTCTGTCTGCACGTCACATCAACGTCACGAAAGGAAAACAATGTAGTATTAAAACTGAAATCCAAGTGTATACGACTTCTCTTCAAAGTGAAGCTTCCGTTAATTCATCTTAATTTTCTAAGTGAAGTATGTCAAAGTTTTAAATAAAATCAACACATTCAGGTTTGGAGTCAGACAAACGGGCGGGTACAAATTAGGGCAGAAATGACACGTTTGATATCAACAGCACATTGTTGGTTAGTTATCTTCAATTCTTAACTAATTTCCCGGTGCTTTCTCCCTATACAGAAAGACCCCAGCGAAAAGTTTTCGTGTACTCCCTTGGTGCACTGTCAAACCATTTCATTATATTTTGAGGCAAAGTTAATTTCTTTTGGGCCCCATAAAAAAATACAAATATTACAGGTGTCTGGTGCATACTAGGACATTTAAGAGCGTTTAATACGCTTGTATACACTAAAAATAAATAAAAAACTTTCTTAAAACCTACTTGGTTTTTTCAATAATAATTGTTTATTACAGTGTGTTTCTTCTTCTGCTTCACAGATTGTTAGTGCTATGATTCGTTTACAAAGTAAAGAGTTTTGAAATGCTTGCTATTCTTCTTCTATCGTCACTATTTAGCAAGGTTTAGATGCTCAGCACATAAACTACAAGTTGAGGTTGGGAGATATACAGGTGTAGAATTTAAGGATCGTATTTGTCTCCATTGCTTGGAGGATGTTGAAACGGAAATTCACTTCATTTGCTTTTGCCCAATGTTTACTGTATTCAGAAAGAAATTGTATGATACCATTGGGTCAAAGTTACACGGATTTTAGTATCTTATCGGAAAAGGACAAATTTATTTTCCTTATGAGTTCTCACGATAAAACAATTATGAATTGTGTTGCGAAGTACATATTCTCTGCTTTTAAGTTAAAGGAAAACCAAGTATAATTTAATATTTGTTCATGCTAACCTCTCCTTCTTTGCTATATTGTAAGTTTTTAATTTTGTTATTGTTGTAACCCTTCCCCAGAGTATGGGGTTTGTTCCGTTTTTGGAAGAAAAACAAAATAATTAGTAAAATTAATTAAAAATTATTATTATTTATTTGCTTTTCAATTATCATAATGTTTTCGTCGGCAAAAATAACGGGGGCCATCTCTAAACTCGCGCCTGTATTGACATGACTCATGTATTTCCTGCATGATAATCAGAATTTCAGAGTGAAGATGGACAAATCCCTGAGTGTATCTTGATCGAAATTACGATGCGAAGGGAGGTGAAGTGTATCAGACTTATTGATTCCAATAATAGAGGCGTATGATTTTGACCTGTTCGGGGTTTGTTTAATTAGAGATAGCAATCGCGGCAGGTTCTATGAGAATACATATCCCAGGCAATTAATTAAGAACATTTTTATAGGCATCCATACTCGATGCAGAATTATACCGCCAGTTATTAGAAGTCAAGTCAATCCATGTTTTGTCAACAGTATTTCATTAAATGTTGAACTAAGGTGTTTTCATTTCCAAATATTTTTTTAGATTGAAAAGTTACATGCATAATCATGTCATTATTTTAATTTTTAATTTTTAAATCAAACAAGTTTGAAAGGATAAATAAATGTATTTAAAGAAACTACTCCCGAAACAAAATATTTACATTGCTATTATATTAGTTTTTTGGTCGATAACCCTATTATTATGGATAAATTCACAGTCAGAAAAAGACCTAACATCATTGTTTGTCTCAATGACAAAAAACTATTTTTGATAAAACTCAGTTTTAGCCATATGCAAATGTAGGCCCCTAATCGTATTGTTGAAAAAAAAAATACCTTTTATGAAAAAAATTAAATAATTATATCATTTTCGAATCACGATTTTCCTAAAAACTTAATTAATCTGACACTACCAAGCTATGATGAAATAATTTTACGCTATTTGTTAAGGGAAGGGGCGGGACCAACGATTTTCCATTACACATGCTTGAGTACTCAAAAGTAAATACAAGTTATTCCGGTATACATGGAAAGCTGAACAATAACAACATCAACAACAACAACAACAACAACACTAACAACAACGACAACGAAACATCAACGACAACGACAACGACAACGACAACGACAACGACAACGACAACGACGACAACGACAACGACAACGACAACGACACGACAACAACTAAAACAAACAGAAAATCTACCTTAATCAGAGGGCATAAATGTACTCTTTTGGTCAATGATTTCTTTCGAACAGACAACAATTCCTTTCAATAGAGTTGATCAAAATGTCATTAATTGAATTGCGAAATAAAGTAAGCAATGAATAAATAATCATTAATGAATTGTACATTATTTTAGAAAGTGTACGGCTTACCTTACAGCACACAAGGGTGGAAAACAAGAATCACACTGTAATAAGTTAAATCACAGAATAATCTCCTCATATCAGATGTAAAACTTACTAATAATGATAAAATAATAGTTAAAAATGAACCGGGAATTAACTTTATTCATTGACAGTATCCCTTGTGAAAGTTTCACCCCCACAAATTAGATGACAAACCTTTGACAAACAAAACCTGATAAAAAATGTAATTGGTATAATTTAGAAGTGGATGTAATTTCCGTCAGATTTGGTTTTGAGTATTGATTACGAAATGGTTCGTAATCCCCATTGTCTTGTCAAGGCCATACACAATAGGATGAAAAGAGCCGTTCAATTATTCCCATTACTCTTATCTACGTCACAAAAGGAATACTTTCATTTAAGAGATTCTTTCGAGGAAATACTTAGTTTACTATAAAGAATATTTCATTATTCTAAATTGTAATACGTTTCTCGAATACTTGACCTTTCTGACACCATTCATGACGTTATACTAATCTCCTTGCCTATTTCAGTTCTTATTAAGCGTCTTGTACATGAAACCTTTTAGGTTTTTATTAGACAAAACCTTTTTATTTCTAATCAAATAGCGAACTTACCAGGGTATTTAATTTCAAATCTAACTTAATAAAACACGAGTTCGTGGTATATTTTTCCAGAATAGGAGAAGGCTGGTTTTTTAACACAAATTCTACCTCGGTGTCAATGACAATGCAACAGTTCTCAATTTCTGAAAATATTTCAAGGTATGATAGTTTGGAGGTAGGGCCTATATAGACAAACAAAGCTTTTAATTGAAAATATAAATACCCTTCATGCACTCGCCAATATTTGTGTGGTGAAATGTTATAGATGCTAACTTTTAATTTCGTAGTTGAGGAAACCGTGTACTTTTGTCAATCTGGGTTGCAATTAATGCAGTTACTTTGATAAGGCAAATGTCTTCAAACTCAAAAGGAATCATTTGACAATAGATGCCATATTGTGCAACTCGATAACAGCACCTCATGTTACACACACTCTTCCCTAAAAAGAAATTACATTAGAACCTCGTTGAGTCTAGAATATTTATTTATATGACGATTTGTGGTCTTTACAACAAACTGTTTTAGGAAGAAATCATCCGGTGTGATTGTTAGTTATTTTCCAGATGTACGATAAAAAAAATGATTTTGAATCCTTTGTGTTTTTTGGCTTTTTTGTTTTTCGAAAATGGAGTACCCCGAATGATGTACCATTTCTACAACGATATTGAGGATTATTGCTCTCATACAAATACATTAAAAAAATTGACATCCAAATCAAAACTTGTTACTAGATATTGCACAAACAGGTGTTTCTTACCATTCCCATTGAATGGTGTTCACCTTTAGATCGCATCGCTTCTTGTCACTTCAGACAATAGTAAGTTCTGACTGTGGATTCTTGTGAAATACATCCTTCAATTGACTGGGAGTTGCCTTTATTTCAAAGTAGGTGTTAGTTTTTAGTTTTAATTTATATGTTGGCCCATTATTGTACTCAGTTTTTCTTACTTAATTATTCAGTGGAATGTACTGCAATTTATTTCATTAATCTTAATAATCACTAATGGATACTTTAGAGTATCAAACTTGCCTTCGTGTGGTATCTTATCAAGTTTTCTTCACTGATACGATGTCCAGTTATCTGGATCTGGATCTGGATAATACTGTACAAACGCCCGTAAAGGCTAAAACGTATGCAGAGGAGTATAATGTAATGATCGTTGTTTTGCCTGAGAGTACAAATCAATGTGGGTTATTGAGTGATGGAAAACATGAAACCGAAATCTCCTGTACATCATCTCCCGGTGATTTCGATCATGGGTCTCAGCTATACTTTAGGTATAATTTGCACAACCTCTCATTGAATGGAAATAAAAGCATACATGTTCTGAAATCTATCACTAGGTGTTGTGTTTCTGGAAATGGGTGCTTTAGAATATGCTGTTATGGATATGGAAGACTTGGCCAGGACTCTGTGGTAATCTAGGTTTACTGTTACCTACCTCAGTGACTAGTACAACTATGAATCACAGTACTTTGGCATTATACATAATTTAACAGCTGGGTCGGTGACGGCTGTGAACCGACGACTCTGGACGGTTGATTAGTGGACTTCTCTTCCATTATTGAAATAGCAACAGAAGTTGACTAAATGGTTGTTTTAATTCTGGTTTATATAGTATCAGGTCTGATAGTCTTAGGGTGAGAGAGAGAAGTAAGGGTATGATGAGGGAATGGGTATACCAAGTATTGACGTGGTCATACTAATAGTATACTAACAAACGGTCCAATCATGCAAATGCATGGATGCACATGGTACTGTAACAAACACACTGTTGTTTATCAAGTTGTTTTGAAAAAGCAGTTCTTTCACCAAAGATATTAAATTTCCTTCATGTCACATTAGGCTTAAGCAGTCCTTGATAATCTCATTCTACTAAAATTGAAAACTAAAATATGCTTGTCTTGTAGAGTTATTGGTGCTAGACTTCAATATAAAGCAAGGAACCTTGGCAAATCCCAAGTAATGTTTGCCTGTTTCTCTTCATTGCCTTGAATACAATTAACAATCTTTGTTTAAATAGTGTCATCGTGTAAATTCTACTTCCATCATTAATGAATCTAATTTGATCAGAACAAAAACCAATTCAATCAGTTATGAACTTCAAAGTAAACAACGTCATTACGACGCGGACACGCCGGACTTTCCGGAATAGATGGCGAGAATTCAAAGACCACAACAAACACAGGAAACATCTCTGCCGTCACCCCTATGGACAACACCACGTCAAGACAACCCGCCTCCAGACTATACTAAAAGAACCAATGGAATGCCACGGCTGGTGGTCACGTGAGTAGCAATGGCATCTCTATAAGATAAGAAGTTTGGCATGACGTGTGGTGATTGGTGCAAGCCCGACACACAGTACTACGATCAGACGAGATTGAGAGACGATCGCTGGTTTTGGCGAGTGTACGCGATTGATAACGACTTCATCATCAATTGGCTACGTATACGTTTATTGAATAACCTGTTGTGAAGTGAAAAGTTGTCCAAGGATATTCCACAGGTAAGAAAATCCACATTTCAAATATTCTTTTAAAATCTGCATTTATGTTTTAAAGAATCAATTGCACAGCTATATGAACGGTGTGAATAACTAGGTAATGCCAAACACAATTTGGTCAATATTCTTTCCACTTTTGAATTGGGTCAAATTTGTTTTCTGGGTCTGTGAATAATGATGTGAGGCCATTTGGTTGAATATTTTAAGATGGAAGAAGGAGTGTTTTAAGACCTTTCGCTTGAAGTGAACATTTCAGAAAGAGTTAGAGTGAATGATAGAGTATTGGAGTTTGAATCGACGTTTATTTTGGTTAAAGTTTTGCTGCAGATTTTCGTAAAACATGGAGATCATCGAAAAAATATATAAATAAAAAAAGTAAACCGTGCAGGCAATCGATCTCATTTTCAATACTAATAATTTGTTTCTGAGATTAAAGATGGCACTAAATTATGAATTACCTTGAATTAAATTACATGGCCGAAAATAAGATCTAACAACAAATTAACGTCATTAATCGTCACATGCTGTTTCGAATTATATGCGACTAATGAAGTAATTTGTCCTTCATAATATGTTTCGTTCATGTGCTGTTCATTTTAAAATTTATCAAGAAAAGAGCTTACTCGTGGAGAAAGAAATTTCACTATATTTTTATTCTCTATGAATTATATTTTTCTCTATAAATCTGTCTTTCCTTTTTGTCAGTTTTTGTGGTTATTTCTATGTGCTTTTACTTTTATATACTGTCTCAAGTAATAACTAAACATAGATAAAAAATATACATACATATATATCAATATAAATAAATAAAATGTAAATAAGTAAAATTAGCTTGATCTTTAATTTTTTTTTTAATCGTCCTCAACTAACAGATACCTTTGCGGTGATTGTTTGATTATTGATCTTAAAAGTCATCTCAATAAAGTGAACACATCATCGAAATATTACCAGTTAAAATATATATATATTTCTGTGACTTCCATTGGGTTTCATGGGAGACACACGAACTGAGAATACAAAACTTGTAAAATAAAATAGTTACCGGCAATAAGAGTGATGATATTAGCCATCTTACGTTATCAATAATCAAGTTAATCAAGATTATTAGTAAAATGCAATTATTTATGTCTTCGGTGTATAACAAACAAGGACAACATCGAACTTATATGAACAAAGACATCCATCCATCGAGGTTCGGATAATATGTCTCAAGTATTCAATAACCAAAAGTGCCCACTTAAAAATTGCCTCCAACCCTTTGTACTCATGGACGATTTCCCTTGATGGTCAAAGAAAAGTCAGTATAAATTAAATTATGTTCTTCAAAACTGTAATGGAAATTGTGTTTTCGTCGTTCTTTCAAATTTTACGCCATTTCCGTTCCCTATACTTGTGTTTAAATGCGTGTCTATTTTGGGTCGATTTGACAGAGATTTGAATGATGAAATATGGGGGAAATGACTTTATTTTGTTTCAATTTTGAGCGGTTTTAGAATATTGACGTACCCAGGGCTTCAAGTGCATTTGTGTTTAGATACAGGTAGTCACAAGTTAAGCTGCGGGTAATGGACAAAAGCCACGTCTAAATTGCTCTGTCCAAGATCGTATGGCAATCTAAAGGAGATGATGTAAAACAACTTTATCTAAGCTGCATCTGAACGTCTTTTGGAACTTGGTTGAATTATAATGCAGCCATTTTGGGGGCTAAGTAAATGTAACAAAATAATTATAGGCAAAATATACCTTTGTTTTTTGGAACCGTTCGATTGTTTTAATCATAAACCAATCAATCAATCAATCAGACTGAAGACAGGCCAAAATAAAATTTAAAAAATCAAAGGTAGATAGGATACAACAAAACTATCCTGTGAAAATTTCATTTCAAAAGGTGGTCGCGTTTTTAGATATCGCCAACAATCCGGAGCGAATATTATGTCCACACACCAGGAAGAATAATCCCAAATAGGAATACACAATCTGAGAAACGTTTCTGACAGAAATATTTCTCAGATTCAAATTTTGGGGCATAAAAACTGATATCTTTTTACATAACCACATTACTTCAAAGTGAAATGTTTCTCAAAATGCTTTACACTATCAAAAGCTGCTGTAGGCTTCTAACCAATACCATTTTATTGCCATTAACTTTAAGAGTGATTACCAAACGTACCTTCCCTTTAACCTGTAGAAATGCAGTTTAAAAAGGCGGAAATGTTTTAAGTCCAAAGTTACTTCTTAATTGAGTCTGTTAAAAGTTACCTTTCTTACAGTTCATTGTCAAAATAAAGCAGATCTATTCCAAGTGGACGCTTTAAACTTACAATCTGAAATTCTTTAAGAAGGCCTGGATTTGTAATCAACTTTACATACCGTCAGGTTGCGTTGGATTTTACAATAAGATCCGCAACCTAAATAATCAACCAAAGTTAACTTTGACTTTCTACAGGAGAGAAACCTCCTAAGAATCATATTGTGATTTGTATGAAAATATCTGAAAACCTGAAGCAACTGAGTTTCTCAGTAACCAATCTTGAATATTGTTGCAGGACCTTTTGGAATTAGATTGTTCCATCAAAAACAAACAATCTGTATTGGTTCAACTGATCCACAGCAATTTAAAAATGGAGGAAATTTAAGACCGCATATTAATCAATACTGGATATTGGATCCTCTATTGAAAAACATTGTGGATTAAAATCTTAGAGTTTGCCAGTCTACTTGTCGCCCGTGAAATGCTTATACAATTTTGGAAAATGTCATCGCCTTTAAAATAGTCAATTCAGTTACTCTTGAAATTATTTGGTTTTCATTTTGTAGTTCCTCAAATATGGATCCAACAAAGAAGCTTATACTGGTGTCAAACATTTTGTGTTTGAGAAAGCTTTTGCAAGTGAATCCTATAATCTCGTTAAGATTTTCGTAATGCGTAAGTTACTAATTTTAACAATTAAAAATCAACCAAAGAAAGCATTGCTAATAATATGTCATTCAGGGGCGGATCCAGGATTTTCAAATGGGAGCGCAAACTTTGAGGGCTAATTTCCAAGTTGATAATTGTCAGTAATCCCAAAGTAAAAATGCAGGTGACCTTACTTATTATTTGATGAATAATAATCTATGGACGAGGTGTTGAAATGGAAAGAGAGGCAATGAAAACAAGCCCACAGGGATGATAATAACAATTAAATCGTGCTAATAAACCTAGGTTGATCAAACAAAGAAAACAGCTCAATTGGGGTTTCGAAGTGTTGACCAATCGTCTTCAATAGTCTTCAATAGTCTTCTAATACTGTTGTTTTTGCACTATCTTACGTAACTGTCTTCTGACTTGAGTTTTAAATGTGTGACTTTGTGAATATAGTATTGTGAATTGTTTAATATTATAACATTAAATTCAATTATGCATCCGTACTTCGGCTTTTTGGCAGCCATGTTTGCATTTTTCAACAAATAACTAGCGTCTTCTGCCAATGTGCTTTTTAAATTAAGCCATAAACATAACTTCCAGTCAAACATTCATTTGGTGCTCAGTCACTGTAAATTAACATTGTAATTACGATAGGCGTCTATACGCGAAATGTATAATAATGGTTTTTGCATTATGATATCATTAATCAATTACTAAAATGTTTACAATGACAATGACAATGGCAGGTGGAATTACTTTGAAATCTCCATTTTCCCATGGAGTTCGCTTCAAATTTCAACCTGTTCATTATGAATTGATCTGCATGTAGCCAAAGTGTTCGCAGGTGATAAGGTTAAACACAATTACGAAGCGATGGCTCGACATTGATAATGACCCCAACACTTCGACGATTAATTCCGCTTCGTACATTGCGCGTGCGCTGTTGCCTCTAGCCCATCAATTGCTAAACCAATCAGATGGCAAGTAAATCATGTGAAAAACGGACAAATCTCGATGTTTTGAATTCATACACCTAGCTTTTCCGTAATTATTTCAAATCGGTATAAAAGAGATAACAGTTCGACATCACGAAGTGTTCGCTCGATTAAAAAAAGTGCAATTCCAACAATATTTGGTTCCATGAATCTCGAGTCTCTTTGGAAATTGTCTCAATTGTAAGCGAATGGGAATTGACAAGGAACTTCTTCTACTGATTATGAATCAATCAAGGTTGTTGCTTTTTGTTCAGGCGATTATTCTCGAAAGCGTTCGTCCTGAAGTTATTTGGCAAGCTAGAAACTCCTCAATCGTGTTCGGTAGCGGCACAATAATGTTCACGCCTAAGGCAGCGGCTTGGCTAAATCAATTTAACTGTGAGTAGTGTCACTATTGATTCGTTTCATCCCGGGTGGTACATGTACCTCACCGCTACGGTGCCATCACAAGAGGACAATCTGATCCCTTATGATCAATGCTAGATCGAAATATTCGGGGGCTTGACCAGTCGGACCTTTGGCAGGTGAAGTCCTGCATTCAATTACACTGGATATTATCAACTTGTTTTCATGTACAACTTTTAGGGGCAAAACGAAATGATAAAGCTTATGGAGATTGTTTTGGTGATATCTGATTTGGCTGGCTAAAGAGGCATTCGTAGTTCGTAAATCACCATGCCGTCTTTATTATTTCATGCTTCTTCTTAATCAACCTGTTTCATATCCTACACGAACAAACCAACGTCTGCGCGTACACTAGGGTTTCACAAAATAATTTTAACTGCTAAAATGTGGGGGGTTCCAATACCACCTATGAGAAGAATGCCCAAGCATATTATACAGCGTCGGTTTAGGGTACCGTAAAGCAAATAAATGCGGGGGGGGGGGGCAACCAACAAATCAAAAGCTAAATTTTAACCTTTTGGTGGCCCCGTGTTTCCACAATTCGTATGTTTTGATGGCTGATAATCTTAAAAGACCAAAATATTGGCCCCACGGAGTTTCCACTCATTCGTATATCGATCTTTTAATCTGATAGCCGACTTGATGTGTCACGGCCGCATTGACACCAATCAATCAGATGATTTCGTTTGGGAGGCTATCAGGTTCGAGAAAATTATGATATTGAATACTGCTAATAAAGCTGGCTAGTAACTCGAACCGATCAGAAATTATAAAACGTAGAGTGTAAGTTCATATGTTGTCTTGAACTTGGAAACACGTTTTGATGGCGTTCTTACGGGTTTAGGAAGAAGAGAAAAAAACTACCGAGCAAAAATTATTGGAAGCAAACTATCACCAGAACGACAGAATCAAGTACATATTATAATCAAAATTCATTTTACCTTTAAAGGCACCTGGAAATAGAATTTTTATTTTTTTAAATATAAGAGTATATGTATATTAACAATAAAACAATTTTTTGAGTAATTGTTTGTCAGTATTTATATGTTAAAAAAATAGATAAAGTTGTTTGGGGGCGACTCCGCCCATCCCTTTTTGTGACGTCAATCGAGGAAGACTTCGCCTCGATTGAACATCGACCCCACTCGAACTTGCCTGCATTTACGTTGTATATACACGTGCCAGTAGTGAGATTGTACGTTTCGTTTGGTTATCCAAAAGGGGTTTTTTCTTGCATTTTTCCAGCGAAAATTGCTGCTGCATGCAGCAAAAACGACTAAAGATGGGGTCAGCCAGCATTTTTTTCCTGCAGATCCCAAATATAGGAAGTTACGGGCATCGAAAGTTAGGCTAACGAGGGCAAAGTGGTCCGGTCCGACGTCGTTTTCAGCGCTATGCAGCGAACACTTGGATAGCCCGGGGATTTTTTCGTTGGTAGTAGTGTGCAAGGGAAGTTGCAGTGAAGCTTAGATTACCAGCGAAATGTTTCTGGTGGAAAAACAATACCTCGTATTATCCGTGTTCTCGTTATGATCATGCTCGTATCTTCCGTTTTTAAGACATAGAAACGCGCATGGGACAGTTCGGGACCGGTGAAAAACCTCGTATAAACTGGCGTCTCGTATTAGTCGACTGTACACTGTCCTAGGATTGCATTGGGTGGTGACGTCCGAATACGAAAACGCATCATACTGATCAGGTACCCAGACGTAATGTACGGGGCCAGACTACACATTTTCTCCTGCCTCGATTGACGTCACGAACAGCGCCATGTAAAGGGGGGCCTATTTTTTAATTTGTAATTACAAGAAAAATACAATTGTTTAACCTTAGTAAATTGTTTATTCACATTCCACTCATAAAAATGTATATATTAATGACAAAAGCTTTATTTTGAAAAAATACCACTGCCAGGTGCCTTTAAGCTATTGAAAGACACGCGCCTATACTTCGATGGTGTTAAACAGCACAACGTGTTGGTCTAAACGTGTATATACAGTGCGATGCATATTTAACTTGGTACAGTTTATCAAACCGTATGCAATATAAAACGAACCAATGTGTTGCCATGATTCAATTTAGTGTATTATTCCGCAACCGGCTAGAGTGAGGATTAACCAATGGTTACGAGAAGTACTTACGGCGGTCTATCTATAAAGGAACCGAACGGCGACGTTAAAGGTCGCCGTATAACGGCATTTCCGCTCCGGTTGCTTCACCGAGTCAAATTGGATGAATTCATAAAATCACAATATCGTCGCGAAGACGGTCACAGGAAAGAGAAATATGTTTGAGGCATCATGGGTTCCAAGATGTCAACACGGAGCGGATTAAAACTAATCGCATGATGTTTTATAGATCATAGGGATTTAAACGTGTCTGAAAGATTGTGCACAACCTATCTATTCAATCGAGCACGATGAATACACGGTATCAGGTTGTTTTACAGTCAAAGGAAGTAAGGTCCCTTTTAAGGTAATTGGAAACATTCACCGCCATAACTTGAGTCAAGGTCGATAATGTAATCAGCGTGTAATAAGATTTCCAATAAAAATAACATGTAATGACGTCATTTTGACATCTGCATGCCCTCATCTGGAGCCGATAACAAACAAGTTTTTGCCATTACAATAACCACTTATGAAGACAACATGGATATCTTCAATGGAAATTGCATTATTACGCCACTGTGCCTAAGACTTTTGAAGATACCAAACAGCGTCCTTGCTCTATTACTTATGGGTTAATCAATCTGAATGTTTTATACTTTCATAACAACTGAAAAACTCGCCGTTAGCACTCATGCCATTCTTTAGCGTAGTACACCAGAAATATCATGTCCTTGAAGATGCTCTACAATCTTAGCTTGCAAGATGAATATTTTACGTGTGTCCTTGTGGATAATTTAGGCCATGATGTTGAAGCATGTTGGTCTATTTCACAACACTTCACGGTCATTAATCTATTGATAGACAGATGGATACCGAACTGGTCTAATTGTTGACAAATTCTGCCGCATAGTCTGCTTAATTCATCCGGGAACAAAAGTGTATTCACTCGAGATGGACGAATCTCCAGGACTGATTTTAACCAGGGGAAAATGTGTATTGGATTAAGGGCTCTTCAGACTGTAAATTGCTGCGGGGGAGAGTGTTTTATAGCCTGGGAGCTACGGAGCTGGAATACGCTATTAACAAAAGTCCATTAGTTTTCTTTTTAAAATGTTGTCTATTATTTTGGCACACATCGACCAAAGACATTTCCATTAATAAGGAGTGATTGTACTGTTAATACAGTTAATACACTTTTGCTGGTCAGTTATACGTGGTGTTTGTTGTTGTTGTTGTTTTCTTCTCTTTATTAGCTTGCTTGTATTTTGTCTTTTCTTTTAGTTCTTCAAAATTATCAACTATGTAAAGTTTTCCGCCATTACACTATTGCGGGCTGCGTATGTTTGATCGATAAAAACGCATCTAGTCTATGGCCGAGTTGACTAAAACAAAATTCTTCAAACAGTAACATTATCCAGCCCCATACTTGCAGTCTTCGTGCAAGAAAAAAACTGTTAAAAATATTTAAGAATACTCTAACCCTCTCAGAAGAATGGACTTACCAGTGGATTGAAATCATGGGGTGGTGTGAGCGTGTCATAAGGCTAACGAGTGTTTTTCTCTCCTCAACAGAACTTCCGTCCGGTGGACGATGGGAATGAAGTCAATGGTGGCGCTGTGGACTGGGGTACTGGTCGCACTGTGGGTTCAAAGTCAAGCATGTTTAGTTCAAGACTGTCCGGAAGGAGGAAAGAGGTCCAGTTATAACACAATCAGACAGGTAGGTGAATTCCCCTATAACAACCTCGAACCCATCGTAGACTCTGTCTACACTCTAAAACTCCCGGGTCCGAATTAAACCGGATTCCTAAGTCTCAGAGGGTCTGATCCATTTCCGGGTCAGGCTAGTGACCCGGACGTGGTTAAATATGTAATATAAACTCGGATTCTGTGTCACTTTGTCAGTTTGACACCTATTCAGGATTATTCGACCCAGAAATTGGTCAGGCTAAAAGAAACCCAGATCCGGGTCAATTCGGACCTAGAGGTTTTTAGAGTGTATCAACTACAAGATCTGACTCGGGTTTGTACAACCAGTCCTCCGGTTCTTTAGCTTGACAATCTGCCTACATGCGTGTTGAGTTATACCACAATGCTTAGGAATTGTGATAGAAACAGGAACATTCTAATAGTATAGACACGTACACATTATTCATGGTTCAAACATTGAAGCAAACACCTTGCTAAAGAAAGAAGGCTTAGTGTTAGTTTGGGAAATTCAGATCAACATGATGCTCGGACCCTGGTATCAAATAAACATGTTATTATTATTATTCGTTTTTCTTTTTTATTCACTCATTTATCAAAGTACAAACATCTAATATACAAAAAGTCTCATTTATGGGGAAAAACCGAGAAAATCGAGAGTAAATCAAAACAATGGGAATACGTAAAAAAAAACAAGGATGGCCATACCATGCTGGCCACAGGATTCTGTACACTGTGACGAAAGTCTGCCAATCCAAACTTGAAGTTTCTAACAACTTTACATCGTCCAAACCCAAATAAAAAAATAAACCTGCAAAAAAGCTGCTAAACGCCACAAAAACTTGCTATAAGCACGTTATATAAAATCTCTTCTTTACTAATCTGCTTAACATCTTAATACAACTCAGCCCTGCAGGCTAATTGCAAAGAATGTTGACAGAGGGTAGATATAGTCTGAGGGAGTGGTCATGAAAATATTCACCTCATCAGACTATTAACTCATGTTGCCTTAAACAAAACTTGCTGAAACCTGTTGTTTTATCATTTAAGTAAGCCAGAGGAGCTGGGTTTGAGGTCCTCCTTAAAACAGAATTAAATTAAAAAGTAATGTATCGAACATGACCTGAAGGTGATGGTAATACTGCTTTCAATCTGGATATTCGTGGTCAACAAATAATTTGAAGGTTTCCTTGTTTTATTGTTTACATTAAAGCATTGGAATTTCAATCCAATTGGTTTTCATTAAAGCAAAATACAAATCATATTGTTGTAAAAGCATGTCTTATTTATATCGATTGTTTGTAAAACAAAGGTTTTATGTAGGGATTGCTGTTTGTTTATGGAATGAAACTTCAAGAAACAGTTTCTTCAATTCAACGAAAATCAAAGGTCAAAATCCTAAGCTATGGTGGAAGACTTGTGCTCGATAAATATAATGCTGTACCAAGCCCGAGTCACTCCGAAAGAATCTAAATGTGTGCCTTCATTCACAGATCCACTCAACTCAATTAGTTATCTTAGACCTTTCATGGAACGCCTTCCAGTTTCATTGCATCTTTTTGTCCCATTGGGTTCCTTCTATATTAAAAGAAGAGGCAATATTTGACAGTGCTGTCATTTTATTTGCGTTTAGTTCACAGGGGACAGAATTTGACGCTGGTGAGAACTTGTTCTTGCGTCAAACCACGGACAGGTCGAATTACGATACGTGTACAAATTAAAACTAGAGACAAATTTATACAGATCTGGATTCTGTTTATTCGGCTGACTTGTCAACATGGCACCTTGAATACTTGCAAATAGAACAACTCTTCGTTAAATTATTTTAAAGTAGGGAGTGATTAGGATTATTTATCGCGTCAAGTGCTACCGCTCACACACAATTGTTTTTGAGACAGCTCTTTCTTAAAACTCCCATCAAGCGGCTGGTCAATCTTATTTTTATTTGCATCATTGATGAGAGAATTTAATGCCAAGAGCGAAACACTATTCATGTGCACTTTAGGCTTACCGTGAAGACAATAGATAACCCCAAGACATAAGCGAAAATCTGGAGAGCTCCGTTTAAAAAGACGGACAGAACCAAGACTACAAAACAATCCACTCGGTACGTTTTTAGCTCATTTCCTCTAGACTATCCACACGTACTCCTTCCAGACAATACCTCAAGGGTCGGTGAGTAAGACGACATCACAATTGCCAAGGTGACAGAAAACTGTCTAACGGTGACACTATTTCATTCTCTTCATCAAATATCTGACTGGTTGGTTCCGGTCTCTCTTGAAGCTCGCGAGTTAGAGTTTCAAGTCCCTTGTGTTGAAATAGTCGGTAACCGGATTTGTGAAACAATCGACAGCTAACTGCGAGTAACTGCATACGGATCTGAATGAAGATGACCAATATTGGTGTGGTATTTATGCCGGCACGTAGGCATTTATAAACGATAATGCTTGAATTTGACTGAAACGGCAATCTGTTTATCTCAGTTGTCTCTTATCAATTGAGGTTTCTTTGAAAACAGTTGGATAAAGGGTACTTGAATCCCCCCCCCTCCCCCTCTTAAAATGATGAAGCTTTAGACGGGAAAGGGCAGATTTTAACTAGGTCAAAGTAGTAATAGACTCACGCCATTTAACTATTTGATTTATGTTTAAAACTCTTTTAGAATGTAAATATTGAACTTTTACTGCAAAAACAAAATAAATAAGTTAGTGGCGATCGGACCAAGCCCTCTTCAAATTCTTTTGAAACGTGAAACTAATGTTTTGGTTGTTGCTGTTGTTGTTTTTTCCTCCCTAAATTGGTTAAACACGCCTTTCCTCTTTTAAAGAGGTTTTTTATGTGAATATTATCTTGATAATTTCCACTAACTTCAAGACGCAGCCGATACCGAAGCACACTTAGAAACTACTTTATGGTGCGATTTAAATCTTGAAAACCACCTGAGACATCTCAGGACCTTACAAACCATACGGAGAAGAATTCAATCCGAACTTAGTATAGATGCATTAAGTACTCAAACTGATTCATTTATACGTTGAGTGAAATGAACAGATAGGAGTACAGTGCTCATAGTATTAGCCAGAGGGGTGTCTGAGTGTCTTTTGGACACCCTGTTTTAAATTTGAACACCTTGTTTTATCTGTCATTCTCATGTAAACGTAATATAGAACGATTTGGACACCTATAGTTTTAAAATGTCCAGCAAATTAAGAAACCATTTTACAAAATCCTGGCTAAATCTGGACCTTAATCTGATTGGCTTGCAAATTTTGATCAGGAAGTTCACTTATTGATGACAACACATACATACATACATACATACATACATACATACATACATACATACATACCGCCATGTTTTATATACCGCCATTTCATCAAGACCACAGCGGTTTGTGATGATACACAGCAAATACATAGCATAACGATGATACGAAATTGCAAAGTAGGAAAACAATCAACCAATCATTGTGGGAATAGGTGTGACTTCAGATGCTTCTTGAAAATGTGAAGTGAATCGGCAGAGCGCAGAGATCGAGGGAGACTATTCCAAAGTTTGGGGCGACAAAAGAGAATGTTTTTTCAGCAACTGATACAAGAGATCTGTAATGAATTTTGTGTTCGACGAGCTCTTTGTCTTTGTCAAATGTGATAACAGAATGTAGTTAAAAAATTTGAACAAAGACGTTCTTTAAAGCCTTTTATTGTGTAAAAAGTACAGATAATGATATCTTGGTTGAATAGCCCACTACAGGGTCATGATTTTTCAGCACGAAATTTTCATTAGTGACTTTACAAGTATTATTTCATCAGCTAAATTGAAAAGCTATAAACAAATCTAGACACCACGGTAAAGTCACTCTAGGTTATATCAGCATGTGTGAAGTTTATTACCTGCAGGAAGTGTAGATATTGTCAAACCTTCATCGTTATCGATCTCAAGGGGACATTGGGTTATACGTAATGATACGGGATATAACAGGTGCACTGCGGGCGGATATAATAAGAGACAAGAGTTCATTGCGTACACCTGACAACGTAAAGACACCGACCCGACCTGTTTGTCTACACGCGTCATCTAAGACACTTTCACGCCAAAGTGGAGAGTGTATAGTTAACACATTTAGACGGGAAAATCAATCGATTGCAATATACCGGACACCAGGGCGGTAGCCAGCTATAAACGTGAAAATATCATCGTCCGTGAGAACAACCAAGTAAATCAACTTCTTTGAAAATACTGAAGTTACAACAAACCATAACGAAAACCTTTAACACAAGTTTTAATAGAAACGTAGTCGTAAAGCATTGTGCACCAAACATACTCGCGTCAGACGTACATTTGCGACCATGAAATGTCTTTAATTTGTATAAACGGCTTTGAAAATTATAATAAATGTTGTGCAACGAAACACCCTGACTAATTCCAAAGACGGTTTGGCCTATGTCAATTCAATTAATAAACGTTATTACCACTTTTCTGATTTTGTATTTAACAAGTACGATGGTTGAACAAAGAGATCAATAATATCTACATCTTTAAGACATTGTCAGTAAGAATACGAAACAATGAACATGTAAGTATAAGCAATCACTTTCAGTTCAACAAAATGGAGACAGAAATAGAAAAAACTCCCCTTCATAAGTTTCGCTCTCTGTGTCTCTTATGCAGCGATCAAAAACATTTCTTGCAAACTCAAATCGAGTTTAAAGTTACTGACGACACATACAATATATGGACATCGCCCTTACTGTGGGATCACATTGTACCCAGGCGTCAAATACGTAAATCTAAAGTAGTTCCATGGGGTATCTTGGTCCACTGCATTGGTGAATAACTTGTCAAGACTTTTATCATCGAAGAATCTTCTCTCGTTTTCAACTTCCTTGATTAGATTTACGATGATCCTCAGGGTGCACGCCTACATCTTCACTTCACACCCATACAAATCTGCGTGAGCATTTCTGACTTCTTAAGAAATCTTGGAAAGAATACAATAAAACACTCTTCGATTATTGTTGTTTCTTATGGAACAGAGACGTTGTTATTATCGATACCCTCCTATGAATATGTTTCTGCATGCTTGTTAATGTGATTACCCAAAGGGGTTGGCTTTCGGCTACGACTGGGGTGAATGACTGACATAATTATTTCAGAAATATTTATATTACATTGGTTTATTTATTCCGAATTTGTAAAATTGTTATTCGTGAGAGGTTTCACAAATCATTAAAACAGTAATGACGTAACCATTCATATTTCGATATTTATAATTAACGCACTGGCAGACTTGCCAGAGTTACAACAAAATAGCCCTGCAACTTTGAAAGAAAATAACGAACGATACAAATAAATTGGGGGAGGGGGAGGGGCGAGAGAGCAAAGAGAGGAAAACCGACATCACAACATAGAATACAGACAAACAAACTAAACATACATACACAAGTGTTTGTCGACTCAGTAAATCAAGGACTTCTCTTTGTTATTTCATTATATAATGTTGCCACTTTCAACAAACCGAGGATCATATATAGGTCTATCAAACCACAGCTCACCAACATTTTGAGGAAGGATTCAGCACCGTGAATTCTGGTACCAATAATCGCCCTAATGACAGGGATCACCCTAAACCAGGTCTGATGTCAACAAGAGTACGGACATTTAGTTTTCGTGGAAACTATCAGTAAAAAGTACATACAATTTGTATCGTCTCTGGAAGCTTCCTATTATTAGACGTTTACTTCTTCAGAGAAAAATAATCAATATTTTTCTCTCAACAAATGTATACACTAATATTTTCTTGACCCCAGCGCAATGTATTGAATCGTTGTCTGTCAACAAAATAACACAAATATTGACAAACGAAACCAGAATTATTCGTCAAAGTGCTCTTTTCAAATAAATGAATAGAAAGAAAACAATTGTAACTGAAATAAACATTATTCAAGATGAAATATTTGCACCAACCCGAGCTGATTACTAAGTTTGATTTAATCTCTTCTGTTTGATACTACTTTAATTGTCAAGGTCTTTCATAAAACACATCAAGAAAGAAGAACCCAACGACAAAAGACCTTGACCCTTTCCTATTAAATGGAAATATATAAAAGCTTAATTTTTTTCCCAGGGCTCCTCCGGTATATTTCTTATCTTTCACTAGAAAATAGGAATAATTTTGTTTACATTCCCCCTTTTTTCTTAAAGTACAAAACACTGCATATCCTTTCTCCTATATAAACTAAGGATTTTTGTCATTGTATTATTATTATTTTTTTGCAAATAAACCTATGAATAGTTTCTTTAAAAAAAGAGAGTTAAAAACTAAAATAAAAATCATTTTGAAAAACCTTATTACGCTTTACATTTTTGAACTGACTTATAGAGAGCTCAAATTTCAAGAAAATATCCACTTCACCGCATGTCTGTGTGCTCAGAACTTTTACGAGGCCTAAAATAAATAAATATTGCGGAACTTCTCGCAGTGAGGATGTTTTGAATTTAATAAAGAATTTTGTATACAAAAGCGAAATTTAAAAAGTGTGATATTTGCACGACTTGTTCAGGTATACGGTTTACTGGTCAAGAGCTAAAATAACTGACCCTGGTGTTTCAATGGGTATTGTTAGCCATGACGTACTGTCGAACGTAGTACTTAACTAGTGCATGGATATTATTATTATTATTATTATTTAATAAAGCTATAATTGTGAAGCACAAGGTCAGCAACTATCTCGTACATAAGGTTGTGAGGTATTTCTCACTGAAATAAAAGGTCAAAACGTACGTGCAAGAAGAAGGGGGAAAACATCACACACACAAAATTGTACTTGAAACACAAAATAATATTGCCTTTTTGAAGAGGCGGAATCCATGTCTATTTATATACATTGTCCATACCTCATGGTTGGTGGAACGCCAATTATTTCAATACATTTGACTCCAAATAAAAAGCATCCAAGCATTGGCAACTTCTCTTCCACTTTCCCATCGACAAAAAATAAAAAATAAAATACATATATATATATATAAATTTAAAAATAAATCGAATTTTCACCGGGAGGAAATCATCCATAAACAAGTACAAGGACAGCTAATCATCAGTCAGTTGGAAGGGGGTGGGGGCTGATAAAATGGTGAATATAACTTCAACTGTAAAAGATGCAAAACGAAAGTCTTGGAGGTGTTATTGGCTTTCCATCAGAACTATTCGAACTTTCTTAAATGTTCTCCCAGGGCTATACGACTACTCGCGATTTCTAATTTGATATACAACGCCTTTGGAATAATGTATCCAGCGCAGCTAAAATTCGGACACAATTATCCTTCAGTTTTCTTCTAACAATAACCGGGAGGAATCCACTCTATTACGTTATATGATAAATGACCTGACAGACTTAATGTGTTATAAATAATTGTAAACATGATTACTTATAACAAGGTATTTGTTCATAATATGTTTCCATGGAAATAGGTTTGACAAGGGAGTTTCACTCCTTTGAATGCAAACAATGGAAAGAGCTAGGAGCTGTAGTCCGTGACTGTAGAAGCAGCTCTCAATTTAAGACAGAATATTCCCACAGGGCTAAAATGTGCGAAGAATCAAAAAAGAAATTATGCTTTGAAATCTTGACAGCAAGTTGGTACATTGGTGGTGTATAGGGCGATTCTGCCAATGATGGAAAAGTGCATATTAAATAAAAGTGCTGTCAATATCAAACTATTAAAGACAAGATAAGTTGTTTCCGTTCGGTAAAAGGTTATAAGTGATTCCATACTGCAAGAAGCCAGATTGACGTACAAACAAACCAGCCCGGTGAATAGTTCAACGGTCTTTATTGTACTCTTGAATACATGTTGCAATTACTTCCTAATATTTCTACTATAATCATCACACCTGGTTTATGTAATCAACACCATCGGGACAGGTGTTTGTGATCAGCATGTTTGCTCCTCTTTAAAACGAAAAGACAAGAAGCTTTTTACATGTTTAATTTAGGTAATGGTTTTTCACGACGGAGATTACCGTAGTACATAATTTGTCATTTGTGTGTGCCATGCGCTGTAGACACTTTCGAGGAGACCTAAAACAAACCGCCTATAATACAAATTGATGAACACGAATGAACAGGGTTTAATTTTCATAAAACGTATTCTGAGAACGACATCCTTGTTTATTTTCATCGTCTGAGGCGTCACTAGGGATACCATAGTGCTCTCCAGACACAAGACGTAAGATGCGGGATTCTGAAATAGACACCAATCCATTAATCGAGAGCGTCTATCACCCACACTGTTCAGTACCTCTGAATGTGGGTACTAAACCGACTTAACGTGTCTTCTACGCTCTTCAGTCAACTTAATTTCCTTTGCTCGTGATGTTGGACTTAGAGAAAACCGACACCACCTTGCGAGTAATTTAAGACACAGTAGAAGTATTTAACTTCTTATTGATATTGACCAAGTAAGATTTTTGGAGTTTTTAGTGCTATTATCAAATAATATAGGAGAAATTAAGCGCTGTTGCATTACCAATGCACTGACCTTAAGTCGCCACTTGGTTTTCTTGGATCGAACTAATTATATGCATCTTCTGACATGAAAAGCCTTCTTGTAAGAAGCATCCTCTGCATTGTCAGTTTATCTGAAATAAAAGATAAACCAGATCTAGGTTAAGTCTTTATATCTCGTTTGAAGTTACATTTTGTTTGAACATTAAATGTTATCAATTTGTTTTTGTTATGTAAAAATTGAAGTTGAATGTTCAAAATATTGCGATGGCTATTTATATTCTCAAGAATTTTGTATAAATAGCCTATAGCCTTAATTGAGGTAGTTTTACATCACAGGCAACCGTTTCTTTTTAATAACCCTTGATAACTCATTTTAAATATAAACACTCCAACTCTTTTGCTGGTTTTTTTTTTTTTTTTTTACCGCAGACGAACTTTGTCTCAGTTTCCCCACATCTCGTACCAAACTAGAAGCGTTTGTGCTCATAAAAACTTACTTGTTTTCTCTCAAAATAGATTTTAGAAATGTGTACAGTTACATGTTTTTACAGTAAAGTAGCCGTACTTGCACCCACAGAAGTACTTGAATAGAACTCTTCACACTGAGAACAAAATCAAAAACACGTTCTGACAATGATTTGATATATAAGATGTTTTTTTCCTCTCTTTTCCCCACTCTTCTGCAGTGCCTATCCTGCGGCCCTGGTGGTATGGGGCAGTGTGTAGGCTCAGCTATATGCTGCGGCAATTCTTTCGGCTGTTTTCTCGGGACAAAAGAAACAATCGTGTGTAGAGAGGAAAGCAAGCTCTCCACGCCGTGTGAGATTGTTGGAGAGACGTGTGAATCTATTACTGACGGGAAATGTGTTTCAAACGGCTTCTGTTGCAATGAGAGTAAGACGGTTTATTTATTTTCTTTACTTTTTTTTTTTAGTCCATGGTTTTGATATATTTTTCAATTATCGAAGTTCAACGTGTCAAAAGATCCTTAAGTTAGCTCCAAAAAGAAACCTTTTTAAACCATACCCTTGATGAATTAGAAGAAGAAAAGAAAATAGTTGAGTTTACCCAAAGGAGCTTTCAAAAGATGGGACCCAAACCGATCCAATTGCACCCACGGGAGTAAAAATCGTGGGCATAATAAAGATAGTTACGTAAAACACAAAACTGCTCTTCAAAGGTCATTTTGGTGAAATGAAAACTCCCCTAGACCTCTCCATAATACTTCTATTCCATTATGCATCTTATTCTTCCCACTCATGGATTGTTTTACTTACGTTTTAACCATTTAAAGTAACACAATCATTACTTCTTGTCAATGGATTTTATGTTATCAATCAATATTTGCTTGGCTGTGAAATACCGGAGACTCAATTATTGTTTTTATAAAGCCAGTCTGATCTGGACGATTTCCTGTCTATAATCAAGCATAACCTAAAACAACAAAATGACAGTTTGATTGGAAATATTGTGAACAAAGCTTGCGTCATTTGTAGAGATCCTGCCCCAACATGGGAGTTCAAATAAATTCTTGGTGTAAAGCATTTCCTGCCCGGATGCAGAACGCATATGGATTTGCTTGAATTCCCGGAGAGCTCTGAATATATTTTTAAAAAGTAATTCTGCAGCATGTTCTGAAGTCTAATTTATTCAGAATCATGAGTCATTATAGGATTATCTTCCATAGGAACTTAAGAGATACAAATTTTAAAAGTATAAACAAGTTTGAAGCTGAATGAATCTTAAAAATTAGATTTAAATACAAGTTACTGCATTTATCTCCAGCTAGATTTGTCTGGAATAATGTTACTCTTAAAGGCACTGTACACGTTTGGTAATTACTCAAAATAGTTGTTAGCATAAAAACTTACTTGGTAACGAGCAATGGAGAGCTGTTGATAGATAGTATAAAACATTGTGAGAAACGACTCCCTCTGAAGTAACGTAGTTTTTGAGAAAAAGCGAATTTCTCACTCAAATAATAAAATACTTCAGCGAAACCTTTTATTATTGGCATCTGAAAGCACACAAATTTGTGCAACAAGGGTGTTTTTTCTTTCATTTTTTTCTTGCAACTTTGATGACCAATTCAGCCCAAATTTTCACAGGTTTGTTATTTTATGCATATGTTGGGATACACCAAGTGAGAATACTGGTCTTTGACAATTACCAAAGGTGTCCAGTGCCTTTAAACAAATCTTTGGTTTTAAAGTTGAGCATATTATTATTTCAACTAATTTTGTTTTTCTCTCCTTTTCTGGGGTTCTTGCGAAACTTTCCCGTGAGTAATTCGCCTGGAACTATCGTTTTTAGTGATACAATATCACGTTCCAGTATATAAACAAATACATATAATATTTTTGATTGTATCAACTGAAATACCACGACTTGTAATTTTCAAAATATGCACTTGAACAAACTTGTTTTTTTAAAGAATATGTAGCCCAGCCCCTCACCTTGTAATACTCCCTGGATATTTTCTTGTTCGTGTGTACAGGAAGCTGCTCGTTAGACGTAGCGTGCAGATCAACCGAGACAGAACAGAGAGATCTTAAAGACAGACTCAAAGAGAGGCTTCTGAACGCCCTCTTGCGTCAACCATGAACTCAGTTACCCCTCCATCAACTTTGAAGCCGACAGGGGGTAGAATTTTCTTTTTTATTTTCACCCAGGATGCAATGCGATACAGTCACGTGGCTTTCACACTCACAATGTTATAGACTTTTATCATGTTGTGACAGTCTTGGGGTGCGTTTTCGCGGCTGTAACCAATAACTGTTTCGGTCACTGACTAGTGATTAACAGTTATTGGTTATGACCGCGAAAACGCAACCCTGGTGAGGTTCCCGGTGTGCAAACGTATAGACACAGGGCACCAGACCATTCTCCTACCCAGCCTCGATTTGGTCACATTGGATTGTAACGAAGAAAAACAAAATGGCTGCTTGATGTTCATATAGGTCTAATCATTCATTTTTCATAGAGCCGAAAACAGTACATTGTGGATGATAAGGCTCTTTGGGGGCATGTAAAGTGCTGTATCGCGTTGCACTGTGGGTAGATAATATCCCATTAGTTTGGGTATTTTATTCAGATTGCTTTCTTAGAAGATTTAGGGATACCGTTTGGTATTCTTTGAAATTAAATGTAAATTTAAAACTATTAATTAAATAAACAACGGTACTGGCGACATTGGTATACTAAAGCACAATACATTTAGTTTGTCTATTTCTCACTGCGATTAGTCAAGTCCGGTGCAATTAAATGGAAAAACAAAGGGGGAAAAGAACCGATAATACAAACAGGGGACGGATGCAGTCACTATTAGTTACTCAACAAAAAATGTAGGTGTTATGGCGAAATTTTTGCGAAAAAACTGAGAGTAACATTACAATTTTCGGTTCCTTTAAAAATGATCTGATGTTGTCTAAATGCTTTTCCACTTACACAATTTTTTGGTGGACTAAAGTTTGAGTTTCCGTCAAGATTATTGTTAGCATTATGTCATATTTTACTATCTTTCGAAATGTCAGGATCCTAGTTGCAAGTAAACTGTTTAAATTTTTATCTTGAGGAAAATTAACAGCAACATAATCTTCATTTTCTGACTAGATGACACTCGTTCATTTTTAATATTTATGTTAGATTCAGATGCTCAGTCATTTTAGCCGATATTATATCATACAATAATAATGACTGCTACGACGGACTTTGAAAATATAGAAAATGTAAATAAAATGTAATTTTAGATGTAGTCACAACATCCTTTGAAATCCAACTGCTAATCTGCACGCAAATGGCCCCAAAACAAACAAAAATTGCATATTATAGATGGAAGAACATATTGTACTCGTGTGGAAGTTTAGAAGGAAACACCGGCTGTGATGAGAATGGTGTACTTTCTAAGATATTCAAACATTAAATATATAATTTAATCTTAACAGTATCCAATAAATAATCACCATTTCTGTCGCTTTTTATTATTTAACTTCCCATAGAAATAAGTACATGTAGATTTAATTGAGCAGACTCTGACTATACGGTGATACATTTCGACTTACTGCGCAACTCGTACTATTCCTACTGCGTAGAGACAATTTTGACCTATTCTAAAAGTTCAATGTGAAATTCTTGTATAATGATCGTGTTTGTTGTTTCCCAACATACACCCAGTTGTTCTTCAGTCATTCTGTGTATCATAATAATTATGTGAAGTGGTTTCATTTTCGTTGAATTAAAACTCCACTGAACCAAAAAGTCTTTAGTTAATCGTACTTTGTTAAGCCCTTCATCCATGGTTAGGCTGTATCCAAATGGGCGGATGTGGATGCGGCTTGATGTCACTATGAGGCTTTGAGTCTGTGAGGAACCTAGCCACACCCTTAGTAACAGCCGTGGCCACAGCCACTGATTCACACACGGCCTTTGTTCATTGTTTTATTATAACAGCGCGGTGGATATCTTGTTTTCCTTCCCTTTGCACAGTTGTCGATGAAACCGATAGGCTAATGACAGTTCCAATGAAAGGTCTATATTTGCCATGTAAAGGGGCACGTTGCCTTTCGATTTGGTGCGTTGGGCTCTAAAAGGCGTTTTCTATTAAATGCACGGTTGGAAAGATCATTTCTAAGTAGAATATAATGATTCACAGTAAATAACCCTCGAAAATGTTTGGATTTTGTTTAATTTCATGACAGAACACGGTCCGGTGGTTGTATTTCCAGAGGTAAATTTATGTTTTTAGTATTTACTTACTAACTACAGCACATTGTATGTTTATTAGTACCTGAGCAACTCTTAACAAGAATAAGGGGTAATTCCAAACAGCCAAATGTTACGAGATTTTAAGGCAATGTGCCCATGGTGAGACACATCCTGCCTCCGTTCGGTTGTAATTAGGTTGAATGGGAAAAAAACAAGATACCCTTACATGACACAGGTATAAATTGCGATAAGGGATGTAATCAATAATGAGGATTTACCTTCTGTTTCTGTGATGTGGTAGAAGGTGGCGTTACGGGTTCACACTGAACAACACAGTGCGGCTTTAGACTAATGTATTTAAATGTATTGCATGACGTCTTCTAATTGAGACTCCATTCTCTGGGTTTTTGGGGGCGTTTCCAGAGAAAGGACCGAGAAGGGATTGTGTGGGGGAAAGAGGACACCCGCAAGTATTGAGCAGTCAAAGACCTTCCTATTTTCACGCATCGACTGGCACTATCTACATTGCATTCAGAGATTCTTGTATCTATTTTGGTTGAAACTGACAGGCCAGTCTCGACTTTAAATTGTTGCCTTTTATTAACCACTTATCGAACCTAATAACAGTCTCAGAAAAACGTCGACTTCTCCTTCGGAAAGAAGCAAAAAGTACAGGTGAAGATTCTCCCCCAATTAGTCACATTTGAAGTAAGCCTTTCATTAAACTACATCACCTTTTTGCATTGAAACCTATAACTGGTCTAGAAAGAGTACCTAGAAGTAGACACTTCCGTTTGTTAAACCTGTGCAGTTCAATACAGCACGGGGTCCACATGCCTTTAAGTCAGATGTCACTAGTCACTTTCTAACCATTATATTGGCGAGGCAGCTTCGAGTCCAGCGCCAATATTGACTTAGCCTGCAATCAGTCAAACGCGTCCATCCCTTTATTCCCAGCCCTGTTTTTCGGGGGGGTGGATTTTATCGCTTTTCGTTCTCCTCGGTTCCGTTTGGCTATTGATGTTGCCGGATTCTCAGTTAAGGAACGAGATTGCGCGAAGTCTCTGCGGTGGGTTGTCTTTATTAATTTCCGCGGATCTCTATAATCGTCTGGGTTTATGTGCATCCTGTTACTGAGCATCGTATGAAAATAACCGATACCACCCGTAATTATAATACACAATAATACACAGGACGATTTAATGTCAATCCCGGGATTGAGTTTACCAGTGTGTATTGAGGCGCTATAATAATCTGTTCACACTTTCCACGCCTTGCCTGCATGGTTTCCTGCGCGTAACTGCAGATTTTCCATGTCTACCTCAGTTTCACTTCCAATTTCACATAGCTGCTTAATTAAGCAGAAAATATCGCTTAAAATTGTTATGCTGAAGCAAAAATAAGCAGAATACCAGTCACCGATCGTACTTGTGACACAGCATTGTAACTGGTAACCTTATTTGGGAAAGTTGTTGTGCATCTATGTTTTGTGCTTACGCAGCTCTGTATGAAATTGGGCCAAGGTGTTTCTGGAAAGCTCACAATCACTCTGTATTATTGACGAGAAAACTTTAAAGCAAATTATCATGTCAGTATTTGAATGCTCAATCGATCAACCCTTTCTCTATAGGTTGTTACCAAAAAAAAGGCTATCTCTTTCTAACTTAAAAATGCAAAAAAAACACAATTTTTCTTATGTTTATAAGAATGGGTGATGGTTAGAGTTTTGCCTACAACCCGGGTTTACATTTAGAATGATTGACTTCAACGTAATAAAAAGATAACAAACTGTATTACGTTTTGGCCATCTGGGAGAGGTTGTCATATCGTTTGCGAGGATGCATTTCCGACTGGTGAATTGGAAACCGTAAAGCGCCATGAGTCTCTATTTTGATTGTACCCTCATTCTGAAAGAACTTCGAGATCAAACAACTCTAAAATCATCTTGTGTTGAAGACATGCATTGTTATTTACTTGCAGTCACTCGTTGATAGGTATTTGGAGTAAACACAAGCGAGGGCAAACCTTAAATTAAAAATGTCAAAAATATAACATTAATCTTTTCGAATATGAAAAAAACCCAAAACATTAAGTGCGCGCTGTCACAGAAGATCAAATAAAAACAAGGGGTTATACACAATAAAAAATAACCTATGACGTAATACCCAGTGGAAAACAATCTGCTCAGGCCTGTTTTCTCGCACGTGACTTTAGTGAAGTTTTCTTCTGGACTCAAGACGTTTTTCACTGTTCTATGGATCTTTTTGATCCACTTGTGTGTGTGTCAGAAAATAAAATGCAGTTACGTAATGTCTGTCAAAGTGGATTTCTCTATTATCAGTAAAGGAAATACTACCGCAGCCCACAATCCACCCCGGTACAATGTATCATTCAAACAAAAAAAGAAATCATCCCCATGGATTAGTAAAGACGAACAATTTAAAAAATTGTAAACAAATCTACAACACATTCATGATTTCAAAAACCTCAATAATTTGTATAATTTACTATTGTTATTTATTATTATTGATGGTTCCTTTCGAACACAATTACACAATCTAAACAAAATGTAAATGTTTAATGCAACTGCACAACACAATCCTCATTACATGGCACATTGACATAGCTTCGTTTCTGTATTAGTTCAATAAAATCAAACAGTGCAGAGCTTCATGAATACCGAGAAGCCATTTTGGTATTTAGGAGTTGCTCTTTTACTGACTGAGAAAAACACTGCATTAAGCTTAATGCTCTGTGATCTTCAATTCAATTCAATTCAATTCAATTTCATGCCCGATATGTGGCAGAGAAACCCCCCAAATGTTCCCATACACTCTTGTCCTCTTGTACAGAAGTACCCCGGCCACAAACATTCATGGGATGCCAAGCACGGGTGCCAAGCACGGGTGCCACCATGCCCCTTGCACATATCAAACACCAAATGTATTTCCCCATTGTGCAGAAGTAGCTATGCACTAAAACCAACCTGCAAAGGAATTCCTGAGATTCAATGAAAACACAACAGGAAGGGATGGGGGGATACAATGCCACATATCGAGCAAAATGATTTTTTTTTAGGTAGCATGTAAAACTCTTACAGGGTTGAAAGTGAAATATGGGGTCACTGCTACCCATTTAATTTACGTAACCAAAACAATGGTACTTACTATGTTAAGATATTATGCAGAAACCGCCATTGAAGTACTTCAAATAAGTCTGCATAACACAGTCACAGTCTTGGTACACATTCTATGCACGAATTTCCCGTCCTACTTCACTGCAACCAGTGCCAAGTCGGTCCTATATCCCATAAGTAACCCAACTTCAGACTTAAAAGGCTTAATTCTGGCATTATTTTCACTCTAAACTTTGGTAACTGTCCACAAAATAATAGTTAACACGACTGTTAACATAATATTTATGCAGCATGTAATGGCGGACAGGCAAACAACGACCCACGTGAATTAAGTGGTAGTACAGTCTTCGTGGGTAACCGACGCACGAAAAAGTAACAAAGTGCGCAGGTTGGCATGGACGGCCGAATGTTAGCAAAACATTCAATCGTGTTGAAAAATGTTATGACCAAATTCAACATTTTCTGTAAAGATTCATGAACTGAAATACCTTTCATGATTGTTTGATTTGTTTCCAACAAATTCAATACTATTTTTGAATTTTTGTGTAACATTGCTATCAAACTATGGCTATCTGTTTTTGAGTTGCATTTATGGCTTTCCATAGTTTTCCAACCTCGGTTTGCAAAAACTCAGGTCTATAACAATGGGTTCTTCTTCAACCTAGCTGTGCGCGGGAATTTTAATACGGGTATTTGAGCACTTGTACTAACACATTATACCATGCCCGATATGGGGCAGAGGGAGGCCCCCCCAAACTAACCCTAACCCTAACACACTCTTCCCTCTTGTATACAGAAGCACCCCCCCTAAAATTCTCAAAAGAATTCCTGAGATTCCCAGAACACAATGAAGACACAATAGAGGGGGGGCCTCCCTCTGCCCCATATCGAGCAGCAATTGTAACACATTAGGGTCTATGTACGGTGAGCAGACGAATTGCTGCGTGCTGTAAACCAGCAAACTTGATCTATCCAAACAGTAGTTGTTTAGAAATTCACCAGTTGTTTATTTTCGGCAAACTTGAAAGGTACCGAATATCAAATTGTGACTTGATATTTTCTGGTGATATTTTCTGGTGATTTTTCAACTGAACATAATTTCTTTCTTTCAGCTATAATCGAAAGTTTGAATCATGTTATCAATTATGTGCATTTGCGAAAGAATTTTCTTTAAGGAAAAAATAATTGACTTGCTGATTTCAAATGAATTGGTGAAACTAATTTGGCCATTCGTTGTCAACATCTTGAGGAAGTTTTCTTGTTGTATGAATATAAGGTAATATTAAATAACAATAAACAACATTTGTATAGGTAGCACGTCATACGAAAGATAACAAGAAAATTTGAAATTATAAATGTTTAAGTAATCTTTATTATACATGCGTTCTTCTGAAATGACATTGGTTTAATTTGATCAATTAACAAAAAAGTGTGGATATCTTTTTGGTTTTTAATTTACCTCTTTGTTCTTGTGATTGCTAAGTCAATGCTAGTGACCCCCAAGACTGAAGTCAATTCACCCAAAGCTTCGTGCTGATGGAGAAATAACGAGAGGCAACTTAATGTGTTACGACGCTATCTTATTAACTCACGACGTGTCTAACCATAAAACAAACCGAACCAAATATGACCCAATCTCGTTATACGTCAATTGACCAATGCCAAATCAGATGCAATAAGTTATAGGCCATGGGGCATAGGGCTAAAATCCGTTTTTTCGTGCAACAGAAATGGGGACTACTTTGTTTATTCATGAAAATCAGCAAAATATTCATTCCATTCGATATAATAATGTGCCCAATAAATATACGTGCACATTAAAATACAAATAAAGAAAGAATTTCGATAAAAAAATCAGGTTTAACATTCGCGAACAAGGTTGTTCACGTGATAAATTCAACGAATGAGCGCTCCCGATACGTCAGGTGCGGTAATTGGCCAATCACGCAGCTCGTACTAAGCTCCGTTCGGTAGCTGACAAAACAACATGGCGACGCCCGTCGCAACGGAAGTGACAGCAAAACCTGTTCACATTTCGTCCAAATTTTGCGTGATGCATGTTGTTAATAAAACTAAAAGCAATTTCATTCAATTCCCTGAAAAAAGTTGGTCCCGTTTTGTTTTATTTTCGAGTAAATGGTTGCTCTATGACTGCAAAGAACGCGATTTACTGACCGACTGTGCGGTAAAACTTGGGCTTGATTTTGCCGATATACAATCCTGCATTGATCGAAGCCAAACCAGAAAATCCTAACATTGGCTACCATTATGAATGTTCTCGTCGCTTTTGTGACATCAGTAAAGTGAACAGACTCAAGGAGAAAAAGACCAAAACATCTACATCTCATGGTATGTATGTTAATATTATGATTAATATTATGTATTGTAATTATTATTTTTTTATTTTTTATTTTTTTATAGTAAGCTTTTAAGTTTAGCCAAACAAAAGTTTCAATTGTTCTGCAAGTGCAACATTGAATCTGATCGTGATAATATTAATAAAGAATTAACTTTTTATTGACATGTATCATGATCAAATAAATCATCATGCTTGATTCAAGCAAGTTAATAATAAATTCCTGAATATTTTGAGTTGGCCTTATTATTATCATTATCAATGATTTTGATATCTTCAAACTCAATTGACAAATGCAAAGCAGACTCGGCATGTCATGCATGATAACATGTACATTTTATGATTTTGTTTATCTATTTCAAGACTACAATTTATAATACGAATCGTACTATTGCAAGCATGCTCTTTTACTTCTACAGTATCATGATATTTGGGGCTACCGCTATGTTGTTTGTCATCAGGCTTATGTCATACCTCACTACAGTTTTTAGGATCCACAAATAATTAAGAAATAATTGTGTACATACATGTACACATTTTTACTAAAATGAATGTTTGGAAAATTTAAAACTGAGGTTATTTTTATTTTGTGTTTTTGTTTTGTCATGGTTATTAATTTGTTAACTAGCAACTGACAAAACAATATTTAATTTTGTATGTGTGTGTGTGTTATGTTTATGTTTAGACAACAATTCAATGGTTGGTAGGTAGGAAGAAAATAAATACAGTTTTTTATATTTTGACAAAAAGTTTCATTCTAATCACTAAACATTTGTGTTCTCTTTTATTGCAGATGACGGGACAGACATGAATGAACTTGATGATGGCCCAGTTGTAGTAAGTGAAAGTAGTGGAGAGCCCAGCAGAAAGAGAATGTTGCGTTCCTCAGATGCAAACAGCCGCAAAAGAGATTGGAGCAGGCGACATATGTTTCCTGAAGAGTGCATTTTCTGCCATAGCAACCAATACAAGCGCAGTCACATTTCAGGAAAGAGGTCAATGGTAAGGCTTGTAAAATGTGAACTCATCACTGGAGGTCAACTTCTAAAGGCTGCAAAAGCAAAAGAGGATGTACAAATGCTACATCAAATAGAAGGGGAGGACTTGGTTGCCAGGGAGCTTCAGTACCATCATGGCTGCTACAAGAATTTCACAAGATTTTTTAGTAAACCTCGCAAGCCATGCATTGACCTCAGTTCAAAATGGCTATATTGATGCTTTTAACAAATTCAGCCAAGACACCATCAGAAAGCGTCTAATTATAGGCAAAGAAATTCTAACATTGAGTAAACTCAACAAGATATTTATCCGCGCCATTAAAGAAATCAGCGGCACCGATGCACCATATCGAACATGGCATCTGAAGACGCGACTACAGAAAAGCTTTCCACAGCTAGTCTTCGTCAAAGCCAAAAATAAAAACATGAGTGACATTGTGTTTAGTGAGAGTCTATCAGCTGAAGATTTGGCCGAGGACTTGGTGGACGATACAGCAGGGAGTTCAACAGATGACAGCACAGATGTGGAAGAGGAGACTATACCAACTGTTTCAGAATCCAAAGTACCACCCACAAATGACCACTTCGCATGCTGTATAGAGCTGCACTTATCATAAAGGCTGCTGTCTCCATTAAGCCATCTTCACCACCACCATATCCACCTACTTCTGACGACCTAAAAGAAGAGAAAGTAAAGGCAGAGGTTCCTTTTCAACTGTTCAACTTCCTTGCTTGGATGACAGGTGTGTCCAGTGAGCCGGATGATGCAGACTTTGTGGAAGTTCCAGACGACAAACAAAGAAGGCTGCTATCAATTTCGCAAGATATAATTTTCTTGGCCTCCAAACGACCCATGCCGGCAACCAACTGGTACTCCATGGTACGACTGCCAGTCTAGCTGTCGTAAGACGCACAGATATATCAGGTTGGAGGGTTTTAAAGGGATTTAGTTAAGCCCGCATGCCCGTTGTCTGCGGACGAATACTTTCGTAAACTATTAAGACGTGGTACCACTTTTCATGTATGAAGCTTAAATATTGCGAGTGCTTCTGCAGAATATCAATAACACTCGCAGATCAGTATAATATCGTCTATTCATTTGTTTTATTCAAAGATTGCATTTGTGATCCCGCCTCACTCCTTTATATCATAAATTCTCAGGATTCTTTAACATATATCAAATAATAAACCACAAGGGAAACTGACTGGGTAGATTTTTAAATGATTTTGGGTTGAACAAAGAAAAATTGACTAGAGCGGGATTTGAACAAACGACCTCCGGTTTAACGTGCCGGCGCTCTACAGCCCTATGTTGGTGGTTTCCCTATTTTGTCAATATCTTTGTTCGGGGGGTACCAGTCAGAAGCCATTCAACCGCAAACTGCCGTGTAGCCAGGGATCACACCCAAGTATACGATACAACCTGGGAACCGGCAGCCAGGGGATCACCTTAAGGGGATGTGACTTTTTATATCAGATATCAAATAATAAACCACAAGGGAAACTGACTGGGTAAATTTTTAAATCATTTTGGGTTGAACAAAGAAAAATTGACTAGAGCGGGATTTGAACCAACGACCTCCGGTTTAACGTGCCGGCGCTCTACCAACTGTGCTATCTAGCCCTATGTTGGCGGTTTCCCTATTTTGTCAATATCTTTGTTCGGGGGTGCCAGTCAGAAGCCATTCTTTAACATGCACAAAAATGTGCTGCATAATTTGCGAAGCTGGCCCCTCCTAGGGCTCAGCAAAAGCAGCTCTGATCTGTGCATACATGTAGCTGGGCTAAGTTCTATTTAACCAAGTTCAAATTTGGCTCTGCAATTTTGCATCTATTGGCTTCAACTTGGTAATTATGATAAACCACTTCCGAGCAGAACTTGACGTATGGTGCAGAGCTAGCCTTGAGATGGTGCCACCACGCATATTATATATAAATACTGTTACTTTAAATGTGTAGCTTCATAATAATTTCTTCTGCACTGTTTCGTAATCATTGCAATTTCCCACTGCCCGTTCATAGAGAAACTGACGATAACATAACAGTGTGTAATGAAGCTATATATGAAACTCAAATTAATTTTTTTTATACTTTCTTAGGCCTGCTTGTTTGTATAGAAAAATGCTCTTTAATTTGGCACTTTAAAAAAATGCAGCCAATCACATCCACCTTTCAAATAATTGTTTCTGTTTGTTGAAGCTTACATGAGCACAGTCTGATTACATGAGAATCATAAAACTTCTGTTTCTTCAACTGTAGTTATCTTGTGGAATTTGGAACAATTAATTCACTGGTAGATAAAATGTTGTATTTTTTCTCATACAATTAACATTCAATAAGACTATGTATCTATAGAGAAAAATGTAATGTGTCATTGTGTTTGAAAGATAATGCATATGTATAAAACCATTAAACACTTTGCTTTATATCAAAAACATATTTCATTGCTCAATTATTGATGTCTGTCTACCTTGTTGGCATGTATGCATTATGTATTGAACATGGAAACTAAGCAAAAGTAACAGTACTCTTAAACACTGTTGTCATGTAAGCAGTTTCCATGACATGCGTAATGTATACATGTTGTACTGTTTTAAATAAATAAGTTGAAAATGAATCTTCTTAAAAGTAAAAAGAGTCAGCAGTCAGCTGCCAGTCATTGCCATTCTTCAAATCAAACAAGATGAACTGATCATAGAAGGTAGAAGTGAGAAGGTAATTTTAAAAATTGGTTTCCATTCCACCAAATCTTCATGCAGAGCTCGGTATCCAACCCCTTAGCCACCGAAGACGAGTAGCTGGCCTAACAGTTTTCGAAAAAATTCAGTGCTCTCTTTTACCCCATCCACTTGAAAGTCTCAAACTTCCTCTAAAAACAGCACGCCGCTTTACTAGGCAATCATGTACACAACATCAAGATACTGTCATCATCCCCAAATCACGCACGTCTCAACATCAGAGATCCTCTATATCATCCTGTACCAGGCTTTGGAACTCACTACCTGCTTCTGTCGTTGTAGCCCAATCAGCCCAGTCTTTCAAGTCCAGGATTCATAATATCCTTATGAACATGCCCCCTGCTCAGAACTTATGAACTCTAGCTGTAGTTTATTACTATTAGCTTCTTGTTCGCTTGAGTGAGGTTTTAAAAAAAAAAAAAAAAATATACAAATTTGCGGCACAACATGTGTTTCAGCTGTGGCGGACCGATGCATCTTCAACTTATCTCTATGACTATCTAGATTCAAAAATTTCATGTTTATTGGTGTATCTCAGTAAAAAGGTTGTCTAGAAACAATACTACCATCAATTTTTTCACTTTACTCCTCCAACTTTCCAGAAATAAAAGAAAAAGCAGTAACGTGTAGTTGATGTTACTTGCATTTTTATCAAGTTAGCGTAACGTGTAGTTGATGTTACTTGCATTTTAAAAAGTGCGTGTTAAAAATTAATGAGCACCCTCGGTGTCTGGGCACATGGTTTTTCTTGTTCAGGAGCACATTCCCAACCCATCTATAGCAATTTTAAGTAATCCCCTTCGTTGTTGCACGAAATTGTCAAATTGAGCACATTTTAGCCCTATGCCCCATGGCCTATTATAAACTGAATATTTTTCACCTGAGCATGCTTAACGAAGACTTCACAATCTAGCCTCCCTGTGTTGTACTTGAAGCATCTTGATTGCGGCATGCAACGAATCTCTGCTATTCCCAAGCTAACATAACTGGTTTGCTCCTGAAGAATTTGGTAATTTAATTCAAAGTTGCTATTTGGATTGCTGCAGTCCATCGATGTCACCCCCCCCCCCCCCCCCCCCCCCCTAAAACAAATCACTCTGACTGATTGAAACTTCGGGAACATTCAGGCGAAAGATTTGTCGCCAACCTTTGCGGGAATAAGTAATTTTCAAGTGTAGAAATATTGTCAAATGTGATTTTCCCCGTAATACAAAATTGCAATTGACTGAAATTAATGATATAAAGGGGCGAACATTGTTTTACTTTATTTATTTTAAAACCTCACATTTCAAGAAATTTAACAAAACATTAATACAAAAGTTATTAAAGTGACGTCTTGATATTTTGACAAAACAAGTTGAGTTTGCCTTGGAACCAAACCTAGGTTTATTTATGAGTATAGTTGATTTGAAGTCCATTTAAACACCTCCTTACAGATAGGCAGTGATCGTTGTCGATAAAGTTGTCACGTATGGTGTACTTGAAGAAATGCCAAACGTTTAACCTTTTAAAAACCTTAGAAAAGGAGAACAAGTGTTTCATCTAATCCTGAATGGCGAGAAGTGTTCAATTAATCAAACGTGATGAAGGACAACAAAATCTACATCAGTAGAATGCAACTATTATATAAGAAGTCTTAAAATGTCTCTCACGCCTCCACCTTGATCTTCAAGAAGCCATTTCGTCTTGAGGCTGCTGGTTTTGTCTGAAAAGACCCAACATCGCAGTCAGATAAACAAAATAATCCCGCTGATGTCATTATGAAATTCAAACCCGCAGTGTTCCCTTTTTCAAAATCTGATATTTGTATCAAATTTTTACAAATTACAGACTTTTAACAATAGTAAGCTTAGGATGGAAATTTGAAACCTGAGTATTTGCAGCTACTTCCTTCAGACTGACTTGGTGGCCATTCAAGGAACACCAAGAGGTGTCACTGGGGAGCAAGAGGCTAGAAATAATGAAACTCTCTTGACAACAGTTGAGCTCAATAAATGGCCTTTTAAGTGTTCTTCATATATTCAACTTCACGGGGTTAGGATAAAAATTATAGAGATAAAAACGATCAAGTTCCGGCTAACCTACTTGCATTAATCAAAGAAACTGGAGCCGGGATAAGAGCAATGATATCTCCCCAAACACAGCAGTGCCGTGGTGTCTTCAAAGAACTGCTCACCAACCACAGAGAGTCCCTTTTGGAGTTTAGATATAAATGGTTCAATGTGACATTAATACAAATGCCCGAGGCCCACAACGATACTGGCTGGCACGCTTCAATGAAGACGTTTGTTCCACCAGAAGTCCTTTGAACGTCTTCCTTTCTGTGTTACTATGGCAACAGTGGGTAATTCAAAGTTATCAATTTGTGGAATCTTCATATTGGCGGTGTTTTATGGCTGACATGATTTTAAAACTTCAGCCTCAGGTTCTAGAGATAAAAGCAAATAAAACTGCTGTTCGCAGTTCGCTCATAAGACAAGTGCTTAAATTTGATTCTAAAATTGTACAGAAATGAAGCACTGATTCACGTTGCTGCATTTCTGTTTCCATCGGTTCTTTAGATGGCATACTTGTGGTTTTAGTATGACCTAAATAGAGAAGGATTACAGCTACATCAAATCTGTCCTCCAAGCCATACATTATACAGCGGTTTTATTGGGGCTCTTTGTCGTCCAGAGGACACAACTTTTCACAAGTAATTGTACCTCGGTGAAGTCTACTAAATGTACTGAAAATTGTGTCTCATATAAAATCAACGTGTCACAATAATGTGTCACTGCCAATGTCACAGAGATGTTTCACAAGAAAAATACATATATGTAGTTCTTTAAAATTGGAAAGTGCATTGTTAAAGGGGTGTTCATTCCAATCATGTAAGTCGATATAATTGGTCAGAGACCCATTATTTCCGGCTCACCAATCATGATTTGATTCCTAAGTTGGAATGACTGTAATATCGTATAATTGATACTCGTAACAGGAGTGATAAGTTTTACATAACCAAAAGCACGAACGAAAAAGTACACTTGGCCTGTGACACACATTAATAATTAATTAATAAATGAATTTCACTGGAATTAATTATTCTGACCTCGGCATTCACTTTGTAGCTTTGACCACAGACCCTTAAAATATTAAAACAACAAGAGGAAGAAAGGAGCATGGTGCTACGGTGTTGTAAGTCAGCCGGATGCTTTACGCCCGAACATCTAAGCTGCGATAAGACAAAACATCAAATCGTTCCCCATGGATATCACTTTTAATCAATCAGTCGACCAAACACAGTTGTGTGAAGGTAAAACCACAGATAATGGCTTTCCCACCAACTCTGTTCTGTTCTGTTCCGGCCACGGGTTAGGTATTAAAAATTAAGGGGCTATTGGCTGTACTAACTGCTGAGTAAAGTTCCACAGTCACGGTCACGCTCCTCGTTTCATTGCTAATTTAGTTCATATTTAATTAGAATGAAGAGAAGGTTGACTCGGGGGCGACGGACAGCAAAGTCGAATTAAACAACAATTTGGAAAGGACAGGATGTTCCGGATTCGGATCACAGCCACGGAAAGCAACTTAGGATTAACAAAATTAGGACATTCAGCATAAAAATTTGTTATTGGTAAATGTGGTCTTTTTAATCAATTGGCGAGCAATTACAAAACGCATTTAGACATCAAGCTGTAATAAAAGCATAAGGGCTTATCAAAGGTGTTCAGAAATTGCACTAAAAGGGTCTCTCGTAGAGCTATACTTAATGAAAGAGAGAGGGAATGCTTCTTAGGTTTGTACATGATGCATCATTGATTTGATTCAGATTGTAGAATCTTCAGGACACTAGATGGCGACAGACTGATTTAATAAATCTTATGTTCCCGTAATGCGCTCATGCTCACATTAATATATATAAATTATCTGACCAGGTATTTCACCAGAATATTGACGCCTTGATACTCAGTGACATCGTAAGAAGAAAAGGGAATTAATGTGAATTCCAAAGCAGTGTGCTTTAAAGTTTTAAAGAAAACCGTCTGATAACGGAGTTTGTCGAATTAAGAAACACATTATTTGTTAAATCTATTTGACTGTACAAATTTAAGCACCGTCATCTCATAGATGATACCGAAGTATTTTAGAAAAACCTCTGCGGTAGCTTACAGCACAACTGATATTCTTTGAGAATACTAATTGACCATGGTTTGTCATACTCATTATAAATCAGTCATGTATTGTTTTAGCAGAAAGAAAGCCATCTTGGGTCCCAGTGAATGATACAACAAAAATTATCGTGTAATGACCAACAAGCCTTTACTAATGAAATGTATGACGTACATTACGAAAGTATATCATTGGTTTGAAACAAGAGAAGTTTAATGGGAGGTTTAGTTGAAATCAAGATTTTTTTTTTTGGGGGGGGACATTTTGTTTACGGTCTCCACAATGAAGTATAGATACCAACACAGTCTATTTGTCTTCATTACTGCCAGTAATAGTCATCATCGATCACTTAGTGATTTACCGGTATGTTCAACCGTCATGTACCCTGTCATAAGCTTGTGAATACCCGTCCCTTGTGAAAATTCTGCAGTATTTTACAAAGTTTTAGGGGGTGGTTAAGCAAAACGATTTCTGCAACATCAAGTTCCATCTGAGGATACGAAAAGTAGTTTTTCCGACGCGTTGCAACGGTTCCGAAAAGCTTACTTTCTTTCCAGGGCTCCATTGTGGAGTTATACACTTAAAGGAAAGCCATCATTAGTGTGAATGATTTCTTTCCAATGATCTAGTACAACATGAGGAGGAGTTAGAACACGAACTTGAAGAAGCTTCCCGATACGTTCAGGGTAAAGAAGCAATTAACGGTCTCGGTAAAAAGTTTTGTTTGGCATTTCCCTGGCAAGCGAAAACATTGATTTTGTACAAGTTCATTGACAATGGCTACTTTTATGTATAATACTCATAGATGATTTATTCAAGTAATCTTTGAAATTCAAATTTAATTTATGTCTGAATGATCACAAATGCGACAACTTGCTTAAGTGGTTTCAAACTCGGATATTATAATCATATCTGGATTTATATAAGACGTTTTTATTTTAACTTTAGTATCTCAAAGAAAGGTCCATTATAAAATATATTGGGGGATGGGACAAGGTGCAACTAAAATAGGTCTGCGTCTTGTACAAAAAGGTTTCGTCAACCTAGAATAACAACAGTACGGTAGATGAAACGGTGCTGATATTGAAGACACAGTGACGTGTCGAGACAGATATTTCAACCCACTGCAGTCACCTGTCAGACTCAATACGAAGCTTTATTGTCACTATAAAGTAGGCCACACCGTTATAGTCAAAGTATAGACGCGGTAGTCTGATGGCGAAGAATCTTAAGTGTAATGACCCTTAATATGAAGAAATGCTCACCAAGATCAACCAAGAGGGATTTGCAACACTATTCGTAGATTGAGAATGTGGAGCAGAACGCCTCTTATAGGCATAAAATATGCCCAAGATTCCAAGTAATGCGTGTAGGCTTGCTTGTATCAAATTCAGATACCAATCTCTCTTCCTGAAGATATAAGGTCTTGGCCCATTTTGAGTGGACTTGACCCCAGAGACTTCATCCGGTTCATCTTGAGCTACAAACGCGTCTTCTTATATGTAACTGACATGAATAAGAAATGCAATTGGTTTATAATATTTTAGGGGATTGCTTAATCTAATACAAGTGAACCCTTAATGTACTATATTTGTATATTAAACAAACCAATCCTGTAGGTATCAAACTGTCACAAAATTAAATTCTATAATAAAACTTGTATGGATTTTTGCTCATTAAACAACGGAGCGATTGGTAAGAAAAACAATCCTCGTAGATAAAATCCCCGCATTGAGCGTGATCCGAAACATCCTGGTCAATGCAAGGGGGTTGTCGACAACGAGCGGACGGTACTATTGATCTTTCCATTAAGTTCGATTATTAGGCAGGTGGTTCGGTCGCCTTTATGACCCACTATAGGGTATGTATTTATTACAACCCACTCAGAGAGACGGACATTACGGGAAAGAGTTGTTGCACGCCCTCAAATTGGAGGTTACGGAAGCCGTGGGTCGTGACGCCTGAAGACAAACTCCTCAACAAGCGATGTTTACATTTCCATATCAACTCGACTTTTTTTAAAGAGTTCTGCTTCATCAACCAGACTAATAGATCATTTCTGAAAATGAAAATGTATGATGGAATGGTTTACAGTCACTAACTGAAATGAAACCGTCACAGGTCGTGACATGGGAGTGCTGGACTGGACATGGACTTAGACTCATAGACGCTCACCTCGTGAAGTACACAATCCGTAAACATATCACGTCATAACTTATCAATTTAAATTTGGATCAGAAACGCTCCGGAAGCAATCTCAGTTTTGACTGTAGGCCTATAACAAGATGGTCTGAATCATGCACTTGTAACTTGTATTTGGTGGATTTGTATCAACAGTAAAACACTGGCCCAGTGGAATTTATTTAAAACGCGATGGAAATTGGTCCTATACTAATTTTATTTAAAAAATATTAAACAAATATAAAGAAAAAATACAATGAAATGCTGACATGGTTTGAAAATGTAATTCCTGACAAAAACAATTTCCACTAGTTGTTTCTGGCGAAAAGGAAAGATGACATATTGTTTTGATGTAACATTGCGTTTGATGAACAAACTCTTCATAGAAAGAAATGTAATTGTGCAACAAAATAAATGTCCACGACACTAAAAATTAAACTAAACACACAGTGATGGAAATCATAACGTTGTCCGAGAACAAAACAGCCTTCTAAATTTACACCAAGGTCACATGTTATTTGTCGTCAAATTGGGAACAAATCATATTAGTGCAAACTGCACGAGATAGAACGTGATGTTAATTCTTAGATTCAATTTCAAGAAGGAAAACACATTAGAAATATATTAAAGATGCAATAGGTCTGATCTTGGGCTGATTTCACCTGAAAGTTGGACTATTTTTTGTATATTTGAGGGAGTTATAGCTTTCTATTGAAGGGATGCACGACAAAAATGTGCCAATGATAAGTTGTATTTAGTTAAAAACTAAAATGGAATTATTGTCGGGATCCTGCATTATACAGCCGTGTACAGACAGTTTGACATGTTACATGTATTGTGTGCAATGTCCATGTCATATGCGAAAGTTATTTATGTTTTTCGTTTTTGAACAGGTTCATGTCAAAATTCGTCCCGAAATTGCAGAATATACATTATTTCTGAGCAAATCTGGCCATACAACTTCATCAATATGCACATGGAATATTTGTAGAGCATGTCACTGTGAGGAATAGAAAATGAAACAAAAAGTATTAAAAGAAAGAACTTAAGACAATAATTATCGGTTTCCTCCTTCCTCATGATTGCAATAAAGTTAAAGTTGAGGAAATATTTGAGTGCTTTAAGATGTACCTGCAATTAGCTAAACATTATGTGGTGTTCTACTTGATTTCGTCGTCGCTTCGCATGAGCACAAGTTGAAGATTCTATCTCCGCTAGACTGAATTTTCAAAAGGACTTTGAAATATTCACTGCTCGTGTATATGAAACGATTCAATCAACGTATCTGGGCATCTCGGTCTGAGTTACACGTAATCAAAAACACAACTGAAAACTGGACATAATTTGTAGTCAGTCTACAACATCTCTTAGAAGTTCTCTCTATAGGCTATCTATAAACAAAATACATTATTGAAGTAATAATTAGTTTGGAAATTATAATAGAAAAGATGACACTCAATGGTACATGTATACGTCTTTGATAACACACAAAGGAGTTCGTCGTCTGAGGATTACGAACTTTGGAGATTGAAACATTCAGACATCAGAGGCATAAGGGACAGGTAAACAAGAACCAGGATGTGTTTATCACGGTAGCCTTGAAACATTCAGACATCAGAGGCATAAGGGACAGGTAAACAAGACCAGGATGTGTTTATCACGGTAGCCTTGAAACATTCAGACATCAGAGGCATAAGGGACAGGTAAACAAGAACCAGGATGTGTTTATCACGGTAGCCTTGAGATTAAGACATAAAACACTACTTAAATAGAAGTTTGGTATTAGAGCGAAGAAAAATATCGCCCATACGTCACACACACATATATAGGCCTATGTGTAACCATAGCGCTACTTCTTCCTTCAACCATGATAGTTATTTTGGTTACCCTGCCTGGCCTGACGTACCCGTATCGTATCTGGTACGCCCGGCCGTCACCACCAGAAGGTTAATTGTTTATGGCTACAACACACACGGCCAGAAAATTATTTCAATCAGTCAACTATAAGAAGGGAAGAGAACACCTTTTTATGTAAAATTTATTTAAGTCAAGAAATCAATTTGGACCAACCATAAACAATAAAAACTGACAGCCCGGATGTAACGGACAATCGCCGAGAAATTCTATAAGGACGCAACAGGCGCGACGTGATGGGCGGTCGATTGGAGCAAACCAACGGCGCGGCTTGCAAGCTTGCCTTCACAAACAGAATAAGCAAGTTACTGCGGAAACGTCTGCTGTTAACACACTCAAGAATGTCAAGGTTCCCACCTAAATTTCTCTAAATAACTTTATGATGGGCATAATGGTTGTCTGATAAAATAAAATAATTTGATTGAAATTGACAAATTAATGTTATAAAAAGGGGGTTTTGCTGCACGCAGTCACCATTATAGGCCTATGAAGACCAAGCCAACGGATTCCAGAAAAATTGCAAACAGAAGAATTATTCACTTTTGAATAAATAGTATAAGAGACGGTAAATATTTGATACACTTAGTTGAAATTAAAATAAGACTGGCAGCATTTCAACAAATCTTGAAGAAACCTTACCGCTATCATTTTCATAGCCAGCCATCCGGTTATTGGTACAGGGCCCTCTAAGGTCACAAAGACCCACTCCTGGTGTATAATTTGAGCACTAACAATCATTAGATGCAGTCTTGGGGCCTTTCTCAAACCTCGGCTTGGGCTCCGGCTCCGGGCTCTGTCTGACGTTCGAACCACCGCGTGCAAATACACGCTGCACTTTTAACGGAGCACAAGCCGGAGACGGAGCCCAAGCCGAGGTTTGAGAAAGGTCCTTGATTTCTGCTGTAATCTTGATTGTCATAGCAACCAGTTTTGACAGAGGTCAAGATGGATTTCTAGTGATCCATGAAAAAGTCAATGGAAGAAAATACTGCACACCGAGATTTATTAGAGCACACTCTTCCTGCTGTCAACCCAAAAACCATCTTGAGATCAAAACACACTGTGGTTTTAAAAATAATTTCATTGGATGGTATTTGACAGTAGCATCAACTGTCCACTAAGTTCAATCTGATTAAATGTTCTTAATAACTAAAGGGTGTGCATTGGTAAGATTCAAACAAACAGTGTCAGAAACATATTTACACATAACTGCACATGGTATACGGTCATGGTGGAAAACTTTCCTGAAAATATATTTTTTGCTTTAATTTCTAAAGCTTTGAGATAATAGTAAAACAATTGGTTTTATTGTTGCTAGTCCAAAATCTGATGTTTGACAAAATATATATATTTTCTTGTAACTCTGATGACCGATTGACCTTTCGCAAGTTTCATGTATATGTTGTTTCATGTATATGTTGGGTCATATAAAGTGCAGATACTAGTCTTTGACCATTGTTGTCGTCATGCACTAATATTTAAGCTTGCATAGACGCCTTCTCGAGCCTGATACAGGCAATTTATAGACACAGTCAGCACAAGAGATACTTTTTCAAATATATATTTCAAGTATTTACTCAGTTTTAACTGAACTAATGCATGTACATTAAGCACTATTTACAATATACAGTAATTTATCAGGCTTTTATATTCCATAATGATAAAGAAATATTATTAGATACAATTTATTCATACAAGTTGGTAAGCCAAGTTCAGCAGTCTTTGGATGCCAGTGAGGGCACACTTGGAGTTTGTGACATTACACAGGGCTACATAGACCATGTGACCTGTGACATCACATGTCTACAAAAAGCCACAGAGCCTGGACTTCCTGCAGGCACGATTTGTACACAGCTCAAAATAAGAAAACATTAAATATTTAATTTTGTGGAGATTTTTATAAACTTTTGATATGAAGAAAGGGGCCACATCTCAAAACGTGTTCAGCTGTTACTTTTATAACTCTTGAATTTATGTGGAAAATATGGCAACAAGTGTAACATCTCCATATGCCCAGTGTAGTATCTTGCCTGTCAGTTAGGCCCTGAAAGGTCACCTCTTTGTGTAATGGTCTGATTGGTCTTTCTATATTAAGTTGGTTTTAAACTCTGCACAGACCTTTCTATGGTATTAACCCAATCGTTCTCAGTGAGTCACATTTACAGGTTCTACTTTGAGGCTCAAGCAACAGTGCGATAATACACCATTGGGTTTGCAAAGAAAATTTCAATTAAAATAACCTTATTCTATCCTCAAACTAACCCAAAACGTGTAAACAATGTCAGGCCAAGTCACAAAATAATTGCCCAAAATAGATTTTCATATGAAATCTTTGAAACCCCTCAAATAATATTGACAAGACTAGAAACTGCGAGGCAAAAATTTGTAAAATGAAGAAACATTCTTAGTCCTCCAAGATGAGATCTGAAGACACACTGTCAGAAATTGATGACACCAAATAGTGTTGGTACCATCCGTAGATCTTCAAGCTTAGCTCGTAGAGTTGTACTTACCCTCTTTAGGTTATTTGAAAGCAGTTTCTGCTTGGCAAGAGCTTCCTGTAAAGAACAATAAATTACAACAACAGTTACTTTGAGTTTGTGGTAGGGAATTTAGTGTAGCTATGGTTTTCTGTTATTAAAGAACGATAAGGCAAAATATCAATTATTTTTAGTTTGTTGTAGGGACGTTCGTGTAGCCATAATAAAAAAATGTAAAATAGGTCACATTACAGACTGGATGAGGTTTGTTTATCTTCGTTGCTATGCATTTTCCATTGTCTTGTTTGGATTGAGTCTGTAGTGTGGCGTCACAGTGCTGTTTTGATTCCATGTCGCATTGGGGCTTTTCAGGAAACTCAGCATTTTTGCCAAGTGTGACACTGTACAAAATGTATGTTTTTTCTATAATGAAACAATTTTTATTGAGTTTTACTCAATTATATGTAACCATTACATACTTGCTTACCTTTCTATATCAAAAGAAAAATAATTTTAGTTTCGTTTAAGTTGATCTTTAAAGATGGTAGGCTGACCAGCCTTTCAACATGTGAGTTTTAATAAAACAAGGTCTGTCTGACAGCTTAAAATTGTCACCATTTGCTCTCATTTTTCTCATCAATCAAGGACGAATGTAAAGAGTTCAGTGAAATGATCATTTTATATTAAATCATAATCCACAAATCCACATTTTCACGAAAAATACATCAATTTCCAATGATGTAATTTCATTAAAAGAGTGATAATGTAACAAATCTGTTACTTTCAGTTTGTGGTAGGGCCGTTACTGAAGTGATGGTTTTCTGTTATTTCCCCCTAAATCTTGTCACAAGAGGGCACTGTTATAGCTCGTACCTCAAGCTCTTGATATTGCTGACTTAGTTCCATCTTCACTTCAAAGAGTTCCTGGTCTCGACATCGTAGTTCCCTCAACTCTATCTCTCGATCTAGAAGAATAACGAGACATTCAGTGAGTTTAAACTGAATTGGCAGTCTGGCAGACAGACACTGACAGATGTATAAATCTGTAAACCGCTTGAAACTTGATAGAATCAGAAAGCATCTAAGCTAACACTTTTGTGGGAATAGAAAATGAGTTAAGATCCTACTTCATAATTTAGTTTTAAAATATATACAAAAATGCAATACTACTTTCTGATGAAAAACTCCTTAAAACACACAGCCAAAGTTGGTAGTTGTCAAAGACCACTATCTGTATTTTGTATGACCCCATACATGTACATGAAATAAGAAACTTGTGAAAGTTTATACACAATCAGTCATTGGAGTAATGAGAAAAAAGAGAAACATCACTGTTTTCAAACATTGGATTTCAGACTTGTAAGATCAAAACTAATGGTTTTACTAATTTCTCGCAAACTATAGCATTTCAGGCAAAAAGGGAAATTTTCAGGGAAGTTTCCCGTAATGACCATTTTATGTGTACATCAGTGAACATTACTATTTTGAATCTTGCCAATAACATTATAAATATCCTTTAATCTAATAAAAGAAAATTCCCATCAAAGTTTGAGAAAGAATTCTGAAAAGACACTAACCAAGATTCAATTCCATAAAACCTTCCTTGAACTGCTCAATGTCAATCTTCTCTGTAATGGTAGATTGTTGAGTAGTGGTACCTGGTAGTCCACTAGTCCCAGTAGCTTGGCCTTCTCCATGGGGTAGTGATGGTTCCGTTGCTAAACCCTGGTTGGGATCCAGTAAGGTGGAGTGGCCGAGTTGTTGATTATTGCTTTCCATTTCAAGTACTTCCTTCTCAATTTGACCTGTTGGTATCAAATCAACACAACACAACAATAAACAGATGCGCATTTTGACAGAGGAAAATCTAATTTTCTAATTTGTTCATTTTTGTTTTGGAAGGAACAGTACAGAATTTGCAACAACAGATCTACAAAATGTAACATTTTCTTACCCTTCGATTTTTATTTTTGGAAGGAAGAGTACAGAATTTGCAACAACTGACCTATCAAGTCTAATACTTTCTTATCCTATAATTGTTTTTTTTTGGGGAAGGAACAGTACAGAATTTGCAACAACTGATTTATCCAAATTGTTTGAATGCCGACTTTAATATGGTCACCCTGAGGTGTTTTCTACATTGTAATTTAACTCCACAATGTCAGACAGAGGAACTACTCAACATGTCTGTAAGAGATATGTTTCCATTGATTCGACTCCACAAAAACCCTCACATATTTAAAATTTCAAATCAAGGTGGCACCAGCTTCCTGTATATGAACCACTCAATTTCAGGCAAATATTGCAGTCATTTTCCCCATTTCAAATACAATCAAATACTGTTCAAATAGTTAATCAGGGAGAAGTGAGACGTGATTTCAGCATGCACAGCAATCTGTGAGAATGACTTCAGTTAGACAGGTGTCTCTTTGACTGTCGCCATGAACCCAGACATCACTTTTCAAATTAGGTCTTTTGAGTTTATGTAAGTTGTAAACATGAGAACGCCATGACCGTTCATAGCACTTAATTTTTTTCTCTCTCTCTGTATGTTTTCATGTTTTCCTTGCTGACATATGAAATTCCTGAATCTGTATAGGTTTGTCTGGATATATTGCTGTCTCTATCCTGTCATGTTTAATTACAATACAGAGGCTTTGAATTGATTTATTCTTTCTTTCTCTTAAAAGGTTTCAGTGAAAGGGGAAGCTGCCTGAATCTACAGCATATCTCCAAATGAAATATCCACAATGACAATAATATTATGATTCATCTTTCTATATTGCACAAGGTTATTTCTCTAATAACTGAAAAATGTTCATTCCACTGATGGTCAGACAAGCAATATATTTTCAATGCATTTATTAATTCTGGTTGTAAAGCCAAGGACTCTCAGAAAAGCAAACTTAATAACTATAGACCATGTTACCTTTGTTTACAGAGCGGGATTTGAACCAACGACCTCCGGATTGACGTGCCGGCACTCTACCAACTGAGCTATCTAGCCCTATGTTGTATCGTATAGCCCCAGGTTGTATCGTATACTTGGGTGTGATCCTTGGCTACACGGCAGTTTACGGTTGAATGGCTTCAGACTGGCACCCACCAAACAAGGATATTGAAAATAGGGAGACCGCCATCATAGGGCTAGATAGCTCAGTTGGTAGAGCGCCGGCACGTCAATCCGGAGGTCGTTGGTTCAAATCCCGCTCTAGTTAATTTTTCCTTGTTCAACCCAAAATCATTAAAATTTACCTAGTCAGTTTCCCTTGTGGTTTGTTATTTGATATCTGATATATAAAAAAAGTCGCATCCCCTTATGGTGATCCCCTGGCTGCCGCTTCCCAGGTTGTATCGTATACTTGGGTGTGATCCTTGGCTACACGGCAGTGTTGTAGGTCTCGAGACCTGGTCTCGGTCTCGAGACCGTCTCGAGACCTTTTTTTGGTGTCTCGGTCTCGGTCTCGGTCTCGGACTGCAAAAGTCTCGGTCTCGGAAGGGTTGGTCTCGGTCTCGGAAGAACTGGTCTCGGTCTCGGTCTCGGTCTCGGCTGCTAATGTCTCGGTCTCGACCCTCGAGACCCCTCGAGACCACAGCAAATAATGCTTTTCATACACATGAATTACGTCGTCTTGGCCTAGAGCCATGTTGCTTTGTTGATAAATACCGCCATCCAAATTTTTCACACGCGCACGCTGACATTGCAATGCGCTGCTTTAAGTCTTCATTCAAAACACGCACCACCAGTGTTCTCCACACATGGGTTTTGCCGCCCTTACAAAGTTTAAGGCCGCCCTGCCAAAGAATTGGCGGCGCTGCCAACAAAATGACAAACAAACTATTTTTAGCCTGCAATTAATACGATCAAACGAGTAGCCGATGAGCCATGCCCGACTTCCAAACCGCAGCATGCATTGGAATTGCGATCGTTAATTTTAGTTTACAACGTTAAAACACGATGCACACAACCACATGGTTCTGACTGCTGAGTATCCACTGCACGTGCATAGGCCCGGGACCCACAACGTGAGTCCATGCATACAGCGCATAGACAACAGCAGAGTCCAAAGTCCAAGCTAACCAACATACCGCACCACGCTGTGATTGGCTGTTGATGGCCGTTGATAATTACCATATTCATAAGAGAGCTTGGCTAGACTCCAACGCAGTACACATTCATGAGCCGAGTAAAGAATTGCCGCACAGTGTGCCGCACGCCTGCATATTGGTACAGTATACAGCCTTGGATTAAAGGATATTCAAACATTGACAACTTTTGCCGATAGAGGGCGATATGGGGCAAAGTTCATTGAATTTGTTCTCAATGTGCGTTGTCAACCGGTCGTTGAATCTTGTTTAGAACTTCGTTGGCAATAAGCCAACGAAGTTCTAAACAATCGATCTTCAAATCATGGAAATGGTTGTTGATGGAAAAAAGTATTATTTAGGGCATAAACTAGGGGATAAGATCGTCCAAAAATGCAATTTGTCCAAAAATGATGCCTTGAAATACAAATTGTGAAGTTTGGTGGAAACTTAAATGGGATAGTGTGTTTTCTAAATGTTTATTAGCTTGCATACTCATTATTTTTATTTTTTGCTGATATCACCTTAAAATATGCTTTACACAATTGTATGTATTTTGCATGGGGTAGGTCTCGGTCTCGGTCTCGGTCTCGGATACTTTGGTCTCGGTCTCGGTCTCGGTCTCGGACTGCAAAAGTCTCGGTCTCGGAAGGGCTGGTCTCGGTCTCGGTAGGGCTGGTCTCGGTCTCGGTCTCGGTCTCGGATGTCAAGGTCTCGGTCTCGGTCTCGGACTTCCAGGTCTCGACTACAACACTGCTACACGGCAGTTTACGGTTGAATGGCTTCTGACTGGCACCTACCGAACAAGGATATTGACAATATAGGGAGACCGCCAACATAGGGCTAGACAGCTCAGTTGGTAGAGCGCCGGCACGTCAATCCGGAGGTCGTTGGTTCAAATCCTGCTCTAGTTAATTTTTCCTTGTTCAACCCAAAATCATTAAAATTTACCTAGTCAGTTTCCCTTGTGGTTTGGTATTTGATAATAAATAAAGATGTTCACCTTTTTATCCGATTGGGTCTTAGCGATGAATATAAAATATGCATTTCAATATACCAAATCGACTAAATCATCATATCAAATCGCATCAAAGTAAATGAGAATATGACTTTACAATTTGGCAGTATCTTTCTGTAGCTTTCATCAGAAACTTAAAGATGGGTCTTATACAGTCTTTATTGACGTATTTCACAATACGCAGTGCACTTTACATGCATCTATCCTGTCTACCATTTTAGGAGTTCAAAATGTACTAAAAGGAATTTACTTCCAAAATGGCAGAAATGATAGACACACATTTTGCAGAGGTGTATACCACATTACGCAAGGGGTCAGTAGACAAGATATTATTATCATCTCCAATTTCATTATTACGATCTCCCATTTCTTATAGAAACAAGAAGTTCATCAGGTTAAATGAACCCAACCATTGCACAATGCGGAACGCACCTTCAACAATGCGCGCCCACCATTTCCACCATTTTGAGAGTCAATTCTTTTGTGTACATTTTTACTCCCTTAATGGGGACAGGAGAAGGGAGTGTATGTTGCGCATTGTGCAAGGGTTCAATAGGAAAAATATTTTAAGTAACTTACATAATTTTCCAGTCAGTGTTAGTAAGTGCTGTTTGCCATACATGTGTTCTTTCTTGTTGTGAACTGTACTGAATAACTTATCACATATCTTGCAGAGTAAGTCACTCGGATCATCCTCCTAGATTGAAGACAAAACAAATTAGGAAAGAATCTTAAGGAATCTGTCTTTTTCTCTCTAACATCTTGTAAGTACATTCAAATGTCTTCATGCAACACATATTCAACAAAGTCTCAGTATTGCTTTCCTTGTTGACTTTTCTTTATGTTGTTTTGTATTTTGTTGTGGTTTTTGTTGGGGTGCTTGGGGTGTCTGTTTGTTTGTTTGTTTGTTTATTTGTTTGTTTTGAGGGGTGGATTTTTGTTACGTATTTTATGGTGCTCCATTTTCTGTCGTGAGTATTTCACATCTTTGTTATTATTTCTTTCATGGTGACCTTTCTACAAAACATCAAAATAATTTCCTTCCAGAATGCCACTTTGATCAAGACACACAATCATACAATGCACCTAGGCATGGTCTTTAACTTTGACAAACGATACAACACAGTTGTACATCAAATTCATAAGAATGTAATGTGTGCTCAACAGACTCACTCTTCTCACCTCTAGTTGTATTTCATTAAGAACTGAAGCACTGACATCAGGGTCTATAGTAGCACCATCAACACCTAGTAGTCAAAATGTTACACAAATATTAATCCCCCACAAAATTGACATTGACACTTCCCAAACAATTAACGCCTAAAAGTTAAGTAGATTCAACTTCTATCAATCAATCAATCAATCAATCAATTTACAATTAACCCTTAACAGAAAGAAATAGTGCACAAAATTATTCACTCAAAAATTGACATTAAAAAACCCCACATCCATTTGAAACTAAATTCTCCAAACAAACAATCAGTTTATCTATAAATCAATCGATCGATTTAGAGGGCTCCAATCTAAGGTCATTGCTCATAGTGACATAGTTCAGTTTATCTATAAATCAATCGATCGATTTAGAGGGCTCCAATCTAAGGTCATTGGTATAGAGCCTCAGAGGTATACATTGATTGGTTTAAAATCTGTCTTTGGAATATCATTCATATAAACCCATCATGCTTTACAACAAGACATGCATATAAACCATCATAAAAACATCTTGAGATGAATCATTCAAAGGATGGTATTTTTGTTTTAATGACAGGATTGCTGCTTAGCAATTACTAGTAAATATTTCTTTAACCGTAACAGTCCCAAGTCCTCCTCAATCTTACTCCTGGTTTCTCTCTTTGCTGCTAGGGGCTGAGGCATACCACCCTGTCTAGAATCCCTACCAACTAATTTGATTTGAATCGGTTTATTAGAAACATTCCATCGCTGCCAAGGGCCGAATTGCGAAATCTTTAACAATATGAAAAACAGATTATTAACAACCAGCAAATACAAAGACTGGTACAAAAATGCAGATAAATAAACATGAAGTATCAACAGCATGCATACTCAGTAATTGATTGGATTCACCTGTCAATAATACATAAATGAATTGCTTTACCTGTTAGATCTTTAATCTTCTTAGCCACTTGTCTTCTCAATAACGTCTGATATGTTTCACTATGCTGGAAGGTATGCAGCTCCTCTATGTAACGTTTCTTATCAAGCTCTGCCACTGTTAAATATTTCTGAAGTAGGAAAATATTTCAAGATCAAAAGTTTTAAAATGGCCTTTAAGGGAGGGTATACCTTTGGTATTTACTCAAAAAATTAATGACCCCTTAAACTTACTTAAAAACAATTTCAATTTAACCCTCCTACTGATACACCATTCAAAATTCACTAACGTTTACAACCCAATTGTTTTTGTACACACATGGCAGTACCATTTGACCTGTATTGATGATAAGCTGTGTCACCATTCACAACCATTCAAATGGTTTTGAGTGGTGGATACACTGCACTGTGGTATGCCCCCCAAGGCTAAATGGTTTTGAATGGTGAATGTACTGCACAGTAATTGTGCACTCCTGGAAGGTTGATTTTGGGGCATTTGTTTTGTATTTGGAGCATGTCTAATTTCTTCTTTTGGCTCAGTGGATTCACAGAAAGATTAGCTATTTCTGTGTATGAACCCTTCATCCTTGCATTTTTAGTTTCTTTGTTTTTAATGGTATATGGGCAACTGAACACAAAGGTCTTATTCCTATTTACATGAAGTATACTTTACTGTACTTTATTTCAAGAACTAAGAAAAGTAGGCCTAAGTTTAGTTATCAATGAAAGTAAGTTTATACTTATAAATTTCCAAACAAATTTAAGGGACACCTGTGCTACCATTTGAAAGTACCCATACTGGGCTATAGATAAGCTGACATACCATTTGAAACCATTCAGGCGGTCTACTCTATACACAGTTAGCTCACCACTCAAAACCATTCGACCAAATGGTTTTGAATGGTCAGTCAACTCAATAACAAATTGTGTTGGCAGTAGGAGGGTTAAGAAATGTTTTATGCGTGAAACGTTTCTCAGAGTAAGTGGTGTTTGAAGCTTTGCATGGTGTTGAAAGTAAGAAGTAACTATAACTATAAAGTGTGTATTCCAGTTACAGATTCTTCCTGCATTGATATAACCACTCCAGATTTTCGGCGAAATCTAAAATTGCTACCACCTTTTGAAATGAAATTTTCACAGATTAGTTTTATTGCATATGTCTAGGATTAAAACAATAAAGCAATTACAAAAACCAAATAGTGCAAGCATGGGTATTTCCCATCGATAGTTTGTTACATAGTAGGGAAATTGCTCAATAAAACAAACTAACTTCAATCTTACAGATCTGAGAATGGCTTGGTTCAGTGATCAATGAAATAACCAGAGCTACAAGATACCTTTTTCTCCTCTATCGTCATTTTGGTCCACATGGCACCCAATATCTTAATGATCTCTGGGAAGGGTTTCTTAGCATGCTTCTTCTTGGTCTGCTGAAGTTGCTCATTGAGAAATGAGGAATAACTGAAAAGATGAATGTACAATGATTCAAATTCAATTCAATTCAACTTGGTTTACTGTACTGTTTATTGTACAAATAAAAAACAATTGGACTATCGTCCCAAGGCTAAACAAGTCAATTTTACAAAGATAACAGATTACAGTAAAAAAAACAGATAAAGAGGGTGTTGAATTATAAAAAGGTAAACACAGGTATGTTTTCAAAAAGCTGAATTTACACACAAACAGTACAACAAGCACATCTACTTTATTAAAAACACCAAGTATTGCAGACATAGCTGGTCCTCGGGATTGAAACAAAATTCTGCCTCATGTCAAGAATTCTATCTACAGTTTTAAAAACCTTTTTTGATTATTTCTGTTTGAAGTACCCTGTAACCTCATCCTGGGATATGACCTCTTTGTTGCTTCTCTTGTTGAAGAGTACTGTCATCTTGCTCAAAAGAATCTTCAAGTACCGAAGCTATTACATTAATAAACTACTTCCATATAAGAATTTTTTCAGGTACAAAACAGTGACATTTTTTTGTCAGGGAATAACTGGTTATGCAGCCAATAATACAATGTGATAATTATTGTTACATTAATTCATACTCACGCTGTAGTTGGAGCTTTAGGAAAATTAGATTCATTTAAAGAATCTGTCTTTCTCTTCTTGCCTTTTGGCCAGCCACCTTTTCTCTTGACCTTGACAAAGAACAAAAAATAGAAAAATATTATTCATGGGCGTGAAACTTTCTGTTTATCTGAGGAGGTTTACACATCTTATGAAAGAATACTTGTAGAAGCAACTACTTATTAATGAATAGCCCATAAGCACAAGCCCAATCTTCAAAATTAGTAGACTGCATTTTGGGAAACCAAGCTGCCAATCTTGTGACTCAAAGTTCCCAAATACAGTCACTGCACATGTTCAGTGCCATTCCGGCCTTATGTCATTTACTAAATTATAAGCCAGTGCAGCCTGAATATTCGCTCCCTTTAATTAATTAAATAGATACATTTTGAATAACTTGTTGCCTTTGTAATTGTAGACTGATACCTTTGGTTGAATAACAGGTTGGTTTACATCCTGGACAGAAGGATCACCAACAGAAGTCTCCGCTGTGTTTGGTTTGATTGTTCGATCAGAATCAGGAGGTTCAAGAGCTAGAAGATTGCTTGATTGATCGGAGTACATTAATGACCCTCGACTAATCACAAGCTGACCTGCAGAATGCGAAATCATTATTAGGACCTTCAAGAACTAGAAGATTGCTTGATTGATCCAAGAACATTAATGACCTTCGACTAATCACAAGCTGACCTGAAGAATGAGAAATCATTATTAGGAACTTCAAGAACTAGAAGATTGCTTGATTGATCTGAAGAACGAAAATATTATGAACTGTTTATGTTAGTTAATAGGAAAAAGGTAAGAGAAATTCAGATTCACAAAAACAAACACACCAAAAGCTCAACATTCCCAAATCCTTCTATATCCAAATTGCCAAAGTGAAGGATTCAGAAGGACTGGGTCAAGGTCAAGGTTCAGAAGGACTGGGTCAAGGTTCAGGTTCAGGGATACCAATCTTATCCCAGTCCAAACAATTTGGTGTGGAGTGACATACGAGGATATTGGAAGAGGATATTGGAAGAGGATATTGGAAGAGGATTAGAAGAGGATATTGGAAGAGGATTAGAAGAGGATTAGAAGAGGATTAGAAGAGGATTAGAAGAGGATATTGGAGGAATTAGGCCACACGTGGGCCAAACTTCCTAGATGCTAAATTCAGAGATGTGTCCATAATACACAAATTAAGATATCAAGCAAATACAAAGTTGTTACAAAGCTTTCACTATTCAAGAGGAACCATTCAATGAGCAGTTCAATTATTTGGATTGCAAAGCACAGCTGGTACACTCAAGCACAGAGTGTCAAGATCTTTTAAGATCTTGACAAGTGTTTGAAAACACTTTCTCAAAAGAGACACTAACAATATTGGTGCTTCAAAAAGAATCTTTGTTCACATGGCTTTGTTAAGTCAGGGTTTACTTGTGCTAGCATTACTCTAAAAGAACAAAATAATCTGGTGATTCCGAGAAAATAATCCTGTCAGTGAAAAAATTGAGGATCCCAGCTTCAACTGGTTGACAACCTAACTTATTAATGTTTTAATGAAATACTGTACCTGTTGTTGTCAGTTCAACATTTGGCACACCGATACTAACAAGTGATGGAAGTGATATGGGATCAACTGGTACAGAGCCTGAGAGAGAGCATGCTACCTCCGACCCAGTTGGCCAATTCATGTTAGCCATAACTGTCATTGTTCCGACTGATGAACCAATCAAAGCTTCTGAAGTCACCATCGAATCACCAACTGTCAGAGTCTCTGTAGCTGAACCAACATTACCAACTGTAGCCTGAACAGCTGCAAGATTTATGGCACAAGGATTGTTCTCTTGCTGCATAGAGTCCTGGATGTTTGCGATGACATCAGTAAAGTTAGTGTTAGTTGAGGTTGTAGAAGGTACTGTTGATGTGACCTGCATTGCAGCATTAATACAATCTAGAGGATCAGCATCTGGCATTATCCGTAGACAGTCTGTCACATTACCCATAATACTTGACACTCGTCCCATCTGTAACACACCATCTAATGTTCTTATACTGGGTGTTTCAGCACCAGTCATAACCATCATTGGTGAAGATTTCTTGAAGGCTGCTGGCATCTCTCCAACTCCTGCTGGTGACGTAACAACATCTCCACCTCCGCCACCTCCTAAGTCACCTAAGCCATCAATAGGACCACTCACTTGCAGTGTTAATCTTGAGAAGGAAAAAATAAATAAGATCTATTACTATTACAATAATAAGCTTATTTCCTTATCATCTTAAAAAAGTGTGACCCAAATTATACTATCATGACTACCCAAAAAAATGAATGGCTAGTATTGGGCTATATTTCTCTTTCTAAAATAATGTTTTCTCTTAAGCAATTGGGGTGAAAATGATCACATTTGACATTTATAAAAAAGAAAAATCAAGGAAACATATCATAGCACAGCAAAAACTCTGGTGCAATCAGGAACCATGGAGGTAGAAGAAACAAAGGAACTGAAATAGTGTTTAGCAAGTAGAGTTGCCAAGACTTTGTAAAGTTTTAATACTTCGTAAAGTGCCTGTAGTATGTTGTATTCCTCTCTGTAGTTATTTTCCGTCAACCTTTCTGACAGGTACAAGGATACATAAAAATTTCACCTAAATTAAGGCAAGGGAGATAAAGTGGCACTACAGTCGCGGATACAACATTGTTGTATTAATATTGGGGATTATAGGCCCTCTAACAAAGTAACATGTCTAAGCCCTATTTAAAACCCCTTCACGTTGGCTGGATCATAGAGCAAGCCTTGCTCTATGGTTGGATGATGTTTTTATGCAATTGATTGGACAGACTTACGCCAGACGTTTTTAAGGCCTGAACAACATTTCGGATTTGTCTCTATTTATTTAATGACAATGACATGCGGACGCCTGACGCCTTGAAGTTTTTTCTTGTACAGGACTCTTAATTGTTCATGTCATCGAACTAGCACAGGCGTAGTAATAATACTAATTATCTTGATTCTGATTGGTCGATCCATAGCAATAAGGAGTGTGACATAGTATATCGCACGGCCCATATCACACCCTGCGTATTGTGTGTTCTAACTCCGCGTATTGCGCTTTTATTAAGCTATATGCAAAACGTACAGCTTATAAGTGGCGCGTTTGCGTCCAATGCTGATCGTCACATGCATTGCGTGCACAATCGTTACGTTCCCGTTGCGGCTCACTTTCAATTTCAGAATGGCGTACGCAAAGAAGTGTCCTTCTTCAGGGTGTAGGTTGCAATAAAGGAAAGGCCGGGAACTGTATTTTGACGTGAATGTGTTTGGCACTTTTTTTCATCCGTATGTGTACAGAGCGGTGCGTCATCCATCATTACCTTGCGTCAAGTTTGCTTGAAGATAAATTCATGATCACAAGCGCGCTCGTGGAATACGAAAAAATAGAGCGTGTCTGCATTCCATATCCAACTCGCCCTTCGGCCTCGTTGGATATGGGACGCAGAAGCGCTATATTTTTCCGTATTCCACTCGCACTTGTATGATAACTTATAGGACTCTAGAACAGGAAAGCACTAAATGAGTGAAAAGGATGACTATTATTTATTTGTCATCAAACACAGTTAAAATACAAAACAAGAATAAACAAACAGAAACAATACAACTTACAAGAGACACATATACTTTAATACTAATAGGCGCGGCCTACTCCTAAAAAGAGTCCTATAGACGTAGACCTAGAACTATATCATTGTATATATATGAGTCATCTTTCAACCTTTAAAACTAAAAGTATTAAAAACTCAAAAATTAAAAATATAAACACTTGTATATACATCATCATGTTTATGCTATTGCCTAGAGAATGGTAACAGTAACATTACAACACAAGCGCATGAGTATGGTAAAATTAATCCAAGCTGTCGGAAATACAGTACTTATAGCTACCTTCCAGCATGGTCAACGTGCATGGTGACATTTTCAGGCAAGGTCACTGGAACATTTGACATCACCATACCAGAGTTCCCGGTGGTCTCCAATTTGACCACCTGATATTCTTGCTTCCCTTGTTCATTTGTGACAACTCTGAGACGAAATTGCTCTGCGGGAACACCTAAAATCGCGGGATTTTCTGTCAGCTCTTCCGTAGTTTCATTATTCATGTTGACATCAGTCTTGCATGGTCCCCTCCATCTAGATAATCATCGATCTAGTTAACTGTATGCGCACGTACCAGCTAAAGCATTTTTGTCAAAATGACAACATTGAAACAGCGCCCCCAATTGTATGTACTGTTCTGTGGGTGTTCGGGGTGGGGGTGGTGGGGGGTGGGGGTGGTGGGGGGGGGTGGTGGGGTGGTGGTGGGGGGGGGGGGGGGGGGGGGTGGTGGTGGGGGCATGGTGGGGGGGGGGGTGGTGGTGGGGGTGGTGGTGGGGGGGTGGTGGGGGAGGGGGGGGTGGTGGTGGGGGGGTGGTGGTGGTGGTGGTGGTGGGGGGGTGGTGGTGGTGGTGGGGGTGGTGGTGGTGGTGGTGGTGGTGGTTGTGGGGTGGGGAGGTGGTGGTGGTGGGGAGGTGGTGGTGGTGGGGGGGTGGTGGTGGTGGGGTGGGGGGTGGTGGTGGGGTGGGGGGAGGTGGTGGGGTGGGGGGAGGTGGTGGGGTGGGGGGAGGTGGTGGGGTGGGGGGAGGTGGTGGGGTGGGGGGAGGTGGTGGGGTGGGGGGAGGTGGTGGGGTGGGGGGAGGTGGTGGGGTGGGGGGAGGTGGTGGGGTGGGGGGAGGTGGTGGGAGGTGGGGGTGGTGGTGGTGGGGGGGAGGGTGGTGGGGGGGTGGAGGTGGGGGGGGGGAAATTTAATAACAATTCTTAACTTTTAATTTACATTTAACCACTCCCTCTGTTAGGTTTTTTGCCTTGATTCTTTCTTTACACTGATGCATCTCGAGTAAAAACAATTGCGACTTTTGTAAAACTTAAATTTTGCAAAAGATAACATTTTCCCATTCGGTAAATTAATGTATGTGGAAAAGTTTTATGGAAGCATTTTGTTAAGTTGCCTTATATCCGTTAAAAAATTAATTGAAACCATGTGATACATGTAGGATAACTGTTTCTTTTATCTCTGTGGGCAACCACTAACTGACTGTTGGGATGCAAGTTTACTTGTCAAAAATACACCATACACACACAAGTAACTTTTGACCCTGTGTTGTTTATTTGAGTATTACACAAACAATCCACCAACAAAGAGAATAGAAGTAGTGCTAACATTTGCCTTCTTCTGCACTCAATCCAAAATAAATAAAAGGAACTTGACCTGGTGGGAGAACTATGGTAATACTGATAACTCGTCTTAAGATGAATCTTAGTGCTTTGTGAAATCGACCCCTGGTGGGCGAACTTGGCCGGCGGCGGTGGAGTTGTCTCAAAATTCACCTACAGTGTACAGCGGTAAATGATTGATTAAATACTAAATGACTTAATGTTTACGTACATTTATATCAGCTTCCTCCAGCTGTATTAAACTCAAACCAACTTTGACTTTATAAAAATAAAAATAAAATTTAAGTAAAACATCGCAACAGTTAACATAACAATAATAAATCAGATAATTGTTACAAAAATACATTATTAAGTTGAGTTGCCTTTGAAATAATTGATTCTATACCAACTGTTTAAGAGCTTGGTCTACATTGGAACAGTTATATCCATAAGCTCAAAACTCCCCCCATTTTGTCAATTCAGTTTGTGCTACAAAATCAAATGTTATTAGCAATCAATAAACTTAAGTTACTTCTGCTCAAAACACACATGATTCAGCAAGAGTTCGGCAGCTTAAGTAGTTTTTTTTTTTCATTATTATCAATTCAACTTCAAGTTTATGGGTGCATTTTAAGTGCAGTGCCTTTAAAAGGGACAATAAATATAGTCTTTAAAACTTCACTTCCTACAGATGTTTGACAATTATTATTGCTTGTCTTTTTGAATATATCAACATTTTCTTCAAAATACCTCTTAACTCAAAATATTCTTTCAGGTTATAAGGCAAGGAAGAGTGGTTGGATAATTTAATTATATTTATGGATGCATCCATGGTTTTACACAAAAAATAAATAATGCCTGTCTATCTTTCAGGGCACCTGGCATTTTTTTCTCTTGTAGGCAACTGATCCCAAGAAATGGTAATTTTCCGATAAAACAAATTAGATGGTTTGTGAGCACCAATGTTAAAACCTGGTCCCAATTACATAGAGCTGCTTAAAGGTCGGGTCATAGGTCGGGTCATAGATTGGTTTTTGTCAATGTAACGCTGATTTATGGGCAAAATTATAAAGAAAGATACAATAAAAGTCACATGTGCAAGTTTCAGCTGCCGCAGAATTTCCACAAGAACATCAAATCCATCTATGTTTAGTGAGGTGACAGCGAGAAACCAACAGCAATTTCTGGCCGCAGATGAAAAATTATCCAAACCATATTACTTTGAAGGAAATCCTTTCTCAAAATAGTTTATACTACCAACAGTTGCAGTGCTTCTCACCAAGTAAGTTTTTATGGCCATTACTTTTTGGAGTATTTACCAATCTAAGACCCTACCTTTAAGCACAAAAAGTAGCTAAGCACAACGACATTATGCTTACCAGAATAAAGTTACCAGCCAAAATACCATTTCACATGTACCATCTGGCATTCTGCTCATTTGTGCTTAGGAGAAAAATGTTAAGCACCTCTATGACATTGAACCCTGGGTAATGACTAGACATGGTAAGAGTGTCAATCCAAACCTTAATGGAAGATGGGAAGACACAACATTTCAAGCCTGACAGGAAGATCAGTGTAGAAACCTTATCTCCATTCTGGATGTCTTATATCAAGCTCAAGAGAAACTCCGCGTAGTTCAAGCATCCAAGATAGTTTGAGCAAGATATGCCAGGACAGTGTCTTGTGTTTAAGCATCATCACACCATGGCGTAATGGTAACATCACATTCTATCATCACATGAAGTAATGTTCCTTCCGATCCATTGACAGTTAGTTCTTGTGTACTACGGACACTATACTGGACATTGTCTAACCCTGTCTCTGGATCCCGTTTGAAGGATTCCTAGGTGACAAAAATTAGACAAATTATCAATTAATGAAAGAAAGTAAGTAAGACATCTGCTCTAGCAATGTAAAAGTCTTGGTTCGAATCCAGCCAGAGTGATTTGCCTGTAGATTTTGTCTACAGAACTCGGGAAAGCACTGAGTATACAGTGCTTAGCACACATCGGTGTAAGGGTAAAAACCAAATTGTATTCTTTATCCATGATGCAAAATTAACATCTATTGAATTGTTGAGGTACCCCGTTAGAACATAGGATTTGAACTGCCTCAAGCCACAGGGCTAGCTCGGTGGTCTAGTTGTAAGACATCTGCTCTAGCAATGCAAAAGCTGTGAGTTTGAATCGCACCCGAGTGATTTGCCTGTGGATTGTTTTCACAGAACTTGGGAAAGCACCAGTATACAGTGCTTAAAAAACATTGGTGTATGGGAAAAAACCAAATTATAATTAATGATAACGATAAAAATTTGTAAAGAAATGATATCCACAACAGATGGTTGCTCATGGCGCTGAAATTTGCATCGTATTTGAGACAAGTATGCAGAACCTTGTAAGGTGATTACAAGGTGCTGTGGCGCAATCAGCAGCCAACCTTGCCCAAAACAAATGCACATAACACATGGGAGAAACCGCTTTATGTCCTCTCCAAAGTGTCTTGTTCAAGGACACTAGTGTCAATTCCTACTCTCTTCATATCTTTCTCTGATCCTTGCTCTAAGCTGTTTCCTAATCTCTTTATATCTTTCATAGATACTTACTTTATGCTGGTTTCCTAATCTCTTCATATCTCTCTTTCGTTTCTTCTTATCATGAATGTGATAAAATGTTTTCCTGCCAGTAGCAATCCCCTCAGGTCTAGAAATCTGGGAAATCAAAACACAGTAACGCAAGTTTTATTTGAGAACATGTAAGCAATATTTGCATCGCATAAGTAAGCGCTTAGACTTTCCTCTCACAAGTATTTGAGTGCTGGGCAGTCAGGTTTGACACTCCAGTATAACGCTACTTGCACATTTATGATTTAATGTTTGATAACCTTGCAAGAGGTAATAGTACAGGAATAAAAGAGTGGTGAAGAGGTCCTAAACAGCTGTTTAAAATGAAATTGTTTTATGATAATTGTTCAATTCCTGTCCTCAGGCTGTTTTGCCGAAGGTCAAATTGCACAAAACGCTGAATGGTTGTAAGCACACGTTACAGTAAATGTTTATTGCATTGTGCATTATTAGCAGCGACTTAAGCTTGCGCACCAACATGTGTATGGTTATGAATGCCAAACAAGCTTTAGCTAACTGGTCTTAAATTGCTCAAGCTATGTCTTTATCAGCCATTTAATACCAGGTAAACATGGTCATGTGACCACCTTTCAACCAGCAGGACTGCTTAAATGGTCCGAGGTATTGATGAATAATTATTCCAATCACTTACCGTCATTTTTGCTTCTGTTATCCTCATATAAAGCTCATCGTCCTCTCTACCCCAGCCCCAAAATCGATTTGATAAACCATTTAACTGTCAAGAAAGGAAAAGTAAACAATAATACTCTGGTTTATATTGTGGATAACACATCAAATAAATACAATTTGACTACCGGTATTTGTCTTTTGCAGTATTTGATTAACCTGACCAAACGTTTGTTTAAAGAAGTGAACAGATACAGTTTCTTAATGGTCTTACAGGTATACTTGCAATAGCCTGAAGCTTCGACCCTAGCAGAGTCTTTCTTGAAGACTAAATGACATCAGAACACACATAAACAAGTGTAACAGAAGCAGCCACTTGACTGCTTCTGCTACACTTCTGTACCGGTACACGTTTGTGTGTGTTCTGAATGTCATTTAGCCTTCGAGAAAGACTCTGCTAGGGTCATTAACTATTTTTTGCACTCATACCCTACAAGTGTAGGTTCTTTTGGTTGGTAAGCAAACAACATCTAATTCTATTTACTCAGGTACTTGGTTGGTAAGCAACATCTAATTCTATTTACTCAGGTACTTGTCACTGTTCAGGCTATTTAATAACAATTTTGATGTTTTTTATGATGGCAAAAAAATCAGAAATCAGACTTAAGTAGGAAGAACATCATGCTTGGTCTTATCAGAAATAAAACGATAGCAATAATATACATGTATTACAAATGCAAAATTACACCAAAGAGAACCACAAATGAAAGCAAGGGAGAAACATTCTACAACCACACTGAGTGGCATAAATCAGGGGGATAACGTTGGCTTGGTAGTTTCTTGCCCAGTATTTCACCTCTGTAGAGTCTTGCACAAAGCCTCCCATGAATATTGAGTTTTCAATCCCGCCTTGCTTACAAGGATTTTCCCCACATTTAAATATTTGGCTTCTGACTGGCAACCCCGAACAAAGATATAGACAAAATAGGGAGACTGCCAACATGAGGGCTATATAGCTCAATTGGTAGAGCGCCGGCTTGTTAATCCGGAGGTTGTAGGTTCAAGTCCCCAAAACATTTAAACTTGACCGTCTTCTATACACAAGTTTCTTCAGGCCTAGGAATTACAGTGATGGTCGCTTTTGAGAGTTCCTTGATTTCATTACCAGAAAGATTTTAAATTAAATTAAATTAAAATAAATTGAGACCATTAATGCAAGTATTAGGCAAGAAACATTAGTTTGATATTAAAGGGCTGTGTAGTCATGATCAAAGCAGACCTGTGGCTGTATGGATTTATGAACTCTCACCCAGTTACTGCACACGCAATCTCCATAGATGATATGGTAGGAGGGTGTGCGCATGCAGTAACTGGGTGACAGTCCATCATTCCATATAAGGCCCTGGGCCTGCTTTGATCATGACGACACAGCCCCTTTAATTAATCTTCATTACCTTCTCGAACTGTTCACATGTCATCAGCATTATCCCTCCAATAAATTTCTCATAATCATACTTGGGATGAAGTTCTGGTGATGAGACGTGATGAGGTCCATATAGCACATTGTTATAATGGTAACTAATGGCGGGATTACGAGGGAGTAAGTCTACATCATGTAATGCTATATAACTGCAATCTTCACTCATCTCCTTAAACCCAGCATTGAGAAGTGACGCTCTGTTAAATCTTCACCCAGGATGAAAAGCAAAAAGACAATTTTAAAATGGGGAAAATAGAACTTAAGTATCTGTACAAATGACTTTAAACTTTGACCTCTGTTGAGCTGTCTGCTGGTGTTTTCCCAAACCTGGGCTTAGGCTCCGTCTCCGGCTTCATTAGAGTGTCTGAAACACCATGCAAAGTGAACACCGCTCCAAAATTGATGACAGAGGCTAAGTTGGGCCCCAATCCCAGGTTGAGGTTTGAAAACGGCCCGAAGTTTTGCCAAATGAAAAAAAATTGCCAAGACGGAACGTGAAACTCACCTGTGTGTGTCTATTTGATTGATGACATAAAATCTATGTTTGACCATCTGATGAGATAAAAATTTGTCCATATAAGGAAGAAATTCCATCAACTCTTCAAAACGGTTTCTAAATGGAACCATGATGCAAAGAACATGTGGATCCCATCCTTGCTCTTCCCTTTCTCTTTGATCTAATTTGTCTTTTCTTGATGATGAAGACTTCTGACTTAAAAGAATGTCATCTTTTGTTCTTATCTCTTCCTGTAACTGTCTGACTTTTCGCACCAATGTGTCGATGGTTGCACAAGTGCAGTCATCACTCAGAGAGAAAAGGATGAAGCTGATGATTGTGAAGGTAAGAATGAAGGCTAGAAGACGACTGGGAGTCAACCAGTGGTATGCAGCCATCTTAAGACACTCTTAGAGGCACACATCATACCTGAAGAAAAGAGATGAACACATGTCAATTAAGTAGAGTTGTTTGAGATGTGAACAATGTTGCTGATTGGTGTCTTTTTAATAATAATAATAAATCTTAGATATTGTAGGAGACCTTATTCAGACCTTTGTATCTTTAATTTAAAAACCCCACTGGGATTTGAAGTAAGCTAGAGCCAATAAAACTCTTAAAGGCACTGAACACGTTTGGTAATTATCAAAGACCAGTATTGTCACTCGGTGTATCCCAACATATGCATAAAATAACAAACCTGTGAAAATTTGGGCTGAATCGGTCATCTAAGTTGCAAGACAATAAAGAAAGAAAAAACACCCTTGTTGCACAATTTTGTGTGCTTTCAGATGCTAATAAAAGGCTTCATGCATGAAGTCTTTTATTATTTTAGTGAGAAATTACCTCTTTCTCAAAAACTACGTTACTTCAGAGGGAGCTGTTTCTCACAATGTTTTGAACTATCAACAGCTCTCCGTTGCTGGTTACCAAGTAAGTTTTTATGCTAATATATATTTTGAGTAATTACCAAACGTGTTCAGTGCCTTTAAAGGAAACCATGCTTAGCCATGCAGTCACATGTTATTCTTAACCTGTTTTAGGCTAACCAATATTTTGCTGAGATTAAAATTTATTTGTATTTACCAGCTTTCTGGACGGATAAGGTACAGACATAATTTGACCTAAATTCAGGGAGATAAAGTGGCAGTCGAATACAGCATATTTGCATTAATATTTTATTAGTTAAACTTCAGCAAAAACCGTGCGCTCTCAATCCAAAGGTCATAGAACCAAGAAGCGTAATAAGTCCAGCATATTGGCATATTCAGAATATGGGGCCAACAGTCGGAAGGATCTAGGTTGTTTTTTTCCAACACCGGTTAAGTTTTACTAAACGCTAGTATAAAGGGAACTAAAGTCCAACACTTATTATTTGCCAACATATAAATAAAGTCCATCATTCATATGTCACTGTCACTGCTTTTGCACTTGTTCAGTGTTGGCAAAATAATTGCCATAATAAATGGTTTAAAGTGTCTTGCTTTGAGGTCGAGGACACCAGTGCCTAGGCTCTAGACCAGAACTCGAACCTACTCTACTGGCTGGAAAAGAGCTTGACTAGTCAGGTGCACTAAAAACCCACCACTAGCCCATGACACTCTCGTCTCACTGATTACAAATACAATTAACATCAAAGGACTTCTGACTATTACAAAAATATCATTATTTTCATTATCAGTGACTAGTACTAGTTACAGTTATTATTATTAATTTTACCCGCAACTAAGTATGCACTAAGCTGAGTTGTGCAGAAGTACATTTTTTTTTAAACCATCAAAATCAAACTCAACAAAAGTCAAACTTCTTTAAGAATTTCAATCAAGAGGCCAAGTTAAGTGCCCTGGTCTTACCTATGACCTCAATATGATAACAAAAGAAAGTGCCAACATGGCCCACCCAGTCTGTCATTGACATTAGTCAACCATGCACTCTGTCTGAGCATGGAGGAAGAAAATCTGAGTGACTGAGTCTGAGGCTGAGTCTGACACTAGCCCAGCATATGTATTATTGTAAGAATGGTAAGTCAATTAGCCCTGGTTGTCAGTATCCGTTGCACTGCAAAGTGGAGGAGTCTAGCCCACCTTGTTAGGCTGTTATGGCTCTCTTAAGTCGTGTTCCCATTGGACTTTTTTTTTGCTAAAGTACCGCGACTTTTCTATAGAATTACGAAATTATATCCAATGGGAACGCATGGTAAACTGACCTCCCTGTCAACTTACCGCGACCGTGATGTAAAACTAACAGGCCGAAAGAGGTCGCGGAAGACTTCCGCTCAGCCACGGTAACTTAACAGGGGCGCTAAAAAGTCCAATGGGAACACTCCGCGCTGTAAACCTACCGCGACCACGATGTAAAACGCTATACAAACACACCACTTCCTGTATACGACACAACTATATACAGAGGGCGCGCGAAAATGGTAGTATGGTTCCCTGTCTCGTTTACACTAATGGCAGCATGTGTGTACATGTAGCATGCATTACAAAAACAACGCTCAGCACTTTTTCAATCTCGTCCAATTGCTGTAGTTTCACTACTGTGCAGTGGTTAGAAACATGGCAGATTTGATCGATTTTGTGAGTTTAATTGGACTAGATGAACGTGAAAATGCTGATGAATTCAACGCGAGAAAACTGTGACTGTGCACAGAGGTGACTGTGCACAGCGCCCGCGATGTGTGACATTCTGCCAGTTTCGAACAGCAAGTTAAACTGTTCCGTCGCGGAATTTAAGTCCAGGTGGGAACACACGGTCTACATTTAATCCAGTCACGGTAACTTACCGCGTGGCCACGGAAGAAAAAGTCCAATGGGAACACGGCTTTTGTCTTAACTTCGGTCTTATCATACTCGCCATGAAGACCTAAGTTAAGAGAGCCATAACAGCCCAACAAGGTGGGCTAGGACTGGTGAGTAGTAAATACTAGTAGTACGTAGTAGTACCATGGTCATGGAGGTAGGAAGATTTCTTCCTACCTACACCTCCATATAACTTATAAGGTTTATTGCTATTTAGTATTTACCGCCTGGTTGATTTTGATGAATGGCCGAAAGGCATTGTTACTCATTTTTACTGTGGGAAGGAAGCTCCCTTTTCCTTCCCACAATGCCTTTCGGCCATTCATCAAAATCAACCAGGCAGTATAGCGATAAGCTAGTAACTACTAGTAGTAGTACTATAGTACTAGACTAGGCCTAGGGACCAGGGTGGTACTAACAGGACAGAGGCCGGGTCCAACAACGGATTCCCAACAAGCAACCAACCTGGGCTTGGACATAAAGTCAATAAATAAAACGATCTGGGGGGAAAATTACTGATTAAATTTCGGTAACAGTGAGATCAATGATTTGTAATAATGTAATAATAGTATATATAGGCATCCTTAAATGTCATGTTAGTCACAGTCAGTCCTTTTACAAGTTACTTACCACCGAGAAATCCCCGTACAAAATACTTACTTGGTTTAAAGCCAGGAACATTGTGGGCCATTTCACGTCATGTTCCCAAACCAACGAAAGGAAAACAAAGGTACGAAAAGACTAACGGTTTGGCACCAGTCTAGTTAGAAAATCCGTCGATAGGGGGCGTTTTACACTGGGGCAGAAAGAAATGGGACGGGCAGCCTTCCCATTTCTACCGACCCCCGGGCCACCTAAGTAAAGTTTGTCTTGAGTTTGAAGAAGGGGCGGGCAGAAAAAAACTAAACCGTCCCATTTCTACCGACATTTAGGACACATAAGTAAAGTTTGTATTAATTGAATTCAAAGAAGGGACGGGCAGAAAAAACAAGCCTTCGCATTTCTACCGACCACTAATCAAAGTTTGTCTTTCGGGTTCGAAGAAGGGCAGGCCAGAAAAGAAAAAAGAAAAAACTTCCCAACGACCTTTGTGTCAAGTAATAAAGTAACTTTTTCTAAAATAATAAATTAAACTTTCTTTTGGGTTTGAAATAGGGGGATGGGCGGAGTAAGAAAAACAAACCTCCCTTCACTCATTTCTACCGACCCTCGTGTCACATAGGTAGAGTTTCCTCGTCAGGGGAAAAACAATCCGATTTTATTTTTTTTCATTCATATACATCTTATTTGGTTTGCGGTAACACCATGTGTATATCTACTTGCTAGGTAGATGTTGTTCTTTGAGAACTTGTCTTGCTTTTTATTCTACTGCCGCGGAGTAGAATATTCGGAATTCGGGAGACTGTCCTGCTTATTAACACTATTATACATAATTGGTGGTAATCCTCATTGTTCAACTGCGTTTTCAGTTCACAATTACCAAATTGATTTTCCAGACCAATTAACCCACTTTAATTTACATGGTAGCTGTAAGCGATTCTTAGAACGCTGCCGAATTTGAATACTTCGCCATCCCCCCTCCTGCAAAATAAAGAACATTACACAAACACACCCACCGGTGATTATAAACACAACTAGTTTAGAGGCTTCAATTTGCTACAATGGGTGGCTAAAATGTCCTGTCCTTAATTTCTATAGTAGTTTTGTTGGATACCAGTTACGCTCGGCTTCAATGATCTCGTACATTACAGTGCTTTGGGTCAGGCAAGAAGTTGGTTTTGATCATGGCTCACTGTAATCCACCCATACAAGACCGAATTCAGTTCATTACAATGGTGGTGGGTTTCCATGAGGTGTTAGCCCTCGGTCTATATACTGCTCTACTTGGGTATAAATTGACTTGAAGACACTACATGGGAAGGGATTATTGAAGAAGGGATTGAACGTACTGAGTTTAATGTCATTGTTTGTGAACTGCTTGGTCGATTTGTGGCGCCATGTCGTACACCAATGCGTTTGATCTTGAGTCTGCAACCTCCACATGGATAAACCGACAACATAACAACATCGAAACCAAGGAAGGATCACCGGAGGACAACGTCTACAATAGCTACTTGCCCATACCAATATCAAATGCCAATACCGACACGGTGCCACCGCGTAAAAGTCAAGCTCCTCTACCCTGCCGACTGTCTTCATCTGGGCTGGTACTGGGTTCTACTTCCTCACACGTACCGGGAGAACATTGCAGTAATATGCTTTACCACAGCATGGCAACTTCGCCTATGAATATGATGCCTTCACAACAACTCAACCATCCCTATGTGGAACCAGCCAAGAAGTTTATGACTCCACTACATGTCATTACATCTATGAGCAATGATCATTTACCATTCTACTCGTATCCCCAAGGAGACTCCTATAATATGGGTGGAGGTCTTCTGAAGATTGCTAGTGAGGTCAAATCAACAGGTGTGGTTCCACCAGCCTCTTCAAGTAAGGTGGACCTGCAATCTCATGGACACGTGTCAGAGTATCGATACCAGTGTAGCAATACCAGAGAGACAGCCAGCTTTTCTGGAGTTATCAGGCCAACATGGCGTTCAGTCTGCCAACCAACTATGGCAGTTGCTCCTATCACCAATATTGGACTTATAGATGACAGGATGATCACAAAACGTTAGTACTTATAAATCAAAGGGAATTGCTTCACTTCCTGTATATTGTTTAAATTTAAAACGATCCCCGCCTGATTAGTCAATGTTCATATTTATATTTGTTGTTTTTCTCTTCTACGACTAGTTTCTGTTAACTCTTTACCCGCCCCCCCCCCCCCCCCCCCACCTTTTAACCCCACTTTGCGTGCCATTTTAATCACCCGTTTCGAAAGACAGACTTATGCCGCGTCAGCCTGCATTCAATGTGGGGAATGCATCCACACAGGATTTATTCAAAGTACACAGTTAATTCTTTTCGCTGACCGGTGTAGTTGAATAGTTTCAAAATGATGGTTGGTCAACTCGCCTAAAGATGACTAATGTGTTTTTGATTTATCAAAGTGCTACTGTCCAAGTAAAATCCAAACCATTTATTCCCCCCATAAATATATTTTCAGGGCCAGCCCCTCCAGAGTCCATTTTACCCCAACTCAAGAAGAGGAGATTGCGAACATCATTTAGCAAGGAGCAAGTATATAGCATGGAAAGATACTTCAAGATGAGTATGTACCTGAATGTAATAGACCGTAAGGAGCTTGCTCGACAGCTTGGACTAGAAGAAACACAGGTAAATCATAGAATTCCAAATGTTCATTGTCTTAACAGGGTTTTTATTTGATTTCACAAATCTTCCCCAAAAACAACGAAATGATAATGTAAGAGAAATATCAGTTGTTCATGAACTATTTAAGGCTCAAACCCATTGTCTTAAAGATAAGCTCACTAAGGTGTCAACATCTCAAAAGGGTTTGACATTAATTGTTCAATTACTTACTGGTTGAAGAGGTAGCTGTTGTGCTGAATGCCGTCAAGCAATCAAACCAGTAATTATGATCTTATCAACAGGCTATGGACTGTATTGATTTATTATTAATTAGGGCCTACATTATTGTAGACTGGCTGAATACATGGCAACGTTCCAGAAGTATTGTTATTATTATTATTATTATTATTATTATGAGTAACAAAATACTTTTATTTTCTATATATATTATTTTAATCGCAGTAATAGATGTTTACTTTTCGTAGGCCCTACTTTGAACACCAGACGTAGGTTACACACAGCCATAAAAAATGTTCCCACGTGGCAAAATAAATAGCTAGACGTTAGCAATCTTAACGAGATTGATAATAATGTGATAATCTTCCAGGAAAGCTGGACACTACTACTGAATAGTTTGACACTACTACATGTACATCGATCAAGGTCTAATCCTGGTGTGATGCGGATCGATAGAGCTTTAGTGAGACGGTTGGAATTCTTCTGCCCAACAATACGGCTAATCCCAAGTACAATTTAGTGAAAGGTCATCTTCGCACAGAACGTGTGAGATACAAACCGCCCTCAGTCAGTGGTGATTCATCCCATAGCATGAGTGAGCCTTGGTGTATCCAACAACGGTCTCTGCGATAGAGACTTCATGGCGAGGCGCACTGAGCGATTCAAAGATTTTTTTTAGCCGGTTGCTTGCCGAAATGTAAAAAAACCCAATTTTTTCGGAAGAATACACACATTTGAACTCTCACACTATTGCAAGACTGCAACATTTAATTAGAAGTTAACTACTCTCATTTTCGGGAAAGCTTCTTTGTATTGCAATTGTTACTAACATGACGAAACGTATTTTGAAAAGTTCAATCTTCAATTTCCGGGAGCGGGCGGGGTTCTCTTGTTTGAAAATGGCGTCAGTTAAAACAAAATAATAAATCCTGATCACTAGTCGGCAGTCGCGTTATCTTCAACCTAACACTAAGTTAACACACACTACGAGAACAAATCGAGCTCTTTCTGTACACAATATCATTTGAATTTTTTTCCGTTAGGTGAAAACCTGGTTTCAAAACCGACGAATGAGATGGAAGCGTCAAAGGCCGGAAGAAATTATTACAACCGCTGCAAAAACCGTAAGGACAATGAAAACGTTACAGTGCCCTCCAGTGGCAACACAAGGTCAGTTTCTTGTTTCAACCCCACCACTATCAAACGTGAGCACGCCACCTGCCGCCTCGGTGATGGGAATGCCAAGACAGTTTGTGGTTCCCACCCCAAAGCCATCCAACTTGACCACGCCCCCTGCAGTTGCTGGGCTCGGGACAGGATCAGGACAGTCTGAAGGATTACCTTGGTATCCAATGCTAGCGCCCTCAACGATCTACAGCCAAACCCCCACCTCAATAGTACCGACAGAAAGTTGTTGTCCAGCACAAGCTGTATACGGAACTCCTGTTTTCCCACACTTTCCAGCTGGGCTTGGCATTCACCCCTGGACCTCGACTAACACGATCGGACCGCATGGGGGCGTCCAGTATCTCCCTCGTCACGTTTGAGATGTCCAACCATCTGAATTTACGATAACTTCAAACGCCTCCTCGGTGGTTCACTGGTCAGGTTGAGAAAAATGACAGGAGATGGCTGCGACAAAGACCCGCGACATCATCCGTTTGACATGTGGCTTTATTGTACTGCAATGTCTTGCGATGACTGTATAACTATAAATTCAAAAACAAACATCTCATTATATTTATAAAGGTGTGTGTAATCCAAAGGTTATTAGACACGCAAAGCATACAAAACGCACACTCTAAACAATGACACGTCACAACCACCAAGATAAACATTGTTTCATCAATGCGTCACAAGATTGACGTGGAAGGAGTGAACAGTTTTCCTAATACGCATGTTTCTTTCTTTCTTATATTATTTCATTTACTCTTATGATTTGATCAAGCAGTCTGGACAGTAACAAGGTGATTCAAATGGCTTCATAATAAGATGGGATTTAGAAAGTACTTACGATTGGCCTTTAAAATGGTTTCGTGCCAATTGTTTAGGGACAGCAAAGTGTAACATTTCTTTTATAAATTAGTTTTCTTTAATTTGATTCATTGTTTCATCAGTTTGTTCAGGATTTGGCGTGTTTGTTTTACTGTCGTCACAGACTGAAGAGTCAGTTCCGTATATAGAATCAGTTGGTAAAGAAGCATAGAAAGAAGCACTTTATTGTTTAATTTATGAAGACTTTTCGTCACTGTTTTACACATTAATTAATATGTTGTCACAGTGTAACACAGATTTGAATTTGAATTTCCCAGTGGTGAGTGGTTTTGTTTGTTGAGAAAAAAATATGCTGTACTCTTTCAAAACGTGTTGTACCATCCTCTTGAAGTACTAAGTTATAAACCCATTCTTCGGACAATGAGGCAAACCAGATTAGGTTTGACTTAGCGCTGACGTCATCATCAACCAACTGTCAAGAAACAGTGTTGTTTTGAGAAAGGTTTTGCTTTGGTTTAGTTGTTGAGAAGTATGTGTTTTACACTTTTCGATTAAGGATAGGTAACTTCCCATCAACGTTTTTTTTTCAGAGCAAATGTTATTTATTTATTTAATTACAATTAATTATAAGCAACTTAAATTGGTAAAGATCTTGGACCGTTTTGTTTTAACTATTGGGTAATTAACTTCGGTGGATCGATTCTCCAATTAGTTGGTATTTACACACAGGGTGAACCTGAGACCAAACAAGATTTTACTTCATCAACTGTTTCGGAATTTTGACATGTGTAAAGTCAAGATTTCCAATGGGGTCAATGTTCTCCAAAAATAACACTTTGTCAAACCTACTAGGCCTAGTCATTTATATTTAAAATCATTCCGATTTGGAAATTTACAAAATGTTCTACTCAATTTGTTTTTTTGTTTTGTTTTTGTTAAGTAACTTTCTGTAATAGTTGTACGAATACGGTTTCTGTATTTGATTCTTCTGACTTTTCTTGGTTGAATGTTTCAGCCATAATGATTATTATCGTCAAAGAATTAAACAATTAAACACAACTTTATTTCATAAACACATGATTGAGTGACTGGAAGTGGTCTGTTCACACAAGCTGTAATGTGTCTGCTTGAAAAACAAGTAAGAATTGTCGTAAATCTGGATGGCCTACCGAATCATGAGATACAGATTGCGGTCTGGTTTGTAAATGAGGTGTACAATGGCCGTTGAGTCGACAGTCTGCAAGTTATAAATGATCGGTCAGGTTTTCTTGGCACGTCGGTCTGCTGTTGTACTACAACGCTCGATAAATCTCACATTTCTCCAAGTTGTACTCTTGTGCGCTCAGTGATGTGTATGCCTGCATTATAGGCCTACATATTGGAAAAGAAAAATATATATATTTAGTTTTGGGGATCAGACCTTGTTTTTTCTTGCTATCTATTTTTACATGTCCTCCACTCAACAGACTCACCAGTTTGTTTGTGTCGGAAGTCTACACAAGTATCTCCAAAATGTTGAAAGTGTATAACAAGGATTGGACCATGATGACATTCATTAAAACAAATTGTTTTACCTAATGATGAGACCATCACTTCCCAGCAATAACGTTTTCTCACATAATATAAATTCAATGATTTGAAAATGAATCAACATTTGAAGCAAATCATGCTCAACGTGAGTAAAGGTTGCATTAATACACTATACATGCACATTTCAAAATACGAAAAACGACATCAGGGAAATCACACTGTCTTCTCACACACTGAATCTTTCATGGTAAAACAGTCAATGTATTGTATTATTCCGTTTGGAAGATACTTGCCCACGCCTTCCTGCTACCACCGTCGTATCACTCAATGACGAGAAGGCGGAAAACCATGGTTTGTATTATTTACAAAATTAATTACTTAAAAATAAAGATTAAATAAAAAATGCAGCATCTGTTGTTGAAATGCACCACTATAGTGTTGTTGAAAATATACCCAATCACATGATCAGAAAAAGAACAGGGCTTATCACAAGAGTTATTTAATATTTCTGATAAAACAATGAGCGACTTTTGCCAGAGTTAGACGGTGCCTATGCATGATTGTCTTATTGACGCAGTCTACACATTCAGTGAACACCGGCTGTTTGGATGACGATCTCACCACTAAGATCCTTGTATATTTCCCGTGTGTATTATTCCATTTTATGATTTATCTCTTGGAAAGTTTAGGAGATTAATTTGAATAAGTAACCCGCCAAATCTTCCGTTGTTCCCCATGACTGCGGAAAGTGAGATAGAAAGTGCGAAAACGACCTTGTTCAAGACTTACACGGACATTTTCGGCATGAATTATGCATGACACGACACTGCGGGCAAATTATGACTTTAGCAGTCACTCACCAATGCATCATTCTGGCCAATTCAGTAGAATCTGAATAATTACTCCGCATTAGAGAATTCTCCAAGGTACCATTATTGGCATAATTTACCCTGATTGTTCGTCGCTTATAAAGCATGACCAATAAATTAGTGCATAATTACTTGAAGAGTTAACGATGCAGTTTGTGATAAATGATTTCTTGAGATATTAGTTATATTAAATCCATAAATTTTAATGGAATTGTCTTCGGATTTGATTGCAGAATTGTATTATTATTTTGTTTGATTTGATTGGATTGAGTGCCATGAATGCATTGACCTTTATGTCAAGGAATGGTTAAATCCTTTGTCTATAATATGTGATGCCATGGGCTGATGGTTGTTTAGTCCAAGAGATATTTTGTGACGACAGCAAGCAGTGCTTGAGTATCTTGTCTCAAAGATAGAAAATCTTTTGCATCGTTGTGAAAACTGCTTCATTAGGCATTCATTACATTCATTAAAGGGAAATATCTTTGTTTTAAGGGAATGTTTTATTTCTAAAGTTGTGGGACAACAAAATACTTTCTTTGGATTGGCGTTAAAGTCAATGTGCTATTTTGTTTGTCTTTTCCAAACCTTAGGGCCTAAGTTAAAGATAAGTTGAGATGAGATTAGTATAAACAAGATGAATGTTTAGCCAAATGCAATACAGAAAGGCAACCTGGAAAAGTATAGAAATGGTCTAATGACTTGTCATTCACAATGTATAATGATATTTTTCATGTGTCTTGACACTTTGTTATTTGGACAATGCACTATCATTTCATTTTGAAACGCGTGTGGTAAACGTCACGTTGATGGGGTATATCCCTATAAAAGAGGTCAGGGATCCATGGTGTCTTTATCAAGGTCTTCCAATCACCTGATTATCTCAAAACTGAAACTTTTATTTCTGTCAGTTGTCATTTAATGTACGTACTCTAGTCACCTCTGGTCCTCTATCTTATATTTCAAATGACAAACTGCACAGTTTAAAGACGTCATAACAGATATAGAACCTAGACTTGACAGTTTGTGTCAAACCGTAGCATCATTTTAACTCCATGATCAGAGAATCACTCGGGGAAAAAACAGCCAATATTTGGACACAGCGGGAGGGTTGTATCATTTTGGTGTATTTTCCTCGGGCATTGAAGGTTCGGTTTGGGGTCAGGGAACGATAATGCCGGGAGTATCTGACGGACTAAGCGGGGGACTAGTTTAGCAGAGCGCGACCGCTCTGCTATGGGGTCTTCAAGGCAGCAGACGCCCAGGTTATTTCCATCAAGACTTGGTGAGCGCTTACTTCAAAGGCATTCCTCGCTCGGTGTGGAAACAATTTAATTTTTCGCTCAATTATCGAAGCGGGTTTGGAGTGTCTCCTGGGGCTAGAGTAATCATTTCCACTTTTCTAAATTGAACCCCCGATTTAGCCGCAGAAATAACCGCTCCCCATACTCGATTGATGATCAGATCTCTTGGAAGCAATCGGAGCGTTTCTTCTATGTCCGTAAGGTTTTATTACTCCAGACTATCACCGGGGCAAATGGCTCAAACTCCGCCGGCCGGCACAGCTCTAATAAGACATTTTACGGTGGGGAAACTTTGATCAAATACTGCGCAAATTAAAGAATCGCGTGGTAAAGAAAGTAATAAAATGGTAATCAGTGGACTTTGAGACCGATTGCGAAGTTTGTCGGTTGGACTGTTGTCTGACTAGCTGGCAGCCATGAACATATTAATTTCCAATTACCGTGATAAGGCCAATGTATAAGCAAGTATCGGTGCATCAATACTCTTAATTGAGCGCCGTGGGATGCTACCTAGCCCTCTTGCTGTGTTATCGCGCGAGTTACAATGCTTGCCATGCAACACTAATGGCTACCCTGGAAGGCCCTCTACCGTTCGTTCCAAAACAGCCTGCGGGTGTGCCCACCATCCAAAAAGACACAGTTTCGGAATGACTCGGCGGGCGGGCTTTTCCCCCTTTCCGAAATATGCCGGGCACTTAACTCTAATAATAACAGAAGGTCGAGCTCAAGCTAAGCTCACTGAATGTGTGGAGAGGTAGAAAAATAAATAAATAAAAATCTCGACATGAATTGATGTAATCAAATGGCATAAACAGAATCCCTGTTGAGTTTTGTCAAGTCTTTGCTTCTACTTGAGTTCGGGTTTGTGTGTAAAACGGGAATATGTTTGTCAATATTTTGAGCGTTTACTTCTTGGGTCATGTTTTACAACTGCTGCTCGAGTAGAAAATGATTCCGTCAGTTTCTTTTCAAGATGGCGGGGCGTCCTTGTGGGTTTTACGGTAGGGTGCATTTCATAATGATGAGTACCAGGATCTCTTCTATTATGTAGACCTATATAATTTATAATACATTTGTTTAGAATGGAAGGTTCCAATAAGTTGCAAGGTTCGCTCGTTTGGCTTTGGTTGATGTGCGTTTAACCGCCAAAATATCATTTATGTTTTTACCCATTCATATTGTGGAACACATTAATATTGATCAAATATAAATTAATATACCCTCATAAGAATTGATCAAGGGAGTACACCGTGAGATGGCCCCATCTTTGGGCCCAAATAGCAGTAGCTTCGGATTCGTTCTCAAACTCATACAAAGTGTAGTCACTGTGTTTTCGTTTTATATAGACCATGTGACCTGTGACATCACATGTTTACAAAAGGGCCACAGAGCCTTGACTTCCTTCAGGCACAATTGTACACAGCTCAATGGAAGAATACAACAAATCTTATGTTTTATGGAGATTGCACTGTCTGAATTTGCTCAACTTTTGATATGAAGAAAGAGGGGACATCTCAAAAGTTGTACAGCTGTTGCTTTTATTTTGTTAATTTTGAATTTATGTGAAAATTATGACACAAAATGTAAATTTTCCCATATGGCCTGTGTAGTATCTTGCCTGTCAGGAAATGGATTAGAATGTACAAGGTCACCACTCTGTAAACAAAGGTAACATGGTCTATTTACACAATCCATCTTAATGTGAAAGTTGTCTGTCAACATACACTCCGTGGCATTTTCGTTCGTTTATTCATATCTAAACAAGTCTGTAATGTAGGTCTATAACCATTGGTTGGAGTACGCCTGACCCATTGTACGATTTGAATACGGACCACTTCGTAATCAAGATAAGATGGCCGCAACTCTCCGTCACATCGCTTCATTTTCAAGTTTTTATTTCATTATGTTGAAGAAATCTACCCCACCTTTGAAATTACCTGTAACTAAAAGGAGCCACTCTATCTTTGTATTAATTTGTGGATCATAAACTGTCCATAATGTCTCTCTCTCTCTCTCTTTATACAAAACACCAAACCGTTTCGGAACCGTTATTTTATAAAATAGAATCAACATTTTCATTTTGCACATTGTGTATATGCGTGACGGTGCAATTACGGCAGCGGAAACTTTGGTCCAAAACACCACCCGGGGACCAATTGAGGCAATTTAGATTCTTGCGAAAAATATCAGTGTATTTATCGGTGGTGTTGTTCTTGATCCAATGTGGGCAATCATGCTGAATTGCATCCACGTGGGATACTCGACCTACGCGAAGGGTGTTTTGGTTAGTTGGGGTCACCCTGGTATATCAGTCCGATAATAAATTTCAATCAGCAATTTTCTGATTTGTTTTGGGAGAGCAGGGCACTTGTGTAGATAATGTGTGGACAGAAATACATGACTGTTGGGAGTTGCGTGTTACGCTAGGTTTGTGCATTCGATTCGCCAATGATATTTAGTTCGACTTTCGACCACCATGAATAATAATGGAGTACAAATGGGGCAATCAATGAACCAATGGACCGATAAAACGATCAACTATGTACCAGCCTTCAAATAACTTTTTTTGTAAAGCATTTCTGTTTCTCAGTGTTATAAACGAGATGTGTTAACAACTTTAACAAGTCTGAAAAGAGCTTTTCACAGCAACTTATCAACAACATATTTTCTTACAAATGTGGACGTGATCTAAAAATAGATAAACGATTTATAAGATGTTATGTTTCAACCTTTGGTATTAAACTGAAATTGAATCTTAGTGTCCTGCCACTCATTCATACAATCAGATCTTAGTTAATGTGTGCTTTTTGTTCAAGCTTGCACGATCCATTTTGCTTTCAACTTGTTACAAACTTTCGATGTCTAAAATGATGTATAAGGTTTGGACCGAAAAAGTTTCACTCTGTCAAATAGAATCACAAAAGTTAGTTAAACAGATTGCCAAAGTTTAGTTTCAAGTCAAATTTACTCTTGCTATAGTTGAATGTCTTCTGTCATAGTTTCTTCTAATGTTCCTCCTGTAAAGCCAGACACAAAACAAGAACCATTCATTTCAATGAACCATGCAGACCTAAAGAGTTAGACATCATCAATTATAAGAACCATTTTGCGTACTCGCCAAAAGAGTGTACCCCGTTACTGCCTGACAACTCCGGTCATTCGCCCCGGTAAAGCGTCCCAACGGATTCATACCTCTTGCAATTACACACTGAATCACTTTATAACCCAATAGGAACAACTTTTGACGCCCGCTTCTCACTTTCCTTCCGTCCAATTACCAGCAAACACCCAACTGCATTCCCACGGGACAAGCTCATCTAGATTCCAGACTGAAATCAATTTGGTCTGGAGAGAAAACAAACTTTACAAGTGGATGAAGCCACCAGAGGGCGCTTCAAAATAATTCGTTTACTTCAGCTCACTGAAAGTACCGGTGGATCCTTTCAGAAAAACAATGAATTTGGAACTTTTACGAAAAAAAACGTGCTTCATTTACAAAAGTTTTCTCTGGGTAGTCGCACGATGTAGGTCTACAAGTCCAGCAAACTGACAGAGAATAGTTTAATTGTTTTTATTCATAATTAATATTTTTTGAGACCTCCTAGTTATAGAACACAGTTTAAATAAACTTGAAATAAAAGTATCAAAAAGCCATATTTGAAGACACTTTATTGTTCAGCTGCAGTATTGCGTTACATCTCATACGCAAAGCTTTTTAAGTCAGATGGCGATATAGGCTATATCTTCGTCCGAAGTTTACAAGCTGTAGTAAACCCGCAAATTCATTGTAAGTCTACACTTATAATTACAGACCCGACCTAAATCAAAATTCTAACCTAAATGTTCACATCCAAAAATAAAAGGCAAATATTTTAGAAAACCACAAAACGTGAAAGGCTGCTGTCTCATTGCTATAGGCAACTTTACCATGACAAAGATCAAGGTGTTTGAACTTGTTACTCTGTGTCCGGAGTGACCCGTCTAACCACGGCTAGACGACCGGTCACAACAGTTTGAAGCCCCGCTGGAGGGAAGTATCGTTGGCTTTGAATGAGAACATCCATTCATAAAACATGTAGAAAGGTTAAAACAATAAGTGCTGATAATTAAAGAACAAGTTTGCCAACGGGTTACAATCAATAACATCATGTTTGTATTTTAGAATTTACAATGACATCTTCAGTCACCTATTTTGTGTCGTCCATTAAATTTGAGTGGAACCCATCTTGAATATTTCTGAATACTCATGGTGATCAGTAAGGAGGGGGTGATTCCTTTACGGGTCTGACTCTGAGGTGGGTTTTCTTGAGTCATTGAATACCAATCAGCTGCCTGAGACCATGCTGAGATTGCCCCAGAGTGTCAGACTTGGAATATAGAGCAGAAGAAAGTCGTAGATCTTTAGGTTTATAAAGAGGGAAATAAGCGCAGGTGTACGAGGGCTAGTTTTTGTTTCAATTGTAAAATTATATTCTTGAGTTAGTGTTTATAGACACAAACGTGGAAATGTTTAGACTTCAAAGCACTAAATGGAAAATCTCGGGTTACTTATAATGACTGTCAAACAGAAGCTTGTAGTTTTGGTTTCTGGTGTATTTTGGTTTATGTGAGGTGTAGTAGTAGACTTCTTGGCTTAAGTTTTAAAACCAATTGACACAAGGGTCGGAATGAAGAATACTGTTTATTTTCAACAGTTTATTTTGGGGGTTGCTATTTGGATATTGGAAATGTTCTTTGGATATTAACGAAACTCAATTTGTAATATTTAAGTTATGGAAATGAAGCCATGCAGTTTTGGTTTGTGCGCTGTCAGTGAACTTTAACAAGACTCTCAGATTCCTGAACATAGTGTTCCAACTCTTCGAAATAGATATATTTGATTTTGCAGGAACCGCACTTCAGTTGTGAAATCTGAGGTGAATAATGTCCCTTCTAGATGACCAACAATGATATGCCAAATCTCTGTTGTAACAATGTTGTAATTTACAGCGACTTCTAGCTTGGTAGGGGAGCGGGTATCACACCGCCGGGCTGGAAAGCAGCGGGTGACATTCCTGGCGCAGTGGGTCGATTCCAGAACTACACCTCAGAAAATGGACTCTCAAATTATAATCTTGAATTAGTTAGAAGTGGAAAACTCTACAGAGTTTAGTGGTAATAAACTCATTCTATGATGGTTATGAGCAATGATGAGACATTGTCAAGCAATAATTGATGATAATCTTAAATATTAAGAATTATTTATTGTAAGACATTTTGACAAAAATAATGAATAAAAAAGAATCACAGCTGATTTAGGGTTGTTAAAATCTACAAACAACTGATGGTTCAAGTCAGAGTAAGACATTTTCTTTTTACCCAGAGTAAAAGAAAATACTATCCTATAAAGTTTGAGATTATCTTCCTGTGTGTATAGGCCTACACAGTGTAACACTGTATTTACACCAATTTCATATCATAAAGAGAACCAATTTACGGTCAGACTGCCGACTAGCCGACTATTGACAATCCAGATGCACACAGTGTGCATATGCATTAATTGAAACACCTAATCGTGCCACCAGTCCTAATCTATGTGAGAATAAGCATAGCATGGCAAAGGTTAATTCACCAATAAAGCTGTTATTTCTCCCACTTCGGCACCGCCAAAGTACAGATAACATCTCCAATCGATTCCAAAATAGACCCACAATCATCCACAGTGATATTTTATCCCCCTATAAATAATACGCCTGCAGTCACATGTGTTCAAAAGCAGCCGAGGTCTCCAAATCAAAGCCTGATCTCTGGCCGTGTCAGCGGGCGCGACGCCCGGTAGGCTAAAGGCACGAGAGCACCCTGATTTCTCGGTCTTTTGATTATTGTGGTTTTTCTTGTTATACCACCAAAGACGGTTTGGTTGTTCGCCTTGATTTGGCGAGTGACAGATAGGGTGTCTCAAGGGGGTAAAAGCTGCGAGTTTACCGGGTCCGTAAGGACGTGACATCCGTGAATTACACCCGTGTTGAATCCAAGACGTCACTTTAGACGCAGAAGGGATTTAGCGGCAAAAGATGGGTTCCATATGCAATATTTTCCTGAGCTTGAGACTGAACTAGGAAGTCTTTGTTTCAGGAATGACTTTTATGACAAATATTATACAGTTATAGTTGTATACTTTTGCCTAAAATTAGTTGTAAAACATAATATAGGGCCTACTATTAAGAAATATCTTGGAATGTGCAGACCTATATAGAACAGGCTCTATTTGTGGTGTATGCTTTGTATTATAGAAGGTTTTGGTGGAAAGTTATCATAGTTTTAAACATCTTTAATTCATAAGAATTGCATTCCCATTTTAGAGTTACAAAGAGTTAGTTAGGCCTGTATACCTATAACTAACCTCTAAAGTTTTTTCAAAAGTCTTTGAAGTGGCAACAAACTACCTCAAGTGAAGGTTCGCAAATTGAATAAATAAGTAATTAGAAAGTTTACTATTTAATTATATATCAACACTTTGTTTTAATCTTAAATAATTAAGACATCCTTTCAACCGAGTTTTGATTGCTTACAGACTATACGATTGTTCACAACTCTTTAACATTGTTTAAACTCCACTCGGTAACTTTCTGGGCCGGTCAATGAACTCGTAGATCAGGTGGGAGCCAATAGACGGGAGGAGTGACGTTACTGGTTAAACTTGTCTCTGTGTTAATACTGTAGTGTTAGTGATGAAGTAAAACTGGTACCAGTGTTGAAAGAAAAAACTTCACACTTTTCAACAAGAGTACTTACGACATTAGTGTCTTAAAAACTCATACCGACAAAATTATGACTTACGAAGTTTATGTTAAACACCTTTTACTGTTAACGTTCATAGCTTGAGGTCATAGGTCAAGTATTTATTACGTGAATGTAATTGCACTGACAACTCAATGAGAATGTTTAGTGTCAGAGTTGCGTCTGTAATTGAGTTGTGTATAAATCAAATGGGATGATTAGAGAAATTAAGATTGATTTTAACTTAGTCTAATTAACGCCGCCAAGTTAAAATGACTTCAAGAGACCCAATGATTTGACCATCAACCTTTTATGGGTCTATGTTGCCAATAACTTAATAACCTTTTTAATTAGTATTTTCAATATAGAATGCAATTAAAACATGAAAGGACCGCTGCTACTGTTGAGCACGTGTGTGCAGTAACACAGCCAGCTGTCTTTAGCGGTCAAACCAAGGCTTATAAACTTCACTTTCATTGATGTGTTTAAATCGTTAAAATGTGACTGAGATTTAAGTGGACTTCACAATGGAGGGTTCAATCAAACCTATTTTGTTCCCTTTTAGTGACCGCAGTAAGTGACCTGTAAATAAATAATACAGTTATTGTATTTGTCGGTCACTTCTAACTTATAATAGATTACAGAGGAAATGACGGATTAGTAATAATAGTTCAAGGACACATTATTGTTCATAATAAAGGAACACAAAATAAGCCATCGGTTAATTTCCAACGTGAAAATGCTACAATATGGACATGTCATTGTCAGGGTGTAGACTTCATTATACGCCTCGTTGAACGCTATGGAAATCTTTGTTCCGTGTAATATTGTAAATCTACCAAGTCTCGCTCCGTCTCGTCCAAGGTTGAATTTCTCTTGAGGATTCATTCTTTATGAGAGTCTTGGTTGACGGATCTCACCTGAAGTCGTTCAGGATATTGTAACAGTTTTTACTTTCAGTAATACGAGGATTCCCTGCTATTCAAACAATACTGCAAAATAAATAAAATTGTGTTTGCAAAGTGCTCACAGTTTGTCTATTTATGGTGAATCTCGTCAAGGACTGAAAGGCCCAGTTACGATCTTTCATGGTCAAGATTTGCAATAAGCTGCGTTTTCTATTAAAACATTTTTTGGGCAAACATAACTCATGCTATTAATGAGTTTTATATTATTGTAGGTGTACCTATCAATGATTAAAAATAATTCACTTTTCTTAAGAGTGGACCTTTTTTCTACAGAACTACTGGTTAAATTTTAACCCTTGACCCAGCCTCGTCTTCAGAATACTGAGTCAAAAGAGGGAGCAAAAATCCGCACTTTGGGAAGGATAAGCGCCTATGTAAACATTTGGAAGGCGTTTGTTTTCCGAAAAGTTTTTCTTATTCATGCTTATTCTTGACTCAAAAATGTCAGACTTGTCATTTTACATGACTTTATTTTTGATTTGATTTCGATTTTGATTTGACACATTTCTGGCACATGCAGATGTATTACTATTAGTCATATTTTTCGGGTGAATTATCTGAAAATTGCACACATCGTTAGTGAAATGTAGCTATTATGTAAAACGTCAATCGCATAACATTGTTATAGTTATTTCTATACAACAATTAAATATCGTTTTATTGTGCAATATAAATACTTTTATCCAACAGTTCAATACACTCTGGTTATCATCAGAGTCCAATCTCAGTACCGCCACCAAATGTTAGCTCCAAACATCGACTCGGGCGAAAACCATGGTTGTATACATTGGCGGCATTTCACTGAGTAATGAACACTAATAGCCGATCAATTTCTAACATTTTCCCCTCCATTGGTCCTGTGGAACTTACCCATATAATACGGTTATTTTGGCAGTATATTGGTTCATATTCGTGGCCATAGGCTCACTGGCTCCATCAGGCCAGCAAACACGACTTTTTACGGGTGTATGCAAGAGAGAAATCTTGAATGATGCCTGGTGTTTTCTTGTGGCGGAGTTGGTAATTTCAAAGGCTCAGCCGATACGGCCTGAGGTGAGGTGTGTAGAATCAAAGGTATGGGGTGCCTACCGCCGATCGGCAGGCATGCCGAGCGGCGGACGCCAGGACAGGCCGACCATTCCCTGCCTCAGGCATGCAACGGTTTCCCGATTTATATGAGAAGCCAAATTGGACGGTAGTTGCTGCTCGTGGAGTCCCTTTTTGGTTTAAAATCCAGTTTTGGAGCAGGATACAAAATATTAGCTCATTTAACAGGATTAAGGAGGTAAATTGGATGGCAATTTCACGAGGATTGTAAAAACAAACAGTGTGTGTATAGAGTTAGAATGAAACTAATCTCTCCAACGGGCATTTTGTGACACACAGACCTATTTCTGGCTGATAAAATGATTGTAAAATTATACTATTTGATTATTGCTGGCTTGGTTGGGAGTAAGCGCACCCTAAAGCTTTTAGTCATGTCAGCAGATTCAATAGGCTATCCTCAGAGCAAGAATCTTGAAATAATTCAAGAGTTAGCGTGGATCTTGTAATGAAAAAAAACCCAATTCTATTTTTGATGTGCTTGCATGTTACGCACATTCAGTCTGGTATACAATCTGTGCTTAGTTCATTCCAAGTTGTTCATTAAATTGAACTGAATGTGGTTTGCTTCTATTCGTATTCAAGTATATAACAGAAAATATAAAGCATATAACCATGCGCAGTCTTTGAATATCGCAAAAAATGTTGCATCCATACAAACGACGCTTCAAGGACGTGGTTCGAACCCAAACTGGCCTCATTTACACCAGATCACTTCAGCTAGTTGTCCTTCGGACTGTAACCAGACTATGATGGTTTTGATTGAATGTAATTGGGCAAATAAGGGTTTGCTAATAATCAGTAAATTGTGATGCCGATGAATGATAGTGATTGAAAGGGAATTTTGGCGCGTACCATGCAGAGGAGTTTTTTTGGCGGGAGATATTGTCTGCAGATTGAAGTAACTTAACTACCGGATATCGTCTGCTGTTCATGGACACTTCAACAGTCAATGACCGCCCTTGATTTACACGACGAGAAAGGAAAACTATGGTGGCCCTGAAGGGACATCGCACATCGCAAATATCTTTGCAAATATTTGCGATGTCGCAAATATTATCGCAAATATTATCGATAATATTTGCGACGTCGCAAATATTATCGATAATATTATCGATAATATTTGCGACGTCGCAAATATTATTGCAAATATTTGCGACGTCGCAAATATTATCGCAAATATCTTTGCAAATATTTGCGACGTCGCAAATATTATCGATAATATCTTTGCAAATATTTGCTACGTCGCAAATATTATCGATAATATATTTGCGACGTCGCAAATATTATCGATAATATTTGCGATAATATTTGCGACATCGCAAATATTTGCAAAGATATTTGCGATGTGCGATGTCCCTTCAGGGCCACCATAGAAAACACTGTCAAGTCGGAGGAGTGCCAATATAAGACATTCCTTTTAATAATGTGTTGAATTGAGATTTCTGAATGCAATATTATGTCAGCAAACTTATAGTTTAATAATGGAGAATTGATGTATGGGGTAAAGGGGTCTGATTTATAAAAACATTGTCCGGACATGAAGAGTGATGACTTTGTTGTGATGACATCACATGATGTTTCTGAATGTCATCAAAGGATACTGTGCCTGAATCGGATCTAGCGTTAGCACGTCTTCAAGACGTTCGGTTGTTTTCCAAAGAATTTATTATAGCCTACATGCGTTGTCAATCTTATTATTACTAAAATAATATAAGAATTTTGACGTTGTTGTAAAATGGCAATTTCCTGTACAGAAATGAGTAATTCGTCCCTGTATTGTGTAATAATTGTTGAGCTTACGTTTCGGGGTTTTGAACTGTACGAAGCTTTAGTTATGAGTTTTGCTTTGACTGTGATTAGCTTCCAAGATACAGGGATTTTAAATTACAAGTAATTTATCACTTTCGAAGATATCATCAACATCATCATCATCTGGCTGTCTTCGTCCATCTTTGGATGAAGCCCTCCTCATGCAACTTCCATTCTCTTCTCCTTCTTGATATTCTAGTCCAAGTTGTCGTGTTTGTTTGTTTGTAAGTTGTTTTGTTTGTTTGGATTTCATCTCCCCATCTTCTCCTCTGTCTTCCTCTTCCTCTTGTTTTATTTCTATGATGCCATGTGGTTAGTCTCTTCGGTACAAGCTGAGAAAAAAAACATAGTGTTTAAATCAGTTGTGTTGAAAACGTTCAACGCGTATACGTGCTGTAAGGCCTATCAGTTCTACCGATACAGACTCTCAAAGTAATTCGATGAAAAGCCCAACATTTCCCCCATTAAAAGTCCCCGTTTTCTAAACAGCCTACACATTCTGGTAATTATCACTGAGTAGAATTTCACCGGTTTCCTAAGGTCTGAAGTGACTTAGTGTGGACGGTTGGTAGACTGCATTAGTCGCCTTCATGCCTCGCACCACGGAGCAAGGCGACTTACTAGCGACTAGCTCTAACTATTAACACGTGTTGTGCTATGTGATGTTTCCGTGTACTCATTCACTCAATAGTTTCATTTCTACTATAGATCATGTACAGAACATGTACACATTTTTAGCAAAAGGTCACAACTGTCTTTTTGTAGATCAGTGAATTTAAATAGGTCATAAGTTTTAGTTTATTGCGTTATAATGTCAATAAATGACTGTTTAAAAATAATTGTACATCGGATTCCCTTCAATTCAAAGATAAACCCATTACCTAAAATAGGAAGTTGGAAAGCAGAATTGTTTTTACTCTTACTTTATTGAATGCAGAACATTCTAAGGGGGTGAATTGTTTTCACAGTCTCCTGAATAAGTTAAGAATAAGTTTTGCTGATTTCATAGCACAGTTGGTAAGCACTCTATGATTCTTGGTCATTTTTATGTGTGATGTGTGTGTATTTTACGGCCATTGCAGACTGAGATTGGATCGAAATTGAACTTCGATCCCCTTTACGTTCGTCTATAATGCAAGACAAGAAAAGCAAGACAATAATGCTAGACAAGAAAAGCAAGACAATAATGTAATGCAGTAAATTTCGTGACAACGATGATTATGTTTGTTAAAGGCACTGTACACGTTTGGTAATTACTCAAAATATTTGTTAGCATAAAAACTTACTTGGTAACGAGCAACGGAGAGCTGTTGATTGTATAAAACATTGTGAGAAACGACTCCCTCTGAAGTAACGTAGTTTTTGAGAAAGAGGTAATTTCTCACTCAAATAATAAAGAACTTCTGGCCAGAAGCCTTTTATTCCTATCTGAAAGCACACTAATTTGTACAACAAGGGTGTTTTTTCTTTCATTATTTTCTTGCAACTGCGATGACCAATTGAGTCCAAATTTTCACAGATTTGTTATTTTATGCGTATGATGGGATACACCAAGTGAGAATACTGGTCTTTGACAATTACCAAAGGTGTCCAGTGCCTTTAATACGGATAATTGAAAATGCGACACAAAAACTAACAAGCCAGACCAATCAGGATTGGTCTGTCATCTGCTTCAAGCCAGACCAATCAGGATTGGTCTGTCATCTGCATGCTTTTGATTAGTTTGGTTGTAGATTAACAAATTCAATAGACCTTATGCATGTGACGTCATTTGAGTAGGGCGCCCTCGCCTAGAGGTCAAAAGGAAGATGTTCATTGGCCAGTCCTGTGCGCCACGCGTACAAATCAGCGCGTTTCCATTGTTTCATCATCAGTTTACCTCTAAGATGGCGGCTTGGTGACGTCAATGCATAAGGTCTATTGCAACTTTTAAATAAAGAATAAAAATAAATAAACGCCAAACTTTCTTGCTGACGGTTTTGATTAAATGACGGTCTTGTCTTTACCTCAAAGCTTTAACATGGAAAATAATACCCAAGTCACTTCATATACCTAATGCATAGAACTTAACGACGGATAAATAAATCTTTTAAAATGCAAAGGATCTTTGCAATGTTATAGGTTTGACAGCTTTAAAGGTGTTTTGAGAACATCTCTTTCTCTTTTGGTCTCATCGGTTTGAAGGTCCTTGCATGCAGGAACGTTTGAGCCTTTTGTGCTTGATGTTGAGAGGTTGAAAATTTGAATATTTGAAAATCACTTTTATTCAAACATGCCATGCCAACTAAGAAGGTCTCGAGACCCAACAATCAAGATGCATTTCAGCATCGTGTCTAGTCTGTGGCTCAACGGTCTGCCTTACAAAACGCAATTCTTAATGCAATTCCATGAAGCCAACGTTCCTAGGCTTCTTTGCACTGTTGTTACACACTCTGTAATTAACACCACGATCTATTTAATTAGTCTTTTGTCCTGTGAAATTGGTCTCCCAAGTCCCATTGACACCTCCGTTCCATTGCAAGGGATGGCTCAACACAAACCCCCGTACTCTGTTATTTTTCCCGGACGCTTGTTTCTTGTTGTGCGGTAAATCGAAAATTGTGCTGCTTGTTGCAGAGTCATTAGTATTCTTGTGATGTTGCCGTGTCTAATTGTCAGGTTGTTGGTGACACCCAAACTATGGGAAAGAAAAGCCAAGAAAACAGCACGATGCAGCAGCCCTGTGAGGGCCAAAGGGGCTTATTCAGAAGGTATTTAGGTAGAGAAAGGAGGGCAATTTTGGAGGCTGTTGTTGTGGGGTTTGGTTAGCGGCAAACCAGCCTGTGATGTGGGTCGTATCATTGCCCATTGGTTAAGCAGAATGGATCGCCTGTTTTGTTGTCGACTTGGAGTTGGCAGATCTAGGGATAATTCCTTTTTATCACCTTGGTGAAAATCAGCTCGGAATAATTGGCTCTGTATGATCCTATACTTGGAGTGGGTGTCCAGTTTGCCGTGGTCACGGAGAATAGAACGGCGTAAAGGGTGGTGGCTGCGTTGAATAGGATTACATCTATCAATTACACACTGTGTTTGCTCGGCCAGCCTGTAGTACCTTAAATCCCATCTTGCAATAACACTCCATTTGCGCGCACACAGAGCTGTTTCCTTATTAGCATTCATAGAGCAAGTGAGTTTGTGCCGAGTCGGTCTCTTTCTTCCCGTCTATGACCTCATTGTCCGTACCGACTTAATTCCCATATGCATTGATTCCTCAATAATTGCCTCGTTTTCAATATCTAATGAATTTATGTATCATTCAATTCCGGTCGGAGCACACTTTTCTCCGTACGCCGGCCGCGCAGAACGGGGGAGCTTTTAGCGTGATTTGCTGATCGCCAGTGGGGAAAAAAAGAAAACACGGCCGGGCGAGCTGACTCTCTGGTGATGCCATCAAAAGAATTATGCTTTCTACTGCGAATAATTGCTTTTCGTGAAATTAAAAGCGAGGAGAAGTCGATTGGATAAATGTTCTGAAAACAATTTTATCGATTCCTGGCGAATTCTGATGGTCTGCCATGCATGTTAAATCACTCTCAAATGCCCCGACAAAGCCCGTCGTAGATGCGGTCTTTGCCGACAACTTGAGCAAAGGAGTCGAAATAAATTTTAACCGTTAAAGAATGCTTGATGTGTTTTCTCTATCTCTTATGCTCTGATAACTTATAGCTGAGGTAATAAAAAAACCTAATGGCTTAATGGCATCAGTTTGCGAGACTGCTACTTTGCCAATAAACATCACACCAATATTGTTGTTCCTGTTTTGATGGTTATGGGTGACGGTGATATTTTTCATCGTTCTAGTTTCACCCATCGACCCATTTCATTGGGTTCTTAAGACCGAACAATAAACACTGGCAGCCGTTCTTTCGCTTAGGAGACGCTCACTGAACGTTGCCAATTCGAACGATTCTTGAGCGGCAAGCCTTTGATCTCCAACAACCCCCCATGAAAAGCCATGTTCACTTATGACTCCATTATTTTGGGTAGGGATTCAACAGAATGCAAAATGCAGGGTAGATTGCTTTGAGAACAGGCAACTGTGTAAATGCATTTGATCGAGCGGAAGGCCCACGATTGTAAACCCGGCACTTTCTTTCAGCGAGGTGTTTAGCGAGCTAATTGCCAGCAGAGAGCGGGGGTCAACAGCACAGAGTCGCCCCCTGCGACAACACTTAATTTGCCGACCAATTAAAACGATCGTCACTAATGACTAAACCGAATTATGCGAAGTGATCCATTGCACTGGAGTAGACCCCGCCTACTCAGAGTCACTACGCATGCGGGGTAGATTCTTCATAGTGTGTTGCAGTTGGACTGTATTGGATGCTTCATGACCAAATTCTATTAAGCCGTCATTCGCACGTGTTGTGATTTTTGCGGCATCTCTTATAGCCTGTATTCCAAGCGCAAGAAACATCTTCTGTAAACAAAACACTGTTGGAACTTACGCCATCCCATCGCCTTTACAGAGAGTAATTTCCACAAAACTTCAGCCTTGTGTTGGAAACATCAACAACATTTGCTACTCCGCGCAGGTCGAGTTAAGTGTTGATAAAACCAGCAGATAAAACCAAGTTGTAGGTTCGTGTGCGATGATTCAAGATCTAGCGGGCGAAGCTGCTCCTCCCTTGGCAGAGACACCATCACGTCTTGAGCCTTTGCTGACACATCCAGAGATGATGGACTCTGATACGAATCAAGGGGGTTTATGTTCCACAAATGGACCCTCTACTGAGCCTAACCAGGTCTCCATCCACTCTGACACTGAAACATCTTCCACAGTGTATCCCCGATCACCAGAATCAAACTCAGAGTCAAGTAACTCATCTGTTTCACACAAATGTAACCACCACCAACCACCGAACAACGCCACTCATCATCATCGAGAACGGGCCTCTCCTAACGCAATGGTACCGGCACCAGTGCTCATTCGACCCACCAAACTAACTCCTTTTTCCGTGGTCGACATCCTGAACCCAAATAACTTTAACACTAGTCCGCCCCCGAGTAAGTTACATCGGTCGTGCGTCTGTTGCGAGGACCGAAGCGTGGAGAATTGTCAGCCGGTCAGACCAACATCTTCCCCGGAGCCGCTGGCGAGTTCACCCGGTAATGCTTACCCGTGGTCGTCGTCTTGGATCAGCGGGGAGCCTAGGTGTAATGCAGAAGGCAAGGCCATCTCTGGTGAGTAATGAACATTTTGTTCATGTTGATTATTATTTTGAAAATAAGATATATATTTGTGTGACTGATATGCGCTGTGTGTGCAAGCATATGGAAAATAATATATAATTTGCTAAGTTCATGTTGTGGTATAGAATAGAGTCATGGAGTTGTTGTTGAAACTTTTTTTGTTTTGTATGATTAGCTAAATTACTAAACCGTCATTTCAGATTACTGTTTCCTAAAGTAAATTCAAGAACAACCAAAACTAGTTATCTTATCTAATTATAATAATGATTGATATATAAACCTAATTTCTTGAACACGGTTTATATATTAAACACATAATTGGTAACGATGGATATGACATGTTGTGATTATAATTGCAAGTCAAGCGAGTCCGAGTGGAAATTATTAGCGGTCTTGATGAGGGACCAAATCCAATTACGGCAATCTGGGAGCGATCTTTGTAAAGACAGTGATCGCTTTAATTGGAACTCTGTCGCTCTTTCGGTCAAACAGTATTAGGCGGCCGGGATCAAAGAGAGCTATGGGTACCCGCGTACATAATTCAGTTAACGTTGGGTGTAACTGATTGGTAGCCGGCTGCTTAGAATTAGAAGCAATTGCTGGGAATGGAACTCCAGCGGTATTCACTTTGATTATCCCATGGTGGTAGAAATGATTACGCTAATGTGCAATTACCATGCTAATGTGTTACTCACTATTGTATGTTTTGATATAATTGAGTTAATTTCTAAGGATTTCTCGCAAACACTGGCATGAAATTGAGGTAAATGAACCTCCTTCTTTTAGTAAACTCCTTCAAGATATTGGTTTTATATAAATGCAACGCGACAAAATGTAGGTTCAATTCCATTCAAAGAAAAAACAAGATTATTAATTTTGTTCAGTATAGTTTCGATGGTGCGTAGTCTTTTTCTTTAAGAAAAATTTATTAAGAAACTTAATTGAAGTTACATAAAAAGCACTGAGATAGTCTTGTTTCCTTTCTTATTTAACTCCATGATTTTGTAATTGGTTCAAAGTTGCCAAAGAGTTTACTAACGAGTCAAAAACAGACTCCTGAAAAGTATATATATTATTAGGCCTATTAAGAGACTTAACAACATTGACCAATCAATTTACATCTCTGCGTTAATGTCTTTTTTATCTTCTTTTAGAAGTCTTAGGTGTCATTAAGAATATTAGGGTACAATGTATAACTAATTCAGGCATACATGCTCTTAAAATTAATAACAATGGGCAAAAACAGTCTAAGTATTTGCTATACTTGGTCCTTTTAGTTTAGGGTATTTGAAATTCGAAAACATTTGGGCTCGTAAAAAAATCTGACTTTAGTCTTTGACGTCACATTGTAAAGGGGAAAAGACCTGGTTAAATGCCCCTTGCTAAATCGGAACTACTGGTGCCATCCCCCGCGCCATCGGCTCCGATAGGATTTCATACTAACGATTCTAAAGTCACGGATGAGCTAAGATCCAAATGGAAACTTCCAAAACGCCATGGAGCGCATATCCACGCGTTGGTTAGCGCTGAGTGATGTTGTAATTCGACTAGTGTGGGGGTTTGTTGGTTGTAGTGCGATCACTGTGGGGTTATTGACACAAAACTAGAGTTTCGCCAAGGTGGAGAAGTTATATCTGATTGTTGAGTTTTGGGAACAAAAAGAAACTATAAAAATTGAGTATTGAGGATTGGTTTACCTATGATAAAACTCTCTTCAATTTTTTTAAAATAAATTTCCTTCGCAAAATATTTAACGATTAAAGCAACTTGCTTCTAATTCTAATTAAACAAATAAAAACTGTCCCTGCTTGTAAGAAGTTATAAAACATTTTAATAAAGTTGAAAAAAGACTGAAGCCTGTAGGTGTTTTTGATCTAAATCAATAAGGAAACTGGGAGTCGCATAGTCTGCCAAACTTTGCGTTTTGATTATTCCGATGATATGCTTTTAACATTCAAGACAATAACATTCAAGACAATTACATCAATTTTGGCGGCTTAACTCATATCACAATCTGAGTCATCAGTACGGTATTTCGGAATGGTTTATCCATCGTCACTAAACGCGCAATGAATACAAGAACAGTGAATACATAACGTGTAGTTATATAGGAATGGTCTTTTCCATCAAATGTTTATTTCGTCTGGTTTACTTCTGAGAACCAAGTCATTTACTTAACTCTGCATTAGTCTGACATGACAGGTATTTTCACACTATGGAACAACTTTATCGCCACTACGCGAAATATTTGAAATACTGAACTCCTTTTTTATTCCAATCAATAATATTGTAAATTGCCCTGTGACTCAACTGACTTGTTTTAAGAAAACAAGTTAATAGTTGCGGTGAGCGTGTCAAAGGCAATCCGCCGCCGGTGTGTGCCTAGGTGGGTCTAGGGTGACAAGGTTGTCTTCAGATGTGCCGGCTACGTAACTTGTTACCCAATAACCCAAGCGTGGGTGCGTTTTGGGAGACCGAGCGACAACTGCAGGGGTTAGGATGGGCATTTGGGATAACTTGCTGCGTTTTGGGAGACCGAGCGACAACTGCAGGGGTTAGGATGGGCATTTGGGATAACTTGCAAGGGTAAACAGAGGCAACCTTTTGCGATATGTGAACAACATAAATAATTTAATTAATTATTAACGGTCGAGCGCTGTAATGAAGTTGATATTTCTTCTGAAGATATGATGTGTTTCGTTTAGCCTGGTTTTATTGGATGATGATCCATACAAATAAAAATTAACATGTCTGCATATTGGTTTGTAAACTAATTTGAATACGGCTCTTTGTTTTTTAGCCCACCTGCTATTTGAATTTTATTTCTAGTTTAGCCTATATTATATTGTGCATTTAAAAGTGAGATATTTGACAGCGAATTTCATGCACCTTTCCAATCTGGGTTACCGAACCCCAAAAACTATATCAATAAGATGAAGAACTTTTCTTAATTTCGTCTTCGCCTATTTTTTTTTTCTCTCTTACAGATTCTGAACAAGCACCCAGAGCAGATCTTAAATGTAGACAGGAAACAGTCAAAGATGAAGGGATTAGAGAAAACTTTGACAGTGAAGAAGAGCAAGTGTTACTAGAAGACGATGATGACATGGCATCAGACGACAGAGATAAAGATGACAGTGAAGATAGCGATGATAAATCTGATGGCTCACCGGGCAAGAAACGTAAACGATCGGACTCAGACTCGGGTAAAGCAGGCAAGCCGCGCCGTGCACGCACGGCATTCACATACGAGCAACTCGTCGCTTTGGAGAACAAGTTTAAAAGCACTCGGTACCTCTCCGTATGTGAAAGACTTAATCTAGCACTGTCTCTCAGTCTGACTGAAACACAAGTTAAAATCTGGTTTCAGAACCGCCGTACCAAATGGAAAAAACAACATCCCGGCATGGACCCCAACGCACCAACAACTACTCCCCAGTCGCCACCGCCCCACGTCAGCCTTCACACCACCTACAACTCCGGTCTTATGTACGGGTCACAACTACCCTACCTTCACGCTGCAGGGGCCGCCGGGACTATGCCGTACCTTGTCAGTTCGCCGGCTTACCCCACCTTGCATGCTCACCATTTCTACTCTCATCTCGGACATGTTTGATGAAAAAATAACTGTCAAACTCTGTAATTTATGTTAACTAAAGTAATGTATAAAATATAAGAAATGTATAAATAATTATCATGTAAATATGATTGATTATTATTGAGCTATGATTTTTGTCTTGATAAGGCAAACTATTAGATTTATAGATATTGTATTGAGACAAACATATCAAAGTTGTGAGTGCGTTTAAAACGTACACCTTGGTGTTGAAACTTTTCAAACCATTTTGAAAAACTTTGCTACATTTTGTAAACATTGAATATGAAGTTCAATTTAAAAACGCTTGAAGATAGAATCCAATCTTTTCTGCCGACGACTGTTCGCCACTAGGACACAAATAAACCTTTTTCTCGAACACTCTTGTTTATTTGGATAAATCTTTTTAATAGGAGCAAATACAATGCGGACCAATTTTAAGAATCGATTTCTTTATTTTCGATAATTTCAGCAGTTCCAGGCAGATATTACAGTTTCTTGCCAATAATTCTGATCTAGCTCATCCGTTCAATATTGTTCAATAATTTAATTGTACATGTATCTGGATGATTTTGTTGAAAGAAACACAGAGTGTTTAGCAAAAAAGAGATTCTGTCTCTGTTTGGATAAATAAATGAAATGGCGAATTGGACCTATTGTCCTTCAGATCCTTTTTAAAGATATTTATATGAATTAATTTCTGTAGTTTGATCACTTCTAATAATTATGGTAAACTAGATTTAACTATTGTGTTAGATCCACACGCCATTAGTCTAAATATTTTGAAAGTCATTCTTGAATTGATTTGATCGTCAAATGATGCAAACTTTATTATTAATTTGTGTGTTATTTTTGTGCCCTCATTCCAATTTGTTGTCCTAAAGTATTATGGAAAGTCTGGTTTTCCTCATTCTACTCTGCCCCTGAAAGTTCAGTGAGCGTATCGTAAAATGTCACAAAAGACAAAATGTCTAACACAACAGCAGCTGTACCTTGTTTTCGCATTGGCTTTTCTTTTCGAAAATTGTCACAGATATGTTGATAGTTCAACTAAAGGGTTTGAGCTAACGTACTCGCTGTCCGCATTAGAATTTGATAAACTGGAAAAGGGAGACGATCAAGAACTTACGAATAATTCTTCCAACGTCCATAAATAAAGTGATGTAGAAAAACATGTTTTATTATGAGAGACTTTCAAAAATTTTGACCCACAGTAACAAATTCTACAAGAAAACATTTTGTTGCTTTGGTTAAATTTTGTCAGTATTCGATTTGTTATCAATTTATTCAAATTGATTAGATATATTTCATGTGTGAAGGAAAATCTTGCCAATATTGGAATGACTTTCGTTCATCTATCTTTGATCACGATAACCACATGTGGCAATAAACAACTAAGAAGGACTTTTACACAAAACCCTGACGCCATGCCACAAAATATTAGATAATATTATAACTGGACAGTGGACATACGTCATTTACAGTAATATTTTACGATTGAGGAAGATTGTTGATTACTGCCTGTTTGTTCCTCGTCATGGTTTATGTTGGTTTTGCGGTTTGAAGCTTGCTTTTTAGAATCGCACTTTAGACTTGGTCACCCACACAGCAATTTCAACATTGTGTATGTCCATACAGTAATTGTGCAAAACTGTATTGAATGGTTATTTCAATTACGGTAAGAAAATCAAGAGTACCGAATTGAAACTCGTTTTGGTCGTTTCAAATGTGTTTTCATGCGTCATAATTTCGTCATGAAATGCATCACTGACTGAGTTTGTCTTTTCGGATCAGTTAAAATATGTACCTTTATTGTATGGTTGCTTTAAAATGCTTCAGAACTCCGGAATTGCGATGATAATTTTACAAAATTGTCAATTTAACTAAATTCCATCCGTTTGTTGAACTTGAACAATCCGAACGCCTGTATTATTGTACCATTCTTGCTGATTTGTGAACATTACGTAGAGGCAGAAATTGACGACAGTAAAACTTGAACTTATGTAGATATTTTCCTGACGTCATTTGAATCAAATGACCTTCATGTGCTGTTGTACCTTGATGTCATAAGGATCATATGTAAACTAAGGATTGAACTTTTTTTTCTATCAGTGTACAAAATAAACAGAATGGGTATAAAGTATATTATTACAATGTGAAATACTGTCTGGTGTGTTTTGTTACAACTATTATTGTTTGCGTCTTTCATTGAGTCAGTTGACTCGAATAAAGTAGAGCCTCGGTGCGGGAAGGGGGTTGTCTTTGGGGTATTGGAACTGTGCCTTGGTGCGGGAAGGGGATTGTCCTTTGGGGTATCAGAGCTGGAGCCTCGGTGCGGGAAAGGGGTTGTTTTGAGGGTATCAGAACTGGAGCTTCGGTGCGGGAAGGGGGTTGTCTTGGGGGTATCAGAACCGGAGCCTCGGTGCGGGAAGGGGGTTGTCCTTTGGGGTATCAGAGCTGGAGCCTCGGTGCGGGAAAGGGGTTGTTTGATCAGAACTGGAGCTTCGGTGCGGGAAGGGGGTTGTCTTGGGGGGCATTGAACTGGAGCCTCGGTGCGGGAAGGGGGTTGTTTTAGGGGACATCAGAACTGGCCTTGGTGCGGGAAGGGGGTTGTCTTTGGGTTATAGACAAACCTTTTTATTTGGGATGTATGTAGCTCGACTATAGAGGTTGCCCCAACCTAGACTGTATTAATGCTAGGTGATATCTGCCCATAAAACGTCCGACCTTTTGAAGCATTAATCAATTTCGGCAGTCTTCATTTGCAAACAAGTTTATTGTACATTTTCTTTGACTTTGGTATTCCTGCTTGAGTGATTGTACAGTATTTATAATTCATACGCACTTATGGTCAACTTGTGTGCTATTTCTTTTAATATGGCATAAAATCAATCATCATTTCCGCTCAGATAAAGAATATTCCAAGCGGAAACATTTATCAGGATGACTGGTAGTCGCATTACAACAAAGTCTCCTTGCAACCAAATTGCTGTGACTGGTTAAAAACTAAAGGGAAGTTCAAAACAAAGAAATATAGAATTGGACTCGGGACTTCAGATTTGTGTTGGTTTGTTGTATTATTATTTTTCTACAAGATTGTTCTTTTCGAATATCCCACTGTACCGACAAACTCCATTTTCATTCCTATCGTGTTATTTTACAATAAGGTCTTTACTCGGTTTATTACACAGGTGTGAATTGTTTCCCTGGCTAATTTAAACGACAAAGACAGCATATTGTTCTTTGATTAAAATTGATACTGTAGCGGTATGTGAATTACAACAAGAAAGCCCGCGGGTATAACTACCCTGTCTGAAACAAAGCATTCAGTACCAGTCACTGGTGTTGGGTCTAGACCCGTATAGACCATGCGGCACTGCCGATGGGATGACCGAAGCTTTTGTTTTAACAATTCTATGAGATGACCGAAGCTTTTGTTTTAACAATTCGATGAGATGACCGAAGCTTTTGTTTTAACAATCCCTGTCAAGGCGACGAATCAATATAACAATAAACACAAAATAGAAAAGATGGAAATAGATAAAGTGTTTCCCATGATAAGATTAATTAGGAACTGACTAGTAGTAGTAGTATAAATGTTTGACAAGTTTGGAGCTTTGCATGAACACAATAATCAAGAAATGCAGCAATATTCTTGAAAAGAAGAAAGGGGCTCTCATATAGGCCTACAGTATATGTAGTTTGAGACATTCAGTTAAACGCCCTCTTAGCAAAGATCTGTAATTCACGCAAATCATCTCATGGAGCGGGAAAGTAGGTGTGGGGTAGGCCTATGGAAAGACATTTTCTGAAACATCCATTTTATTTGGACGTGCAATTCCCAAATGTTGTATAAAACTCATGCATTTCAATTGGGTCTAACTACTATAGTACCGGGCTGGAATTGTCGTACTGCCGATACTATTTTTGACATTGGCAAAAGCGACTTAATAAATCGAAATAACTTCACATAAGATTCTCTACAGTTCTTAAAACCGTCAAGTTGGTCAGCAATATATTAATAAATATTGTTCACTAATCATCCAAAGTGTACCTTGTCTTTAAAATGTGTTCAGCTCATTGGTGAATACTGGACCTTTAAACCATCACCTACTCGTCCTGAAATAATGCAAGTCGTTTATCAAAACTTCAATCCTATATACCGGGTAGCTCTAGATTGATGCATGTTCATCGGTAAACTTTGCCACCGGGCTAGCTCGGCTAGATCCGACGGTATGGATTCTGCAGCTTTGTCATCCTCCCAGCCGACACAAGACAAATTAGAAAACACCCTATGGGGATCCTATCTGACTTTACATTCATTAATATTTGGTTAGTTTTCTACTTTGATCGGCTATATAGTAGGTAGAATGCCAAATCTGAACAGAGTGGGAAAATAGCTTGAGATTGTCTTTCAGTTTGTCTTTAGATTTTTGAACAAGTCTGAGGTAATTTGTTGGCCTGTTCTGAAACCGTTTCATCTACTCATGCAAAAAGTTAATTGCAGAAGACCATGGGGCCAGGCAATAATAATGTGTGAACTTAATATCGTTATTCAACAACTATTGCAGAAGAATCAGAACTCAATGATTGTAATGGGAATAAATGGAAAAAGAGAAAACAAAAACCACAGCATATTGGACAAGTGTCCTCGTAAAGCTTATGATTTGTCATTACAAACTGACAAACTCAAGATAATATTTACTTTTAAATCCTTATAAAGTAAAGTCAAAAGAAAGTTTGTTAAAAACTGACAGACGGTAGCATGCAGATACTGAATAAGAAATAAGAAATGTGAATGTCGAAATCTCCTCATTGGTAAATGAAGCCTTCTCCCTGATAGCATAAAGGAAGAAAGTGGTGGCGATGAATGGAATAAATCATTTCAACTCCACCTGCGTACATTGATTGCTCGCTGTAAATTATTGGCTAATCATTGACGCTTCATGCTTAGCAGGAATTTATGAAAATCCGCTGTTGGCCTTCTGATTAGGACGTTAGAGGGCGTAAGTGTTATGTGATATGCCGTGACAAGGGCGCCTCAAATAACTGGTGTAACAGTGAAGGAGATAACAGTGTTTTGACAAACGTTTACTTGGTTTCAATTCATCGATGGCGACAAACTTCTTTAATGATTACTGACACTTGGCGGTAGAGAGCTGACCTCGCATTGTGATAAGACACTCATTAGAATGTTATCCGAAATGACATAATTATTAACAGAACACTGCTGAGATCATTGGATAACACTGCGACGATCATAGATCCAGTGTGTCTATGAAATTAAGGATCCTTTATAATAATAAACTGTACAAGATGCAACAATTTGATGCAAATAATTCCAATACAATAATCTCGAAAACTAGGAGGTACCGAACAAAGCGATACCCCCCCCCCCCCCCCCCCCCCTTGTACCGTGCACAACATTACCTACCAACATTATGTAGACAGGGCATAAGGCAAATGAACAGTCTGAAAAAGTAGCGTCATGGGAGGAGTCGAATTCGAACATGAGGAGACTTCCTCATTTAGTATCAGTCAGTTTAGTATCAGTTAGTTTAGTGGTTTAGTATCAGTCACAATAACAACAGCAAACAAACAAATAACAGTCACGTATAGAAGCTACTTTGTCATCACACCAATACCAAACAGTCACATCATAATTATATTTGCTCACTTATCACCAGACGACGTCTTATTATTGTAACTATTCCATGAAATGTTGGCCCAGACACCATCCACTCAGATACACAGTTGGTTTAATGCCTTGGTCGGATTCTTTGTGAGTTTAGTTTTGACTCCTGTCTTAGGTAGAGACAGAGAGGAGACAGAGTGGGCGGTGTAGTTAGGGTGGGGCCAAGATGTTTCAGCTCAGATGAAACGTTACAAATTCCGAAAACAGAAAATGGCGACAGCTTGAATGTAACCACCACTGTGAAGTTGAACAATATAGGTGACTGTGTATTACGTCATTAACCGTGCACATCGCTTGAATCAAGCTGTTTTCTAAACTGTAAACTGTCTTTCAGTTTACACGCTAAACAAATTGTTACAATTTATTCAACAATCCACTTGTATTCAGATCTGACATTGAGGTGTTTGCCCTTGTCGAGCCAGTGAGTGTGGTTTTCACTATGGCCCAAAAGCGTCAATTTAGTCTGGTCCCTCAGGACAAGAAATCTGACATCAGACCCGTTGTCTTCAACTGACGCCTTCCACGCAGGAACCTGTCTACGGGTTATCACTTCTTATGAACTACTAACAGTAACAAAGAGCCATCACATGTAATTTTCGAAAATGGCCCGAAGAGCGATTTGAAAATAAAAAGGTAGGCCTATAGCACGCAACGGATTAAGTCGTCGGTCTGGCTTCTAAAATGGTGTCCTTTGTAAGTTTTTCCAGTCACGTGTTTAAAAATAATTATCAGTACTGATAATTATGGATGACGTTTTGTTCTTTGTTGTACTTTATCCCACTTAGCCCTATTCAAATTACATTTTCTCTTACTTTTTTGTTGCGTTATCTACTTAATATAATTCAATCTTACCCTCTCGTAAGATTTGTTTTTTAGTAATACATCAGTTCATTGGCTGAACAAAGTTTACTTTGTTTCATCAATGAGTCTGATGTTCTAACCTCTGTCTGATATCATAAAATGTTAAGATTTCACATCATAAAGACTGACTTCACACCCCAGGCCACTACCCTCCACGTTGCTCCTACTAGACATCAAACCAGGGTTGACTAGGCCTGGGAGGAAGGACCGTGCGTTCATAGAGCCCTGGGCCGTCCAGCGCGCTCAAGGCAGGGGCAAGAAGGGCCACTCAGTGACCCTCAACCAAAATCCAGATCAAACTCGCCTGGGAATCAAAGCTAGGCGTTGCGTTGCTTTTTTATTACTCCTGACTCGATATGGAACGTTAAAGATCAACTTTCATATATAGGGGTTGAACATGAAGGTTGACAAAGGAGTATTTGCAGGGGTCGGACATTGACCTGATTACCACTATAAAGAGATTGTTCCAAGGCATGAACCCAAACTGCAACACTATGGGAATGACATCAAATGCCCATGTGTTGCCATTTTTCACGAAACTGTGAAGGGACACCGATATTGAGACGTCTTCGATATTTTACTTGATTGACTCATCAAGATTAAGAAGAGAGAAACCATTCAGCCTTTCTTCATATGGGTAATTCTTTTTCTTAGGGTTCAACCCAGGAATGGGTGAATCTTTCATCCATGAGTCGTCGATCCAACGAGACAACAACAGCTCAAGTCGTTCGATAACGCCATAACGAATCAGAAGTAGAAATATATGACTTTCAGCTCCATAATATAAGGCATAATTCATAACGGTGTTTTCTGGAGTGACAATCTGTTTGTGTTTGTTATGAAACGTTTCAAAGGTCGTTGGCCCAGCTCATCGAAGAATCTACATAATAGCTTCCTGTCACGTGGTTCTTCTTCTCGAGGCAGACCATTTCAGAAAGTATCACCTAACTTAAAAACTGAAAATCGTTCAATTTTGGGAGTTAAACTCTGCTAATTTCAAACAAAATCATACTAAAGTAAATTGGATCAAATGAAATTGTTTTAGTTTAAGTTGCCTACTTCTTTTAGAAGGTACTTGACTGAGCGCCAAATGACAAACTCTTGGACCAAACAACTCACTGATTTCAATCAAGATACTCCTGTCTTGTGGAACGGAACAAGAATTAAGAGTTGATGACAAACATCATCAGCATAATGAAAAGATTTCCTAAACTGCCCCTAAACTGCATTGTTTATTTTCACTCTTTAATTATCGGTTTGTCCCCGTAGTGTTAAATGGAGTACTAACAAATCCAATGGTTTCATCAACATTATTTAAATTAATTCATAATTCAAAGGTCGGATTCAAATTGACGCTAAGAAAAGTTACTGCCCCATGACATTTATCGCGCTCCCTGTTTCCTTTAGCAAATTGAGCACAAGACTATACTGTTTCTCGGCCTCGGTTTCGCTGCATTGATTGAATGGGTAAAAAGAAGATGGGGACTTTATGTCAGTGTTACCCATAGATATAGGCGGGATTTGTCACACGTAAGGTTGGACCTACGTTTTGGAGTGATCTGATCTTCATAGTCGGATTAACTCAGTTTGTCTTTTTCCTTGCTTCGACAAACCTACACTTTACAAGAAAATTAAGAAAGCAAATCAACTACTTGATGCATATTCATTAGTTATGACTGTCACGGCATTGTTTCTTTTAGTAACTATTTAATGCTTTTGTCTTAACAACTTCCTTCATGATCCCTTGTCATTGTATGTTGGGTACGGTATGTTGTTAGTGTTGATTTCTTTGAATTTATGTTTGTCTGTTGCATTATAGCATACAAGTATCGGTTTCACCTCAACATGATTTCCAACTCTTGTATTGATTACTTGTATTGATTACATTATAAACCGGATCGAATACTATGCTATAAATTGAGCTTGCAAGGAGTAACGATTTAGACATGATATGGAACATTGAATATGAAAACAAGGATGAAACATTAACAAACAACCCGAAGAATAACAACAAGTCGTACTGTTGCAACATCACTTTAGGGTTTTTAGTTATAATCAAAACCAGCGAGATAAAAAGAAGGAATATAAACCAAGATTATGACAAACTTATAGTCCTCTCACACACTCTGCTTGCTATGACAACAGACATTTATGGCCAGTTGTGTCCATTTTCATAACTTTTTGAACAAATCAAGACTTATTATTGTGAAATATTAGTGTTTTCTGGTGGAATCGGTATGGGTCATTAAGTCGAAACAATACATTCGCTGGCCAGTTAATAAGTACTTGGGTCTGATTGATTTACCACCGGGACCGATTGAGCGATGGCTAGCAAAGAGTACCGGCCCCTAAAAGCTTACCCATTAAAACATATCATTTTAATTGGTATGATGTCTTGATGAATATTGCAAGGAAGGCAGAACCAAATACCCACCGCCCGTCCCGTAATTTAAACGGCTAAAGATGCATGGACTGATTGCTGTGGGTTGCTATAACGGTTGAGATGGCGTAGTGGATGAATTGAGTGCGACATTGCTTGCTCTTCAGGGGCTGTAGTTGATGGGAGTTCGCCTGGTGCCGGTGTGTCCTCCAAGACCACAAATGGATATGGCTTAGTGTCTTGGGAATGAAATCTATACAGCACTGATGCGACCATTAGTATAAGCAATGGCTCGCTCAAGCGCTCTACGCGTATAATGGTTAAGAAAACTACCGTATTCTCCACAATTTTAAGCATCTGAGAGTATGGGGAGAATACTCGGGCACTATTTCTTAATAGTGGTCTCAGATGGGCTTATGTTAGATCAAAAACACAAGTGTGTTTAGATGGATAAGACGATTTTTATGCATTTGTTTTGATTCTTGTAAAGTTGACAACTTCTTTATTAGAAACAGAGGACCGTTCTTCACAAAATTAGCAAAAGTAATGCGCGGATGTTTTGCATTACTCTCTGGTTATCTTCAGGAAATCCTTCGGGTGGAGAAATCATCGCTTTAGTTGAAAGCAAGGATCTGAAATTTCCATAAAGTCTGTGAAAGAGACAAAGGAAACAGCGGACAGGACAGAATGTTGATTCTAGAAATTTCATTCGAACTGCACTCTGTCTGCTCTCTACTCTGAAAAGGACACTTTAAACGTCTTCATTTCCGGAATATCATTTAAAATGATTATCAATTATCGACCGGTAATGAATTATTGTTTCTATAATTTGTATTCATCGTAACAGACTTCCCTATGAGATCGTTTGACTGATTGTCAAGCTTCACCACCTCAAACATGACACATCCAAGATTGTCGTTTAAAAAAAGGGTGCAATTAATCTTCTTCGTTCAAGCTGAGATAAATATTCGATTGATAATAGTTGACATTTGGCATGGACTCCATGATCGATATTCAACACAAAGAAACTTCGTAGAGTGAACGATACTCACTGTCTGACTTAAATTGCCTATTTGCCTGTGTTTAATTTCTTCGGAAATCGAGCTTCGATTTTTGTCTGTGTTTCTCTTTCTTGTATTTTTAGATGGCTCTTTCAAGCATTCATGATCTTTCACTCACACACTGATCCCACCAGGGAGGAGTTGGACTGTTTCTGGGCCGTAATATTGAGCTGCAGGCTAGGCGGGCCGGATGGACTCAGTTTCTTGAAGGTTGGGGATCAGTCCAGATCGGAACGGTTCTTTGTCAGGCAAATCGCCAATAATCTCCTCAAACACACCGCTTTCTATACTTCGCACCCCGCCAATTGCCAGTAAAGTACACAAATTGTGTCTCTTTGAAGTCGTCTTCAATTGGCCAGCCAAAGGGGGCGATATAACTGGGATAATATCCTCAAAGGGTTTGGTGAGCTAGCCTGCAACAACCCAATTAACATGGTAATCGCATCTGACAAGAGTGTCAATAGTTTACACTCACACCCCTACGAATTCCTGTATTCAACCAGAAAATAAAACGACCAATCCTGTAAAAATTAACGACAGTCCATTGCAAAAGGAATAACACTTTCTTCGTTTTGTCTCCCCCCACAAAAGCCCACATGGATTTATCTTATTAGAAGACCCCCAAGTATCGAGGATTCAGGACCTCAATAACATCCTTTGAGTTCCCGCTAAAAAGCTATTACCTCCAGAGTTTATCGCTTGGGATCATAAATTGTTTCTTTAAGCGGCACGTCCGACATTTTAAACTTTTCCCATTACCCCGAACATTAATACTGCAAAAAGCAAATTCTAATGCTGGATTTAGTTATGCAGCTATGGCCACCCCAGGTGATAGTTACACCATAGAGCAAGGACCAGACACAACATAGTTATTAAACCGATGTTCGCCAACTCAAGGTCTGATATATAATAGAAAGTACCAACGCTGAAAATAAAGGCAATTATTTTTTGTTCAATTTGACTGGGGATTTATAGGGTGGTCGAAGCTGCTGGCAGCGGCAGTTATATCGTATAGTAGCTGACAAGGCTTAACGTTAATCCTGATAAATAGCCATTGTTACCATAAAAGGGGATTACACTTTAAATTGGGTTTTTTTGATTGATTCAAAACGGCCAATTAACACGTCATTTATTAGGTGGGTAGACCTCCACATCAAGGGCAGGCTGAACCTTATGGTAATAGGAATTATATTTTTCCTCCTCGGCCTTGCCCTCTCCACTTTTTTTTTTTTTAATGTTTAATTCTTACTTTATACTTTAGCTGTGTTTGTTCATTATTATTGTAAGTGGAGAGAAATAAATAATAATAATAATAATAATACAGGTCAATTTAATATAACATATTTATTATCTGACCTTAAATTGAAAGTCTCATAAAATCTAATGGAAGAATAACAGGTAAGCATGCAGTTTTACTAATTGCAAAGGGAATGGATGATATAAATATACCTGTCATACATTAATGAGAGAGCGACTTAACTTAATGGATTAATGCATTTCACTAATTAAATTAATTGATCTGTGATGGACTTAAGTGAAAAAAAGGGAAGCTTTTAACTTTTCTTTTTGTAGAGTAGTGAATAGCCTATACAAATCACTTTAAGCAAACTGAGTGGACCTTGATATCGTGATATCTGATATCTCACCTGCATGTAATGGGATATTCAATTGATTCTAAGTTAGCTGGGGTCTTTTCTTTGGCTGTTTATTTTGATTGTACGTTTTGCCCCTTTTAAAATCTCCCAGTAAACAACAACAAAGTGTCACTTAAATCCCTTTGTATGTAACAGGCAGCTGTCATTAGCTCGTGGATTTATCATCAAACTACGCTTCAGTTGATATTTTCAATTCCCAAGTTTGTTTTGTTTTTCTTTTCACTCGCCAACTTTAGAAGGTAACCATAGGACGTCCAAACAAACGGCTAAACAAATTGAAACGATAGATCGATACATTGCATGCTATGCTCACTTTAAGCCAGTAGTGAATGCGATTACCAACACGTTTTGCCTTGTGGACAGGGCCACAAACCCCTCGGACAAAGTGGTCTTAACTGCTTCTTAAGAAAGCTACTTTGGAGTTTCTATTATTATAATATCCGCTTTGAATGCTTGTTGAATGAGGCGATCGATTTGGTAAATTAACAACCTGCCGACTGTGCTGGAGATGGTTATGACTCAAGTCAACTCGACACCTCTGTGGTTATATGCACGGAGGAAACCGCCAAGAGAGTGTTGGAAAAACAAATGCAAACAATTTATCAAATTGATTTCATTTCAAATCTAGGCTAGGCCTAGAGCCTAACTAAATTGCCTTGTGAAACAGTTTTAATTTAAGACTGGATTCAGATGCAACTATGTATGCTAATTTTGACTTTACCGTAGCAATGCACGAGGAATGGGTAGACCCTTTGTACACACAATTTGATAGGATTTCAGACTTGCATATTTCTCAAGTTTGTTTCGAGCATGATTTAGTAGAAGTTATCGGCCTACTTCTAGCCCAGGTTTAGTTTAATGGCAATTATTATGTGGCCTTCTTTGTCAATCTCCAAGCGACATTAAAGAAGTTGTGGTTGACCAAACCCAAAGTGACCACCGAGGCCTTTGAAGTGTGTGCCGAATGGAGGCGGTCACTGACAGGCACTTGTCTCGTCTCATTCAGTACAACACCTGACCCGTTACTTACAAACCCAGTCAGCACAATTCTCCATCTAAGGATCTATGACATGACTAACATCTGGTCTTACCGTCTTAGGCACGAGAAGACGATTCAATTCAATTCAACTTTATCATTTATTTAAGTAGGCCTACTCACAATAAGAAAAGACATAGTACTATAGTAGGACAAATTTATAGAAGTACAATACAAGCAGAGTGTAAACATGACCAATGAAAATGATACTGACAAAAATTAACAATTTAAGCTGTGAGTAAGGAGGCTGTTCAAATAATCCGAGGCTTGTGAGAAACAGCACTGTACTTAATACTGAAAAACAAACAAAGACAACAAAACAAAACAAAAAAGGACAGGAGAGAATGCAGAATGTACCGGTAATGAGCTAATCAAACAGATAATGCCAAAGAAAAGGACAACATTGGGACCAGCTAGACGAGAGCTGAAGACGAGCATGTGGAGTCGGGAAAGACAGCTAATAAGTTACATATAGATAGTTCCCAGTAGACGCCATCTTTACGGGCAAATCGCATTTTGGCTTGCAAGCGCGTCAAGCGCTCTAATTATTAACGCAGCCGCGTCATTTACTGACCAATCACGCAATGAGTTTTGTGAAATGTGCGCGTGCTGTACGCCGTTCTCACGCGTAACGCATGACTGTGTGTTCCAAATTGCCCGTAAAGATGGCCGATTTACGTCATATTGCAACCTATCTATATAGATGGGCGAGTAGGGCTCTTTTGAACGAGACTTGAATATACTTGCAATCACAAAAGCTTATTAATTTAACAGGCTGTCTTGATAAAGAAACATTTACATTTATTTATTTAATTACCCCCCCTCCCCATGCCCCCCTCCCCATTCCCCCCTCCCAAATGAGATCGGGAAAATGCTAAAATGAATGGTTCGATTAATTAAACAGCCTCTTCAAATAAATAGATACTTAATATTTTTAAAAGTCTGGTTACGACACTGCTTGATTTGGCAGCAATCGAAAAAAGCACTGATGATTTTAAGGCTTTCAAAAGCTATTTTTCTCTGCTGTGACGGTGGCTGCTCTGCTCATAGTCAGAGTGTCACGGTCAAGTGGTCAAGTTCACTGGATTCAAACTCTTGTGTTTCTGATCAGCAGTGTGTGGGTTCGAGTCCGGTATTGACAAGGGCGTCGATCGCTACTAAAAAGTAGGGGGGACGGGCAGGCGAGCGCAAGTCTTGAAAAATACATCTTACATTATTTGCAACCCACACCATTACTTTTACATTTAATTTCTGTGTTACACTTGTTCCCTATTTTTTGTTTGACCAGGAGGCGAGTTACAGGGGGTGATATTTAACAATAACATCATCCGAAATGGGGTTTGGGCCTGGGTTTCCCTTATGTAAAACCGAGATTCTACCAAATACAAACAGGCACGTATGAAGATGACTTTAACAGGGGGGGGGGGGGGGGCAGGTTATATCTGTGAAATTTGCCTGGTCACTCACCTTAATTATTAAACACTTTACCCACATCCCTAGATCACCAGAATTGCATAAAATCGTTTAATGTACTATCAGTTTAAATCCGCGATGTAAAACATGAAGTTAAAATAAATAAAAAATTAAACTGACACGGTGTAAAGTTGATGATGGTAGAAACATCCCTTTAAATATTGATGCTAAAATACTGTTCGATGCTATTATCATTTTTTAGAAATGAGCATGCGCGGACCCAGGATTTTTTAAACCGGGGGGCATAACGGCGCACACAGGCTTCTCTATTTGTTGTTCAAATAAATTTCAAGGGTGGGGTCCAGGGGCCGGCCGTACGGCCCCTGGTGGGGTCCAGGGGCGAAGCCCCTGTGGGGGTCCAGGGGGCTTCGCCCCCTGGAGCTCTGAGCTTTTGGCGTTTTGGGGTCGAAAATCAAGCCTACGTGTGCCTAAATACAGAGGAAAAGAGCACTTCAGATCAATATCAATCGTCTAATTTTACTGGAAAATTTCCTGTAACATCAACGAAGGACTCCTAGAAAATGTTAATCCCACGCTGGCTTACACGCATCCCTTCACTGTTGACCCCATACTGTGTGGTACAAATAAAAAAATTGCGGGCCGGGCGTTCCTGCGCACGTGTTCAATTTGCGTCTGTTGCATGGGCGGAAGCACCGACGAAGAAACTTCAAGATTCCGTAAGTAAATGTATTCAAATAGGCACTTTGTCAATGTGATCTGATTAAATGGCCTACAGACTGCAGTACTATTCCCTCAGGACAATTATGAACAAGCCAATTTATCATTCGGACAAAAAATTTTTTGGGGGGGCCCGGCCCCCCGCATGTTTTCAGCATGTTTTCAGCGGGGGCCGGTGGCCCCCCGGTTCCTACGTGCCTGACAAACATCATATTCACAATCCTTTTTAATTGTAACCACATTGCGACAAATTCTTCAGTAAAATTGAGAGAGTTTTTGATGTTTTTGTTTCTTCTTTCGTTTTTCTTTTATTTTAATTTACATTTTGTTTTTAGAATAACAAATAATAACACTGAACTGCTCCCATTTATTTGAATGGATTTTACAACATTTTGTGCGTTGTGCGATTGTAACAAAATGAAACACATTTGCACGTGCGCGTACACAGACTTCCTTTGTGGAGGGATCGTGTACCGTACATTATATCTTACACAAACGACGCATAACTTGAATGCTAACAAGGTATGTAAGCGGGATTTTGGCGTTCATGTCTTGGACGAAAGTTGTCGTCTATTGTCTGTATTATAGAAACGGAAATAGGCCCAAAATACCATTCTGCGCGTGGTCCATCAGAAAAAAATATGAAAATGAAGAAAACATTTCACCGTTTGTTCGCTATTCTTTTATTTGAACAAAAATTGTAATTAAATATTAAATCAAGAAAATGGTGTATATTTATATATTTTTTTGCATATTTCTAATGAACAGTCAATCAAAAAGTGGAGGGGACATCTGATATGCTGTCCCCCCCCCCCCCAGTCTAAAAAGTGGGGGGACATGTCCCCCCCCCCCGTCCCCCACCCATCGACGCCCTTGGGTATTGACACATAAGCAAGACACTTAAGAATTGTTGCTTCTTTCTCAGGATGGCCATAATGTCCCATGTACACTTATCGCTATAGTATAAGAGAAGGGGTTTGCCCCCGGTTTGACTGGCATGTTGGCTGCATTAAGTTTGCGCCACAGCCCCTTGTTAAAGTTCAATGTGCTACATGTATGTATATACATGTAAGATGAATCGAATAGTTTTAAACATAGTTCTGCATGCATGTAGCTCTTTGGTGCGCCCTTCGCTTGCGAAAAGCGTTATGTAACAGTTACTGAATAAGAACTGCTTAATATTATTATATGGTATAGGGCCTACATCAAATGGAATTATTTATTTGAATGATATTTATAGTTTAGAGTTGATAATCAGTTAGCTTTCTGATTGAAACTAATTATTTGTTTTTCGATATTTACCAATCATGCTAAAGTATGTTACTGTCTGTGATTTATGGTAACGTCCTGATAATATAACATGAAAATAGACAAAACAAACCACTCTCAATATGACTGAGGAAAGTGAAATGAAGTGTCTTTGTAGGTCAGGCGAGTTATGTGCATGATGAGTTTGAACACCGTGAGTCATTTATCATTTCACTATGAAGTTGCTTCAATCATAAAGCATCAACTCCAAGCTGTCTTCTCAATTCCTCATTGTAAAAAACACTACATCGACTTCCATCACAAGAGACAGTCTGATGGCTGGACGACGAGAAGGAAAAACAAGCAGAAACTGCTCAGGAGTAGCGGATATATAACACAAAATAACCCGCGCTACCGCTGGCGGGAAATAATTGCCGCGAGCGGCGATTTAAGTCGTAAATCGCACAGAACTCAATTATCTTAATACAGCGGTGATGCCCGGAAAGGCAGGCTGTTATACACGGGCAATTAAATCAAGATATACACGTTGGCATCAATCGATGGCGCATTGATTTCAGGGCACAAGCAGTTTTTATACGTGGCTTTTGATATTGATTGCAGGGTGAAATTACTGCATGCTGACAAAGTTTTTCTTAGTGTTCGAGGTGGAAATAATGCCGTCTTGGAAGACGCGTGATTGCTAGTGGTTTAAGGTCACCATATTTGCATGCTGTTTGCTACTGTAACATTGTTAGCGTATGGTTCAATGGTGTCACGACATACAAGCCAAATTGCGTTTGATCTGAGAAATAAACATAAGATTCGTCATCTGTTGGTTTCCTTCCTCCATGGTGTAGATAATACAGGTTTGAACATTGTTAGGGTCGTAACACATCAATACTCAGGTACCTACCTCTATGTGACAAAATGTCATCATTTAACAAAAGCTGTGATTTCATGTGACGTAGTGGCTGCTTTGTTCATGTCATAGTACGGGCCACAATCTATACTTAATATTTTGGCAGTGATATCAACTTAATCAACAAAGGAAACATCATAGACAGTTTAAAGATAGTCACCAGGATTAGTGGCATGTGCGGTATTTTCTTCTTGTTGTAACAAAATGGTGGAAATAATTTGAACCACTCTCTAATCCGAGTCGATTATTGAAAAAGTCCACACCTGACTCAAAATAAGTCTACTCCTGGCTTAAAATGAGTCAATAGCTCAGCTGCAATGGTATAGTCTTGACTTGAAACGAGTTAGTTGTTAGGGAGCACTTACATTACAAAGTATGTTCTAGACTGGCGTCAAGAAATAGTGTATCCTTGACTCAAAATGAGTCAACTTGACGTATCTACTGACAGAGAGTGTCTTGAACATTGGCATAAGTCAGAGAATATACATATACAACAGTCACTCCTGATCAATACATCTTCTCAATTTTCTGAGCAGTTGACTCAAATGGAGTCAAGAGGATTAGAAGTTGACCTCAGTCACTGGATGAGAATACACTAATGAATGAAGACTGTGTAATCACCTCGTTCTCAGTAGACAATCTCCTTGTGATACAGCACTTATCAATCCTATTTGCATCAATACACAGTTAAAATAATTCTGCCGAGTTTTGGCGGGCAATCTGTGATGTCTAATCGGCGAGAACAGCCGATGTAAATTGAATTAAAATGGTGAATAAATTATTTATTTAATTCATGAATTCACATGTAAATTATTTGGTCCAATGCAGCGGTATGGCGGTTGTTATGACGCAAGAACGAGGCTGTACCACGATCTCAACGTCATGCTTGGAAGAAATAAGGAAACACAATGTCTGTCCGTGGTCTGTTAAGGACTAATATAGGTGAAGCATACTAGACTAAACAAATGTTCTTCCCGCAGCCACCGTTTCTCAATTACGAAGATAATTAATAGCCAATGGAACAAGCAAAATATATGGAGTAACCAAGATTGAAATCAGCCTTTGGGTATTGTGTGGGTAAAACAAAAATAATGTATACAGAGATATTCAATTCACCATTTTGTTCCAGCACTTCTGCCGTTCTTTACTCCTTTGTTTTGGGTGTGTTCTTGTCAGGGATTGGACAAGTGACAAGTGACGTGGCCGAGGGGGGGGGGGGGTGGTTACGTCCCCCCAATCTTCCAGTGCCCCCCCCCCCAAACCTCCCTACACACAAATCCAGATAGTGTAGTGCCCTACCAAAAGAGAAAAACGTAGCCCTCTGCCCCAGTGAAAAGCATTGCCCCGTGCCACCCACCCCCCCGTGAAAAAACAACTTTGCCATGCTGCATGATTGGAAGTTTATTAGTAAATTAAAATAATCATAAAGAATCATGAAATTTGAGTCTGATGGTAACTGTCCAGACAAAAGACGGTCAACTGAACTTGCAGATCAAATGAGTCTAACACGATATTCTCCTCAATTTTGGGAAGTTTCTCGAATAGTGGATCGAGTGGGCTAAATTCCAAGTACATGGTGTAAAATGTCAAAAGAACTGCTTCCGAATATTTGTTTCCTGTCACGAATAAAATCCTTTCATCAATCGAGGAATATTTATTGGAAATGTGGACGGCGTGACCTCAGTGGCCAAACCGCTCTTACGAACCCCTCTTACCAATTTTTCCCCTGGATGGGAAATCATTTCTCTGTATAGATTTTAATAGTGAGGCAATTGAGGACAATTTGTGGATGGTGAAGTAAGGAGCATGGCCATCCCAAGACGAGTCGTGTCGGCTTTCCTAGCGGAGGATGAAGCATCTTGTAAAATCTTGTTGAAACTTGAGACGAAATCCACTTCACTTGTCATCTCTCATCAAGAGTGGGACTTATAGAACCCAAATCGTTGTACTACACGTCATGCGTGTATGCTTTAGTTTTGACATGGTGTGCGTTGTTATTACATTTTTATTATTATGAAAGTCTCGAGTGCGGAGTTAATTCTTGCCAATTCAATCCAGAAATTGCGTCTTCGTAGATGACTTGGAATCGGGATCAAATTAAGCCAAGATTTCTTGCTGGACTTTATTGCATTGTTATTACCGTATACCAAAGAGGACATAAGATCAACCTGTCGCCGTCTTGACAATTAGCGACCGGTTCGATTGTACTCCAGGACTCAAATTAAGACCCTACTTCAAACTTTTCGTGCTGCTCAAAAACAAAAAGTTATACCGATAGTAGAAAGGCATTGTTAAGGTCTTGTAAATGAGTTTGTACACCATTGGTGTTTTGCAGAGTAAAGCATTTTAAATCATATGTACCAAGAAACATAACTGGTGATTACTAAGTTGTGAAATTGGCTCATTCACATAAAACACCTTTTTAAAAGTATATTGTATTCATAGGCATATAATTAGGCCTATGTCAAGTCGGCCGCGGATTTAAATATCATTTTATTTCAAAAGATAGATTTGAGACTGAAATACTTCTCAGATTAATTCAGATGTCTTTGTGACGAGATAAATATTGAAAACTGTATCTTAGGGAAATAATATACCGCGTTGTAATCTGTGAATATAGTTGTCAGGTAGTAGGTGCTACTGACCAAACAATTACTCAAATCATGATCGGGTTTACAATCAGCTAATAATATTTCAATTTAATGTCTGTAAAGGGATTGGTTTTTAATCTTTTATGTTTGGTCCTTCTTAGAAGTGGTCTTTTCATTTCAGGAAGAAAAATAAATTAGCAAGAGACTTATTTATTGGTTTGCAACCTTTTGAGAGAATGTCCCCGTGTGTGAAGAAGAAGAGTTTAGACCTCGGCTGACAAAAACTGTCAGAGTTGTTGTTTGTCATCCGTGTGATGAGTTGTTATTAAAACAATTGACTATCAATCTCAAGAGTTTCACCTGTTTGGTATCATTAGGGAACAAGTTTTACCACTAAAAGTCACCAGCTTGACTGAAATGAAACTCGATTTAGTTTTCTCGATTGCAAAAAGAGAATTTAATTGGAACAGATTGAAATAACTAATTTGACCTTAAGGCCTGTATAGCTGCCGACTCCCCAAAACCAAAAACTGTTAGTCTATAAACATTGGAGGTTTCGAATGGTGTAATTTGATCGTAGTAAAAGGGCACGCCATATTATGTAGAACAAAGACCAATTAAATAAAGGGGTTGTTGTCATGATTGTCTCAAGTCATTATCGAAACTGTTACGAGTTGTCTCAGCTCTCCAACCGGTAGCTAGCTGTGTCAACAAGTCCTCTCAACTCTGACATGTTGGCACACACAAGATGACAAGAACTACGGAAAGGTTACTACAGCGCTACCTAACGGGATAAAGTTGTGACTCAACAAGCGAACCGGTAGCATGTTGAGCGTGGTGGACCTGGGAAGCCAAGCATACAAGGCCTTGTCTCATCTCACACCCGATCGCTCCCCATGTTGACACGGGCCCGGTGGGGCATAAGAGATTGATAACTCACTAATGAAACAGACATGGGATTCTGAACCGCATCAAATTTAATGGACTGGTCACATTGCCAATCAGTTTGCCTATTAAGCCATAGTATGGAAGTAGAAGATACAGCGAGAGGCTTATCTGTAACTGACTGGGAAAAACCCGCTGATCTCCCGTATAATGAGGTTCCTTCTCCGCACACCACAACATTTAATAACGGATTACCGCCTGCCTTACCCGGCCGACTCCAATATCAATGTGTGTATTAAGCAATCGAAACATGATTACCTTGGTAACTGCGGAGTAATTATAGAGATTGTGCAGCGCCCGGTGATATGCGAAATCGTGGATTAGGACGGGGCTTTCTGGCGAACAAGCCCCGGGGCTATGCGAGACATCCCCTGCCGGGACTGACGGCAAAGCTAGCGTTGATTCATACGTGGAGTATTTGCCGGCCTGTCGTCAAGGTATCATCGCGCCCCCATCCCCCTCGCGGTCGGTCTACAGTACTGAGGATAAACACCAAATTAGAATTGTAACAATAACACCCCGAGAAACAGCAGAGAAGATTCTCCACTCTGTGCCCGTCAGCATGTTTGCAAGTGTCGGACATAACGGAGGGCTTAGCGCGGCGTGGAAATTCGAGATTTCGGTGTTAGACCTCAATTTCGCGCGCGGCTTTACTCGGATATAAAGTCTCACGGGACATAACGGCGGAAAAGTCGCGGCGAGTCTTCTTATATTTACTCCATTAAAACACTCACTACACACGCATAGCATCAACAATGCAGAACGAAGACCACCTCAGCAAAAGGAGTGTACACTTCAATGTGCTATGGTGAAAAAACAGCAATGGTAGTCTTTCTCGCAGTCGTTTCATGGTGTTAGAGTGCTTAGTGATGTACATGAAATTCTCGATAAATAGCAGGAAGGTCATGTCTCTATGATTTCAGAGATGTTACCTATAGATCGTTGTCTTACCGATGCTAAGGTGAAATTAATGGTTCACATAAAGTGCTTTTTGGTTCAAAATTGTAGTCATCCGTCCCGCCATGTTGACCTTGTTCCTACATCCAATTGCTCTGCCATTTATCCTGCACATATAGAACACTGTGAGGCTGGATGGGAAAATATCCCAACCTCGGTTTGGGTTATATGTAAATGATGTAGGGAAATACAATGAATGTGCAATGGTTGAGATCTTTGTCATGTTGTAAATACTCTACCATTGTAACAGTCGAAATTATAAAAACAAACTCCACGACCACAACAAAACCCAAGTGTCAGAATTTACCTAGTCAGGTTACCTTGGGGCCTGACCCATTGCTGGGTCAGTATGACCTGGAATCGGTGTCGAAATGACCGTTAGAAATGGGTTAAATTCAGCTTGACCCAGAAATGGGTCAGGCCCCCGGGACCGGGGTCAATCTGACCCGGAAGTTCCCTGACGTATTTCAACTGTAGAAAGCTATAACGTCATTCAAGATCGACTGCTAATTTTGCTTCAGTTCACTATGTGATCGTCATGGATACTTAATTATTCATTTTAATGATTATTCACACTTATGTTTATTCATAACCCACTCTCTAGTAATTCCATCTTCGTATCTGAGTTTTAAACACTTTAAAAAAATAATTTCAACAAATTCATTTTTTAAATGAAGGACATATCAACACGTTACAACTAGGGAAACTTAGGAAACTTTACTTCCATGGCAATCTATTTTTAAACTTGACTCTCTATTTGATGATCTAGCCCAGTTAATATAGGTAATAAGGACCTAAATTGGACATTACTTGCCGAATTCAATGCCTAATTGATGACGCCAATAAGAGAAAATTAGAATGTTCAGCGACTCCAACTGAGTCTTCCTTTACGGCATTGCTGCAGAACACACATTATTGTGCTTCATTAATCTCTTCGACGGGATTGAACCTCCGTTTCCGGCTTTCATCATCTTACTCCTAAATGGAATTTTAAACGTTGGTTCTCAAACATGGCTGTCGCATCCAATATTGTCCGTTTAGGATTATAACACCGGTGATTCAATGGCAAAAATTGTCGGCAATGTCCAAGAAAAGAAGGTCGTCATAAAACTCCGGAAAATAAACTCCAAACTGGTTTTTAATGAGTTTCCTCTGCCGGGGAGCACAAAGCAAAAAAGCCCGCCACTTTCTGCTCCGAGGCCAATTTGGTCCAAGAGGCGCGAAAATGATGATCGTTCAAAGCGCTGTCATTAAAGTGACAGGTAGATGAATAATATCTGCTGTGCAAATATTGAGAAGTGCTTATTGAAAAGAGTCCTACCTTAGAGTTATGGTGCAAGGAGGGGTACGGTAGATGGTGTTCTTACACATGGCAACTTACGGGGTACTTTTAACAATGGAACAATGGACCCCTCAAAGTAATTTCAATAGGAACAATGGGCCCCACAAGGGAATTCTTCAGAAAAGGGATAATAGAACAACAATAGCAGTACCCCACAAACCGGATTTGTACGGCTGTGTGTGTGTGGGAGGGAGGGGGGGAGTCTTTGTCCTAGGATTGCCCAAGGAAAGCACAATCAAGTATTGTTAGCCTATAAGTTACAGTTTCCAGCTATACATGAATGCCTTGCGTCTTTAATATCTGAAATAATACACAGTGTATATTGTTAAAACTATAAATAAGAGACATAAAAGGTTGGGGAAAATATCAAATCATCAAAATATAAAATGAGAACAACATGGATGACAAGTACTACAGCAAGAGACATAAATCCCCCCCAAATAATACATTTGAAGCACTACCATTGTGACACGGTGAATTGACGCAGCCAGATAGAGATGATGTGATTGCGTGTGTTGAAGAAACAACATAATAAGATTGGTGATGATTTAGTCTTGATGCAAGACGTTGTTATTACGGTGAGGATGGCGATGATCATGGTGATGGCGATGATGGGGGCGTGGTTTGGGAGGGTGGGGATTATGGTACCCATGGTGACAATCATACAATGTAATAGTAATCATAACCAGACTGTGTTCTGCGTCATCGAGATTTAAATACCAGTCCGGTATCCATGGTGATCCTTTCATATTTCAAATCTTACTCAATCGTAGTGTGGACATTTCAGAGCAACTAGAAGACGTAGTGTTGATAACAAGACTATTTTAGAGCTTTTAACTTAAGCAAAAGCTCTCCCAAAGAGGCTTCCAAAGTTATTTCCGTTTAATTTCAAAACACAGAGAGAATTTTATCCTGCGATTGACTAGATGTAAACTGCAGCTTTAAAGACACATCAATATAATGAGAGATTCGCGTCCAATGGAGTCCAATAATTGCCAACCCGGCAGGTTTAATTCAGGCCAAAGACACCGACAGTTGTGCCGAATTGCCGACTAGTTCGCTGAAAGCGATGATTCTTTTTACGAGCGTTCCGATAGCCTTTTAGCCAAGCTCCTTAAAACAAGCGATTTGTGTATGAATGAGAACTGTTTTAGGGTTATATCGCCTGGAAACGATGGGACGAGAGTATGGGAGACTAGGTTTTTGTTTAGGGTTATTTCGCCTGGACACGATGGGATGGGAGCAGGGAGACTAGGTTCTTGTTTAGGGTTATTTCGCCTGGACACGACGGGATGGGAGCAGGGAGACTAGGTTTTTGTTTAGGGTTATTTCGCCTGGACATGGGATGGGAGCAGGGAGACTAGGTTCTTGTTTAGGGTTATTTCGCCTGGACACGACGAGATGGGAGCAGGGAGACTAGGTTCTTGTTGTAGGGTTATTTCGCCTGGACACGATGGGATGGGAGTAGGGAGACTAGGTTTTTGTTTAGGGTTATTTCGCCTGGACACGATGGGATGGGAGCAGGGAGACTAGGTTCTTGTTTAGGGTTATTTCGCCTGGACACGACGGGATGGGAGTGGGGAGACTAGGTTCTTGTTTAGGGTTATTTCGCCTGGACACGATGGGACGAGAGTATGGGAGACTAGGTTTTTGTTTAGGGTTATTTCGCCTGGACACGATGGGATGGGAGCAGGGAGACTAGGTTCTTGTTTAGGGTTATTTCGCCTGGACACGACGGGATGGGAGCAGGGAGACTAGGTTTTTGTTTAGGGTTATTTCGCCTGGACATGGGATGGGAGCAGGGAGACTAGGTTCTTGTTTAGGGTTATTTCGCCTGGACACGACGAGATGGGAGCAGGGAGACTAGGTTCTTGTTGTAGGGTTATTTCGCCTGGACACGATGGGATGGGAGTAGGGAGACTAGGTTCTTGTTTAGGGTTATTTCGCCTGGAAACGATGGGACGAGAGTATGGGAGACTAGGTTTTTGTTTAGGGTTATTTCGCCTGGACACGATGGGATGGGAGCAGGGAGACTAGGTTCTTGTTTAGGGTTATTTCGCCTGGACACGACGGGATGGGAGCAGGGAGACTAGGTTTTTGTTTAGGGTTATTTCGCCTGGACATGGGATGGGAGCAGGGAGACTAGGTTCTTGTTTAGGGTTATTTCGCCTGGACACGACGAGATGGGAGCAGGGAGACTAGGTTCTTGTTGTAGGGTTATTTCGCCTGGACACGATGGGATGGGAGTAGGGAGACTAGGTTTTTGTTTAGGGTTATTTCGCCTGGACACGATGGGATGGGAGCAGGGAGACTAGGTTCTTGTTTAGGGTTATTTCGCCTGGACACGACGGGATGGGAGTGGGGAGACTAGGTTTTTGTTTAGGGTTATTTCGCCTGGACACGACGGGATGGGAGCAGGGAGACTAGGTTCTTGTTTAGGGTTATTTCGCCTGGACACGACGGGATGGGAGCAGGGAGACTAGGTTTTTGTTTAGGGTTATTTCGCCTGGACACGATGGGATGGGAGCAGGGAGACTAGGTTTTTGTTTAGGGTTATTTCGCCTGGACACGATGGGATGGGAGCAGGGAGACTAGGTTCTAGGACTGACGTTGAGTGATTAAAGTGTAGGATTAAAGTGTTTTGCTGTCTTTAAAAGAAAAACATTAAGATTTCCTGATTGAAGAATATACAACAAATAGATTAACTCATATTCTAGTTTCAATAGGTACAGGTAGGTGCTGACGTTTTTCAGAATAAATACTTGGAGTTTATGTTGTGGTTGTTGTATAATAGAGAACATCTGGTTATGTCCTGAGCAGGTTGAATCCTACAAAGCTTATAAATAGACAAAATTTGTTGTTGATATATAACGCCTGTAAAAGACAGACTACTGCTACGTATGCAATTAATCAATCAAAGTGTATAATGAATGGCAGAATCACTCGATGATTATACAATCGAACGTGTCTCATTAGCAACCAACAATAATCACGCTCCAAAAAAAAGAAGAAGTAATTCCTAGAGGAAATGATTTCCACCTAGTTGACTAGCAGACGATTATCTAGCCTCCTACATTACATCTGATTGAAAACACAATGAGGAGTTTCGTCATCACGGGAAAAAAAATTAACATCGCAGTTGCAAAAGCCTAGTGTAGGTAATGAGTATAATTTCAGCGGTAAGCCCGTGCGAATGAAATGCAAAGGACACCCAATTAAAAACCAATTATGTTCTGCTACAATTGGGCCCTATTGCAATCAAAAAAATGGAGCGAGAAAATTAAGAGAGGTCTGTCGGGGTTGACGTATTAATTTGTCCTTTTATTGAAGTCATAAATAATAATGTCTTATTTGTTAAGACACTTCCGTGGCTGTGAGAGTAAGGTGGATAGGAGACGGTGATAAACGGTCAGGCAGTGGGCTCTAACGCCGTGTCGTTAAGATTCGATTGATATCCATTGTCTTGTGTTAGATTTACGTCATCAATCTAAATCTAATCGGAATGAGTAAATTGAGGGCTGAAGCTTGGGGGAAAAAAGTGATTTAGAGTCTGTCTCCGTTTATACCGACTCCCTTAAAAGTTTGTCAAAAAACAAAACTGTGTAAATTTCTTTATAATGTAAAGTATAAACTATTGTATTTCAGGTTAAGAAATAATTTGACCGTACAATGGTTTACATCAACATAGCAATAATCGAAATGTTTGTTGATTGACTATTTTGCATAATATTCTCAAAAACTGCAATGGTAGCACCACAAGTGAAAATGATTTTTGGTTTATTTATTTATTTATTTTTTAACAAAAGCTTTGACAAACATAGTGCTAAAGATTCCCTGAATCAGAACTGCAGTTGGATACACTTGAAATGATTAAATAGTTCAACAGTTTGAGTCAAGAGTAGGCCCTACATCAACGGTTTTATTAAACACATCTGTTTATTGTAAGCAAGTTTAGACATGAAAATTGTATTTCAAAATATAGATCATTGTATTCGGTGCAGGTGCTAGTTTTGAAAATAAACTACGTGATATTTAAACCAATGGGAACAATAGTTCCTTTATCACTGCGACCGCATTTATTCGATGATTCTATATTCAACGAGTTTTAGCAACTACTGTCTAAAATTCACAAAGGCCCGTGATGTCATGATTTGTGCAGTCAAATTGCCTCCGGCCTTGATGTAAAAGTGTAATGATTGATTCATATTATGGTTGTACTCCTTTCACAAAGAATGAGGACGCGACAGTCTTATCATTCAATGGGCAGCATGACACCCATAGCTTCAATACGATTATTGTAACCGTTCACTGCAAGGTGCCAGACTACCAGCTCTTAGTCTCCCCTTAGTCTCTGTTTGATACTACATGTACTCGTGTATAGAAACAATGGCTGCATTTACTCAGATTGCCAATGGACCTACCTTTGTTCTTTACTTTGCATAGCGTCAACCAGACCACGGGTTCTACTTTTGGACTTGTGTCTTCGCTCTGATATCTTTCTATTCTACAGTGAGTATTTTATGAATGGTCAGAGAGTCTGCATTTACTCGTCGGTAACACGTATGTGACAAAAGCTAAGAGGCCTATTTGCACTCTTATAAAATTTTTATGAACTTGTTTGTCTGTCGCTGACAGTGCAGCGACCCTAAATGTACCAGCCTGAGGCAGTTTGAAACTATGGTTGATAAATCATTTCGTTTATCTGACCCCCGTAGTTTACCCCCAATTTTATACCACGACAATAAACAGTATTTCTGCATTAAGCTGGTTTAATATCTGGCATTGCAGTCGACCTTTTATAACAAATAGGGCCTATAAACAAAAATACTCCAAAATCTTAAATTCTAAATGGTTCAGACTTTTTCCCTCCAAGCCTCGTTACGGCTACATAGGGTTTGATCAAAATATATACCCTGGACCGTTTGTTTGTCATCTTATTGTTGAAACAATCACAGACTGATGTTCAATATCAACAAAATTTCCAAATTGTCAAGTTTTCATCTGTGCCTTTGTTTTAAATTTAACGACAAATAAAAACCATGCTGGTTACAGTACAGGCCAAGAGAGTGTTGTTACTGTACGATTCACCGCATCCAAGCACTCAACATAAGTCTTCGTTCGTCCTATATACGAACTCAGAAATCTGCTCTGCGTCAGAAGAGTTTAATATCAAGACAAGTTCTCAAAAGAACAAAAATCTACACAACATACAAGGTAGACATAGGCCTACACGTGGTGATAATAACCGCAAACCGAATATACATTCCTACGTTCAAATTGCTTAAAGTTATGTACTCATCACGCCTTCTGTGTACCGAAAGTCATCATGTCATAACAGATTGTTTCATGATCGCAACCCAGATTTTTGTCACCCAAATCAGATATTAGACAACCGATGTGTTCCCGTTTGGGCTCCGTCAATCTCTTGAGATCCCCGCCCTGCATTCAGACAGATCAGTTGCGGGTACTATTTAGGGTGAGGGGTGCGTCGTAAATGAGTTGATATTACTCCGCGTAATTAGGGACAGAGGATAAGAATCAGATGATCACTGCAACTTGACTCCCTTGTTTGCCAACTACACTTATGATTGGCTCTGCACCGCGCCAATTATTCCCGCGCGCGCTGGTTTGGCGGGAAACAGCCTCGTGCTGTGTGAATGATTAGGGATGATATTGTAACCACTTAGCCCTCTCCAGGACTAAACCCCTCGCCCCATTTGGAGCCAATTTTCAGAAGGTAGTTTTTGACAAACAACACTGGCTGCTGAGGGACGTAAACTTAAATGACGTAGGATGTTTTTCATAGTTGTTGCTTGATAAATAATGGTTTTTTTCAACAACAGTTGCATGATTTTCATTTTTTATTAGAATAATGTATATGCGCAGAAAGCGACTTCAAGATAAACACAATAAGTTGATAAATCTGCCAATTTTAGAAATTTCAATTTATTTTTGGTTCTTGTTGTTTGGGTAGGAGTTTAAAAATCAAGCTGATGCAGAGCTTCAAACAGTCATTGGTTGCATGTCAGCGGAGTTTAGAGTCCTTTGAATCGATAGGTGGCGGCAGACAGTTTCTTTTGTAGTATGAGTTGTACAGTACTATAAAAGCTTTTCGTTCTAGTGAGTGTTGCTCAGCCGTCATGAATTGAAATTAATAGCGATTGGTAAGTCTGCTGTCGTTTGGCATGAAAGAAGGGGGTATAGGCCTGTGCCCAATAGAGTCAATTTGCCAGGTATACGTTTTGACGAGACCAAAAAATAACTTCTTCACAACGTTGATGCCTTAACTTAAATACTACGTTGTAATAATACCAAAATACAATGTTGTGAAAACGTTCGGTAAAAAACTTTTCGGTTAACGTTGCCTAAACTACCAACATGCAACCAAAGTACAACATCGGTTGAAAATCATGTTAAGATTTGACGTTCATGCAACGTCGTCAAAACGTTGTCAGCCCATCGACCAAATTGCAACCTTATCACAACGTTGTGCAATGTTGTAGCAACGTAATGTGTTAGCTGGGTATATACTTGCACCAAAGTATTACTTCATCAGTGTCAAGTCGTAAAAAGAACAATAAATAAACAATATTGAGAGGATTTTATAGGCTTACAGAAGTATAGAGTCAACCGATTTATCTTTAATAAAAGGCCTACAATTAATTGTCGCCCATTAATGTTGTATCGTTGATTAACAAATACCAATGTGCATGAGTTGAAAGTGAATCTTGTTCTGTTTTTGTAGTTTCGATCAAGAAGCTCATCAATTATAAAGTTCCTACAATTATCAGTTCTTATGAGAAATCAATACTACTGAAATTGACATAAACGCTGAACATCCACAGAGGACATTAACTCATCGGGTCTAAACAGGGGCCATTATTTTCAATACCGTTAACACATAATCTAATGAAATACTAACAAGTTGATTATGTGGTGTGTATACTAAAAGTATTTTCAAAAACATTGTTAAATTAGTGTTCAGTTCCAGTTAACACCAAGTAATTTTAGCTGAAGTTGACTCCAACCACGCCCTAATCAGAAACGCAACAGCGGTCATTGTGAATAGCGCCCTCATGTGGTCGCCTGTTTGATTCTCGAAAACACGTTGTCTACACTGTTGTGGGTGGTGTACATGTACACATACATGCGGCTTAAAACACAGGTAAGTTAATTCATAGAGCAAGGACCAGTTATGGTTAATTCAGTGTTTCTATTAAAACTGTCAGTTTGTTACAAATTCTTCAGTACATGAGGGGATTCTGAGTATATAGAGTGCGTCGAGATATGTATTTACTGAATCAAACGGCTTTAATTAATCCTTTTTCGTAACAATTTTTATGATTTTTATTATGTGTATTCATAGAGCAAGGACCAGATGCTGTGGATACTGCCTCTGTAATGGGAGGCCCTCTTGTGGCCACGATTTTTATACATTGTAACTTTTCCGAATGTTTTCATTATGAGTTGTCATCTGAATTCAAAATACTGTTGTCTGAGGAAAGTGCTGTCACAATTAGTTTTTTTAAATAATTTTGATTGTGTCTGTCAACTGTTGGCCCCCGTCCACTTCCAACAATCGTGCTACCTCATCTGGTCAAATTTATTGTTAGTCATTTAAATTATTCACTCAAAGTGTGTAAAATAATAAATAATTGTTCCATAGATTTGTGACTCATGTATATGAGAGAAGTAGCTATTTAGCTGCTTCAGACCAGGCAAGTAGTACTACTAGCACTAGCAGCCAAGGAAGGTTGGCACAAACAGGGACAACAGTTGTCATACAACAGGCCATTGATACGTATAATTTGTCTTGTTTTTTTTTGTCTGGTTAATTTGTATTTTGTAGTTAATTTCTTTTTTGGAACTTACCCACATGTTCTTTGTCATTGTAATGTGCAAAATACTTAATATTTATAGTTCCCTTTTAAATTTTTTTGCTTTTTCATTACATGCATGTTGTGTAATTTGTGAGCTGTATTCGTTCTTCCCACTTACCATTCCCAGTGTTTTCATAACTATTTAAAAGATTTAAGCACTAACTGTTTCAACATGTTCAAAGAAAAATATACATTTTAGGCAAAACGTGTTAATGTAATCTCCAAAAACTATTGTATACCACTTGTTAATCACAATTTAAAACCAAACTTTGTTACGAAAACAAAACTTTTTTGTGAGATCATAATCAACATTTCTTTTATTCTTTTTACCTTTTTAGACTTCAACAAGATTCTTCAGGATTTCTTGGTTGCAGAAAGTTATTAGTAGTAAAGTACTAGATTATTGAGTTAATAATGTGTGTTTTAAGGAAGTGTTACCATGGAAGCGTGATGATGTTACATCATAGACTACCAGTCCTTTACAATGTGAGTATTAACATTGTGATGTTTTTTTATACTATCCATTTAGTGAGGAAGACATTTGTATTTACTTCACCGAATTAATCAACAGATTAAGTTGCCAAGCAAATTTGCCTGCCCCATACATGGTACTTGCGTGTACATGTAACGTGCATGTAAGAGTTAATAGTTGTGTAGTCCTAGCTCTAGCCCAAGTTGTTTTGGAATAAGTGAGTCAGATTTGAATAAAGTTTGGTACAATGACTTCCTTACTCATGAGCAAATTTGAATTCCTAATAAGACTACAGAGACAGTTGCTATGTCAAATGGTTCCAGGCAAGCTTTTGTATAGCAACTTCCAGGATGGACAAACCCTGACGCCATTGTGTGAGACACATTCATTCTAGGATGGACAAACCCTGACACCATTGTGTGAGACACATTCATTCCAGGATGGACAAACCCTGACACCATTGTGTGGCACACATTCATTCAAAGTTGTGTATGATGTGATCTCTTACATAACTAAGCAAAAGCTTGCCCTGAATCATGTGACTTGGCAACCATCCCTATAGTCTGAGGAATTCAAATTTGAGCAGTAACTTATGACTAAGCAAGTCATTGTACCAGACATTTTTCAAATCTAACTCACAAATGGCTTATTAGCGTTGTAGTAGGCTATGGCTGTGTTAAAGTCTTCAGTGACATTTCCTTGATTTGGGAATTGGGCGTAACATGGCTATGACTTCAGGTAAGTCTTCAACAAGATTTCCTTGATTTGGGAACTGGGCGTAACATGGCTATGACTTCGGTTAAGTCTTCAACAAGATTTCCTTGATTTGGGAATTGGGCGTACCATGGCTATGACTTCGGCTAAGTCTTCAACAAGATTTCCTTGATTTGGGAATTGGGCAGAACATGGCTATGACTTCGGCTCAGTCTTCAGAAAGATTTCCTTGATTTGGGAATTGGGCTTAACATGGCTATGACTTAGGCTAAGTCTTCAACAAGATTTCCTTGATTTGGGAATTGGGCAGAACATGGCTATGACTTCGGCTCAGTCTTCAACAAGATTTCCTTGATTTGGGAATTGGGCAGAACATGGCTATGACTTCGGCTCAGTCTTCAACAAGATTTCCTTGATTTGGGAATTGGGCTTAACATGGCTATGACTTCGGCCAAGTCTGCAAAGACATTCTCTTGAAGTGCGAGTAGAAAGAATATTCTTAGATAGTTCAGTTTTTTCTATCTGTGGCTATTGGGTACAACTCACTGTAAAGTTATTTAAACCCAAGCTACTGTACATACAACTCACTGTAAAGTTATTTAAACCCAAGCTACTGTACATACAACTCAGTGCTATCAGCTCAGGCCAAATAATTTGTCGACTAGCAGCCGATATAAACTGGTACTCATGTACAAAAACGTGTTGGGTACCAGGCAAGATTTGCCTCTAATCAACAAAATAATGGTCCTTGTGCGAACTTGGCTCTGTCTGTAAGTTCAGAGCTGTGTAGTTGGGAAACAGCTCTCTGTGAATTCAAACAAGGGCGCCCTCATTTGGGTTTAGTTGTTACTTTTTGTGAAAGTGAATTAAAGAGGGCGCACTTTTTTTCCAGTGTACAATACGAGTTGTACTGGGGAACGAAATACACAATCGTAGATCAGGACTTGGTTATTATTTTTTCCAACGATTAATTATTTTGTTGAATGACACTGACATCATTACAAGTAGAGGCGTTGGCCTTGCTATCAGTAGGATATAGGCCTAGGGTCTTGATATGAGTAGGATATAGGCCTAGGGTTTCAGTGATATCAGTCGGATATAGGCCTAGGGTCTTGATATCAGACGGATATAGAACTAGGGTCTTGATATCGATAGGATATAGAACTAGGGTCTCGATATCAGACGGATATAGAACTAGGGTCTTGATATCAGACGGATATAGAACTAGGGTCTTGATATCAGTAGGATATAGAACTAGGGTCTTGATATCAGTAGGATATAGGCCTAGGGTCTTGATATCAGACGGATATAGAACTAGGGTCTTGATATCAGACGGATATAGAACTAGGGTCTTGATAGACGGTTATAGAACTAGGGTCTTGATATCAGACGGTTATAGAACTAGGGTCTCGATATCAGTAGGATATAGGCCTAGGGTCTTGATATCAGTACGATATAGGCCTAGGGTCATGATATCAGACGGATATAGGCCTAGGGTCTTGATATCAGTACGATTTAGGCCTAGGGTATTGATTAGGCCTAGGGTATTGATTAGGCCTAGGGTATTGATTAGGCCTAGGATCTGAGGTCATGATGACTATAACAACATTAGCAGGCGATATCCGAATTGTCGGCTACGGCACATCTGCAACTGTTTCTAAGGGTGTTGCTAAGGACGTTCAACGCATGACAATGCAGCGATGTATCCGTAGCTGTAGCCACCAAGTGAGACAAAGCCAAAGTCATATAAAGACAAAGTGTATTATTGATAACAATCGGGATATTGATTTGTGTTAGACTGGAAGCTCACTGATTTTGAATTTTCTACCAGTACCAACCCACCGGAGAATGTACTAAAGTTTTCTATTGATGGTTTATTGACTTAAAAAGTTACTTTGATATCAGTTCCACAAAGATGTTGGGATTTTACCGATTTTCCCCTCACAAAATATTGTCACAGAAATATATTTGATTCAATATCAACCTATTGTTTGTTTTTGTTATCAATTTTTAGTCCCTAGTTCTATTTCCAATTGATGTCTTGGACATTGAGAGGAAAGCGGTTTTAAATTTCTAAACGAACTCTTGTTCTATCTTGTATTTCTATATTTTGTTACTTATACCATAGAGAAAGTAAACAATTGTCCTTTCTCTATGCTTATACAAGATAAGTGTCTTGTTCTCGAACAGAAAGCTTGATGTTGTTTTTGTCTTTTATCCATTCGTTTACTTAGAAGCAACCAGGAGTCCTTAAGTGCAGATTAGAGAACAATGCATGTAATGAAACACGCTCACGTGAGGCCCCATCCCCACCCCATCCCCACCCCATCCCCACCCCATCTCCCCATGTGTACTATCGTGTCCTCAATATGAAAAGCAAGTAACCTTCCACCATCCCAGAGAGGTTGAGGAAGATAGACAAATTGACTGTACCGTAAAATGACAAACATAAATACATGTACTACAATCACCATTTAAGTGGCAGCAAGACTCCTGGCCATTATGGCGGGACAGGTACAATAGCGGATCAAGACATAAGGGATTGGTGAGATTAGTCCGGGTTAAGCCCACTTATGTTTTACTAGCGGTGTAGAAGAGAAACAACTGAAGTCGTAAGCAGGTCGATTAAGTAACTCGACCTGGAGACTCTTGTACATTTAGCAGGCGACCTTGTGGGTCGATCTTTTTGTTCATAACAAAGTCTGTTGATGATCCCTTATGCTACCTCTGCACCGACTTGTCTGCCGTGGGTCCCTCCCCGCCAACCGGGGACCATGAAGCCGGTATTATCTTCCGTCCCTCACTCCTTCAGCCTTATTAACGTTTAACTGCTCACCTCTCATCATTTATAGAGACCATGCTTTCAGGGTTGTAACAGGAGGGCTCGTTGGTGGGAAGCGTCACATCTTCAAGATGTCTTGACTATGTCTTTTCTTGAGAGATGGTTTGAATCTTTTTGATTCTTAATGAGGTAGTACTAGAGTGACAGTGAATGTAAACCTATTAAGTGTGAGTTGGGTTATTATTTTCAACTCATTTACGACGAACAAGGAACAACGAAATCAAAAGTAGACCTACGAATTATATTTAATATAAAACTAGCAGAGTAATAACTGTGGGAGTGAGGTTGTTTATTTAATTGTTTGTCACCAATCTAGAAGTTTCATTTCAATCTGTATTGGTATTCCTCACAATAGGACTACTCTCATTATAAAGTTTGTTTACTTTACAGTAATGACGTTTCTCTTTTGACTATCGACAGTAATTAAGTATGTATTTACAACTCATTAAGAACCCAGTCTGGTTTGAACCGAATCAAGCATTATTTTATTTAATTCGATATTTTTATTTCTGTACTTCCTTTTCACCTGCCACATTAATGTAGACTTGATCTGAAGATCAATGATGTAAACAAAGACATGTAGATCAATTATATTGTCCCTTAGGGCGGTGCCTATAGGAAGGGGGAGTGTGAGATAAAAGTGGGGTGGAATTTGCCACCCATTTAGCACTTTAATAGCAACACGTAAACGCATGACTGTTCTATCTTCAATCACAGTCTCTAAGTTTGATGGATGGGTGATTGTTACTTTCTATACTTCTACATTTATCAGTCTATACTCTTCAATCCAGATTCCCCAACACTGTGTACGAAACCTTAAACCATTTCTTCGTCTGACTTCGTCATTTTTGTCTTTTTTATCAATGACGTGTGGAACCATTGTTCGAGGCAAGACTATATGGAGCCGGCCATGGCCCGCTAAACTGCCGCAAGTTGTTCCCTATTGTAGGCGAAATTGCCCAACTTTCCCGGCACAAAGGAGGATGCTCTGCACTCGCATTACAAGTCAGAAATCCGTATACAGTGATATATAACAGCCTGCTTTGCCAATGCGTTTAGATTCAAGGCAACTCCACCACCAGGTGATGGGTCGCATCATGTCTAGGCTATATCTAGCCAACTAGTCTCCATTTTGTGGCTTCATTAATGGTCGCACAACTCTAATTGATGACTCGTTTGGCAGCTAAATTGATGGTCAGTGACTTTATTTGGCCCTTTTTTCATCCACATACTCGGAAGTGATAAAAAGAAATTGACTTAAATGAGCCTATCGTAGATCTAAGCTAAACTGTGAGCTTATTTGTTGCACCCCCCCTTGTGTATTGTATTTTTTTTAAATTGAAATAAATAAATAAGCAGCGTGTAATTTGGTTTCTGGAACGTCATCAATTGTTGACACAAACGTCTTCTCTTATTTTCAATGATAAAGTTACTTTGACGGAGCATTTGACTTTAATTATAATGTGAATAGTCAGCTTTAAACTAACGAGATGTGTTTTAGTTTGTTTGTTGGGTTGTTTGTTTGTTTGTTTGTTGGGGTATTTGTTTGTTTGTTTGTTGGATGGTTGACTTGTTTGTTTGTTTGGTTGGTTGGTTGTTTGTTTGTTTGGTTGTTTGCTTGTTTGTTTGTTTGTTTGTTTGGGTGTTTGTTTGTTTGTTTGGAGGGTTGTTGTGTGTGTTTTTAGCTCTTTTGTTTTGTTTTTGCTTCTTGATAAATCTATTGCTGTAGTAATTTAGATATCCTTGCAAATTTCAACTTGTTTGTGTTTTGATTTCCTATATAGATACTCTAACAACGTCTTGAACGGTTCATTTTGGTAACAAATATGCATAGGCCTACTGTCCAGAAATCACCATTTTATAATAATAATTATTTTGATGATGAATAAAACATCTAAATATTTGCCCATACCACCCTAATCGCCCTACAGCATTTGATCAGAGTACACGCCGTACATCATTAAAGAGAAGTTCCGTAATAAATAGATTCATGACCGCGTTGGGGAAGCCTTGCAATACCGTGGATTAGTAGCTTTGGGCCGGGTGCATCACGCTGATTACTCGCTAATCAGCACAGGTCCCGAAGTTTTTTCTTCACCGTCTCATCTCTCCCCAAAGGAGAGTAATAACAAAATACAAAAAATAAAAACCACCAAGTTTGCAAGGCTAAAGTTCTGATCAAGAATCCTAACCACCAAGTTTGCAAGGCTAAAGTTCTGATCAAGAATCCTAATGTTTCTTTCATACATTTTGTTATTTTGTTATGAAGTTATGAAGTTATTTTGTCTTGAAAATCTATTTTTGCTTTAAGAAGCACACAAATGTTTTATAATCACCAGCTTATGAAATGTCGGCATTATTACTGCCGAAAAACCATAATTTAATGATTAAGAGCTTTGTTGGTTTTAAATATCACTCTATAGTTGAATACAACGTCATTAAAGCAGAGACATCTTGCAAATTACTTGATTTCTTATCAGTTCAATTGTTTGAATCTTCAACTGTTGAGATTATTGGCAAGTGTTCTTCTCCAAAACTCACGGAATTAAGCCTATGGGATTAAGCCCACACGATTAAGCCCGCGGGATTAAAGGCTAACTATACATTTGGTTTGTGGAAGTGTTCGTTTGTTTTAAACGTAGGCCTATATAAAAGATACAATAAAACTAACCTGTGAAAATTTCATTTCAAAAGGTGGTCGCGTTTTTTGAGATATCGCCAAAAATCCGGAGCGAATATGTCCACGCAGGAAGAATAATTCCTAACAGGAATACACAATCTGAGAAGCGTTTCTGACAGAAACGCTTTTCAGATTCAAATTTGAGCAAAACTGAACGAAGTACCAATTGTACCAAACTTTATTTCGACCTAGAAATTACAAAACGAGATTTGATTCTTCGACTGTGTTTATTTTTTACAGATTGATTTAAGTTATTAATAGGTCTAATTTTCAAAAAGGAATATGGCCCTTCCCTCGTGTTATTCAGTTCTTCTTGGTGAAAGTAAACAAATCTTTTGTTCTTATCCAGATTAATATCTTGTTTCCTTCCTACTAAAGAAAGCAACACTGAGTGGTCCTAGAGTCTACTGTTGCCCGAGCTTGTAAGAGCTGTTTCATTAGCTGTTATAAGCAATGTCCATAACCTCTACCCGCCGCTGACGGCCATTTCTATTCTAAACTAATGCATCCTTGTAAAATGCTCATTACTCCCCAAGCAATCATATGGAAGCCAAGCTACATGTGTCTCAATTCGCAAATAAGAAATTGCTTTTTTCTGTCTCTTTCCCAAATTGCTATTTGACTATAGAGAGAGAGGGGGAGAGTGGATCGGTTGAGCTCAGCAACCCTAGTTTAGCAAGATTGCTGTCAAAGCCGTTAATATGTGCTCGTTTCTTGACGGTTGCCTGTCATAAAGCTACTGGTGTTGTCATCTGCTTGGGGCCCTGGAGTGCGATTTGGAGGCAATCTGACTGATTGAGATAAGACCATCGTTACTCTTAACGATGGGTCTCTTCCGTGGTGGTGACCCATGTTTTCTGGTGGTAGTTTGGCGATCGGTGTCTTCCGATGTTACCAACAGTCTTGCCGGTGGTGGTTCAGGTTTTACTGGTGTGGTGGTAGAATGGTATAGCTAAAAGGAACGCAAGGATTTGTCGAACAACTGTCGATTGTAAAATCTGTAGTTTAGCTTTTAATTCATAAAAAACGAAAATTACCACTAATGGGTTTGTTTTGTTTTTAGGAGTGAATGTGAGAGTACTACTATATATAATATTACGTTTAACATTCTGGAAGTATCCAGAATGTTAAACGGTAATAATATAGTACTCTCACATTCACTCCTAAAAACAAAATTAAATTTCAATTAAATGTTATGAGTTATAAATCATCATAATCTTTACACCTTATTAGCTGAAATAGTCTATGATTCCTCAGTAATAAAATGCATTATTGTAATCAAAAGCCAATTAACGGGTGTTTATATTTAATCAATAGCTGCAGAAATAAGTTAAAGAACATACTGTTTTTGCTGAAGTGTGTTGTCAAACGGGGATTCTCAAACTGTGTCTTAAATACACTTATGTTTTGATAAAGAAGGAAAACGGTTTTTGTTTTCTTTAGTTGAGTGACGTTGTTATATTCACTGGGTAATGTTATATTCACTGGGTAATGTGATAGCGTCATGTTGATGTTGTTTTGTAAAGTGTTGTTTTGTTGTCTGTCAGAAATTATCTGTGAACACAGCTAGTTGTGAAGCCACTGTAAATTATTGAGAATACTCTGTGTGTACACATTACAATATTTCATGTTTTTTTAAAAGATGCTTTGTTATGAAAAGGGCAAAGGCACAAGGCGTTTTCTCTATTGGGGCTAATGAAGTTGTAAATTTCTTTTGGAATATTTCAAGGGGCATCAAGGCAATAACCGGGGCCAATAGAGGCAAGTGCGCGTCCGTTAAGCATCGGGCATTGATGATAATTAATGACACATAGGCCTATATTGCTGTTGAGATTCAGACTAAGTTTAGGCGATGATCATAACTTATAAACCTGACATATAATATCTGCCCTATTTATAGTTATGGATTTGATTCCATCGCTCATTAAAGTAAATCTTGCTGGCAGATAATGAATTCAAATTGCATGGACAATTCAGGTTTTATTCAAGTCAATCTACACAATTGGAGAACGAGAATATAATTTTGGTCCAATTGATAATGTATTCATCGCCGCCATGGGAGAAAGGGGGCAGGTAGATGGAATTTCATCCCCCCCCCCCCCCCCCCCCCCCCCCCGCTGTAATTCAGAACAAACTGCTGACGAGTGAGTGGTCCTGAAACGCACTTTAGTCGTCAATTTGTGGCTGGCTTAGTGTCCAGCACACCCCTGATGGATAGACGTGTGTTTGTACAGTTAGTCGAGAACCATAAGGAAATACGAGGATTGCTGACAGAAACCAATAGCTTCAAATGGCTGTGATTACCATTGGACTTGTTAGGACTAATCTCACCGTTACAGGAGCCTAATCATTTCTAATTATTTTGCACTTTTTTTTATATTGGAAACGCCATAGTCTCTGTTCCTTTCAGAGAAGGCCAGGCACAGGGGAAAAAACCACCGACGTTCGTCTCAGTGGAAAGGATGAAAAAAATGCGACGAAGAAAGATAAACACTGGGCGGGATGAACTTACAATACATTGCCGGCGGGTATTCTTGATGGAAATGATGATGACTTTTGTACGTACATGACAAAGTGAAATAGAATATGTGACTGGGTAATCGACGTGGCAAGGGCAGTATTACGAGCTTGGAATCAGCCACATTTTGTCCAAATTGGAAAAATAATTAGGGGGAATAGGATCCTATTTAAACGCCAATTCCAAGATGAAATCTTTTATCGGCGAAAGTTTATACTCTTCGGCTTTGTATTGTCATGACAAAACATAATACCCTCTCTTCTTTTCCATAGAAGGGGGAAAAAAAACTTAAACCGAACGCCGGAAATACGCTATCTTGAAGAAGCACTCTGCATACACAACCATATCTTAGCTGTTTATACACATCGTCTGCTGATGACATTGTGTATGGTGTTGTTTAATCAAATCTTAATACTTCTATTCTGCTGCTGCTGCTGCTGCTGCCGTTGCTGCTGCTGCAGCTGCTGCTGCTCCTGTTGTTGTTGTTGCTGCTGCTGTTGTTGCTGTTGTTGTTGCTGCTGCTGTTGCTGTTGCTGCTGCTGTTGTTGTTGCTGCCGCTGCTGCGACTGTTGTATATTTGTTGCTGCTGTTGCTGCTGCTTTGGTTGCTGCTGCTGATGTTGTTGTTGTTGCTGTTCTTGTTGTTCTTGTTGTTGTTCTTGATTGTTTTTGTTGTTCTTTTTGTTGTTCTTCTTGTTCTTGATGTTGATTACGGGCTGGTATAGTCATTTTGCTATTCATATGAGTTTAGCTGATCGTTGTCTCAACTGGTTGTAGCTGTTCTTGCAGTGGTCCGTTAGTGCAGGTTTGATTTAACATTACTTAACAAAGAACTCAACTGATCTACCTTATGTTATTAGTCCTACCCTGGTCATACTTAACGATCAATGCAAACATAGCTTGATGTAGACGCGATCAGGGGCACTATACCACTAGTCGTCTTTCAGCATAACAATTAATTCCTAATTGAAACAAAGCAGTCTGTGATGGAAAAATGACTATTGTTGGAATTACAATACTGATTAGCCGCACGGCAAATTAAGCAATAAAGTGCCTCGACCTCCCAGTGCTTACGGGGAACCAGGGCTAGATTCACGGTAGCATTCTCAGCAACAACTAGGACAAATTGATATTGATCGCGGACACAGTCATTAAGCAACCGAGCCATAATCCATGAAATTAATTTCACACGATGCGCAACGGTAAACACATCAGTTAGGACTGCTTCTGTCTAATTATTTGCAATATCACTTAAGCATTATAATCTTAAATAGTCATCTGTCAGGAATAATACAGAAGCAAATGTAGCTATCTACACTGGCGGTAGTTTTACTGGTGTTGTTAATGAGTTACACGATAAGAGTAGAGAGTTTAAACCAATCATTTGAGCATTAAGTCGTCTGTTGTATAATAAGTCGCCATTCTCTTTATTCAGTTTGTTTTAGGATATGATACACAGTTAACACACGGCTTTGCTTGACGTTGTGTTTGGTTTTGTTGATCGAGCTATATTTGGACTTGCGATGTTACCTTGTCTAGTCCGTTCTTGGCTCATCCCGATCTAAGCCTTGTGGAATAGTTTATTTTTGACTAGCTGTTGTGAAATCAACAATATTCTGTTTTGTATTTATATCTATTTATATACCACCTTTAATGAGGGCGACACATAGCTGTCAATAAACGCAAATCTAAGTCACAATTTAAATAAATGTTGCCCACGACTACGATGTTTCATCTACTTGCTTTAATTAGCACAATCTGAGAAGTCTTCTTGATTTATTTTGAGAGACTCAAATCAAACTTCATCAGTCATATAGATAAATTATGCAAGATGTAACCAGTATTATTTGTTTCAATCATCAAGGCTCCTAAACATTCAGTAATCAACAAATAATTTGATTCTGTAAATCCTTATGAATTTGTTGTCCACAAACAGTTTAGAATTCGACACAGATCCTAAAATAAGCAGTCAGGTTCCCAGTAGTACTGTGACTCACTGGCAATGGATTTAGTTTTGATACCTGACTATTTAGAACATCAACCTCTTTTCGAGCCTAATGAATAAAGCAAGATGGCCACCAAGGACGTAATATTCGTAAATGATCGGTTCAAAATGTTCAGTCCAAAAGGACGAGAACTCGAACAGTTAAAACATTTCCAAGGTCGGTGTTCCATGAAGTCCTTTAGTGCACACCGGTGACGCCAGGGGGGTCCGTGTCGTGTCCCCCCCCCCCCCTCATATGAAATCCGGAGCTTTGGGATTCAAAATGACTAAATAAGTGTGTATTAAGTATCTCTCAATGTTTGTTTTCTATTTACACGCAGACAGTGGGTTTGTTTTGACCTCCACGACAGATTGTCAAACAAAAATAGTAGAAGGCCCATATAAGAGCGCTGGAAAAGGGCATACCCCTATACGTATAGGTTAAGATCCTGTTTCTAAACAAATTCAAACGCGAACAACAATTTTAATTTGTGCACCCCCCCCCCCCCCCGCAAAAAAAATTAGATAATAATAATAATAAAATAAATAAATAAATAACTACATATGGGATATTACTCTGATTGGTTCTTAGCCACCCAAATGTTTTATAAAAATAATTTACTTTTTGGATTGCCTATAAGTATATATATTTACCGTTTTTCTGGATGACTTCTTTGCTCCTCCTTTTGCTATAAATGGATATGTTTTCGAATTGTGCTCGGCCTTAGCTTTCGATCCAAACTGGACCTTCGTCAGAATCATAAACAAGCACATATACATATATAAATAAAAATTAATAAATAAGTAGGCCCCCCCCCCCCCCTAAATAAAATTTATCTTAATTTCGCCTTCTGTGTCACATGACATGTCTTATTATAACAAATAATCACAATTTGCAATTAGTGGCTTGTACCAAAAGCAAATTGTTTTAATTTTGCTTTCTAGATCTGTTAAATAAATAATAATAGATCAGACTTCATAATAGACAGTTTATTCGGGCTTGCCAGTTCCACATAATATTCCTCCGGGCAATTGGTTTTGTAATCGAGGAGAAATATGTACGAGATTGTTTTTCACAAAATAAAAAAAGGAGATAAAAACAGCAAATTGGCAAACACTCCGCTGTATATGTCATCTTTTCTAATCGCTTTCATCTCGTGTATTTAGTATGGTATAAAGCGCTGAAACCTACGTCCGGACGGTAGTCGTATTTTAGCGGGGATCAAGTTTCATCTGAGCGCGTCATCTGAGCCTAGTAAACGGCCATCTTCCGGAGACGCTTCACCGGTAATCTCGACCTGCTGCCGTTGTTTCTTTGATGTCCTCAGGTGGATACAACACCAGCAATACTCTCGCCATAAGCACTTCCCTGCCGGATTTGGAGGCAAGGGGAAAAAACGTCAACGGATGTATCATTATCGCTAGTGTCTGCTCTATTAAGTGCAGTTTCTTGAGGAAAGGCATGACAGAGTGATGTATGGTACAACGATAATTTCAAACTCGTCTGTGGGTTTGTAAAATTCATCGGAACTGAGACCGATTGGTATTGTGAGACTGAGTGCATGCAATACACTTAAGAAGCCGACAAATTAGCCATTATGAGTAGTACAGCTGTGGGGTGTATGCAATACTATTGGCTTCCATATCTCCAGGTAGTCTTTACAAATGACTGATATTTAAAGAGCTTATCAGATAATGGTCAAGACTCAGATTTTGTGCAAGAATTAGAAAAATTAAATGTTTTCATTTCAAATGGAAACAGTTTCAACAAGGATGCTCGTGGAATACCGAGTTTGTATCAATGGTATGGATAAACAACTTTTAGTTAAATTTGAGTAAATACTATTTACTTTATGGTCGTTTTTCTTCCTGTGAAATCAGGAGAAAATGAGACAGGAAATTAGAATAGTAGGCCCTATGTTCTTTTAGAATGTGGTAATTAACACGATAACCTTTCATGTGATACAGGGAACGTGGTTTGGCGAGACAAAACGTTCGAAACGAAGAGAACTGGACAATTCTTTAGTGGATACAAATTGACTGTCTTTCTATATTATAGATTACGATAGCAACAAAGTCTTCCGTCGTGTTTAATTCACGAATTACTTGAGTTCACCTCCATTTAACTTCATCGAAGTAGTCTGGTTCTCTTCTGTATAATTCAAAACGCTATTATTACAGTCAGGAAACATGATCAGATTTTTTAGACGAGCAGGTGATAAAAAAAAGACAAACGAAACGGCATGTTGTCATGTGACTAGTAGATCAAACCACACAAGGAATTGTGTCATGTTTAACGATCTTTTAAAAAAGAGTTGATTACTTTGTCAGTTTGTGGGATGAAGTTGCAATAAGGAAATAATTCCCCTGTCGAAAACATTTGTTTTCTCCGAATATATAACAAACATATTAAGAGAAGTAAGTTTTTTACTCAAAAGCGAAAGATTTATAAAGCAATTTACAAGTTACAACTTTTTCATGCTAGTTTAGTTTCATTTTTTATTCATTAGAACAAGTCTTTTCAACACTATATTTCTGACTGACATATTACAGGTGTATTACTGAGTGATTTGTAAAAAGTCTACTTTTTTAGTGATGTTGGTACTGAATCAATCCATTTGTTACTGATTAACGTTTGAATGGTCTTCAAATCATGATACTTGTTGCCATCCTGTTAAATAGAACCATTATATGATCTTAGTTTTCCCGGTCCTTGTCGGCAATGAGCAGTCTATACACTTGTATGACTCTTCAGTTGAAACCGTTACTCAATCCAACTTCAATTCATTTTCAATTCAATGACTGTTTTGAGGATCTTTCAGTTTCTCTCGAACTCAAACTAAATTGTCCGCTTATTTGCCGAAAATAACCGGGAAAATCTACAAATATAATTACATCCATAAACATTAACCAATCAGATCATCACATGCGCGCATTCGACCAATGACAGACACTAGTTTTAATTGGGATGTCGGTAGAAATTATGCAACGTGTTAAACATTGAGATTTATTTATGAGCAATAAGTCTGTAACGTCCACTAATTGTTCGAAGGGGAATAGTGTTACTGTTAGAATAAGACGATGCGAAATTGGTCAACAAACTGACGTTGACAAATTCCCAAATGCAAAGTATACCTTTGGTTTTTGGAACCATTTGATTGTTTTAGGAACCATTTGATTGTTTTAATCCTAGTATATAAATGTAGATATATACAATAAAACTAACCTGTGATAATTTCATTTCAAAAGGTGGTAGCATTTTTAAGATATTGCCGAAAATCTGGAGCGGTAATGTCCACACAGGAAGAATAATCCGTAATTGGAATACACAATCTGAAAAACATTTCTCAGGTTAAAATGATTTTTTGAATCCCTCTCTCTAAACCACATCCCTTTGAAAGGAATTGTTTCTCAAAATGTTATCCATTATGAACAGCTGCAGTGCTTCTTACCAAGTAAGTTTGTATGTCAGAAAGTTTTGGAGTAATTACCAAAGGTATATACCCTCCCTTTGAAGTATGAAATAAAAGAGAAATAAAAGAGAAATATGGCCTGGTTTGTCTTAATCTGATTCCCTTCCTTCACGTTTTTTGTCAAAGGATTCAAACAAAGTTGAACTTTGGTGTCCAACATAGGCCTAATATCCAAAATATACCGGTGGGGTAGCGTCAGAATGGTAGAAATGAGATAACTTTTACAGTTGACAAAGCTTTACAAACATAATACGCTTTTGAACATCAGTCTGTGTATAATGGTTCACCAATTAAAGACAAGCGCAAGTCACCAATATAAACATTCTACGGATATCAGGAAGGCCAAAGAAAACCTTTTTTGTTTGTTACAAACGGGCCAATTACGATAAATAAAAGTGGCAATATTCAAATTTTGATAATGTACGGTACTATACAGACAAATCATTCTATACACGCGTCAACATTTTGTCATCCGGTAATAATATATAACACATAACATAATATTTTGACATACTGATAAACGTTTATAATAATGTTAACGTTTTGCTAATAGTAATACATTGCACGTGTGAACACCATAATCACTACATTGACGGTCTCATAGGATCCAAAATAAGGGCTATCCGAATAGACTGTGAATAATGATAAGTTCATGTGTTATGTTACAATACTTGTAACTGGGTTCCGAGCTGATGGTGCAAGGTGTTGGAATGGTGGCGAGAAATTTACGGGAAGTTGATGTAGAAGCTGGTGACGAGCTAACACTGAGTTACTGGAATCTCCTTGTATTGGTCTAGGTGTGACGTTTTCATGGTACAAGATGGGGACTCGAACCATCCGTTGTGCTGCTTGGGCCTGAGCCTGGACCTGAGCATGGGCCACGTGCGCCATGTTGGCAGCTTCTAGTTCAGCGGCAATCTGACGCTTCCACTTGTTCCTTCTGTTTTGAAACCAAATCTTAACTTGAGTTTCCGTAAGGTGAAGAGAAGCGGCCAGGCCAGCCCGCTCTGAGCTCGATAGGTATCGTTTCATATCAAACGTTGTCTCTAACTGAAATACCTGACTACGTGAGAATACAGTGCGTGTCTTTTTCTTCTTCTTTCTTTGACTCTGGTCCCCTCCATCACTGCTTGATTTCATTCCACTATCGCTGTCCACATCACTTGTCCTCTCTTCAGTCTGTGGATCTGGGCTGTGAGATTTGTTAGGTGACTGTGAACGGCTGCTAGACTTAGGAGAGTGGGCAGGGGACGTTTGAGGAACAGTGGACGGTGATGGCCTGGACAGATGCGGCTGGTGTAACATTGCACCTGAAGCAAAGTGGAAAATCAAAACAATCAATTAGCAAAAGTTGCAGGTAGTCGTCGACATGAAACTTGAGATGATTTTAATTTATTCTTTCGTATTCTATATTGTGCTTTGTCCATCCAATGATGTCGGAAGGTACCAAAGATAATTGATCAACTAGAGCACATCAGAATTTACAATAGCATGTTGTTTTGAGAATAAAAAGATAAAGAGGAAAAGAAATAGAAGAACAACAAATGTTCGATGAAACCATGGGACAATGAGCTTTGGTTGACAGAGTTTTGTTTTGTAAAAGTTACAAGTGGATATTTGTAATCACTCCGAAGCCTCTTAATAATGGTAACCGACAAAAACAATGATCGAGTTTGATGGGAAATCTGTTTGCAAACTCTTGAAACTCAGTTTGCGTCTAATCGATAGCTCGGTTTTGTTGAGTATCACAAGCGTCTCAACCCATTCAACCGTCCTAGTTTTGTTAGTTTCTATGTCTGTTTTGTTTGTTAGGACGGTTCAGTCAATGCAAGATGTATTTTGTTATTTTCAAATCTGTTTTTATTTTTTTTTGTATATTCAGAAGTGTGGCTGTGGCGTTTACTTATATTTGAAATTAATTTTTGTATATATCCATTTAAGTTTCCAAAATAAAAGTTATTTTATGAAGATTACATTATGACTCAGTTTAATAAGATTCTTTGTGACCCAACCCACCCTCTTAACCATCAAATTTTTCAGAATCACTCTGGCAGGGTCCGACGACTATGTCTCAAGACCAACAGATTTAAGAATTCGTTTCTACCTAGCGCAATTAACCTTTTTAACAGTAGTTGGTCGAGATAACGTGGTGCATTTTTAAAATTTGTTGTAAATTTGTGTGTATTTTATGATCTGTATTATCCCCCTTTTTATTACTGTAATTTTGTAAATTTGTACTCTTGCTGTCTATTGTTTTTATGCCTTTACTTGTATTGGATTCTCCTTTATATACACAGGGAAAACAAATTTCATGCTTTTTATCATGACAATAAATATTTTGACTCTTTGAATCTTGAATATCATTGTTTCATTCACAAGGAAATAGTGGAACTATTTCGGATACCTTTGTTTTATAAAGTATTTCGTTATAAGTAGAAAGAACAATTCATTAAACAAACAAACGCTGCAACTCAGAATCTTTGCTTCTACGCATGAACATACTGCACGGAAGGGTCGTACGGAAGTACTTTTTATGAACTATTGATCTATTATGAAAACTTTACACAATCCATCGTTTGACAATCTGCGGTTATTTTGTTAAGAAGTCAAACATTTGTGGTGTCAATCCTGAAGATGCAAGTCTATCGGCGATAGATACAATAAACTAGTTGCTAAGAAATAAGTTGGTGTAAAATAGTTTGTTTGGCTTAATAAATTAAAAATTTGAGCTACAATATGACGGGTAAATTCGCGCTGTAATATTATTATACCATCTTTATTGCAGAAGTAACTTGGTTTGAAACAAACTCAAAATATGCAAGAATGTCTTTGTTGTGGTAGAGGGGTTTCAGAATCTAAACGGAATTTTAATATAATGGAATGCTGGAATGCAAAATGTTTACTCAAAATATTCCATTGGGCTTGTAGTTTAAATAATGTGCTCGGGAAAATATTGTCCAATGAACAACTTCAGTATGTTCATCTAAACGGAGTGACCAACTTGTATAATACTATCCGAGTTTACCTCAACAAAAGGAAGAAGCATCAGGTTTTGGGGAGAGGGAGGGGTGCGCCCTTTTCATATGAAGATGCTCGTCTTGGTTTGCAAGTGTTTTCAAGGATAGCGATTCTATTTTAAGATTTCATGTCGATACAAATTACAAATGAAACAATATTAATCCAAGGCGCCTGATGATTGCTTGGTACTAATTTTGTCAGAGTTACGACAATTGTATTGAACGGTTTTATCAAAACAAGTTTTTGTATTTGTTTGTTCCGTCCACTTCTACAAGTATTGATAACAAAATTCATGAAGTTGCGTTCCTTTTATGATAAAGCAAGCTTGTTTCAAACAGAATCCCATAAAGTTGTTGCTGTCGTTGTCGGGTTTTTTGTTGTTGTTGTTGTTGTTGTTGGTGTTGTACAATTGTTTGTTTTGATTGTTGAATAAGCAGAACTTTCCGTGTTTGCTGAGTCTTCTCTTATTCGCTTTTCAAAAGGACCCGGATATGCTTACTTTGTATAAACAAATTTATTACTAACAAAAGTTTAAATGCGTATTTTGAAAACAATTTGAGACAAAGTATATAACCCAAACCCAAAGAAAAACAAGTTGTTCTTTGTACTTACTTTCATAAGCGTAATGGAGAAAAGCATTGGCGTGTAACCAGGGGTACCAATGTCCGGGCGTGAAGGGTGCTGCCGGGGCGAAGGGGTAATCCCTGCGGGGAAGATCTGCGATCTGCCCGGTACCCCTTTCATCCACATCACGGTGATCGTGGAGAGACTCTCGACTCGATACGATAGCCGGTGGGCTGTCTTCCGTAGACGGCGACTTAGACGACGTAGAGGCAAGAATACTTTCAATACTGAAGGGTTTACTGCTTTCACTTTCCCGTCGCTCCATCTTGTTCTTTTTCGATACAACCTCAAAGTCAGTTCTTTTCAAGTATTGTTGCATTAAAGCATAGAGAAAGGACCACGGATTCTCTATGATTAAAGATAACTACATAGCAGAAATACTGGAGCCTGTGACGACGATAAGCCCAACTTGTTAGGAGTTTAACTTGACTGTGTTTAACATGACAGAGCTTGGTTCTCTGCACGAGTTTTCGCTTGTGGCACTTCTTTATCAAGGACCAATTAGTGATTGCGAGACTGAAGATGCGTGTGTGCTGCATCAAAGACAAGTGGGTTGGACGACGTAGCCTCCTAGATTCATGTGAAATTACAAGCGCTGGTTGCTACTGTGCATAGACCATCCTCATCATGAAAGTGGTGATAGATTGCTTCTTCATCACTTGTAATACACCAGTGAATAGAGTGAAGGTAGGGATATAAACCTGTATGGTTACTACAAGCCCCTGGGCGTGATGATGTCAAGATGCAACCATCCACAACGAATTGTATGGTTGTATAGAGCCTAGCTGGCGCCTATCACCTATTCACATAATAATGTTTTAATAAAGATACCAACAGAGGTTAAATGGGCGACAGGGGAACGATACCACGTCATTGGATACGAAGAAAGGGTAATAGGATTACTGCATGGATCGTAGCCAGTCGGCTCCTCCTCCTTCTCAACTCTGGTCTCTTATGTTTTACAGCCCCTGGCTCTCCCGTACCCCTTTTTTCTTCGTGTAGTATTTTATTTATTTGTTTATTTTATTTAACTTTTGTTGCCGCAAATTTTAACTTTATTTGATTGATTCCAATATAAGTTTCTTTTGTGGCAAGTTCTTCATGTTTGGCCACCGGCGATATTGGGTTTTTAAATGGGATTTTTTTTTTTCGTCTGGTGATTAATGTATCAAATTTAATTTGATAAAAACATTTTAATAGAATTTGAAACTGAGATAGGGGTGTTTGTGTCGATTTAGATGAATGAGCTGCAGTCAAGCGAAGAACCATAAAATTGTCCCACGTTTTACGAAAATATTAAAATCGGTGCAATAACATTGCTGTTTCTATCCTACTGACAAAAATATGTTTTCTTTAAATCGCAGTGTGACGGTTAAAAAATGTATATTATAAACAATGAAAAGGTTACCTGATTCTATAAACACTTGTCTAGGGAAAACTTGTGGGAAATTTTCGAACCAATAACAAAAATAAAACGGCAGCCATCAACAAAAGGCAGTGTTAAATGGTGCGTTCAAACAGAGTAAATCAACCACTTCACTTTACAATGTAAAAGAAAAGACGATTGGTTAACGACAAGGTGTGGAAACAATCCATTGAATAAATTAATATTAAAACCATACATATACGTCACCATTGTCAAGCCACACCCATATGATGACGATAACACCCTCCCTCTTCGCCCCTCCTACTTTCGACCTCATCACACTGAGCATACAACATGCAGTAAATGACGGGTTCATCACTCTTTCTCAATCAATTGAACTTTTCAGTAAGCAAATAGCTTGAAATGTATTGATTTATAGCTTAGCTATTACCACAAATTGCCTGAGCAGATAATCAAACTATAGATGTGGGAATCGTCTTTTGTCCAAGTACTGTCGCTCTCTTCCTTCCTCCATGCTCCTCCAAAGGCACCGTGTCCAGCTCAGAAGACGATGCCCAGATTCGGCGTCTCGTCCCGGTGGCTAAACGGTGAAGGCGGGGTGGCCCCATTACGAAGTGAGCATTCAATATACAGAGTTGAATAGCATATTAGCATGTGAATTGGATTGAAAGGAATAGAGTTGGTCCAGATAGCCCTCATGTCTCCTCTATTGTAACTACTGATCGGTGTTCTTTCATTGCATCATTACACTCATCATCCCCAAACAATGATGAGCCACTGTGGTGGTCAAGAGGTCCCGACTCTGTGTCTGGATCGGCCCGGTCATCACCTCCCAGTGCCCGCTATGTCTTTCTTGTTTGACCAGTTAGGCCAGACGTGTGGCGTGTAAAATGACTTTCGGCCAATCATAGACGCGACTGTATTGTTACATGGTACTATACAACTCAGGTATAGAAGACGGTAATTGCTTTTAACCATATACGATGGGAAACATGGCTCTTCAGGCATTACAATACTTGATTTAGACCAGATAACAAGCTCAAACAGATTGTGGTTTGCAATTAAATCAACAACATGCTGCAGTAATAGCTTGACACATTGCCAAGTATTTGTCTGTTTGTTTGTTTGTTTGTTTACTACCATTGTCCCTGCACTGTCATGCTCATAAACAAGAGCTGTTAATGTACAGTTGAATGTTAAACCTCGCACGTGATGATGTCTAAATTTAGTATTATATTTCGTTTCTATTTTATTTCATTTATTAATTATGGTTGTGAAGCCAAGGACTCTTAGAAAAGGCGAACTTAATAACTACACCAGCCAAGAAAGAATCCCATGTAGAAAAGAGAACAAATTAATGAAGTTTCAGAAGGAAAAATCCCAGTTAATTATTTCAGGAAAAAAACACGCATTAGGGACTGAAAATCGTATTGCTCCGGAAGGATTCAAACCGTGATTCTAGAGGTGGAAGGCGAGGAATGATACCACTACGCCAACCCGACCGCCACATAATTATTCAATATGTTAATATAGATATAATTATTATTCAATATGTTAATATAGATATAATTATTATTCAATATGTTAATATAGATATAATTATATTATTGTACTTTCTTTTGTATACGTTTTTGTACTTGTTTGTACAGCGCCACGAGCGTCATGCCTGACAGACCTGGGCGCTCTATAAGAAGCCACCATTATTTTATAAGAATAAGAAGATATCTGAACTCATTAAAAGTATTTGTTTCAGTGAATGTTGTCTGAAGTTTTTCCATAAGGGTTACCGCCAATTTAGGGCACCAACTATTTGGAAACTTCCACAAGATTGATTTCCCCAAAAAGTGAATTGGACGTTGGATGAAATCTTCACTCAAAACTAAACCTAGTTAATATTTCTTGTTATTTTTATTTATTTATTTTTTAACTGTTGAAAATTTAAGTTGCCACGTGGCAACGACTCACCCAATGTATCTCGTCTGCATATGGATTGTAATTTTCTTTAAAATAAGTCAACACCAATTCGCAAAATATATGAAATGACTGAGTGGGAAGTGCATCATGATGACTGAGAGTTTGCTGTTTTATCTTATCCTCTTAAAGCTAAACTATCGAGGAAGCATTCGGAAGTTACATCTGCTTTCAGTGTTTAGGATTTTGCAATCAAGTTAAACTGAATCAAATCTGGCTTGTAGTTGTACACCATTCATAACTACTGTGTTCTATTCACGGTGTGATAGCTGGGAATTCCAGGGGCCTAGGCTGGTTTGTGTATAGATTTGAATTATTTATGGGTTCATGTTTGAGATTGTTTTGGTATGAAATGAAGCATTTCCAATCATAGTGGGAACGACACAATGGAACTTACCCGCTCAATAAGATAAGGGGGAATGTGGAGGTAAATATCTGTATAATAATGCTTGAATATATTGGTTCATATTGTAAGAGGTGTTTAGGTCAGATAGTTTCATTCGAAATGACTTCCATACCTCAATGAAAGCTGTGGATATATTTATCTGGATTTTCACAACTATAATATTAATAACGAAAACAGGTGTTATTTACACTGTAGGTTTCTGAAAATCATTATCTACAATTGATGTCATTGTACTTTTATTTACTTGAATATTTTTGTAAATCGTGCTCTAATTTAAACCCCTGACCCCCAACACCTGATTCAGGTGAAGTTAGTATATCGTTTTATTATAGCGAACTATACACGCATTTGAACATTACTTTCAAATAACGCTTCTTAACAATAAGAATGGTGTTATGCAAGATATTAACGCTATTGGAACTCATCAACCGTACTTCTTGCCGGTAAAGCATCATGTGCCAACCGTCATAACTTCACACCTTCCAGTATGTGTTGATGATGACTAGCCCGCTCTCTGGTTCTCTCCAAGGTGTGATAGTTTGTCTGGGTGGTGGTGGGCTCAACATGCCGTCGGGATCCGAGATTCATACGGTCATCAACCTCTAGCTGCTTGCTTGATGGGACAACCAGGCGCTCGGTGTGTCAGTGAGCCCAATCCAACCAATCCGTCACCTAGCTATTAGCAGGAAAAACCTGCCAAATTCCAGACAAATGGGTCAACCAAAGCAGCTTGGTTGTTAACACAACCCGTCGCGGCTCGCTGAGCCTTCTATCTCGGCCTGGTTTGGCGTCTCGCCCGCTTGACTATACCACTGCTCTACTAAATCTGGACAAAATAAACTGGATCCTGACAAAGGATAGATGAGCATGTATAGACGCTTGTGAACTGTCAACCAGAAGCATTGTCAAGCTTCCAATATATTTTGGGTTAGTTTTGTTGTCATGGACGCCATGCTGACTGTTCAATCCAGTCTGCCGTATTATGGGACGGCATAGATACAGTGTGTGCCAATCATAAATATTGATTGATTATAGTAGATGGATCATTGGAAAAGACTTGAACAGTTCAGTCAATCAAAGGAGTCAATACCAACCAGTGAACGGGGGTAAAGGACACCGAATGGTGTTGATAATGACTACAAGATAAGTGCTGTATATACTCGGCAAAACTACATGGTTTTAGAATCAGTAATCGGAACATTTCTACTGACTATATTATCAGGTTACCTATCGGTAAATAGAAGTCAGTTATACCTAAGGTAGATTGTTTAATCATCATTTATGTCGTAGATATCCCTGTTGACCTTTTACCGCAAACCAACTATTAAATGTTCAACTTGTGAGTACTTGCTTGGGAAAAACAAAATAAACATTAGCGCGTTTTGACTTTTGTAGTCAAGCTTTCTTTCCGCGTTTTTAAACTGGACCCTTGAATCTTTGTAATTCAACTTGGCAGCGTTTAAATCAAAGCAGGATGTATGGTAAAGCCCAAACAGAAGCAGCTGCACACTTAGTGAATTTTGTTGTAATGCATTCGAATATTATTTTTTACATTGGCGCTTGTAACATATCCCTCAAAGAGAAAGACGCTGATATGCAGTGAATTATTGTTATACTCCATAGTGATTCCCCATTGGATAACAAGATGCAATTATTGCTGTTATTTATCGTTCCACTCTAATGGATTTGTAGGTTTTTAAAAGGACAATAGACAAATAGCAAGATTTGATCATCTGATAATGGTGTCTGGTAATCCATTAAGAGGTGTTGGATTATGTCATTGATGATTTACCGGTACCTACACAAGAAGGCACAACTCAAACTAACTGCTTGATTCTGCTCTTTACTGTTCGAGGCTTCTTTTATTTCCTTGAAAATATTCTTTCGTAAAAAAAGATAGGCCTAGGTGATAGAGAATTAGGTCAACAAAATAATTTTTTTAAAGCTAGTTTTAAAGCATCACTTTTTAGTTATAGTTTAGTTGTTTTATAAACAGGCCTTTGTGTTTTATTTTCTAAACAAGTCACTCATTTTTAGTTGCTTTTCCTTCAGTTGTAGATGATTCTTGTACATTTTGACGGAGATTCCCCTTGAATTGCAGAAAACATCATGTGACAAGAAATCGGCTGAATACCCCCTGACTAGATTTGATGTGGACCTAATTAGCCTTATAGGCAATGTAGGATGGAGGACGATGACATAGTTGAATTTAAGTGTGTGATCATTTCTTACTTTGGTAAAACTTCGTTTCTTTGGAGACGACTAGAATGTAGAAAGAATCCAATTTGGCTTGGTAACGCTATAATTCAAATGCCATTAACTTACTGTGGGTAGCGACAGACGTCGTTAGCGGTTTCCGCGTCCAAGTCGCCCCGTACATACATCGCATCCAACGGGTCCAGTTAAAACGACGCTGTAGTGAATGATGGCTTAAGACAAAAACCATGTTTATCAAGTCGCTTTCTGAGATTATTCATCCCTTGGAAGATCTAATCTCATCAGATTTTTGAGAGTTTTGGAGCTTTCTTAATTGTCCTAAATCTTGTCTGTTTATGTCGATAAGCTCGGAGTGCAATGTGATGATTGAATGAACTTAGGCTATCTATGGCGGGAATAAAACTGACGCGAAAATGTTATCTGTACCCAGTGCATGGATTGGAAGTAACCTGAAGTAAATCTAACAGCATTGTCCTCTTGTTTTCGTTATATTATGCAGACTGGATGACTAAACCGAACATCTCATGTTTTAGATTTGTCAGCTTAAAAACTAGACTCAGTAAATGTGTGAAATAGTTTCTGTAGTTTAGAGGCCTAATATTAATAAGAAGAAAGGGCCAAAACAAGTCTAGTAAAAAATACGGCTATTAGAACTTCACTTCTTTAAAGACATCTATACTTTAATGTTTTCATGCTCGTTTATAGATTTGAAGTGTTGTGTGGTCTATAGGCTAATCGAATACTGCTTGCCACTTTTTCGCGGATTGTTTATATCCTTTGTTCCGATCTCATGAAATGTTGATTTTCGATTTAGATGTCTAAATCAAAAGATCGACATTTGTAATTTAATAACAACCTTAAAAGTATTGCTATAGTATTATAGTAGGCACTTCCTCAAAATCAAAATGGACGTTGAAAACCTGAATGAAAACACAGCCACAGATGAGACAATGAGGACAAATACACTCAAGATGATCAGTGGGGTCTCAAGCCATCCTCAGACATTCGTCTTTCTTCTTTGATAGTTTTCGGTCCAGACTACGGCTGTAACTAGTTTGTTTTCGCATGGGATGGGATGGTTGAGTACGACTGATCAGCCTGTACGTGACTAATTTGAGCCTTTCCATACAACTAGGCAGATGTGAGATGAACCCTAACTAGGCGGGTTAGGCTGCTAAATGAGCAACAACCTGAGTGAACAGGTCGATGGCAAAATTTAGTTCGCTACCGATAGTACAAAGGCCCAACCACTCAATGGGTACATAAGGGTCCTAATCCTAGACATACAGGCTCAGACGGTCTTCTCATACACTAGTTATCTTTCCCTCAAGAAAAAGAGGTTATGATTCGTGACAATGGGATGGTGTTGTGTTTCTTCGTCTGATTATTGCAGTTCTTTACCGATAAGGGTTGGTCATTGTGTGGCGGCGTCAACACACCGGAGACTAAGCACGATTTGACGGGAGGGCTCCCGGTGCCAGCCGGGAAGCCCTAACATAACTCATCTTAACAAATATTGAATTATTAGTTGAAGATAACTGTTTAAACTGGTCCATTCAAACTGGTAACGCCGATAAATATCCTTCTATTGCTGTTCTACAATGACAGGCACTTCACAGTAAATTTAATGGCTATAGGGTGTTTTTCAATTGTTGCTGTTTGTTGTACCTTTTGCGAGGAAAAATAAACAATTGTATATCCTTGATTTTTTATAGAGCATAGGTAAATAAAATAAATGCCGGCGTCTTTTTGGTTCACGGTCAAAGTTCGGGTATAATAGACGAATAAAGCGAATAGAAATCCCGCAGCTTTTTTTTTTTTATATACAAACACGGTTTCATAAGTAAAGAAATACCGTAAAACGAAAATTTCTTTGTGATTGATTGTTGGGATCGAGTTCGCTGCAGTTCAACAGCTATAATTCTGGATTTTTAAAACTAAAACATTCCACTCTCCAAAAAGGTTATCTTTGGTACAAAATGTTTTAGTCTGCTGTGGATACCCGCATTTAGCGTTGTTGATGGTTTTACTTATCCTGTTTATTGTTATCAACATCCAATTAACGGAATCGTCAGCGCTTCATCGAGGCCACTACGGTCTTTAGCTGGTTATTTTTTTCTTAAGGTGTCCCTCTGTTGAAGATGAAAACTTCTAGCAAGCTAAACCTCTGACACCCATCGGCCTCGATCCTCTACCTCTATCGCGGCGCCAAAATAAGGCAGATGATATAACCCGGGCCTGGCGCCGGGTCTTTAGTGTAGACATTCAATTGTATTGTTGGTTTAGTTTTCTTCAAAGGATTTTCCCGTCGGCATATTTACTCATCATCTTCACTTAAACTTTTCTCAAAACGATTTCTTGAGACAATGGATATTTACAAACTGTGGTAGTTTACAGCTTGTTGAACTTATTTAGAAGTAATTTGTATTTCTTTTATTGATTTCTCGCCCTTCAAGTGGACCTGAAAAGGTTACCCTATGATGACTATGAGTGCTCGTACTGACTTCAATTGACCATCTTGCGGCTAATTTGATTCCATTATCTCCGGGTTTGAGTGTGAATTTTATTGAGTTCATAAAAACTGAATGATTTTGTCTTCATTATTAGAAACTTGTTCCATTCACAATCGCAATACCTCAGTTTCACATCAAACCTTACTGTGTTGTTGTTTCCAACGCGGAAAGGTTGAAATCATATACACTTTAGAACAATTAGTCTCGAGGGGTATATATCAACCATTATAATCATTTTAAAATGAAAAGATCATGTTTTGGGTTGTCCATGTTTAAAATTATTGTCAAAACAGGAATCGCTTTTTTGTTGTCTATTTTAATGTGACATAAATCATGGCGAGACATGACTTAGCCCATTGCATTTAACTTTGTACCAAATCTCTCGCTAACTAAAGCTCAACCAATCCTCAGGCAAGTTGTGCGTTTTCAGGATTAAAACTCTTTGTATTTTGTTCTAATAATAGTTACAAAATTAGGTGCTTTATTTTTTATGAGACTATTTTATATTCATTTGAGTTTTGCTGGCTTCTTTTGTGGAGTCATTGGTCTTTGGTTGCCAGTTATTCAAAACAGACACTGTGTTGAAGCCATACAAGTCATAGAAGTTTGTCATTTGTTTCGTTATTGTGCATCGGAAGCCTTTGCTATTGTTCAACTGTCATTGACAGTACATGGTTCCAGTATCAACTGTCATTGACAGTACATGGTTCCAGTATCAACTGTCATTGACAGTACATGGTTCCAGTATCAACTGTCATTGACAGTACATGGTTCCAGTATCAACTGTCATTGACAGTACATGGTTCCAGTATCAACTGTCATTGACAGTACATGGTTCCAGTATCAACTGTCATTGACAGTACATGGTTCCAGTATCAACTGTCATTGACAGTACATGGTTCCAGTATCAACTGTCATTGACAGTACATGGTTCCAGTATCAACTGTCATTGACAGTACATGGTTCCAGTATCAACTGTCATTGACAGTACATGGTTCCAGTATCAACTGTCATTGACAGTACATGGTTCCAGTATCAACTGTCATTGACAGTACATGGTTCCAGTATCAACTGTCATTGACAGTACATGGTTCCAGTATCAACTGTCATTGACAGTACATGGTTCCAGTATCAACTGTCATTGACAGTACATGGTTCCAGTATCAACTGTCATTGACAGTACATGGTTCCAGTATCAACTGTCATTGACAGTACATGGTTCCAGTATCAACTGTCATTGACAGTACATGGTTCCAGTATCAAAATAAAAGTTCAAAGATGGACCTGTTTTCATCCCGGACAAAATTTCAGATAATTACGTTCAAATGAGAGATAACAAGCAATGAGAGAAGGAATGCCAGCGGCTTATAAGAGGGCAGGCAAATAGGAAAAAACTACAAGGTCTCGCAAATTGCGCACTTTCATTGAATGTCATTGTGTTTTCCTGATTGAAAATTTAGAAACAAACATGCTTACCCTACATCATTCATATAGGATAGGCATATTTGTTAATACACAATGCGGTTGCCCTGGGCAAGGGAATGAACAAGCGACTGATGAAGTTTTGTCTGGTCATGTTTATGTTATCAAGCAGAGAAGAGGTCGGCCCACACGTGTGCGCTATAATTACTCGTACTTCCCTTGAGCATAAAAAGTCATTTTCCCAATTTGGTTTCATCTTCGATGATGGAATATAGCTAGGCATGTTGAGAGATCATGGAGGGATCCAAGATTCGATGAATAGACTGTGTTGATGGGGAACGACAAATTACACAACTAAATAGACGCATTGTAAAAAGACAAGGACATATTATGTGTCAAGTCTTTGTTCAGATCGAATCACTGATTGTAAAAACGGAAAACAGGTCAACTCGTACCCAAGTCAACTCGTACCCAAGTCAACTCGTACCCAAAATATTGTACCCAAGTCAACTCGTACCCAAGTCAACTCGTACCCAGGTGAACTCGTACCCAAGTTAACTCGTACCCAAGTTAACTCGTACCCAAGTCAACTCGTACCGTCTAAAGTACATTGTATGCCGAAACGGAGAAGTTCCGTGCGGCCTGATTTTATAAACGATACGAAATGATGTTCTACTCACTTTTAGTAATATCCCTTCTTACGAATTTCGTTTTTAATAATGTTTGATGTTCATCTCTTTTCTGCTTAAAAATAGACTGGATTAAAGACATTAAAGACATCAAAAGGGTTGATTTCTTTTAAATGTTTTACCGTAATATTATTCTTCCACAGTTTTATTTAGTTCAGCCTGTGGCTGCCAACATTTTTATTGTAATAAACCATTTTCAATAAAAACGACATATAACTTATATTAATTGAAAAAAATAAATTGGTACGAGTTGACTTGGGTAAAATTGATTTTACCCAGGGCGTGTCGTGGCCGAGCGGATAAGAGCACCGGACTCAAGCTCTGGTGTTTCTGTTCAGCAGAGTGTGGGTTCGAGTCCCGGTCGTGACACTTGTGTCCTTATTAAGCAAGACACTTAACCATTATTGCTTCGTCCTTCGGATGGGACGTAAAGCCGTTGGTCCCGTGTGTTGTGTAATGCACGTAAAAGAACCCAGTGCACTTATCGAAAAGAGAAGGGGTTTGCCCGGTGTTCCTGGTTTGATTGGCTGCATATTGCGCCACAGCACCTTGTAAACCATTACATGGTGCTATGTAAAGAAATAGGTCTCAAAATTAAAAAAGTAGCTCCACATATATACCTTGCAGGAAAATACTGACTGTTGAAGCGCCTTGAGCGTCACTGAGTGACGGATATGAGCGCTATATAAGAAGCCACTATTATTATTATTATTATTATTTGGGTACGAGTTGACCTGGGTACGAGTTAACCTGGGTACGAGTTCACCTGGGTACGAGTTCACCTGGGTACGAGTTCACCTGGGTACGAGTTCACCCGGGTACGAGTTCACCCGGGTACGAGTTGACTTGGGTACGAGTTGACTTGGGTACGAGATGACCCGAATTCGTAAAAACAAGGGGGTTCGACATGCTGGGATAATCATTGTCTTAACAAATCACCAAACCATTAACCCTGTTATGTTGAAGTGATTTAGCAAGTGTTATAATCAGGACATAGTCCTGCTTCTACAGTCTGAGATGTCCATCTATATATTTGACCCTAATTATAGTGTTATGAAAGTTAAATGTGGCAAGATTAACACAACTGATTTCATCCATATGCGAGCCCCCTTTCTCTTTGAAATGAACTATCTTGATCGGGTGTCAACTGATATTTGAACTGTCCCACTCTACAAGGAACACCACAAAGCAATCTGTGGACATTTCCACCTGTCACTGTCAAATGGTACTGAGTGTTCCTACTAGTGTCTTCCACACCTCTATCGGTAGAACAATGTTCTGCTTCAGTAGGCTTGACTTGTTTCATTATCATCCCGCCAAAAAGGTCGATATAATCTGAACATCCACAACAGGCAAATAATGTTCAGCCTGCTGTTGCTGTTAATTAATGCTGTATGATTTTTTTTGTTCTGTTTTTAACTTTTATTTCAAAATATGTAGCTTATCTCACCAAGACGCAGTCCGGCAGACTTGACAGTGCAAATATTGAGTTTGAATTTTAGGCAGATAGCATAATGTTGTTATGGATTATGTTTCTATTCTTAGTTACTGATGTCAATACATGAAATAATATGAACACATTCAATGTTAGGTTTTGAAGGTTGTACGGGTCTCAATTAAATGTTTCACCTTGTGGCAGTGTATGTTACACACTTTCATGGTTTTTGGTAGTACTTTTTTGTTGTTGCTGTTTTGTGTGTGTTTACTTCCCCCAAAATAGCTCACCATAGACTGGTATTTTCTGTCGTCACACAACTCCGTGAGGGCGCCCTCCTTTTAGTGGTATACCACATGGGCGCACCACACTAAATAAACTCCCATAGGAACCAATGCTAAATGATAAATATTCAAAAATACTCAAAAAATCGTGTAAGTCTCTCAGCCTCTTGAAAACCAATCAAACATATTTTCGGACGACTGAACTTTAGAATTCTTTTCAATTTTTGCCAGGTCAGCCGTTTGGAATTTTTGCTAACTAGGGCCTACCCCAGAAGAAAAAAACGCGAAAATTTGTTTTTTTCCAAAACCGACTTGCTGCCAGTTTTCGTGAAGCACTTCTCCACTTTCCCGTTCAAATAGGGCCAACTTTGGGGCTATGATTTCGGCTAGGGGCTAGGGTTAGGGCTGGGGGCTATGATTCGGCTTGATGGGTGTAGGGTTTGGGCTGGGGGCTGGGGTTTGGGCTGACGGCTAAGGTTTTTGCAGTATAGTGTAGGGTTTAGGCCGCTGGTTGGGGCTAGGCCTAGGGTTTCACACGCATCAGAGTGCATTCACCTTCCGGAAACTTGACATATGGCATGATGCCATATCCACCACCCCCCTACTCCTCTTCAAATAGTCTATTGGTGGTTTTTCTCTCCTTTTTTCATATTCAACCAGCCACGTTGGCTCATGATTCTTTGAATGTGACTAAAACCGTCAGTCTCATACTTATTACTTGTCATAGTTTAACCATGAAGGTTTAGAAAGCAAACCCCTCTTTGAGTTTGAAACGTTGAAGTATTCTCGGTTAATAAATGTATTGTAATTTGAGGAAATAGAAACATTATTGCTATACTAACAGTTTACAGTCAAAGAAATGATGTTTCCAATGTAAAAACAGCAACAAAGTGACACACAATGCCCCCACACAACTCATTACTGTCGTTGTTTCAAGCCTACATCTGTAAACAGAACACAAACATGGCTGCACGGGCGCCGCCATGTTGTATATATAGGGCGCACCACACTAAATAAACTCCCATAGGAACCAATGCTAAATGATAAATATTCAAAAATACTCAAAAAATCGTGTAAGTCTCTCAGCCTCTTGAAAACCAATCAAACATATTTTCGGACGACTGAACTTTAGAATTCTTTTCAATTTTTGCCAGGTCAGCCGTTTGGAATTTTTGCTAACTAGGGCCTACCCCAGAAGAAAAAAACGCGAAAATTTGTTTTTTTCCAAAACCGACTTGCTGCCAGTTTTCGTGAAGCACTTCTCCACTTTCCCGTTCAAATAGGGCCAACTTTGGGGCTATGATTTCGGCTAGGGGCTAGGGTTAGGGCTGGGGGCTATGATTCGGCTTGATGGGTGTAGGGTTTGGGCTGGGGGCTGGGGTTTGGGCTGACGGCTAAGGTTTTTGCAGTATAGTGTAGGGTTTAGGCCGCTGGTTGGGGCTAGGCCTAGGGTTTCACACGCATCAGAGTGCATTCACCTTCCGGAAACTTGACATATGGCATGATGCCATATCCACCACCCCCCTACTCCTCTTCAAATAGTCTATTGGTGGTTTTTCTCTCCTTTTTTCATATTCAACCAGCCACGTTGGCTCATGATTCTTTGAATGTGACTAAAACCGTCAGTCTCATACTTATTACTTGTCATAGTTTAACCATGAAGGTTTAGAAAGCAAACCCCTCTTTGAGTTTGAAACGTTGAAGTATTCTCGGTTAATAAATGTATTGTAATTTGAGGAAATAGAAACATTATTGCTATACTAACAGTTTACAGTCAAAGAAATGATGTTTCCAATGTAAAAACAGCAACAAAGTGACACACAATGCCCCCACACAACTCATTACTGTCGTTGTTTCAAGCCTACATCTGTAAACAGAACACAAACATGGCTGCACGGGCGCCGCCATGTTGTATATATAGGGCGCACCACACTAAATAAACTCCCATAGGAACCAATGCTAAATGATAAATATTCAAAAATACTCAAAAAATCGTGTAAGTCTCTCAGCCTCTTGAAAACCAATCAAACATATTTTCGGACGACTGAACTTTAGAATTCTTTTCAATTTTTGCCAGGTCAGCCGTTTGGAATTTTTGCTAACTACCCCAGAAGAAAAAAACGCGAAAATTTGTTTTTTTCCAAAACCGACTTGCTGCCAGTTTTCGTGAAGCACTTCTCCACTTTCCCGTTCAAATAGGGCCAACTTTAACGCCTAAATTTATCAAGTCTCCTCAAAGGTTGAAGCACAGAACCCCCAGGTTGTGATAGATTATTATATTTACACAATCTATTAATTGCATGACCCCCAAAACGTTGTAATTAAAAATAAGTTGTGGGTTTACAAATTATGATAAGTAGCTTGGCGCATTAATTCTGGCTTATTTGGTGTGGTGCGCCCACATGGAATTTTAATTCAAGGTAGTGAGACTACGCCCTCTATCGCCTAGTCAGTGAATTGCAAAACATTGACATTTTTTTATAAAAATAGACTATGTTTTGATTCCACTGTTGAAATGGGGTTATTTAAATACCAAGGAGACTGTTAATTGATGAAAACGTATGTATTTACACAGTGTTTCTAATAATAGAATTTATTCGGATGATTGTGTCTGTATATGGACCAAGAGAAGGTTATTAATTAATAATAATTGTCATCTGTCTTGTAAAACTTCAAAACAGGATCTCAGAGAGAGAAACAGAGAATCCAGATGTAGATCTGTGAGATAGGAATAAGAGTGGTGAGAAAGGGGAATGTAGAGTGGTTAGAAAGGGGAAGGCAGAGTGGTGAGAAAGGGAATGTAGAGTGGTGAGAAAGGGAAGGTAGAGTGGTAAGAAAGGGAAGGTAGAGTGGTGAGAAAGGGAAGGTAGAGTGGTGAGAAAGGGAAGGTAGAGTGGTGAGAAAGGGAAGGTAGAGTGGTGAGAAAGGGAAGGTAGAGTGGTGAGAAAGGGAAGGTAGAGTGGTGAGAAAGGGGAAGACAGAGTGGTAAGAAAGGGAAGGTAGAGTGGTGAGAAAGGGAAGGTAGAGTGGTGAGAAAGGGGAAGACAGAGTAGTGAGAAAGGAAGTAGAGTGGTGAGAAAGGGAAGGTAGAGTGGTGAGAAAGGGAAGGTAGAGTGGTGAGAAAGGGAAGGTAGAGTAGTGAGAAAGGGAAGGTAGCGTAGTGGGATGGGACGGTGGAGTGGTGTAAAAGAAGAACTTTACATCCGTGGTTACATTTTGACAGAGTCGCGCATGGTCATCTTTTGGCAAACTATAAAATTTGCCACTTTTATGAATTTGCAAGTCAAGAAACTAAGGCTTGCATGCAGTAAACACAATGACTAAATAATGGAATATTGTGTTGGATTGTGCTGATTCTTAAAAGAGCAGGTGGTGTACCGTTACAACCTAACGTTTTGATCAGTGTTGTGGTCGTCTTCAGGATCGAGTGCATCCACAAAAACCCAGAGTATATCGAACTTTATTTTTACTTTTGCTGTTATTTATAGACCTCCTTGATACTGACGATAACGAAGGCATACTTCCTATTTCACGTAGTATTTGCGAATGTCAACTAAAAAGTGGCAGAAAGTTTACACCAATTAAACAAGAGATCGAAGGCTTAACCATAAATCAAACCGATTTGTAATTATTTCATAATATGCTCTTTTACCTCTTCAACTACACACATGTGACATATCGGTGAAGTTATCTTGATAAATGATTACAAGTTCGGGACAAGGAGGCGCCGATAGAAAATGTGTCCACTAAACCCAACGCCAGCAACCAGTCTAAGACTGAACAAAGGCCAAACTTTTGAATGACTGATCTGTTCAATGACATTAACTTTGATGAAAACAATCAGCGGTGACATGTCGAAACGATCTACCGTAAATAATGATAAATGTGCCCTTTCGTGAACCCTCAGGCGCCCGCCAAAATGTGTCCACTCAAAACTTCACCACCAATAAGAACAAAGCGTATTGATCGGCTTGTATTTGGGATGATCGTTACATTAAACCCAGTTAATACAGAAAAACCCACACGGAGATGCTGGCCAACACAATAGTGTTGATACGGAAAAAGCGGTCAAAATAATAGGCTGTGTTATCGACAAGCAAGATAATGTAAGATTAATGAGTTCACAGCTTGATAACTATTTATTGTTGTCCTGAGCGCGTTCCATAGTCATAGTCTATCTGCCCTTTGGCCGAGTACAGCTTCAACGTAAACCTATAAAGACCTGGTTTTGATTCTACTTGTTATCAAATGTATTATTCTGTTTCAAGTGTTAGGAATATCAACGAAACTGTTTATTTATTTTCTTGGCAAATTGGAACTTTGAGTTGATGTTTATCGTGAGTTTTGTAGGTTGATATGAATTCAAATTGCCTTTTGAATTACTCGAAATGAGAGCAAAAATTGCAATTATCTCTTTCTTGACGTGGGCCTAAATCCCCTAACGATTTGTGCAAAGGAAATCCACAATAATATTATCAACCCTCGTTCAAATCAATTCAATCAGTGACGTAAAGTGTTGAGATTTATTTTAAGAAATCTGGAAGACTGTGATGTGATTCTTGCTATTTTTGAGGACCCAGGGATGTGTGCTAGGGAGGTCCATTGGTCCGAACTTCGCGCACATCTGTCCAAGTTTCATGTTGAAATAATTATGTCATCCAAAGACAAACTTAGATTAATCTGCGAGTATCCTGCCGCAAGAGGGCGCTAGCTAGCTATGAGAGAAAATGCATTTTGTCGGCAGGCTGATCCTTGTTCCGTAGAATAGTAGGAAAATTCCCTAATAGACGAAAATATGATTCCCAGGAACTTCACAGTAAAACAAAACCTCAGAAAACAAAAATTGGCTCCAATTAAATCGGTTTGGAGTAGATAATGTATACTTGATTGCGTAATATGCAATAATTTATTTTACTGCGGCGTGTTTTTTTTTACCTAATTCGTATCAGGTTTGATTTGGGAATTTCTAAAAATGAAATTAGGAAGACAGTATAACCTAATGAATCGCAGGTTTTCAATTCAATTGAAAAAAAAACCCGGTTTATTAAACATAGGGGGCCTACTTATTGTCGTTAAAAACTAGATTGCACATGTTGGCATCAACCATTTTGAAAAGTACATCATACAAAGCTAAACAATAGAAAAAAGAAACAATAATAATGTACATCATCTACAATTACTTTGGGACAAAACCGGTCCCATTAAAAGACCTGAAGGCCGAACATTGCAAATTACACCAACAACATAAAACAAGAATGATTGAAATGAGTAGAAAGCATTTAGAGTGAGATTGACACTCTGTTGATTCACAATACTCGCTACCACTAATACAAATTAAACTTGAATTCCTACTTCATAAAACGATTTTTAACTTTGGTTTTTTTTCTTCCCGTCCCAGCCTGAACTTCAGGGGCTGAAATGGGCTGGCATACGCATACTCGATGGAACGCGGCTCCACTGACCTACTACTGACCCCTGGTCACCTCTTCCTGTTTACGAACGATTCGACCTCTATATCAATAACAATGTAGCTCTGTGGTGAAAATCCATTACAAATAATTATTGTCAATCTTTGCCTTGTACTAACAATATAGGGCTTGATCTCAACATTATTAATTTACCTAAATAGCTTTGTTCCTTGTTGCAACTTGGTTTTTAAATGTAATAGTGTGTTAACGTGTTGTGGTTGTGCAATTTGTGATCAGCTACATGCATCAGTACATCCCTGAACGAGAATTTGTACAAGCTCATCAACCCATTCCAGCGGTCTTGGACTGAGACCAGTTGGGCAAAGCGAAGTTTTGAAACAGATTTGTTTTGTTTTTCCCCCCTGATTTTGAGATCTTGTTTAATATGAGAGTGTTTCTTTCCATTGTGAAATGGACAATGCCTTCATAGGGAACAGTGTTGTGATTTATGCTCCGTGATATTCTTTATTATCGGTCTCGCAATATTTGAACAGACTCGCCGTGTGGGAGAAAGGAATATTTCCGAAGACTTTGATCGTGCCGAGCGTGTCTATTGCTTGAAAGCCACCGGGCAATCGGCACATAACCCCGGTGATTTATTATGTCTGTCTCGCTACACGTATAACAATCATCCCCTGCAATGGGCATTTATTTTAGTCATGCAATGTATTAATACAGAGATTGATTAAACCAAGGTAATTTTCTTCTGTTCTGTCCCCGCTATCTGAAATCCAAGATCTTCTATTGAATCAACATTTTGGCAAAGTTTAATATCAAGTTGTAAACCTTTGGTTTAACGGGTAGCATAATTATAAACTAATTAGTGTCATATTAATCTTGTGCAACTCTATTAGGAGTCTTATCTGCATCAATTTCATTCAGGAAACATGTTGGTAATGCAACGTGTGTTAACCTTCCATTTCGTGTTGAAGTAAATTGGACGCTAGAGGTCGCTTTTCACATTGACCATTGTAAAAGCTTAACCCTTCATTATAATCGTCTGTATACAGTCTTTGAAAGACGCCCACACGCCCTTTCCAAGACCCAGATTTATCTGGCATCAAGCATCGTTCCCAATAATGTATAGCTCTAATATTTTAACCGATAGCCTAGAGGGCCTTCTCTCACCGAATTGACGTCATTTACTCTTATGATACTTTTCAAGCAATCGTTGAATTCAGACGGTGGTTGCTGGTAATTGGGGTGGGGTTCGAACTATGATCCGTCTCTCGTAGCTCGTTTCAAATATCTTCTCTGGTATAGAGGGCATTTTATGCTATTTTGAGTTCTGTTCACTTTTATGTTAATACTATTTTTGGCCATAACACTGATGTGTAATAAGCAATCAGCTAGTAGTTGAGTTCAAGTTAAGCTCATTAGATATTGAGACTATTTTCATAATACATTTTAGGTTTCAGTTTGTGACCCTTTTGGTGCTTGTAATCCTCGAAGGGGAAGTAAAACCCAACAGTCTGTCGTGACACGCAGTGAATCTGATTTCAAAAAAGTCAGCGATTCTGTCTTTAATATTCTTCAGAGTGGAAAACCGCTCAGCTGTTGCACTGCACAAGAGTTCTGGAAAGTTAGACTGAATGGGAAACATTGGTCTATTTGCCTGAAATAGAAAGTGAAATACAATAAGCCCAGCCTACTGATAAGAAAACAACCTCTAACAAACTCAAAACAATAGTACCTCCAAAAGGAAACATCGGCAATAAATTAAACGAGGTTGTTGAAGTTGAAGGACATTCAAAGTACCGGATCACTCTGTTATTATCACTGCGTGTCCATATTTCCGCTTTGATAACAGAAAAAGAAAATACAACACCAAAGCTGTTTTGCGATCACGCCTTGGCAAGGAATGATGGGACATGTCAAAGGTTAAACCACAGTACATGTGCCATCGTGCTCTTGTTGGGCTGGTCTATTATTTTAATATTTCCTGTATTGCAAAATAACTGGCCAAGCCTGGCAGGGTTTGTTGGATTAATAACAGGTTTGGCTGAAAGTCGTAAATTACAGAAAGTATTGAATCTTGCGTGTCCTTAGTTTGGGATCGGCTGTGGTGGTTTCACTCAAATTGATCCATATGATAATGGGGAAGTGAAAGCCGAGGGGATACAGCCCGGGTGGCCATGATATAGACATACAACAAAATGGAGTTCAAACAGGGAGAGAAGCTATAGGCCTAAATTGCAGGGTTTCTATAACGTCAACAAATCAAACTATTGTTTATTCAATTTCTGAAATCTGACTGTACATCCCAGGTTTGGTTTTTCAAGGTTTGTTGTTTGTTTTTGTTTTAGTTTTTCTTTATAGGTTTGTTGGGGTGTTTGTTTGCTTGTTTGGTTGTTATTTTCTTTAAATAATTATTATTATTATATTTCTTTTTTTGTATTATGATTTTTTATTACAAAAAAGTTTTAAAAAATATATGTACAAAAATAAAACAATAAAAAATACAATTTCAAATGCAGTTGTACTCTGTGACTGTGTATAGTGAGTTGTAGCGCCAAAATTCCAGCATTACCGATTCTGTGCATTATCTTAACTCAAAGAGAGATAATAAAGACCCAATCAGTTGTGTTATTGTCAACGTAGTATTATTACCATAGACACAAACACAATTCGACAACTGAAAATGAAAGATAATAAGCTGACTTTGAACTTTTTTGTATCAATTCAGGTCTTTGTCTCGATGCTCAGAACCCCCAGGGAGTATAAATTGGCTGAGAGCTTGGTCCGTTTGTAGATTGTGAATTTCCTTTATTGTTTGATATCTGGTTGACGTTTTACTAGATTTGCAGAATATAAAATTAAATAAAAATATCAGTGCGAAAAGGGTAAATGAATTGTAAACATTTGATAATGGGTGCCAATTTATATTATTCATTATTATTCATGAACCATAGACCTACTTGGATTATGAATATTCAAAGTTTATGTGATAGCGTTGATAATGGTTGCCAATTTATATTATTCATTATTATTCATGAACCATAGACCTACTTGGATTATGAATATTCAAAGTTTATGTGATAGCGTTGATAATGGTTGCCAATTTATATTATTCATTATTATTCATGAACCAGAGACCTACTTGGATTATGAATATTCAAAGTTCATGTGATAGCGTTGTGTTGGAAGGAAAACCGGAAAGAAGCCAAGTTTCTATACCGTGTTCTGGTTATCGTTAACATCTTTAACTGACCGGGAATCCAGTTTAGATTCAGTCTTCATGTTTCCATAGAGAAAATAATCTCATGATGTTGACTACCAGCGTGATATCGTCCAATCATACAAATGTTTAATTAGTATTTTTATTTATTTGTCATCATACACATAAAGATACAAAACAAGAAACAAACAAAACAAGAGACGCTGACTTATGACAGGAACTTAAGAAGTGAATAAATTCCAGATTTCCCAGTTGTATTGGAAACACAATGGGTACTATAGCGTTTATAAGCTAATGTTGAATACAAACCAGATTAAGACTCAATCTTCCAATAAAGGCTCGGCACCACAACTAGTACATGTAGTACATTATTGTAACAATAATTTACAAACCAATGCGAGTGGAACGCCCCGAAAGTTGCAAAGATTGATTAAACAGAAAGTGATTAAATCATTAGAAATGACAAATCAGAGTTGGTGAAAATCAGGACGGTTTTCGTCGAGTAATAATTGTAGTTAATATCATTGTTTTACTTTCGTGGTTAACCTTGTAGTTATAGTGCATTTACACTCATATAAATGAATCTAGATATTGTTATGGTGTGAGTGCAATATATGTACATCCTTGTGGACCTAGTAACCTTGGATAGAGTATAAACCGACAATTCAACCAGTATCTGAAGCTTGTAGAGACGGCATTTGTGAACCCATTTCCTCAATTCGTGCTAAAACAATCATCTCTCGCAGTTATCATCGACCAGATGCTTCCTGGGCACGTGCCCGAGGACCACATCATGGAGTGGTGGTCGAGGGAGCGATTGACACTTCGTACTCAGTAACAGCAGGAGGTTAATCCATGCTATATCACTTGCTAGCACATTGCTTAAATTAATACAACTTTATAAATCTTGCTTAAACTGAAATCTGGAGCGATAACCACGCCTCCGGCAACAATGACATGAAATTTGATTTGTGATGGATATTTTTCGACTTGGTTTAGAATCCAAGCGGGCAAAGATGGGGTAAAGCAAAGGGTATAGGGGCCAGAACGGGAAGCGTCGTGGTGTTGAATTTAGCACCTCTAGAAACTTTCAATCCATGACCTGACCCCCATGACGTCATGCTTTTTACTGGTAGATTATTCATGTATTCTAGTGATTCTTATCATTTTTGCTTATTGATTTATTACCATGAATCATAATTTCAAATTTTATGACGGAATAACTCTTAATCCATTCTCATTACTTGAGGAAACCGCTTATTTGACACGGGTTTTCTTCCAGCTAAGCGAAGGAGATTAAAGATGAACTATCAGATAAAATATGTATAGTAGAAACAAAACATCTTTTTGTATACAGTGAGGGCGCATGTAAAGTGGAATCAATAATTCCTAAAATCTCTGGAATATAATGCATAGATTTATTAGTATACCGGAATGCCTGATCACTGTGATAACTTGAATAGTGTTATGAAACCAAAATGATTGCCTCTCTGAATCTTGAGCATCCTGTTATTGCCCGCAATAGTTCAGGCACGATTGCTTATTTACTTGTCATGGAGGAAATAGACAGACATGTAGACAAAAGAAGGAAGACTTCAAATAATAGACAAAACCATTGCACTTGTAATAACACCCTACGCTGTAACAATCAGGAAGTGAGTGTTTGAAGCAATATACAAGGTCATATTAATCACTAGATAAGTGTCTGCTTGACTTATCATGCTTAGCCACCTTTCACCATTTGTTTAAACTTCTCGTTGTTTGGTGATGGCTGGTACAATAAGATTGGAGCTGTAGATGATTGAAGGGTTACATTATGATTTGATTTAGTGATGCGTGTCAAGCTTCAAGTCAACATTGATGATATAATAATAATAGTAATAACAACATATTAAAAAAGATAATTAAATAATTGCCACAAACCTGCCTCAAAGTGCCCAGTAAAATAAAACTATAAATATAAACAAGAGAAGGGCAGAAAACATGATTTAACAGCTACAAAAATACATACTACAAGTAAAAAGGTAAAACATAATTACAGAGTACTAGTCCTGTCATCCAGAAGGGCAAACATTAGAGGGAACATTCTAAAACTTCATATTAAAAGTCTGGTCTTATTTAGATTACTCGTGAAAAGTTCAAATGATGCACCAGTCTGTAAGGTGAGATGGAAGGCAGCGATACTGAAGACTCTACCACCATAATGATGATGTCCTTGGAGGTATAGTGAGGGTTGTTGCAAGGGGATTGATGGGGGAAGACTGACGATTCTTAGTCATGGATTGATGTCGTTGATATAGGTACTGGTTATATGAAGATGCCAGTCCGCGCAGTGCTGTTAGTGTTAATTGTTTGAATGAGTGTTCTGTAAAATGATGCAATACCGATACTGCCTTCATTCAATTTGAAGACTCTATAAGTTAAGTCAGGGGTAGATTTTACATTGTTCATAATGACTTCTTGTATATAGTTAAACCTTCATTTCTCTTTGGCGGTTTACTCTCGTTTCTTAATTGCAATCTTCTTGCAAACTGTCTTGGGATTATTGACTCTAAGATGACACTAAACAGAAATATTCAACCTTCCCCATCAAGTCTTAGTTTGACCTGGGTCGATGTAAAGCTGTAGATTACTCATATTAAATATAATTGGAATGTAATTAGATCAATAATACATTAACACGAATGGTCAAAAATAACAAAGACTTCCCGTCAGTCTCTTTAGCGATAGCTGGAGAATATTGGATTATAATATAATGACAAGTTCGATTTGTAAGTCTAATTAAAGCACACATCAACTCTTAAGTTTTAAACGTCTGTGAAGAAGAGGCGATCATTTGTTTTTTTCTGAAGAAAACTTGGAATGTCTTCATATGGGTTAGAGAAGAAAATTCTCCAAGATACTTGATCGTTGAAGAGAAGGTCTCAAGATCGGTAGCAGGGACCTGCGGGTGATTTAATGTCCTGCACTGTCTCTAATCAGATGTTTCGCTTAGCACAGTTAATTGTTACTGATTAATTTGAACAAAGTACCATGTAAATTATCATGTTGACTGACTATAATAATGTTTTTTTTTATATACTCCTGTGTCCCATTCATGAACTAAGATCAGCGATAGAAAAGTTTTAACAATAAACAGTGAATGTCAATAAATTAGTTAAATCGTGTTTAGGAACACATCGTAAAGTTACATCTCATCCCATTCAGGTTTTTCGTTCCTATACTTGTTTATCCTTATCAGTGAAGTAAATAGTCGAATAAACAAACATCAACACCCTGACCCCATGCTGTAGAAGATGCTGATGGTGATGACGTAGTAAACTAATGCTACAAAGACAGATCACGTGTGATCATTATACAAAAACAATTTAGTTGGGTTTTGGGGTTTTGTTTTTGTTTGGTTTTTGCTTTAGGTTGATCCCGTGCATTTTACTTTAGTAATATAATAAGCTTTAGAGTCTACTACGAAGGTCATTAAAGATGGGGTTTTTTCCCCTCTTATTTTGCGTCTAGATTTTAACTTTCGCATTTGTAAAATATCTTATTAATCAAACCAGGCCTTACTTCTCAAATACCTAAAGTCCTTTTTCATAAAGGTTGTAATTAGTGAAATTTGTTTCAGAATGACATGAAATAAGTTCGAAATTTGTTTCGACTCATGAGTGGCGCATAACTCGGTTACGTCACTCGGATCACGTACAATTACCAAATGGTTTGAATTTTCTTGTAGTTGCTCCGACCTTATTTTCTTTCGCTCCAACATGGTATTTATTTGGTGAAATCTGTTTGCAGCTCATGCGCACATTGATTGATTGGAAGGGTGTAATAAGCTCTTTCTCATGGGACCATAGAAGGGGCAGTGGTAGAGGGAACATGCTCTGGTGAAATTTGGGTGAATCACGTTCCATTTCCCCTTAACTCCTTACGGGGCCCGTTAAGGGCTTAGAAGTTTCTTGAGATAGTACATTCCCCTCCACTCAGTCCCGGCTAGATCATGTGGTGGTAATTTTAGGGGGCAGCAGTGTGCGTACAGATACTTCAAATGGTTGATCGGCAAATTAAAAACTGTTGCTAATATTTGCAGTTTTGGATTTTGTTGTTTTTGATTTTTCAGTTGCCTAAATATGAAGAGAAAATAGAATGTGACGGTCCGGCTTGTGGGAACAGAAGAGTTAGTCACGAATGTTGGCGCCGTGTTTCCACTCCCGTGAATGACGTCAAAAATCCCCCTCCCCGACCCTCTTGCAATGTTTTGATTCTGCAGTCGTTTCGGAATAAACAGAAAACATCTGCCCTTGAACAGTGACAGATTGTACCACCCCCATATGTAATTGTATGTCAATAATTATCATGAACAATATTTGTATTGCATTGTAACGTGAACCATGGAGGTACCCTTCAACTGAGAGTGTTAGTGATTTTGACATGTGAATGGTGTCAAGTTTTAAATTAAAAGAACATGTACATGTTTTATATCAAACATGAGAGTCTGTTTCTTTTTTTTATCAGAGGAAGACGCAATTTGTTTAAGATGATCGCACATTGTGTTAATCTTTATTCTGCGTTTTCAAACTGACGAAGTCATTATTTCAATTCAGGCGATGATATTAATTTGAGCTGTTTCTGACGTGAGGTTTGGATTCATACATCATTGTAGTATTTCTGTCCCAATACCAATGGTCATCCCACCATTGGTCCCTCTGCTGCAGCAGGTAGTTTTACCTGGTTTTACACGTTATTGCTGTCCCAATACCCATGGTCATCACACCATTGGTCGCTCTGCTGCAGCAGGCAGCCAGGCATGGCAGCAGGTAGTTTTAAACTTGTTAACTTGCTGTCCCAATACCCATGGTCATCCCACCATTGGTCCCTCCGCTGCAGCAGGTAGTTTTGTCCAGATTTCTGAACATCAATTAATATCACCTGCCTAATTAATTGTGTCATTAGGACCAATCTACGTATCAACACATTGCCACTTGGTCATCAGTGTTTCCCTCATCACCTACGTCACTGCTGTGACATCCGCTCTAGACCAATCAGCAACTCAGAATGCTTCACTCGTGCCGAAGACCCCGGATGTCATTGCTAAAGTGCGTAATTGACATCGGCTGAATTAGAAACCAATTTGTCGAGTTGAAGTTGTGTATAGCCCCTCCCCCATGCCCGTGTGTGGTTCAGATGTTGGTGTTTGGGTGTAAAGGATCCACTCACACAAACTTGCGTCCAGTGTTTGTCTACTTAAACATCATGACACAGAGCTGTAGCTAAATTGTACATGTACAGTGTAGTCACAGTGTTTTTGTTAACCTACATGTACAGTCAGTATCACATGGCGATACTTTCCTTCAGCTCACTGTGAAGCACTGAACACCCACAGAAGACTCAACCCCAACAAGCTGTAAAACTCCAACCAGTTGCTGTGGGATTGCTTTCATTGCCAGTTTTCTGCAGGGCATGTCTGACTGACTTCACCTCTTCCTTCAGCAAAGAGATCGCGTGCAAAGCTGTGTTATCGGCACTAATCAGTACTACCCTCATGTTGGGGGAAAACTTACTTTGAACAAGTTGTTTTGGTTTTGGTGATGATGTCTACATTACAATATCCAGGCCCACCACCACCGTCAAGCATGAATCTTCATAACTATCCCCATATGAACCATCATCATGGACTGGTAGGGCAGGGTTTGTCTCCACTAGGAGCACCTACCGCTATCCAACCATTAAACTCTTTACACAACGGAACTGGACAACAACATACCCCTTTCTATATTGATAACATCTTAGGCAGTAGATTGACCATGAACGGGCCAGCAAGACCTACACCAACGCTACCCAGTCCTACCTTCGCAACGCATGTGAATTCACCGTATAATTCGTACTATGACCAGCCGGTGCACACTGGCCTGCCGGCTCCCACACCGATCAGCTACGGGTCCGGTGCGTTCTCAAGCCCGCCACCGTACCCATTCGCTCGCAGTGACTACGCTCACGGACTTATTGACAGACACGATCCGTACTCTAAAAGTAAGTCCATATTTCACAAATAATCAACATTTGTTTTCAATCGGTATCACTTTTTGAATGAACTTTTCGTTAGAAAAGAGTTTAACTTTTTCATAAATTCGTATGACTATGAGTTTCAGTTACGACAAAACACACACAAAAACGTTCCACTTCAACGACCAATACTGTGACTTGAATTGTATTTAGTTTTAAAAATTCAGCAAATTTTGAAGTCAATTTACACTAATTTGTATTTAAAAAAAATCTATACCAGACGACACAGATATAGTATAAATATTACTTTGTTTGCCAAACAAAATACTGTCGAGGTTTCATTTTGCATTGGACAAAAACAGTAAAGTCCTTTCATTCCGAATAATATAGAGTAAAAAAAAATACGGTGTGGTTTTTGAGGCACTTGTTCTTGCTGCTGGATAATTTCTGAACAATTTTTGCCTCAATTTTATGACAGTATTTTTACTCAAGTGCCTTGTGGATTTGATAATAACAAACACTTGACGTCAAACTGAAGCATCTTTAGTTATTAAAACATATTTGTTGGGTTTATCTCAAATATCACGCTACTGGTGCAGTTTTCTTAAACCATAATGTCAACAAGTACAATATAAAAGTGTTTGAGGCTTTAAAAAAATGTAATTTGTGTTACTACTTTATTGTAACATAATTCAATTGTTCAAACATTTATGTGCAAACCAAATACGTTTTTCCTGCAACATATGTACTCTCTTGGTGGGTGTGTTCTTTCATATTACTTTTTAAAAAGACCGCTATATTTGTCTTTCGAATTTACTTTCATATATTTTTGGAGTGACTCCTGTATGCCTATTTTTACATAAAGCTGTTTTATGGTAAGATAGATCTTTCATTGCCTTAGCATACAAGGAAATGTAATCTAATATTGATTGCAGTCCAAACGCGGCTGTTGAGTGTCTGATACTGAGTTGGATTTCAGGAAATCTGTGGAGACAACCCGGAAATCTCTTCTTATTGTTAAAAACCACCTAGATTTGATAAAAGATGCAAACTTTGTTGATTATTACAAACGAAAAATTATTATTATATTTGCTTCACAGCCAGATAGCGTCAGATGTACATGTCTGGTGAGTCCTTTACCAGAAATCAAACCGATCACGGATATGAAATTGTTAAGAAGAATTGATCTATCGAAGTTGTGAATTTGGATCATTGGATTGTGACGACTCTCCAATTCTTCGTATTTCACACTTCATTGACGACATGTTTGTCATAACTATTTATCCCGCTTCATTGATCCATAACAAGGAGGTACTGTAGTTTTTAAAGGAAACTTAAAAAGGAAACCTAAAAGTTGATAACAAGAAATTTAGATTCGAACTGCTATCTCATGAAACAATTGCATGTATATTCACCGAACCGTTGGACAAAAATCCTAAATACATTTTAAGGGGGAGCAAATTAAGGTAAACTGCGTGTGTATGCTTGTACCTTGTGTTTTCATCGAACTTTGTTTTCTCTTTTACCATCCTCAAACCATCGTTATTGTAAGTTTTGCAAGTTGGTTTATAATTCAGCGTACGGTCAATTCCTGTAATTGTGGGTTGATAGCAACATTGGGTTAATTATTTCAGCAGGCAGTGGACGTGGCTTAAGATCGGCATTTTCAGTTTATGAAGAAATGTATTGTGTCAAATAGCTGTTTGTTTTATGTGTGTTTTGTTTATTGCAAATGGTTGTCTATCAGTTGTACATACACTATAGTCAGAACAATTACCCAGAAATAATACTGGAAGTAAATAGTATGACATCAATGTTCTACTCTCTCTGCCTTATGGTTCGTTTTAGTGAACGTAACTCCACTGGGAAAAATAAGCCAGGAAAACTTAAGGCGCCATGGATGTGTTGTATGTCCAATTCACTCGCACATTATGTCTCGATTAGTTCCGGAATGTGTACAAAGAATTTCCTCTCGTTGAGCTTATAGGAATAACCATCATCTTTCTCTTAAACCTAAGATCGGTTGTTATTACGTGTATGTCGGCAGCTATGATGAGCAAGGCAGTATAGATAGAGGGGGCTCCAGAACTCTGTTTCTATAATCTGTTAGTTGGTACCCAGCGCTCATGGTGACCAGCAAGTAAGCCCCACAGGAAGCTAACGATCAACTACTGCAGCACATTCTGAATCAGATTTTCCGTTGTGTCTCATCAATTCTCACAAGTGTTTCCGGCCTGTCATGTCATTGAGGGATGTCAAATGTTTTGATTGAGGGCTCCATTGCCTTTCCCCTTCGGCTCGTCTTATAAAACCCTGAAGACGTCTTGTATGTACTCCTGGGGGCTTTGAGATGTACTTTTATTGACAACTGACAGGGGCATGTTGACCGGTATGGTTACACATGTGGTTCAAGGTGTAAGTGGGGATTTGGAACACAAAGTGGTTGAAGTTTGACTTTCACATGCATAAACCCCTCAACCATCATTCGTGTATAGTCATCAAGAAACATCTCCTTCAAAATTGAACCGATGCCAACTTGGTCGTCAAGGACAAATGATGAATTGAAGAAATGTACAATGATTAAATGAAGAATCTGGACTGGAGTTATGAACACATTGTCGAAATGATTAAAAGTGCATCCAAACTGTTGGTGAGACTTCTTATTAACTAATGCCGACCATAGAGAAAGGACTTTTCTTTTTGGATGATTAATTGGTCTGTGCTTGACTTTATAATAAATTAAATTTTACTAGATATTATTGATTATTGACAGTGTACTTTTGTGTGCAATTCTTTCTCTCTGTTTCGCTAGTATCTAAACATTGCTTCACCACTGACAGTTTAGTATTTCTGTGAGGAAAACACAAGACTGTACATTTAGTTTCAAGTCAACTCAGACTAGTTTCGATTATAACTTCAATTGCATTCGATAATTGAAAAGTACACTTTTAATCCTCCCATCACTTTCAATCAAGAAATACTTTTTTTAGGATCAGATAACTTCTTCATTCTATCCATACTTAACCACCAAGACCCTATAGTTCTGATTCTAAGCATGTACACCAGAAGAGGAAGGCTGAATAATTAAGTGCCGTTTTCCTAACCGGCTATTTGTTCCTAGGTTCCCCGGTGTAGGAGATTCTCTTAACACTCCTCCTGCGCGTAAAACGCCGCGGGCAAAACAGTCTTGAAAATATGCCACAACGATGAGGCCGTCACGGCGTTAAGTAGAAATAGAGCTTACTATACAAATTATCCTATTAGACTATAACCTGTATTGGTGTTACACCATGGACTTAGTTGTGATTGATGACATGACGTGTGTAGCTTCCTTTGCACATGTGTTGAGGGTTTTTATACAACACAACAGAATGGTCTGCCAAAGTTTAAGTTTAAATACATGGAATGATAGCGTCTGGTCCAGCTGACCAGTTAAGGTATTTATATACTGGACATGACACCATCAAACTGCTTACAAGAAATTACTGCTTATGAGCAAAGACTAGTATGGAGAGCTCACCCCAGCACACATTACATGAATGTTTTCACTGAACAGTCTTAGCAAATTTCAAGCCTTTTAGTTAGTATAAGAATTGTGTAATTGTAAAACGATCAACTTTGTATATAATTATTTTACATTTTGACGACTCGTCCAAATTTAAAATGTACAGTTACACCATAGAGTATTTATGCAGCTTACTTGGTATTTCTGTTCGAAAAAGAACAATGAATAATGATTGAAGTTATCCTTCTAATAGTCATAATTAATCATACTGGGTTGTTTTTCCTTGTCTAAACATCTTTATTCGTTTCGAAGAACGAAGTTTAAATTTAAAACTCTCACATTTTTAGAAATGATAGTGTTCAATCAGCGTGTTATGTTTATTTTTGGTATTATTATTTTATTTTTGTATTAATAGGCCCAGTTGTAAGTTGATGCTTATCTTCATTGAAAGTGAAAATCAAAGAAAGAAAATTATGAAATTTACGGTAAAAAAGACTACACATTATTTATCAAAAGGTACTGGATTACGCTTTAAGTTTCAACTATCGTTGAATATTTTTGTTTCGTTTTTATGAGTTTCCTTTTGACTGTAAAGCAATAATTGTTTTGATGAAGTGTCGTCGTGCTGAACATCATTGTTTTATTCCTGTTGATAACAAGTTGAACTACCTCTTGGAAGTTGTTACTGGATTACTTTTTGAAGTATCTAAAAAGCTAACAAGAATGAGAAATAGCCTAGACGAGTCGACGTGAAAGCGTTGGCAATACCTTGGGTGTAGGCTACTATCCAAATGTTTGAATGGCCACGATCTGCAAACATCACACAATGCTAAAATAAAACAAGAAGAGTCAATCTAAAAACTGGTTGCATGTATCGAGACAACACAAAAACACTCTCTGGGTTTGGCTTTCTATTGTGATTGGGGCACTACTTCGTCTGTTCCGGAAGCTTGCCTCATCTACTGTACAAACCGGGCAAGATCTGTCAGTCAAACTCCGCTCAGGGTATACGGGGAAGACGAGCGATTCAACGGTAGGGCTGAACAACAAGCACCCGCTAACCAATCAACAAGGGCAGTAATTGTCCAAGGTGTAATGTGCTTGATCGATTTTGCATTGTCTCCATTGTAGTGTTTTCGTGTTTAATGTGATAGGGGCAGTTTTTATAGCACAAGTGTTGAAAGTAGTGTTTGCTTGATGATTGTTCAATCCATTACTGATGGGCCAATAATGGGCACGGCACCGGTATTGTTTCCATTTGGGGAATCTGTTAGTGTTACAGTATACATGCAAGGTGCGTCCGCCTGTATCGACCTCACGCGGTGCATTGTAACAATGAACCTCTGGTGTATCATCATGGAAAAATTGAAGACGTTTTAGAAAGAGCAACTACTTTGTTTTTGTTTACTGAAGATTTCCGAACACAACTGTTTGTGCAGTGTCGTTCAGAAGTGTGAAATTATTAAACAAATTGTAGTCTGAATGAAATAATCGATACGAATGATGAACTGATTTCTTACAACAATACGGTATGTGATTTCACCTTTAAGCTCTATTGGAGGATGGTGTTGTAGACATTGGATATTGTCGCAATTAGTTGATTGAACTGAGGAAGTGGGAATCATTCGATGCGAAGTACTCGATTGTTAACTTAATAATACAGCGGACGGAAAACCACAGATAGCCGTGATACAATGTACTAGGGTAATGAAGTAGAGTTTGGCCAAACAAGTACCTTGCATATTTAATTAGCAACCATGTACCAGCAGTTAACTAGGTAGTCAGTGCAGTTATAGACAGCTCATTCCAATTTTAAAATAAATAAAAAGAACTCTCTTATTTGGCTTATATGGAAGACTTTCTAAACACTCTAGCATTTTCTTAGACATGTTTCCCATAGCTGCACCCATTGTGGATGTACGCCATCGTCACGGAATAATGACTAATTTAGCGATTAGAAGTTCATATTATATAACTTCTGACTTTTAAATGTTGTGAACAGAACACAAAGGATGTCTCTTTCATGATGAAACAAAACGAAAGCTAGACCACTGTGGTGACTGTGCAGAACTTGTCAAGGTTGGAAAGATTACTGAACATTGTGCAGACTAATACTAGTAATAGCCAGGTATTACTACAGGTTATCAAATCAACATCGTCTTCAAGAAACAATGTCTACCCAGATGCAACGTCATCAATAACTGAGAATGAACACATTCTTCCAATCGTTCCACCCTCGAAAACGAAAAAAAAAGTGTGGGGTGTTTCTGACGAACATAAATGCGTCATGACACAATAGAGAGAATAGAGCAAGCACTTAATGACCACTTGTATAATTTGAATTTTTTATAAATCTTTGGAACTATAACTAGGATGGGTCTACAGGGCAAACTTGAAATAAATTCCTTTAATTCCGAGTGTGAGAGTCTTTAAACTTGCGTGGTCTAAACAATAGCTCAGTTTAAATCACAGCTTTCTTACAGTAGAGTTACTTAAAATCAGAACCAAGGCTAAGTCCAACTTTCAGTGAGCACAAATCTGATAATCCAACTGTGTTTCACATCAATTTTGGCATTTTGATAAATCCTTTCAAGTTTGTATCAGTTCTTGGCAATGTTTACAATCCAAATATTCAGTTGTTTTTAATTTCCTGGTAATAGTGCAGCTTTTGTATTCTTTGTAGATTGTCTACACTCTCTCGCTCTCTCTCAGTCTCTACCGTGATTACATTACCATATACTGACTATTGCTATCAGATTGAACTCAGAAGACCATTGCGGAAGTTTATATTTTCGTTTTGCTTAAAGGGACAGCTTGGCCCTCTGGTAGAAAGGTTTTACCGAACTAGTCTCAAATAATATTTTAGTTCCCCTGACAATGGCACCTAGTTTTGAGAAATCTCATTTGACAAAGAATCAACGTGATATCTTCCCCTCTGATCAAACTCTGTCGTAACAGAATCAACAGTCTTGAAATCAAACTTAAACAAAATCCTTGCACTAGCCATAGTTTTCTTGGTGGTGCTGTTTTAGAGTCATGGGTTCTTATTGTACTAAAAATATTGCGGAAACGCAAAATTGAAGATTGATGGATCAAACTTTACTACCAATTCTGCACCTCCTTTAAAGTGAACAAACTGGTCATAGATTGAACACAAAAAGCGCCTGTATAAAGCACTTATATATCCGTCTCGGAACGTTACCGTCAGGAAATTCTAACCCTCTCGGGGTTCATGCTGGATAGTCAAGATAAAAAGTCCGATCGGAAAGCACTCTGTATCGAGCGGATGTGATGCACGGCCTAGCAATCAGGCAGTGGACGCAGCCTTTACCGCACCGGGCACCACGGCTCGCAGACCCGGGGACGCACGCATGCTGCTCCCTCAAGCAGCTTGCGCGAGAGATCTTGTTTATTGATGAGCCAAAATTGGGGAAATTATTCGAATTAGACAATCCGTACAGATCACTTCCCGGAGTCCAGGGGACTTTGTACGGGCTTTGGTTAGGCCTAGTACATCCGATGAGTGCTGCCCGTTTCACTTCTTCATTGTGGATAACAAGGGGTTGAGTGATATGTCTGTGTGTGCGTGTGACTTGCTGGAATTAAAAACAGACAAAATTGTTCTTCATCATCAACATAACTCGTTGTCCATTATTTAGAAAAGATTATGTTTGTAACCGCAATATATGGGGGTGTTGAATGACTAATTCAATGAAGAATTGAGATTAGGAAAAGGTCAGTATTATTGGAATAATAGTACGCTGGGTTTATCGATTGCTTTTATGAGTTGGGTTTAAACTTGTTTAAAGTTACTCTTAATGAAAGCTTGAATAAGTCAATTTTTTCCTAACAGCGTTTTCGCTGCAATGCTTGTGATGTAACGTGTCCCCTGGGGGCCATTTTAGTAACTTGTTTGAGCGCAATCTGTTATATAGCACGCCTGTTGTGTCTGTTCAGTAGCCACCGTGCAACCTGAATAGGTATTCATTATTTCTGATTTAAAACTTGGTCTTTAACCTTTCTACCTATAAAGATCCTAGCCACCCAGTCGGAGTACTTAATCATTTCAGCCTTATGTTTTTATTTCTCAAACCTTGGGCCGCCTTGACAAAAAATGCCATCTCACCTCAGCGTATGATGTGAAGGTACAGTGTGATGTTGCCTTCACTCATTGCAATACCTAACGCCTTACCAAAACGCCCGCCTGTAGTCCTTCAGTCGCCAGCTTTCTTTGTGCCCATCGCATGTTTTCAAAAATTGACAATTTCCTCTCGTTATGATATCCTTAATGGGATACTCAGAGGTAATGTCCTTAGCTTTCTTCGTGTAAAAGGGATGTTAGAAGATGGAAATCAGGAAAGAGTTGTTCAAACAATCGATATCTTTACCCACCGGGAACAAACTGCTGGCAAAACGGATAAGAAATATTATTCCAATAATTTGAGATCACTATGCCACCAGGGGACCATGCTATATTTCATATACAAATAGTGAGAGATTACCAGTCAATGTGGTTGTGACTGTTTTACGCATTGAAGTAACGACTTTTTCGACTAAACACAAGCTTTCTATTGGCGTTATACACTACTGAAGGATGGTTGGTTTAACAATTATTTAAATGAAGTAAACTTGATTCATTGTTTAACTCCCCCCCCCCCCCCCCCCGCCACACAATATTTAGACGAATAATTGATTAGGTTCAATTGATCAAGCTAAATTCTGATAAACTTTACGCAAGTTTCAAAGATTAAATAGGTGTGGTTTGTTTTTTGTTTAGTTTACTGTTTCGTGTATCTATAAGTATAGGCCTAATATTGTTGTCTTCAAGCATAGAATAATATAGTTTGGTCCACCTTTTACTCTTGTTAGACGAAATGACTTCTTCGGGATTGGAACCTAATGCACTCGACATAATATCGTTTCAGCGTTTGACTAGTCATCCAATTTATCTGTCTTTTTGTTTCGCTTTTGTTTTAGTTCCAGGAAAGCCGTTCCTCTGGAACCCATTCATACAGAGACCGCTACACAAACGGAAAGGTGGACAGGTTCGGTTCTCTAACGACCAGACCATGGAACTGGAGAAGAAATTTGAGAATCAAAAATATCTGTCTCCACCAGAGAGGAAAAAACTCGCCAAATTGCTGCAACTCAGTGAACGACAGGTAATTATACAACTTCATTAAGCCCCCCCCCCCCCCCCCCCATGCCACCCCCTATACCTTTACTGCTCAAAAAAACATTCAGATCCCGAGACTGTTACTGGCTTTAGTATAACTATATAAGAAGTGCATGCAGTTAAACCATCCATGTTTTAAGGAACTTGAGTCATAAGTTTACGGAAGTTGAGCTAAAATAGAACATTATTCGAGCCTACTGCTATAAATGCTACCGAGAATGAACTATTCTTAGGCCCGGTTGGGTTTTATAGGATCTTTGCTCCATTTTCAACACCCGTCGCTTTGAAATCGCGGACGAAGAGAAACTCAAACTCAAAGCCGGATGCGAGAATCGCGTTTTCGAAAAGGCTCTAAAAAAAGGAAACGGACCATTACAAAAACCACAGACATACCGCCATTTTGAAATTGTGTTACAAGGAAATGAATTGTATTTGTAGTGAATTGATCATATTGAAAGCTAATTATTCACAACTGTAACTCTGTAAAGACATAATAAAAAATAATCTAAGCTTTGCTTTTGTTAAAATACAAAGTTTATTTGATTTGGCTTGGTGTTGTTTTTCTGGCACTCGAAACCTACAGGTGGTACAAAGTAATAGTTCATTGTTTCTAGTTTAAGACGTTGTTGTTTTAAACTAATTTATCACTGTAGCTGTAATAATACTTTCGATTCAGTTGCACGATAGTTTGATCAACATACTACTCTCTATGCCTCGTGGTAAAGCTTCAAGCTTGTTGCTGAAACATAGAGGAAGGCAAAACGCCTGCAATTCCCTGAATTCGCTGATAAGTTGCACTCTGCAGTCAGGAAGCTTCATGGCTTTTTGTGTGATCGGTTTATGTTATTCAGTCCGCACAGTTTGATCGTAAAAACAGATGAAGTCGGTGTGGTGAACACTAACTAAATGTCCCGCCATCCACCCTGGAACCGATGTCTACGGTTACCGTGTGTCAGTTCGGGCACCCTATAGTTTGAGTGTCCCGTTTCAGCAACAAGACAACATGGATGTGTACCACTTTTAGCACCTAACGTAGGCATATCAAAGGCTATACACCAAGGTGCTAATAATGTGACGACGGCCAAGAACAAAGTGCGATTAAACTCTACCCCTAGGTGTGATTGTCTCGAATGGGTGTTAAGATCAACATCATTGGTGTGAAAAGACCAATTGATAATCAGGATAAATTAGGATTGGATTCAAGCATTGAAAGAGTACCGCCGGGGGGTAGTAGCTGTTAGCTTTGGAATAAACATTGGAATAAACATTAGCAAAATCTGAAGAAGAACATGGCATGCAGTGGCAATAGGTTAACTCTTTCATCATTTGAAATGAAAACAAACTTAGAACAATATATTATTTCTAGAAATACGGTAAAAAATTTGCCTACAGCCATCAAAATTTATCAACTATCGGTACAAGGAAAAGTTTAGTTTCTCTTTTCCCTCGGCTTCCCATCCATGTTGTGATCCACATTTCCCGCGTTTTTGCTATATGAGGGATGTCCGGGGTTGACATGTAAAGGCACTTGTTCATCAAGTTGTCAAAATCGGTGAGCGTCTTGCTGTCTACCTAAACCTAATCAAACACACTTGAAAAGGAAATTTGATTTACTCAAACGATAATGTTTTCCCAGGATAATGAAAAGGGTCTTTTTCCAAAAATCATGTATAAATGTTTGAGTGACATCGCGATTGGCGATGAACAGGAGCTTCTTAGTACTACGGATTCTGTGAATGAACAATCGATGTCTCCTCGTTCTCTTAGCGCCTCCACCGTCTTCAAGCTTCATAATCATAGGGTGTTTGCGATCCGCTGGCCCCGTTGACTTTTCACCGCAGTCCCTGCTTACGTTTTAACTGAGACTCCATTCTTGATCTTAATCCCCCCAAAACGGATTTTATACAATCAGACACTTGACGTAAATCTGTATTTAAAATTATGATGTCTAGCTTTCCCGACTACGAACTGATTTAATAGCAAGGGTTGTCACCTCAAACATGTTTAAGGAAAGGGTTAGACGGTGTATATGGTATACAATGAGACGCCAAATTGGGTCCTGTGTTTGCTCGGGTCTTGCCAAGTAGCTCTTATTGGCGACCAACTGCAAATACTCGGCCGCCATTGTAGCCTCTGAATATACTGCAAAATCTTAAGAATTCTTCCCCCTAATTGAATATTTTCACTTTGTGTCAATATTATATTTTGAGATATTAAGGTAGCTTGACTGTTCTTAAATCCAGATTTACGGAAGAAGTAGATTGATAAATTGTAAAGAACGCATTCAATTATTTGCTGTTGATGGGGGTTTTAATAATATTGGTAGAAAGGTTTAAGGTTCGAATCCCGCTCAGTAATCCCTCTTCAGACTCAACAAGCCGTCTGTACCCGAAGTAATTGACAGGCGTGCCGTTACTCTACGTCATATTCCCAAAACTTTTTGGTCCAGAGATTGTTCTCTCGCACCCTGCATTTACAGTTCGTTGTTTGACTGTCAACGACTGTCAATGACCATTCGATTTTTAGTTTTACTTTAAAGAGATTCGTGGAAAATTCAGACCGAGCGTATCCCACAATAAATTCAAACGTTGTGGCTATCATTGTGCCTGACTTTTACAACAATAGCACATCGTCCATATTAAAAAATTATCGTCATTTCAAGAAAATAAACGCAGCTGTTGAAAATAAATCTTCTTGTGTTTTTAATTTGTTTTTCAATTAAACTTTTTGTTCTTATCAGATTAGACTTTGATGTTAAGAAAGAGTTATTGAGATTTTTTAGCTGTGGACTTTTTATGTCCACACTATTTTATTGGTGAACTCTAAGATTTTATTTTGTTCTCTTCTCTACTTTCTCGATAGGTCAAGACTTGGTTCCAAAACAGAAGAGCAAAATGGAGGCGAGTTAAACAGGTAAGATCAAACTAATTCCTCGCTATTTTCAAAGCGTTTTATGAACCCAATGAATCAAAACAATTGAACTCTATTGTGAAGAGTTTGATGAGAAATCAACCATGCTGACATTCCCTCAACGAAGTAATAAAAACAATCGATATTTCTCCGTCTTTTGTTTCTGTATTTAGGCCTAAGTCAAAAGTTTTACCAAAAGTGCATTCAAGGTTTAATCCTCGTTTGGCCTATGTTTACCCTCCCGAGACACTCCACATCAACCAATCTCTGCTTAAATTAAGAAGTAATTAACATCACTTGATTTTCTTTTGTCCCTTCAAATATGATATAAGCTGAAATATTCACCATTAATACCTTCGTTTTATTCGATACGAGTTTATACACAAAAGAATGTGTGGGCTACAACGTGTCAGTTTATATCCAAATAAACAACCCACAGCGTTAAACCCTCTATTTTAAGTAGGCATGATAATTGTGGATTTACTGTCTTGTTTGCAAACACTTTAATGGGTTCTTTGACACACTTAACAAACCATTAAACAAAGAATGACTTCTTGCACAACCATCATCCATTAGAGTGTTGAGCGCGAACGCACCGATACGGCGTGGGGCTACACGCCTTGATTCACGGCACAGTGTGATGTCAATATTTACACTGCATAAAATCCAGCTAACAGCCGCTACATATCCACAAATAAAAGCTATTTTCTTAATACCTTTTCCCATGAAGTATCGATTCTTGTATATGGGAAGATATCCATTTTCATCTTGTTGATAGTTAATTAGTTTATTTGCGAAACAGAAATATAGAGTGAGCTGTTATCTCTGTCGTTAGTTTGCATAATTGTTTTGACATTTTAACCTTGATAATTTATGTACAGTCATACAACCAGAAAATTTATATATAACTTACCCCCCCCCCCCCCCTTTTTTACTTTCTTCGCTGTCATTTCAATTTAGTTGATGTCAATGTGTTTACTTCTTCTCCGTTAAAACCCGTAGCTCATCTCACAATTTGGTTTTGTCTTTTCTGTTTTTAGGAGGTGCCAACAGGAAAAGGTGATAGTGACGAGAATTGTGTAGACTCACACGAGAACTCACGAGATACGGACAGAGACGATTTCAGCAGAGACCATGCGGTGCTCCCAAATGGTGGGTTACACGGATTCACACATGGTGGAAGTGAGGGCGAATCCCTGGAGGACAAAGAAGCATGATACAAGTCTATTCTTCTGAAATGCTGCAATTGGCGCCAGAACTCGAAGGACTGAGTCTTTCCAAACGATGTCTATTGTGAACACATTCAGACGCAGCCACAAACTTATTAGTGCTTTTTGAAATGGTGCGTTGAACTTTCTGAAGATATGAATGAAATTGCTTCGGTTGAAGCAGTGAACTATGCGATAAAAACAAACAAGGACGCTCCTACAAGGGTCTCACCAACGGGTGCGTCTTTTATCTGCGTTAGAGGTTGTGTCGATGTCGTCCCCAGGTTCACTAATAGCAACCATGAACAAACAGATCTATGATGCGACAGTGTGAACAATTTGGTTCTGGAACTTCATAAAGCTGCTTACGGTTCGGATCAAAACGGTGCGCTTAGCACTAATAGACCTTTATTACGGTGCGGCCATCTTGATTCTCTCCCATTCAAACCAGTGTATCCAAACCGAGGCTGGGTGGGAAAACAGTCTGGTTCCTTTGTGTACAATGAATATTAGAATCCATATCAACTGTTGGATACGAGGAACATGACAAGATATCATAACGGTCTATGGAGCTCCCAGTGGCCTTGCAATTAATATTTCCACACTCGCTTTGCTGCTAGCTAGCCGTCATACTTTGATTAAATAAAACTGTCAAATCTTGAAAGAAATCCTGTGGTGGATATAAACCAACGCGAAATGTTAACTTTCAAACACTTTCTATGTCTTTAAAACTCTGGTGTAGACCTGTACTCATTGGAACTGTTTATGAGTAAGCATATAGAGGTAATTTGTGTGTACTTTTAGCAAGGTCAACATTCTAGACATGATCTGTCAGGGCAATTCTACCCATTCAGTGTTGCTGAAATGGTCATCGTCTGTCCCAACAAGAAGAGACAAGATAACTAAACATTTAAGTGTCAAGTATTGATTGAAAATTACAGACTGAAATCTTATGTGGTCATCTCTTGACGTCACAGAGATGGTTTTGTAATTTCTGAGTTTGTAATCGTTTGGATGCGCGTGGAGTAACTCTTTGATTACTAACTGTACATTGCGTTAGTTTAACAAGTTTGACGCGTTGCGCTTGCTGTACCGGCTAGTACCCTCACACTAAGGGCAGGTACCCTTCACTATACGGGCAATAATCATCACACTACGGGACGGTACCCTTCACTCTACGGGCAGTCTTGTTTGTTTTTTGCTTAATTTAGGCCCATTAAATTGCGACCAAAGTAAAACCCCCAAAATGCTTCTCTTGTTCAACGTGTTTCTGTAGCTTGCTTATCATGTCAAACACCTAGGTGACCAGTAACGTGCCTCATCAGAGTCTAGATTTGCTGTTTTTAAAATCGGCAGTCAGTTTTATAGATTTTAAGTCTGATCGTAAAGCATTATCAATCCCGACCAATATTCCATCTAGGAATAGGAGACTGAGAAGCTGTAGTTTCAAGGAGGTTTAGTTACAAAGCAAAATAGTTAAATGGTTGGGAGTAGTTTTTCTGTAACAACTGCTTTAACTCAAATTCTTAAATTCATGTAAAATGATTGCAAAAAAGCTAATTGATTGCAATTGCGTGTACCTTCCCTACCGTCGTTTTTCTTGGATGGAGTTACTGTATTTATTTTTAACAAAGTGTACAAGTCAGTTGGTTTTCAGAAATATGGTTCGGTTTAAGTGACTATTAAGAGAAAACATTTTGATATAAATTCGTTCTGAGAAATATGTTTGTCTGAAATGGCGTCTTCTTGGAGAAATCTTTATGTAAATCCAATCTTACCCTAAATGCACCTGTAATGCACCGGTGACTGTTACAAATAATTGTCTTTACAGGTTAGTTTTATAAAAATATTTTGTGGAAACTGGCGTTGGTTGGAATCTTCTCAAGTCAATGGTCACTGAGTCATGTCTTGTAAGTTGTATAAGTAAATGTTGACTTCCTTGGTTGTAATTAAATGACCACAACTCATTTTCAAACTAGTTTATCAGTAGGAATAAACTTTCTTCGTACGTTTTTATATTGTACACCGTTGACATAAGTTTTGTCTTTCTGTACTGGGTTTATAATTATATTATTTAGCACTTAATATTGTATACCTTTATTTTGTACCATAAAACTTTAATAGATATACCATGAGCGTACGTCAGGCATCAGTGTGGACCAAAACGATGAGGGCGTTGCGTTGTTGTTATAAACAAACTGTGTGTATAGATTATGAATTTTCTAAAATTGAATAAATTATAATGTTAAGTCAAAGTGAGACGATGCCTCCATGTCCCATTTGTATTGAAATCTAATTAATTGACACAGTAGTCAATATTTATTCCCAGCTCAAACACAATTTTTATAATTTTCTATGGTTTTTACCTTTCAGACTTCTGGTTTTCCTTCCTTATCGAAAAATGGAAGGAGTTGTGTGAAATATGAATTAGTTTTATTTGAATGAAGGCATGGTGATGCGATTAAAACAGCACCTGGTCATCATTGTAGCATTGAACATAGGTCATAATCTTTAAAATATACAGCAATGTATCTTGGGAAACCGAGTACAGTAAAAAACTAAATCAAGCTGCCAAGATGGACGGCATGCTGTTGTTTACATGTAACTATGCCAGCTTAGATGGTTGCCAGTGTTGCTTGGACAAGGACTTCACCCAAAATCCTTTGCACGCCGATCATGCGCAAAACATGCAAATGGCTATTCAAATGTCCAAGACATCACTCAAACATTCGGGATGACATAGTTTTACTTAGAGCAATGTTCTTAAAAGTTAGACGACCTTTGACATTTATTGTAAAAAGAGGACCCTGATTGTGGAAACCAGATTGAAGAATCCTAATAGTCCTTGATAGAAACCTATGTGTACACCAGACAACTGCTCATCGTAAGATCACTACATTGACGCTCATTGACGCACTAATGTCACTCGATGACTCAGTTTTCGTAGTATTGATTAAACAGACGTGTCTATGTTTCATCTATGGTGATAGGGAAGCTATTGAGACTGTCATTTCTGTCACATTGGATCAGTAGTAATCCACTGCCAGTTGTTACCCATGTCGTCAATAACTTGTCCATTGCTAAATCAAAAGCTAAACTGCCGTTCTAGTCATAAGGGTTTTTCGGTGCAACTCTTCTCTTTGGACTCTTTTCAAGCTCTTGCTGCTTGTACGTCAAGAGCAATCTCTCCTCACACTCCTCCAAGCGGGATGTAGATTCCACCTGCATTGGACAATCTCCCCAAGTATTCAAGATCAATGAGTTTAATTCTTGTAGTGTCAAGTCTGCGCAGTTTTGAGGTTAGATTTGTGTGTCCCTTCTTTTTCTGTTTGATGGGAATTTCATCAATAGTTTACCTCGTTGAGGTTTAATTGAAAATCAGCCTCTCTTAATGTTGATAGCTTTTGGTGTCAATTGCAAATGTACAACTTGTTGAGCACAAAATGCCCTACGATTCAAACTTTTTTCAAACTATCCGTATTTCTCTTTCGAAATGAGTCGAATGGTTAGACAACGTAAGACAGCAAAAGTAAAGGCTGCAATAATTATGGATGCAACATATAGAGACAATAGAGAGCTCGATCTTTTGTTATCTTCATCGTTTATGTGTCTATCATTGATTGTTCTGTGAACTATAGCAAATTCAATTTAACAATTTGAGTTTAAGGGGCAGACTAAAGAAACCTCAGAGAAGCTCGGATAGAAATGGGTCCAGATCTTATCACCTGGTCTTTGCTCTGATCATAGATAGAGGTTTTATGTCTGCCCGATAATTCAATACGTACAGTCAGCTCACAAGTGTGCATTGTCGCCAAATACCACTCGAAAAACTAGAACTTGTGTTTTACTAACAACAACAAAATTGATAATCAATCGGTTGCAGTGTTCAATGGTTGGAATAAAAAGTGTGGTATCTGATAGAACGTTGGGATTGAAACAAGGTGTTCAAAGTACGGATTGATCTAGATTTTAAGGGGTATACACAATGTTGACGTCATTGAGCGTGGCTGGCATTTGAACTTCACGGATGATCTCATGTCAAAGTTGTCAAATTGTTTAATAGGCTTGGTAGGATTTTGGCGCCAACTCTATTTAGGAATGAAGGCCTTTTTGACACATTTGCTGACCTGGTAATATTTGGGATAAAGAAGAAAAGGTATATCAGTGACTCTTTGTAAAACCTGAAGGATGAGATTCTGTTGACGTTTATCGTTAGTTGACCGAACAAATCACGATCATCTGTTACTCAAATACGGTTGTTACGTTTATGTTTGTCAGTATAGTTTACCATGGTTTACCGACGCCCATCATGTTTCTAAAACACGGTTGTTACGTTTACGTTTACCAGGTTTACCATGGTTTCCCACGCAAATTTCGCTCAGTAGGCTATCCCTCAAACTCGTTACGTTTACGTTTATCAGAGGACTGTAACTAATGTTGTCATGTTCTAAATCTATACATTTTGTCGTCACGTTCACATCGTGCTGAATGTTTCCTTAAACACGTTCACGTTAATATGCTAACGTTCATCACGCGTATCATTCATCACAGTTACACCTTGGTAATAAAACATTACGTATACGGTAATGTTCAAACCAACACTTGGAGCCAAACAGACTTATAGCGTGTAGAGTGGAACGCAATAAGTTCCTTTTTCTACTCAAGAGAGATTGATGTGGCCTGGCCGGAGTGTCACCACAAACATATCTTAAATGATGAGTTCCTTCCTACTTTAAGATGTGATTCAAGTCTCATTTAGTAATAAGGTAGGCCTATATGATGTCTTCAGATGTGCACTTACATAGCATCTTAATGACGATAATTTGGCAAGTTTGATGACTGCCCGTTAACACCAGGTTAAAGTTTGTATAAGTGATTAGAATATTAAGTTATTTTTATTGTATTTTAATTGAAAAAGGGTTTTATCTGTTTAACTCAAGTTGCTGAAATCAGAATGAATATTATGAGTTTCACACTTGTTTAAATAGAATCAAGAAAAGAAACAAAAGTTCTCCACCTGGCAGGCTAGATTAATGTGGGATGAAGTTATTAAGTCTACATCAAAAGCTAAACACACTGAAAGACTCATTAGTCATAGGCGCTGGTAGTGATAGAGACAGATATTCATAATAAGCCATCTTTGAAATGAGCAGAAAGGACTAGATCGTGATGGGGAGCTATTCGCAAGTCACCTGTTAACAAACACTCAAATGATATGACTACAACCTTATGTTAAAACAAATGTGAAACTGTCATTATTCATATTAGAGTTAACGAATGTTTGAAAGTGGAAAAGTCTCTTAGTCTCAATTGGCGCCAATTGTTTCAATTAAAGTAAATTGGCGGGAATTATTTAGAATGTATTGCCAACTGATATGCCTAAACCAATATATTTGTGAACAGTATATTGAACAAACAATTATAATAAGAAGTCTGTTGAGTTGATTTTTGTTTTGTTTTAAACAATATCAAAAATATTAAGGCCATTCCCGAACTCAAAAGTCTAGTCAACTTTATCACGGCTGAACGAGTTGATTGTTAAAGAGTTAACCGTACAACAAGGTAGTGAGTCGGCCGTGCAACCCAGCCGCTTGGCTAGCTTGCCAGACGGTGCTATTCTTAGCACTCTTTCACTGGCGTCCCAAGCACTCCATGTGCGAATGGACTAGAAAAATAAATGATCACTCTTATCTTTTACCAATTGATGGTTTATTGAAGTAGGGAAGTGCGGGTTTATGGAAATGTAAATACACCCATACACACCACAATAATAATCAATATTGGGGGCTGGAATTTACGGCAAAATAAAGATAAGATAATATTTGTAACTTGGAGATAACGCCAGTCAGCAGTTGAATGCATGGTTCAGACAGTTGTTTGATGTTTGAAGTATGTTGTCTTTAGGCGATGATGGTTGCAAATTGTACTTTTAATGTCTCTAAATAAAGTCTCTGTTTTTGTTGTGATCTCGGTGGTAGAAGATCAAAATTATTATTGTATATATATATATAGTTTGGATCGAAAGCTAAGGCCATCTACCCTACTAATTTTATATATCACCGGTCATCAGGATTTTCCTGTCTGCAACCCAGCGGTTTCAACAGACCCCACTAGTCGTAGTAAGAAACTTATTTTGCTGTTGTGGTATCCCTTCGTGGTGATCCCTTTGAGTTGCTTGTTCCTTGTTTTTATTTGTTTACCATATCCATATTATCTTTACCTGTTCTTTTCAGAACATTTTTCAACAATTGCCCTTTCTCCCATTTCTCCACAGATTATACCTTCCCCTAATCCTTTGCTCCTCTTTTTGCTATAAATGGATATGTTTTTGTTTGTACTTGTTAATGCCTCTGAAGAAGGTAGGGTAGATGGCCTTAGCTTTCGATCCAAACTGGACCTTCGTCAGAGGCATTAACAAGTACAAACAAAAACATATCCATTTATAGCAAAAAGAGGAGCAAAGGATTAGGGGAAGGTATCCAGAAAAAAGCGGGAAGATTATAGCCAATCAAAGTTATTAATTTACAGACAATGGGTTGGCTAAGAACCAATCAGAGTAAAGTAGTGAGGACAAAGGATGGTCAGTGTGAAAAGGGTGGATTACTGGACCATAAAGGTGGTAACTGCATTCTGGGTATAACAATGCGGGAAGCATGAAAGGGTAGGATTAGAGGGCAAGTTGCATCAAGATAATGCGACTCACAATAGGGGGCAAGAAAAACATAACTAGTGAAGAGAGTTAAGTAAGCAACAAGAACATTATGGGAATAGGAATGTAATTATAAAAGAATAAAACCAGATATGTAAGAAATTAAAAGTAGGCAAGGGGAACCTGCGGAGAGAGCGGGTTATTAAATACTCTGCAAAAGGAATAGGTTATTAGCGGGTTGATTTTAAACAACTTGTTGAAAGAAAGAAGAGTAAAAAATGAACCAATAGAGGGAACAGGTTATTTACAGTGAACGTATTTATATTACACCAACAAAATAAGCAAGCAAAATAAGTGATGGGAAGTTATTTAACACCAGTGTTTATGTTAAGTCCAAAGGGTTGGACTGTCTTTGGTGAATCCAGTGTGATTCTCTGAGCTTGCGGTGTGTGTCATCACCATTGCAAGCCTCAATCACCAGAAGTTCATATATATATATACTATTATTTATTTGTTTGTATGGAAGATTGTTCAGACTGGTTGAATCAGGCACACAACGTGCATTAATTTAACCTTATTATACCCGAGAATGCTTCTTGGTACCATTTTAACGTGGACTACGGTATCACTATCAAGTATCAGGCTCCCTTCTTATTCACGATGACGAAATAAGTAAGATTTCAGACGATGATTCTAAAACTGCTCAAGACAAAGAACAGGACCATTAATCATAAAGGAAGAAAGTCTACAAGACGGTACATATAGACACGAGGATTTAAGTTCCAGTCAGTACTAAGATTTAGTCATACATTTAATTAAGAAAGAATAAGAAACAATCAGTCAATGTGTTGAATCATACGGGATATAACATCCTGATTCCATCAATTTCAAACACTCTTTTGGAATTTTATCAAGATCTGAGATAGGTTTAAAGTATTCGTAAATTTTATGGGGGAAAATTTTATGTTTTGACGGGTAAAATCAGGTAAAAGGTTTGCGGTAGCACCATGTGTAAATCTATTTTGAGTAGTGTTGGTTCTGAAAAAACCGGTTGTTGAAAACTCAACGTTTCGACCAGTATGCTCTGATCGTCTTCTTCTTCTTCTGCTTTTCTCCTGAAGACGATCAGAGCATACTGATCGAAACGTTGAGTTGTCAACAACCGGTTCTTTTCAGAACCAACACTACTCAAAAGACATTTACACATGTACTACCGCAAACCTTTTACCTGAAAATCAAAGCCACAAATTATCAAAGCAAGTTTTGTACCAAATATTTGGACATTCAAAGAAACAGTGCAAGTATTCTGATATTTAAACTAATAAAGTATCCGAGTTTTCCGCAGGAATTTTTTTAAAAGCGATAAAACACAAGAGTCATGCTACCTCAGTCTTCTTAATATCAAAGTGTAAGTTTCATTTACAGCAAAGCATCACGGATATATAGATATCTCTATCGAACATAGATGAATTATGGAAACAGTTTGCATATTACTTTATTTAATGATTAATCAGTGAGCAATATCATCGTGTTTGAATAATTAGAATTAGATATCAAAGATTGCGATTTGACTTCATCGTGGTATCATGCCGCACAATGTGTTACTAATCGAATTGACCACTCTATGCAATTGAGAGTTAATCACAAAGTTTGATCAGCTCCCTAAATAGAGTTACTTGTGGGAAGAAAACATTGCTGCAAATTCCTGCTAAGAAAGTAGGGAGTCTGTCACAAGCAGCACACAATGACATGGTATTCTGCTTGGTAACCATTGAGTCTGGTAAGCATTAGTTTGGTATCTACATCTCTATGGAGTCTGTGACTTTGGCCCATGGATAGTCTGGTTTCTATCACCAGTATGGCGTCTCATCATCGTTTTTCCGTTGAGTTAAGGCAACAGGATAGTAGGGTGTGAAACACTTTGTCGAGAATTACAATACGGTGTAAATTTACTTATTTCTCTACTCTGCATATGTTTGTGATTGTGGGCTCCAAGCACTTTATTATAACACGGAAGTGACACCATCGTTGTTAGCCTCACGAGGCCGGGTCTGGCGTCCCAATCACCCTTGATCCCTTGCGTGTTGGGAAGCTCTAAGGATGCGGACAGGTGTTAGCCACCAGCTTCTAGTTTTGATCTTATAGGATTGCTTAGTTCTTATATTAAGCCAATAGATTGTACAGAAGTATAGCCGAGCTGTCTAGGAAAGCTTGAGTCACGTTGTCAGGTTCTCTACGGTAGACTGAAGCGTGGTCGTGTTTTACTCAAATAAAACACAGACTACTTAGGTCAACATGATCGATTTCAATTGCCATCATCTTGTCTTTGAAAGTGTATTATATGCGCAAATTCGCATTCGCCTACAAGCGGAATTTATGCCAAAACGTGCCTATTGAAAGTCAGAATTGAAGTTGTTTAGGCATGTTGCCAACTGAACAGTAGACACAAACATTACAGGGAGGATCCCTGATGGATCCCTGATGGGGATTAAAGTTAGCTACTTCACTTCTCAACACTTTTGTCATGTGTAGACTTTGGATTATAGTCGAAGGAAGTTGTCAAGTAGTCACATAACCATTCCTTCCCAAATGACAAACTTATCCTTTTCATCTTTCAATCAATTTAATGTATGGTAGAGTATTGAAAACGCCTATTGTCATTGTTAAACAACTTTAAAACACATAACAGTGCAACTGTAAGAGGTAAAATCCACCTGTGTGTTATTTTTACTGCAATTTCCTCCGCGTTTTAATTACCAATTGATTGGTTATGGCTCGTTCCGCCATCGAGCCTACAAGGAAGTACTCAATAACAGTCGAGACATTGGTTTGCATTTTGCCACCAGCCAAATAGCTTTAGTTCCAGCTGTGTTGGGTAGTCCTTCACTAAGCACTAGAGATGATACCGTAGCCTAAAACTAATGGCGCGTGTGGTGAAGTATGCACGCACCACAAGGGGGCCGGAACAAGTCATACTTCACTGGTCCCCGTGCACTTAATGAGACGCTTTCCTGTTATGCAGGCTGGGGAAGTTATTGTTGCTTAGCCCCTATCTAGTCCTGTCCATGTTGATTAAAAAGCTCATTTAAGTGAGCAATGATTTGGCTATGGAGACGGGTGTACACCTCCCCCGTTCAAGGTTGGTTGATGGGCTCCTACGTGTAAACACGTTTTCTGGATGTTTAAGTGGGAGTTACCATCATAACAAGAGAAAGGTTGAGTTTTCTGATCTGTTTTGATATACCTGGATGTTTTTATTGGGTTGATGGATGTGCTAAACGACCCCACCCTACATGTACTTCCATTCCTTGTGATTGCTTACTTGAAAAAGGAGCTTGAGATTTACAGATTCAATCTAACATGCAATGGTTTCTTTGTCATCGACTGGATTACATTAAAGGTATAGCCTACCACCCGATTCGACTACCCACCGCTGTTAATAAGCCAGGCTTGAGGGGGGGGGGGGGGGGGGGGGGGGGAGATGCCATACTATAAGCGTGCCCGAAATATATTATCATCTTACATAATATCACCCGCCACGATTGTTAGCGAGGCATGTCATATTATGCAATGTTTACGTTCTCTCCGTGGATCGGTTGGTGGCGCTTTCCATCATGGCCGCCTCATGAAAAAATAATGACTTCTTCTGCAAAGTTCTGGTTGCGGAAGTTTTCGCCCCAAAATGTCTCCGAATCATCAATGGATGAATCACATTGAACACATCCACTTTGTATTCAGGTGCTTAGGTAGAGATTCTGCCGATCAATGATTATTGGTAAGTTAATGGTGTGACTGATTCTCTACCGCGCGACGCCGGCCTCGCTTCTAAGTGTGCCTGGCGTATTATATAATGCGATAATATATTTCGGGCACGCTTATAGTATGGCATCTCCCCCCCCCCCCCCCCCCCCTCCCCTCAAGCCTTGCTTATTAACAGCGGTGGGTAGTCGAATCGGGTGAGCCTACATAGGTGTACACCAAGGTTGTGGGTATTTTAGGTAACGACTTGAATCAAGAATACGAAGGACAGGATTTGAGCTAACAAGTTAAAGCAGAATTTTTTTTTAAAGTAAAGTCAATTAGTAACATTAAATAGATTCATTATGGATGACAATAATCACACTAAGATATCTTGACCTACATGTCGTAAGTTGGACTTCATTTAGATCCATCTTACACAAACGTACCCTAATGAGATCACGTGTCTGTTATTATGACAGGAATACTTAGTAATTAATCAATTATTGCAAAACGATAGTTCACTTCCTAACAATGATTGATTGGGTCGTTAATATTTACACCATTATGCCAAGTGTCAGCCAAACTGTAAACACGGAAGGACCTGATTCGTGCAAGCAGTGCTGTTTATCCACTCCTCAAAAAGTTCAAACTTTAAATCGTGTTCTTCAGAGAGAATAGAAACAGCAGTCTAGTAGCTCAAGATGTAATATTAATCCTCTTCTTATTGTCAAATCAAACCATTTTTAATGACGATTATTATCTTTATTGATCTGATGTTTCATAGTCATCTTGTTTCTTGTAACCATAGCAACCTTACCTAGATGAAGATTTAATTTGAGATGATTTAACTAAACGTGCCTCTTCATTCTCACCTTCCTCATAGTCCATCCATAGTGCTCAGTTGTAAGCTCTGATGAAATTTTATGAATGCTTAAATTTCTTGTGGCAAGACACTATTTTGGACACGGGCCTCATCCTAACATAACATTCAGGTTTCGATAACTTTTGGCTTTTCAATTTGATGAAGATCTTAACAGTTAACCTTTATTGATTCTAATTTTTTTGGGGGGGACAGAGGCACAAACTTCTGAACACTCGTCGGCGTCACTTTGTCGCGCTCACTAGCCCAGGTCCCATCACTCAAGTGAAGCGTTTAATAACTCTATATTTCAATTAGGGACATTATGAATGTTTCCGGACTGAGCAATAGTTCAGTTTTCTTTTTGCCAATGAAGGATTTCCGCTAGCTGCGGGCGATGACACACGTGGCCATCACAGCCGCGTGAAGAGCAAGTAACTCCAGTCCACGTAATGCTGACTGGACGAAATGGCAGCAATTCCCTTGGGGTCCCTGCAGGCCTTGGGGTGGTGAGTTACCCCCTAGTGCTTACCCCTCTCCTAACTCATGTCTGTGTGGAGGAGTCAGTTCATCAGTTGAAGTCCGGAAGACATTGTGAGATAATGAAGGTTCTGTATCATCTATAGGGACAGTGACAGATGAGTTGTTGTGCAGTCAAGACGTTTTATGAAACACGTTTCCGTGTCCGTTGGTCAGCCAGCAGTGAGCCTCGTCACGGAAGAAATCAACTATTAGTGCATATTATTTACCGTGTTAGGATTCCAAATTAAAACATTTTCTAAATTGTTTACATCATGCATTGAGAAAGTACTTACTAACTGAAAAGGACAAAACGGTTTTCTCGCTGATTTGATAATGATTTCGGAAAATTGTACCTTCCTTGCTATTTCAGTTTGTCGGACAATGTTGGTAAGCAAAAAGAGCAATACTCCCCCCAAACCCCGCCCATGGTTGGGAACAATACAGCTACATGATAAGAGGCTACAAGGGCGGTTTCATACTCCGTTAATGTACCTTCCCTATAGACTGTGCAAGTCTCGCGCGTATCCGAACGAGAAAACACGTCAAACGAAGAACATTTTTATTTCTGAAATCAAATCTTTGTTTTAAATTATTTTTCATGACAAAATCTGAACAACACAAATAAATCATTACAATTTTATGAAATTAGTTTTAGCTTTTGAAAAAAATACACAAAAGTGTGTTAATTATTATTAAAACAAATTAAAACTCTGGGACAAGGATGCTTTTTTGATGTCTTTTTAGAAACCCCTTACGCGGATTCGTGATGGTTAAACGGGTTTAAAATTTATGCTGACGCCTCAATAACCATAGACTGCAATGAAAAGGGTTCGCTTTGCAATTACAGCATCTGGTGATTATCATCGCACATCAAAAACAAGCGTTTACATAAGTTTTATGATCGGAGGCGAGCACAAAATTCTAATTTTTTTGCAATAACCGGAAGCTGAGGTCAAGTTTAATTCTTGGGTTTTCTTCGTTATATTGTTGAATTGGTTTTACTTTCATATTTTGTTATCACTTAGTATTACATTCCTACGAAAGCCCATTAGCGCCACAAAGAAAAAAAAATCAAATCCGTTATTACGGATTCGAATCCGTAATGACGGATTTGATTTTTTTTTTTGTGGCGCTAATGGGCTTTCGTACATTCCCAACAACATGTATAATTTTCTAAACTACGTTAAACTAAAATAATTGACGAAACAAAATCTCGCCCACGTAAAACTCCATATGGTTGGGACCACTATGGTCCCGAATGCGCGCGAGACTTACACAGTCTATTGATAATGATTTCTGATGAACGTTCTACCAATCGACAGAGGGAGTCACATTAATATAAAAATAAATAAAATCACTGGCTTGTACGGTTTGAATGTCTGGACTGTTTGAGGGAACAATAACTAGAGTTTCTACGCTGGTTCCCTACAGGTGTGCATCGGCGTCATCAGTTCCATGACTATCAGTTAATCATAAACCTTTTAATCTAATTAATTAGGACAACTTAGTTGAAATTGAAATGAATAATCATTATTCCCATGATAAAACTTAGAATAAAAAGTAATAGCGCTTAATGTTCGTCCCTAATTAATAAAATGGGCATAAAGTATTTGGTAGTGTACCACACTCAGGTTGTTCTAACCCGTCTTCATTAAAAGCTTATTGTGGCTCCGAATATCTACCGTATAGGAACAGGTGAGTGGCAGTTTGTACAGCAGGTGACTTGGCGCCTTGTGGGTCTGACGCCTCGTAGCTACGGATTGGTCATTTTGGTCATGACCGACACTTTGTCCGAATAACTATAGGGTCCCATCTGGCACAGTCACGGCATGGGACAAGCGGGCGACATTGAAAATGAGACAAAATAAAGCTAGCGTCAGTTACTGAATCTAGTCACTAATGGGGGTCAGCTATTTTAGTCTCTTCGCAGCGTTTGAGATTTTCCATTCCTTCCATTGAGTTGTTTTTATATGTTCCCACAATAGGAAGAATATCGTGCGAGTTACGGCTTAGTCTTTCTTTTGTAAACAACAATCTATCTGGATCACACTTTAAATAACTGCCGTGGTGTCGCTTAACCTTGAGCCTTAGATCTGAGGCTTAAAGTTCAAGTAATGGATAGAGTTTCATATCTTGAACTTTGTTGACTTCCGATACCTTGTATTTTAGAGAGGCAAGAGAGAAGATTTACTATCTTCTTAAAACTAGAATTGTTTCCGTAATTTGTATTGTTTGAAACAATGGGTTTCTAGTGACAGTTGTAATATTGTATCTTTTTGTGTATTGTAAATGTAATTGTATTCATTGTAAACAATAGTGTTTTCATTGTCTAATTAGTTTTTACTTTTTATGTAATTATAGCCAATGGAAGCAAAATTTCAGTATTTTTGTATGATGCGGACAAATGCAATATCTAATCTTATCTAATAATGACATTTCACCATCAGATAGCGATGCATGTAATTGGAGGTTTACCGACCTTTTCACTATACCTTAAAGGGTGTGTACAACATATTTGGCAATAAGACAGTAATCCACACTTGATGTGACCCAACATGAAATAACAAACCTGTGAAAGTTTCAACTAAATCGGTCTTCGGAGTCATGAGAAAACAGCGAAAACCCCATGTTTTTCACTGTTTTCAAACATTGGTTTTTATCACAAGCGATATAAAGACTAATTGTTTTATTCATTTCCTTAAAAACGGTAGCATTTCAATCAAAACTATTTCAAGCGAAGTTTTCCACCATGACCATCTTTATACCAAGTTATGTGCAAGTCTGTGAACATTTATATTTTCAATCTTATGTTGTACACACATTTAACGATGTTATGCATGTACTGTGGCAACTAATGAGGAATCTATTCGCGGTCAGTAAGCCGTAGCCATAGCCACTGACGTAAGTTTCCAGAAAGGGCGGCACATGACCCATTTGATAATGATCGCATCGATTTCAACAAGTTCTTACATCTGTTTTGATAAGTATTCCTCATTTCCATCTAGGTATCGAATTGCATCAGTTTAGAACTTATCGGATGTATAATTGACAATACATACAGACAGTGCATTTATGAAATGTCCATCTCTTGGTCTTAAAAACAAGTATTTTGAACACAGAAATAACAAATAATTTTGAATCATGCCCCGACCTAGTTTTAAGAGTATAGTCTTGAAGACTATACGGTCCAATTTTTTTTCTGTTATGAGTATACTCTCTGAAAGGTGCATTGTGGGAAGGGAAGTAATTACAAGCCCAAGGGTGCGGTTTTTACGTAAGGGAATATCATCATTTAAAAAATGTAATTATTTTAAGAAATGTCTCCCTCAAGACGTTCAAGCTGTCATGAATACGAAATATGGCATGCAGGTTACATGACTGTGACTAACTGTATGAAAAGGTGTACTTATTGTGATGTACTTTACTCAGTTTAAGTAGGCCTATAGTGTTTTGACATTATGAAGGATGTAAATGAAACCATACTTCTAAAGCTTCCCGCTGTACTATCCAAAAATAAGAAAGCTATTCGTCTTGTCCAATGAACATGATGGGAAGACATCTGTTCCCAATTCTTATCATTTTCTCCTTCATTGATGATCTCAATACAGGCAAACTAAATTATCTTGATTTCCGATCACAACTGAGTATTTTATAAGAACAAAATAAGTTATCAGCACAGATCCCAAGGTTCCCTTGTTAATCGATCTTAAACAATCCAATAGTTTATCAATGTAGGCCAGCATATCCATAATTTGGACATTAATTTGACCGTTCAATCAGTCGAGTTTCTTGTTCCTCTGACCATGTGGAAAGTCAGGGTGTGTGTCGAGAGTTTCAATGCATTAGAGACCTCCATCTTCGCTCTGTCTCGCCTTATGTTGGAAGAGCGTCTGTTCTTGGGCTGGGATTGGTGTCTTTGGATAAGGAGATGCTTGCATGCAAAAACACCCAGAGTCCTTTCTACGGAAAACCTTCGAATTATCCAGTTAAAGGAACGAGTCCCGCCGCTCTCAACTCCTTTTCAGATCACCCCTGATGCTTTGGCGTCAGTGAGAGAATTAGGGGCATATTCACAAATAGGCCTAACTCGCAGTCATCTTTTACTAAAGATAGTTCTTACCACAGGAAAAATCAATTGTGTTTATCAGATTTTACTTTAAACTTCAACTATAACCTTGGGGGTTTGAATCAGTTGTCAGGGTTGTTTAATTAAACAAAATGATAAGATAACGAACAAAATAGAAACGACTATAATCACCAACTTCAAACGAGGCCAATAATAGTTTTGTGATGTAGGCGTATCCATTGAAAACATTTCATAGTTTTGTGACGTATAGGCATATATCCATTGGAACTATATAGTTTTGTGATGTAGGCGTATATCCATTGGAACTATATAGTTTTGTGATGTAGGCGTATACCATTGAAAATATTTGAGATCCAGTTTCACTTCTTTGAATCTACGTTTGGTGTTTTTAAATTAAGTTGAAATGCTAACACAGTTTAAGCCAAAGCAGGAGTCTCAAAGCGCCTTGACCATTAGTTATGGTCACACATAAGGAGCCTCACCAATAAGAGTCCGGAAACTGAACATGTTTTGATGCTGATCAACCTGGGCGTCTGACAAGGGTCATGAATGGCACAACGTAGTCCTGAGTGTTTAGGGACATCGTCTCCAATCTGATTCAACTAATTCATTATGACAAGCTCAAATTCAAACCAATTATGATAAAACATAATATGGTATCCTAGTGACATCTTTGGTGAATCTATGAATTACTGTGAAATCTGTTGGCATCTTTTGGGGCCTAGTCATCAAGGGATTTGAATGGGCAGATAACTTGACTTTACCTTAGTCCGACTGGATCTATCTCAGCACTTCTATAAAGCAGAGAACTTGAACTTACCCTACGACTAGATCTATCTTTGGCAATTCTGACCAGCGAACTTGACTTTACCCTAGTACGACTATAGATCTATCTTTAGCACTTCTGACCAGCGAACTTGACTTTACCCAATAGTATGAGTAGATCTATATCTTTGAACTTCTGACCAACTTGATTTTACCCTAGTGCGACTATAGATCTATCTTAAGTTAGCACTTCTGACCAGCGAACTTGACTTTACTTAGGAGTAGATCTATCTTTGCACTTTTGACCTACTTGATTTTACTCTAGTACGACTAGATCTATCTTGGCACTTCTAAGCAGAGCACTTGATTTTACCGTATGTACGACTAGATCTATCTTCGGCACTTCTATAAGCAGAGCACTTGACTTTACCCTAGTACGACTAGATCTATCTTGGCACTTCAAGCAGAGCACTTGACTTTACTCTAGTACGACTAGATCTTTCTCAGCACTTCTGACCAGCGAACTTGACGTTATCCTAGTATGAGTAACTTCTAAGAAGAAACTTGACTTTTGACTAGATCTTAGTACTTCTGAGAAGCAAACTTTACTTTATCCTAGTGCGATGAGATTTATCTCAGCACTTATAGTCCCTTTTGACAAATACACAATATGATATATTGCAAGATTCCCTGAAAAAACATGAGATGTTCAATTTTAAGTCTTCCTATTCATAAAGTTTTATGATTGTTTTGATTAATTCCTAGTTTAATTGCTTAGTCTAGTTTAATTGGTACCCGATTTACGTAAATCAATAATGTTGAGATAAACTAACCTCTCTTCATAGGCACTGTTCAGTCGATGAAACGATTGTACCAAAAATGGATGGGATCGTACGTTTCCACCTTTGTTTACTCAATTAATTATACTTAATGGTTTGTAAAATATGTTTAGTGTAATTTTAGAACAATAGTCTTTATTTTAGCCTTGATATTGATAGTATGCTTCAATTTTCCACAACATAAGAGTCATAAATGTTTTGGTCAATTACTTAATAATTCAACTCGGAATTAAATCCTCTTTTCGCACTAATAAAGCCGACGATGTTTGATTAATTGGGTACTGACACCCAGGTAGAAAACAAAATACATGAATTCTCATATTTTACTCTGCTATTAATGGCATAATTATGTCCCAATCACTGATCTAATTAATTTGTGTTGAAGGGTCTTGAATGATTACATTTTTACTCAATTTAATTTATAATCAGCAGGTAATGTTAGCTTCCACAGGAAAATTTAATTCCATCAAAATAATTTTTAAAGGGCTGGTGGATGGAGGGATGATTGGACGATCAAACATTAACAAACATTTGAAAATGGCCATTGCACCAGCAATGGAACACCCCTCTTTATATTGTCTGACAAGGAAAGCGATTTGTCTTTTTGGTTTTTTTTCATCGGTACATTAATTATTATTGCTACTGATTCCCACTCACGTATCCACAGCATGTTGAACACTCCCTCCCCCTTTTCTATTTGTTAGGATCCGCCTCTTGTTTGATTTGATCCCTTTTGCAACGTCAAAGTGAGCTTGTGACTGAAATATCTGCTCAGCATCAAATATTGTGAGGAGAATAAATCTAGGTTGTTCGGTCGGTCCGGTGGGTCCGTTAGGGGTTTTATCACTCAAACGAGGCAGGATAAACCCTTAAGTGTTTGGTTATTTACAGGAAAGACCGTCAAGGCCAAGGGCAGTGGAGAATCACGACAGATACACGGGGATTTAGACTTGCACTATAACTTCCTTACAACGTGGCCATTGATGCTGAGTGTATGTAAACTGTCGACATGGTTCAACTAACAAGGACCAGGATTGGTTCTTAGAATCTAACGTAGAGGGCTCCCTAACTGTGTCACCTATCCCAGCGGGCTGTAGTGTAAACACAGAAATAAGACGTACATCATTTCTCTATGAATTGGCACACAATCACGCATTTTATTAAGTATAACTCTTAAATATGGAAATTTACGGTGAGGTTGGTGTACTGTAGGTTGTTGTTGTTGGTTTTTTTTTGGGGGGGGGGGGGTTTCCTTCTCATTTTCTGGTTTTTGTTCCCTTCTATTTTGTTATCGTCCCACAATGCATGAAAGAAGCAGATCTTTATTTGAAAGTGTGTCCTATTTTGTCAAGTATTTCTTCCCACGACAACACTCCACTCATCCAAAAATCACACTAAGTCCAACTCAAATCCTTTTCGACGCATTTGATTGGTAGATCACAACTACCGGTAAACTTCTGCAGATTATGCTAAATCTGCACAATCAGTCATTAGTAGCCCTACAATAACGGTAGTTACTTGAAGCTGCATTTTGTTTGAAAGTCGTGTAATTAATGTGAGTTGCTTAACTCACAGTATGAGTAACAGTTAATTGGTTTGCACCCCGGCTTCAGTCATAACGCCCTTTCATATTGGTCAATTTCAAATGAGTTGCTAAACTTGTGTACCGAATTCTTTGATTTGTCATATCAGATAAAACCCAACGGCTCCTGTCATATAAGCGTGATTGGTTCATGTATCAATATCCATCCATCGTTGCCATACATTGCATTATGATTAAACTGCACAAATATTAGTAATAAAGATTCCCTCATGGTTCATTTCAGGAAACGCATGTTTTTCACTCCAGTAAGACTATGTTGAAAAGAGTGGCAGATTACCATGTGACAGTCAGTCTGTAGTGTTTGAGATTAAGAATGGTGACTCATTTTGTTTTATGACGAACTTCACAAAACCCTGGAACAAAGAATCAGAAACTTGACATAAACTAAAACAAAAGACCAAATAAAAATAGAGCCATGGAGTATTGTTTGGTTTATAATAAAGACAAAGAACATCATTGTTTGGTTTATAATAAAGACAAAGAACATCATTGTTTGGTTTATAATAAAGACAAAGAACATCATTGTTTGGTTTATAATAAAGACAAAGAACATCATTGTTTGGGGGTTGAAAGCCATACAATCAATTTGTGAACATTGCATCAAATGTTATGTTCACGTTTAGTGAAAACAACAGAACAGTTTATTGAGAACATTGTGAACGCTCATAATTATAGCTTATTTTGACTGGGCGATCGAAATAGCAAGGGTGCTTTGTGTGGTCTTCAAAGGCTATCTGCTCGACTTCAGCAGCATTTCGGATGGTAACATGGCTCTTAATAATGAAGACTAGTATTATAAGTGAGCTTTCAGATTAATCAAATTAGTTTTGTACAATAATCCTGTACTTTGCTAGATTGTAAAAATCACAAAATGGCGTTGTTCAATGTTGAAGTTGGCGTTGTGTGGTACACTTAATTCGCTTACAAGATGAAACTGCATAACCCATGGTCAGAGCAAACTACACGATGGAACATTTTCTATGTTCATGTTTGCAAATGTAATTGAAATGTACAGTCAGCAGTACCCATTGTAGGTCAAGGTCCTAGTTTTCACACATTAATGAAAACGCCACAACCCGGTACGGTGGCCATTTTGTTTCCCAAGAGACTGTTGTCGCTACACTGTGTTGCACTTTAGGACTGATTAGTAGTAGAGTAGTCATACAAGTCGCTTGCGGAGATAATAACCCAGGAATTATTACTTGAATTAGATATGAATATCCTAAATAATTGGATACTTAAATTACGTTATACACGCAGTAAATCTGCGTGTCTCGAGAGACCATTTCCCGAGGGCCACGTTACAACCTAATTACGCTAAAGATCTCTGCAATTTCCTAAGTTGACGGTCTTTGACATGTAGGAATGAAGCTCCGTTCTATAAACGGGGAGAGCAAGGTCAATCTACCCCCTGTTGGCCAAACCCTGGGGAGTATACCGGACTTTACCAGTTGGGACACCAACACCCTTGGGTCACACCCGACGTAAATATCTCCCAGTGCATATGCACGCCTCTTTACACGCAAGGCACCTCTGGGTTGGCCCAGCGGTAACGGGTTTCTCCGCATGTCCGGAGGAGTTATGCCAGTGAAGAATGAGACGCGGGAAATATGGAATGAAATTATAATAGTTTCGACGTCTTTGATAATTTTAACTACCAAAGAATGCTCTGCTGAAAAAAGCACATTACTGCAAATGAAATCAACAAACTTTCACTACACTATTATAAATTGTCTCTCTAAAAGACAAAGTGTTGCATCACAACTACTATTTCTATACAATATTGTTACAATGTATTATGTCCGTTGAAAGGATTAACAGTGGGCACATAGCCTGCGGGAATACTGGGTTCGGTTTTGTAATAGGGGCACTGGGAGCGGGTTTGATACGTGAGCCCCAATTCACAATCAATAACGGGAAATCCGCAAGTTGCAGCACCCTGGGCCTGATCTTTGGTTTGTTTGGCCATAGAGGGAGGGGGCACTCCCTTCACCCCCCCCCCCCCTCCCCTTCCCAGTCCGTCCCGCATCATTGCAAACTGGGCCAGATCGTCTATCAAGCCCGCAATGGTAGAGTTGAAGCAAGGAGGTATTTTATGCGTGAAGTCGGTTGTAACATAGAGTATAAAACGCCATCACTGAGTTGTAGACCCGATGTCGCCTAGTCTATCAGCGATTGGGACCCGGGCTCCACGTAACGTTCTGCCCAGGGATTTGGTTGACTCAGCACCCGGTGGCTTAGTCAGGCCGCTTTATGTGCACTATCACGGCCCAAGTTGTAAACCTTTATTCTCATATTAAGACATCATGTAAGATTCATATCACATACTGTATGAAATATAGATCATAAACTTAATAAAACATAATTTTTGAGAAAACAAATTGAGGTGACAGAAGCTTGTCCACTATTCCACTGTCTCCTTTGCTATACATGACAAAGCTTTGTCCGGAAAAGGGTGACCAAATTCGGTTACAAACTAACAACCTGTCAGAAATTCAATCACTTTCGGAGAAAATTGTTTCATGTAGTGATTGCTAAGAAATCATTACATCTGTGACACTTTCAACATCTGGTTAATTGTTTGCAATCATGATTTCCGCTCTTCATTGAAAATGCCAGATAGTTCTGATACATGGCGCTTCTTTGGAAAACAAATTTAAGCAGCGTTTTTTTAGAAGCTTGAAACATTTCCTTATGATCTGGTGTGATAGGCGATGTGGTGATCTGGGGCGAACTAAAATCAGGAAAAATCACTTTATTGGGGGGGGGGGGGGGTCCGGGAGAACAGAACAAATGAATATTGAAAATATTGTGAATAAATCAAACCATGTTGTAAATATCGTCATACTTGATATTACCTGCAGTAATTATGTTTATAATTGTGGTTTTACTACACTTATTTCCACAGTACACTACCTTCTGAATAATATTAAAGATGTGTACGGAACAGTTCCTTTATTTGGCTTCAGAGTCAATCTCTGTTCCCCGTTCTTCATACCGGGAATCACGCTTCATGCACGGTCTTGCAGTCAGAAGCAACTGGGCAGGAAGACAAGATACCCCGGCGTGTTTTCACGCTACTAATCAACTTTGATTGTTTCAGCACGCGACATGACCGCCTCGGGGCCCAGTGGGATGGGTACCACGTGGCATTAATAACTCGCCCTCCTGCAAGTCGTCCGGCTGATCGCCTGTGGCTCGCGACCAACACGTGCGGGGCTGTGTTGTGTCTTCAGCTTTGCTATTGATAAGGTTGGCTTGAAGAAGGAGAATACGGGGGCGCTGTTCGAGATAGAGAGAGGGGGAGTATCACTGAGTATGGTAGACCGGTAGTCAAACCTACAAGGTGTCGTTCTCTTCTACTAGAACCACCGGGAATTGACGGTACAATAGCTCCATCAATATTGATCAATATCATAATTGGATAGCAAAACCTCATACAGAGTAATCTTGCGGACTTCTGATGCATAACGCACCTTCCTACCACTGGTACCAGCATAAGGAAGCTGGGCTTTTCTTTGTCATTGACGCTTGTTGCAAACCGGGTGTATCCGGTGTTATGGGACAAGAAGAAGGAAGGATAAAATAGTCGTGTAATAATAAGATTAAAACAACCACAAAATGATAGATAAACATCAACAAATCAGCGCCAGTTTCTTATCTCAACTGGACAGATTTTAACGTCAAAACAACGTGACTTTGGTTTCTTTGTTTTTAACATAAAACTTTATTCACTTTTTGTAACATAAAGAATCAAGTCTCAACTTAAATTAAATAACAAAATGTTATAAATTTTCCAGAAATCTTTTCTTTTAAAATCATTATTATAAACCGATGCATAATCAGTTTTGTTTTATACTCCTTAATTCAGTCACCTTGAACTAGATCGACTGAAATATCTAAGATGCAATGGTGGCATTCCGAACTACGGAAGCAATATTTAACTAAGTCCTAGAATTGCCCCTGGGGTTATGTTTGTTGTGAATAGTCCAAAGTTGTTTTCGGATTATTAAAAAATCGTTGCTTAATTTATCTTTCTTTCGATCATACATGCCTAATTTAGTCATGGCAGGTCGTACTATAAGATAAGATGCTTCCCTTACTCACTCCGAAGACCTTTCAAACGAAACGCCATTAATAATAAATTAAGTTCCGGTAAAACAAGACAAACATTTTGCTAGTTTGGCTGTTCGGGTCATCTCAAAAACAACAAGTTTAAAACGCGTCGGATCGGAGTGGCTGATGTGAGTTATGTTTGTTTGAGTATGACATGTTGTTCCATTACTTTCTTCAACTTCACAAACATTGTACTGTTTGACCACAGTTCACTGAAGAACAAAACTTATTCTGTTGAGAAAGCTTATAACCGGTTATATCATCCTCTACTAAAATGCTGTCATTTGAAAGATACGTTGACATTTTCTTAGTTACCGGATTACTCAAGTGCTTACTAAGGCTATATTTATGGAGACATAAGTTATTTGATAATTATACATAGGCCTAGATGAAACTTTGCCTAAATCAAACCCGATATCAAAAAGATAACAAATTTTTGATTTTTTTTTGGTGTGATTTAAATGTGATAAAATATAAAATTGTATAGATAGTTCCCAGTAGACGCCATCTTTACGGGCAAATTGCATTTTGGCATGCAGGCGCGTCAAGCGCTCTAATTATTAACGCAGCCGCGTCGTTCACTGACCAATCATGCAATGAGTTTTGTGAAATGTGCGCGTGCTGCACGCCGTCTCACGCGAAACGCATGACTGTGTGTTCCAAACTGCCCGTAAGATGGCCGATTTACGTCATATTGCAACCTATCTACAGTTGATATGAATACATTCGTTTCAATCCATATTAGGATCATACCGTACTGAAGTTATCACTGTACGGTTGGTCATTAGACTATGACATAACGACAACACCTTGCAGACAATGTCTGACAATAATACAGACAAGCATTGCGTGTTTACCATTACCACATTGACTGGTTCCCAATAAACCAACATGCTTTTATTTGCAGTGGTTGTGCTATTTACTCCTAAGTGCCTACCTCATTTGACTAACAGGAAAATGACTTTAAAGTGTCTAAGCTAAGAGTGTCTTCAAGACGAATATACAAGACACTCAAACAAGCAATCAATACGTGTAACTTACGTCTTTATATTGGCTCTTGATTGACATTTAAAGAAAGCTATTTTAGTTGTTAGGAAAAGCAATTAATTTGGACCTCCCATAAGAGTTTGCTTTGCTTGTAATGCATTGTCTCGCTACAGGACTCAGTGAGTTTCAAGTGGAGACAAATGAATGGATAGAGAATTCACCAACGTATCAATTAATGTTTCCTTCTAAAAAAACATCCTTCAGATTATATGCAAGCATTCAAATTAATATTCCCTATCTCCAAGAGAGACTGGGCGTGTATGTATTGCGCTGCCTGCCGTCGAGCATGCCTCACAGACGGTAATGACTGTGACCAATGACTGCTATAGCCCCTCCACTTTGATAGAGCCTATCACATAACAAACAAAAATAACATCTATTAAATATTTTCATAATTTTGTGAAATTAACAGGCTCACTAATGTTTGAGTATAGAAATTATCGTTTCGTTATACTGAATTATGTTTTTGAAATGCTGTGTGTCAAAGAAAATTATGTTAGTGGTAGATTTCTTAAAACATGATGAACTACATCATTCATGAAATCAATGCTCTCCTTTCCCTAATAGAATATGACAGGTTTGTTTTTTGCCGAAAATTGTGCACATTTTCTGATGACCTGTGTGACTTGTGACTGACTTAATTAATAGAGAGAAGGCTGTGATAACATCCAGGATAGCGTCTTAGTGTCGTGGGTCATCTTCACGCTTTACTCCCGGGTCAATAAGGCACCGCCTCGGTCCCGGAGAGATCCAAAACTTGGTGCGCCGTCTTGGCTTCTTGACAAGGTGTGTTTACTCACAATGACGGTTTTTGGAGAATTGGAGGAGGTATTTTGCAAAATTAACGCTGATTTTTCTTGGAGCCCATTTTAAGTGTGTCAGCACATGACTCTCTGCTTACAACAGAACGTCTACTCTTGTGTGTCTACTCTTCCTTGGTCTTTAAGAAGGATTAATGTAAAAATGTGTCATAGCCCTTGACCTGACGTACAATTGACCTTTAACTGAAAATAGAAACAGCCTTGACAAGGTGTACAGCTTGGTTTTATTCTTTTCCATATCGATTCTTTAATGATAGGCCCATGCTTGAGTTTTTATACATTCGATGGAACGGTATTTCTTCTGCGAACCCGCGAAGCTCTTTCGTAAATAACAGTATATCAATGGGGTTTTATTTTCATGCCATTTGTGTACCATCTCATTATGATATTATTAGTCAAACAGTGGTTTGAATTCGTTTCAGTAACCCGACTCTTTGACGCTGTGCCAAGTTACAAATATTTTCAAAATGTATTTTCGAAAGTCAGTCTACATGAGCTTTAAGTGATCATAACCCATCATTGGGTATTGGTTTTGAATGATACTCGATGACAGGTTGACAAGATGTTGAAGCTGGCGATGAGCAACGCTGACTTTTCCTTAAACAACAACTTAGTGAGCTGTAAATTAATTAAAGTGATGTTTAAATCAAAATGTTCAACTCAATAGACCCGAGTGTCAATATATCGCTATTTCCCGCGTAACACACATTGATTGAAGGATCATCCTTGGTGACTCGTAATGACCAATGACTTTGGGCCAAACCCATTAGACCAAAGTCGTCATTTTCCTGGCTGGGGAAAGTAATTTAATGGAAAGTCAGATTTTACTTCTGGCCTTTATGACAGGAATCTGCCATGTTTGTTTATCAATTTATTTACTAAAACTGAACTATTACATAAATTATGCTCATGTTGAATTTTGGTGACCGAGTATTGTATTGAGCTATGATGATGTCTGTTTCGGGTGTTCGATTGTTTGAACTTCAAGTTTAACATAATGGCTACTGATACATAAGCCATAATGGACAAAGTCAAAGTTTAAGGCTTAGGCTTCGGGTAAAATTTAACATAGCTGCTGATGCATAAGCATTAATGGGCAAGGTCAAAGTTCTATCTAGATCGTTGTTTAGTATTCAGCATCGCGTCCAAATAATATTCAATATAGATGTGGCCACTTTTACAGACGATCAAGTATGGGCGCATGCAGTTGGGACAATTTATGGTCATAATGCCAATTCCAAATCGGTAAAGGTCAAGGGTCATCTCCATGGAATACAGAACCAATCTGCAAAGCATGGCCATCGAAACGTAGACATCGGATTGCGAAATAAACGTTGTAAAAAGGACAGCTTTATCAAGATGTGGATTTCCTGACTTTAAATCTCTGGTATACATATTTCATGTCTTCACCAACTAACTAGGGAGCATTTAATCACAAGGTTAATTCTCCAGTGTGAATGACTGCAATGAGTAAGCCCTATACCCATTAGAAAACCCAGAATGATCTGTATAGATGATAACTGAGACATTATTCATGGTTGATGTCAATGTGAGATTTAATGACTCGTAGCGCGCAGAGTTGAGATTCAGAAAAAGATCGATGTATGAAACCCCACGAGAATTGTACTTCTCGTGATAGTTCCGTACCTCATCAAGGCAATAACTTCAATATATAACCAGCAACATTAACCCTTGTACGCATCAAAACAACAAATAATCATCTGAAGAGGACTAGGGAAACTAGAACAGCACGTGCGTCAAGCAGATAGCCCATTTAATATAAGTTATTAATAAAATTAAATAGGTCAACGATCCGACCAGACAAGAAGATAAGGGTGGCGTAGTGTTAGCCGTTGCCCCGCATGTCACCGGTAGGAGGGTGCACCGTCGACAAGGCATTGTTGACCCGTAAGTTGTCAGTCAAACTGCTCATTCAGTGGCAGTTAAGGCGAAAAAGTACAACCCTGTGATGCAAATCTATTGGTTTCATTATTAGTAGATATTTAAAGGTAGGGAGTAGTGGGAAGACTACGCTAGTCTTGTTTTGTTTGTATTCTCTCTATTTCTCGCGAAATATCGCGCTTCCCTTAGAGGTCATAATGAGGACCAAATGTGTTAAGACCAAAATGATAACTGGGTAGGACTAGGAACATAGGAGGGTCTTAAATCTCTATAACTTCAAATGAAGATGCTTATATGAAGCATTATGACCACTTTCTTGCGTGTCGTGAGAAAAATTAAAGGTAAATGATTTAAATGAAATGACGCCATGGAGAAACGGAATAACCTCCTCTTCTGCATCTTTTGATTATTATTATTAGATGGTTGGGGTTTTCGTTTGTATCAAGTTTGTGCCAAATTTGGCAATGTTGTAACCCTTAAAAAGACTTCACACACAATGTCCTATCCGACTGCAATCAGTCAACTATAGACTGTACTCAAGTGGCCCTCGTGGCTTTGAATTGATGAGTACTTTAGCGTGCATAGCCCCACTGTTCGCCAAGCGCCCTGGCGGCGCTACAACGCAAACACCGGTGGCCAGATAGTGGTGCGGCCCGGGGTAGGGAAAGATCGTAGCGATTGTACCCTCGAGATCACGGTCGTGTTGACGGCTCAAGTGCCTCGGTTTTTTCTCTTTTAAAAAGTCTAGTTTTAGGTCATCGAGATTTTTAGTTGATTGTAGGTTTTGATAAAGAGGGGTTGTTCATACGCAACTGCATTGCAGTTTGGTTTGTCACGGTTGGAAATAAAAAATATCAATATTGTGGTTACTGACGTTCCTGTGGACTAGGGCAACTCTACCTTAACGGCAGCAGGTCGGGTGGGGCGGTTATCGATTCTTGCTATCTGTGTTTGTGTCTAAAATGGCGCCCATGTCATTCCTGACTGTATTCTGCTACCATGAATTGAGATCAGAGCATCACCATTCAACTATGAATTTCAAGTAACTTATTACTGAATACGATCTAGATCAAATCATACACAGTTAGACACAACCATAATTTAGCAAAATGTGTGCAAATCTTTGCCCAGAATTGCAGAAGATTGCTCTTTTTGGGTAGATTATTAGCCAAGATATAGAAGAAGACATTTTAAGGGTACACATGTTAATTACATTAAGCCTTATGTCCCCTCGTTTCCGTGTTACATGCCAAGCTAACAGAGGTCAGTGGTCTGGACAAGTTCACCAATTATAGAACTTACAAATTATTTTTTTCCCCAAACTGACTTTCCTCTTCGTACGGTTTGCATTGCAAAAAGCTGTCTTACACTATTATGGACATTTACCAGATGATAGTATGTGCCTTCATCATGACATGTGGTCTTACTCGTGTGTTTCCTGTATTGGATTACACTTTCAAGGTCAGGTACCCCTCCTTGACCCTTTCCCACAGAGCCTAAGTAAACTAAACCAATCACTGCCCAAAAATAAATACATAATTACATTTGTAAAAATTCACAAATGCAACTCTTAATGTGTAAAATTACCTCAAAAATTTCCCAAACTATTGCTCCCAGGTGTGTTGGACCTTTGCAGTGAAGTTATGAATACCGCAGTCAGGCAAACCACGGCTTCTGGTCATTTCCTCCTTTTCTTATTAAAAAATGACCTCTTTAGAATAAAAAATGAAAAGTGTTCGTGAAGATGCTGTACAGCTAGCTTTAGCTCATCGTTATCTTATGTCAAAGTGACAGTAATATTAATTTCATATCTCTGTTTTTGATGCTGCAGGATAACACCTGTGTGCATTGAGTCCCCCACGCACACCATTTCAAGAGTCTATAATATTGAGCCTCACTAGCACTGGGCACAAGTTTATAGCTTGGGTATACTTTGGTATTACTTAAAAAATGAATGACCAAAAACTATTTCTTGGTAAAGAGCACTGGGAGCTGTTGAAAGGCCCCTATTTTAAAACAATGTTACAAACGACTACCTTTGAAGTAATGTAGTTTAATAAGGGAAAGAGGTAATTTTTTACAGAAAATTTTGAATCTGAGAAAGGCTTCAGGCATCTGAAAGTACACAATTCTGCAAAAAGGGTGTTTTCCTTTCAGTATTTTCTTGCAACTTCGATGACCAATTGAGCTTAAGTTTTCACATTAATTTGTTATATTATGCATATGATGGGATGCACCAAGTGAGGATATTGGTCTTTTACAATCCAAAAAGTCTGCCTTTCCGACACAGGAATAAACCAAATTTCACTGTAGAGGGCGCTATGACAGATGCACGATCGGATGATTGATGCGGAGAGGTGGTTAGTTTACATGATGAAAATAATAAACTTTGAACACATTTTCTCATAATAATAATAATAATAATAATAATAATAATAATAATAATAATAATAATAATAACAGGCATTTATACTGCGTTTTTCCAAAACATGATCAAAGCGCATAACAAAAGAAAAGGATAAATTAAAACAAGCTAGAACAAAACTTAAATCTACTATTTTAGGAAAGAGATAAGTTTTAAGTTTACTCTTAAATGTAACAACACAAGAAGAATCACGGACACTAATTGGGAGACTGTTCAAAAGTTCAGCAGCAGAGTGTGAGAAGGCGTGTTTGCCATAAGATAATCTGGACTTGTGAGTGTTAAGCCGAGTTCTATCGGAAGAAGAACGGAGTTCTTGACGGTTGCTTTGGCAAAGATGAAACATATCAGAGAGATAAGGTGGAGCAATGTCCTTCAAACATTTAAAAACATATAGAAGAGTTTTGAACTGGATGCGTTTCTCCATGGGTAGCCAGTGTAGTTTAGCGAGTAAGGGGGATCCATGAGCTCTCCAACAGCAGTGAGAAAAAGTTTGGCAGCTCTGTATTGAATACTGGTGAGGCGTTTAAGATGTGCTTTGGTGATTCCAGATACTCCCAGGGAGTTACAATAGTCTAGACGAGAAGTGACAAGACAGCGAACCACATGGTGGCAAGTATCATTGATCAATGTATTTTCGAATCCTTGCAATGTTGCGCAGATGGAAGTTAGTAGAGCTACATACTGAATTAACTTGAGATGACATTGACATGTCAGGGTCAAACATGACACCCACATTCCGAATATTAGTTGAGGGTGTTAACATCTTTAACATGTGACAAGTTGTTCTTAGAGAGGCAGCGACAACGAGCTCTGTTTTCTCAGCATTCAGTTTCAATTTGTTTGTGTGCATCCAGACTATGATGTCATCTATGCATGACGTTAGTTAGTATAGCCAAGGCTTTCTCTTTTTCACCTGGCACGGTTGGATTGAAGTCCATTATTGTGTATCATCGGCATACATGTGGTTATTGACATGGTGCCGACGAATAACTTTGCCAAGAGATGTTCATAATTATGTTCATATTTACAATATTTGAGTGTTTTTGTTTGTGTTTTTATATTGCTTTACCTTGTAAGAAATTAGAGTGAAATCTTGATTCCGGGATTGATATTTTTATTCCTTTTGGTTTTTCATTTCTTTTATGATTATTTGATGACACGATTTCTCTATCCTTCTTTTTTAAATTTTTTAATTATTTGACGATTAACTGATCGACCCATCATAAAACCTTTTGTCAGCTTATCGATTTCCATGAAAAATTTGCTTTTGTTGAAATGCAGATATAAAAAGGTTTGATATTGATTGTGCATGCAATGCCATTGCTATAAATTCTCCACATTAATAAAGCTGCAATCATTGTGTAATAATAATAGTTTCATACATAATACTTTTTGCAATGTTATTTCAACAGAGGGCAGTATTTATAAAAAGCAATCTGATACCCAGACCGTAGTAATTTAGTTTGCCTTCCGTTTCGCACCAATGAGTCTAGGTTCTATGCGTATAGTTTGCGTTAAAGTCATGCTTGCGGAAATAACATTGTGAAAATAGTTTGTGTTCCGTTTTGTTGTTACGTGCGTGGTCTACCAGCTTTAAATGTAAGTCGTGTACATTTTTCACTTTATGAAGATAAACTGGTGCATTTTCCGACAACATTGTGATTTTTGTTTCAAAAAGACGAGTTAGGTGGTAAAGTTGTATCTGGTTGTAAATGCCCGGGTAGCTCTTGGCCGGATCGAGGTGGGGGTAACTTGGGCTTGTTCTGTTGTTTTACAACGTCATCACTGACCGGCTGTGTGTGTGCATTCACATGGAACTTCCCTCTTCCGTCCGTACGGACGGAGGAAGATCACGAGGGGGGGTGGGGGGGGGGGGGCACTGCCCTCTCAATTTCGGACAAAACATTGGATTCGGGGGTATTGTACATTGTAATGTAGAATACAATCTGTAAACACACTGCTGATGTACGACTACTAGCGGTCGTAGCTCTTGCCTAAAATTTGTTTATGAACTCAGATATGATGATTGATGATGATTTACAATGTCATCACTAATTCATTGTCTACATCCGTTGTACCATCATCTTTCACTCTGCAATTTATTTCCTTAATTAATACCATCATATTATACCACTCTGACCATGTACAGTATAGCAACCAATCCCTAGTTAATGTTAATTCAAGCAGAGCAAGGACAGTCAAGTGTTAAATTTCAAGTACTCGACCATGAAACCATAGATGAAACTAACTGGCTTGATTGTTTTCTGCTGGAATAACTGAAATGACTGCACATATTATGGTTTAGAACGTAGAATATTCCATTGGGTAGTTTAATCATTTATCATTTGGGTCTGCCATGTTACGCCGGTTCTTCTTGTCATTTTATTAACAGGTTTGTTTCTCTCTGGATATTATTGATTAAATTTGTTTGCTTTTAAAAAGATTTCTTTATTTATTTATTTTTCATTTGTATTATTTACAGTGGTGGGACTTTATTCTTGAGAGGCTTTTGGCGGAAACCTTTTCAACCAACTTTTCATTTCCTTTTCACCATCCTGTTATTGGCGCTTGCGCTGTTGGGTGTAATGAAGTTCTTTTATCATGTTTTCTGGCAACATTTTTTAAAAAACTTTCTTTTTCCCCACATATTTGAAGACCTCTTTCTAGCATCAGCGACCATCAGCGACCATCAAGTAGCCCAAAACGTGCAGTTGATGTGCAATCATGTCAGAGAACGGTTCCCATCAGCACAACTCAAACAGCAACCATCAAAACCATGACACCAACTACAAGTTTACTCCACAGAAGCTGGATGTGCAGCAGAGACGCGAAGCTGTTGATAATCATAAGATGATTTCCATTGTTTTCTTGAGTCTACTTGTTGATCTTCTTGCATTTACTATGATTCTACCGTTGCTTCCTTCACTTCTGGATTACTACGCACAACATGATAAGGTGACAATTCCTCTCTATATTAGAACCATCTTCTATCATAATTAAATTTGTACTATTATTTATTTTTTTAATCTGCTCATTGCAGCCTGCCGACAGTAAAAGTAAGTTACAATGTAGTGACAGGTCTAATAAGTCATTGTCTTTTCCAAGGCAGTTGAACTATTCACGGAAAATTGTTCGCATTAAACGACTAAGTTGGTTTCCAGTTCCAGTATAATTAGAGTTTTGTTGTGCCATGCTGCCCGCTTCCTTTTTAGAGGCTGCCTCATTTAAAAAAATAGTTTTCTTCTTTTTTTTTTACGAAAAAAAAAGGGTGCTAAACACGTTTTTTGGAAATTATTTTGCCAAAGTTGTACTGGGTTCTTTTACATGCATATACACAACACACGGTAGCAATAGCTTTATGATCTGAAGGACAAGACAAAGTGTCTTGCTTACATGCAAGGACACAAGTGTCAATACCGGGACTCAAATCCACACTCTGCTGATTAGAAACACTAGAGCTTGAGTCCAGTGAGCTTGACCCCCTTTTTTTAAAATTAAATTAAAACTTGTCATTTCTTTATTCTACAATAGGGTGGATTGTTGCCAGAGTTACAGTCAAAGATTGATGGATTTCGAGATTTACTTGGAATCCCAGACACGCAGAAATACAACTCTGTTTTATTTGGTGGTAAGTAATTAAGTAGAAGTTATGTTTGGATTTCAGAAAGGAAAGGAGATTGACTTTAATATTTCCTATTTTGTCACTCTTCTTCTTAGTCATTTAGTTTGCAAGTACACCTTCTTCTAAGTTGTCATTCATCATTGACAACATCACTGAAAATACTCAAAACTCAAAAGAGGATTTAAAAGCCACGTTGGTTGCAGAAAGATACTCTCAGTAACAAAAATCTGATGAAGAATTCCAGCAGTAAATGTGGTTATCCCTTTACTTTTACTAAGCAACTGGACCTGTTAGCTTGTCATGTTCCTAGTGTGCTAGCTTTTTCACTTGTCAAAATTTCCTCAAGGAAATTATCATGTGTTATGGGACTTGACTTATGAAGCCAATTGAATTGTGTGTGTGTTCAGTGGTAACTTGTAGCTTTGGGTATCAGAAAGCAATGAACTAACCAACTAGGACAGAATGCTTACTGGTACTACTGCAAGGTGTTCCAACAAACATTTATCCACTGAACTACCAGTGAAGCACTCAACTAATTTGTCTTCTCGGAAATTGCAGAAAAACAGTTTTAATTTAGTTAAATTTTATTCAGATGAAGATTGTAATTAATAATTTATAATTTGGGGGCTAACTCCTCGCAGCTGAAAACCTGAATTTAGAAACATTTGGCTACAATTTTCTAGGGCACCTTTGGCAGCCATCCACATCGACCCATATATGAACACGGAGCACAACCTGAGATTGAAAGTGTTTGAATTGAAGCAGGGCCACAGTGATGAGAGTGAAGCATTTTATGCGCTAACCATCCATGCCACCCAAATTAGAAACATTGACCTGGACTATGAATTATGAATAATGAAACATTGTTTTTATTTGTTTGATTTAGGTGTGATTGGATCCTTGTTTTCGTTCTTACAATACATTGCAAGTCCAGTTATTGGAGCAGCATCAGATGTGTACGGAAGAAGACCTCTAATGTTACTTACAATGGTAATATGAGTTCAATATTACAATCGATATGTTCACCTAATTGCTCAGTATTCAATTAAACCATTTCTACATTTAACAATATCACTATATCAGTGCATTAAAGTGTCCAACCAATCAGAGAGGATTTCTTCCTACCACTCATCATGATTGGAGCATTATGGATAACTCCCACTAGAAGTCAAACAGTGTAAAGTCAACCATCTTTATGGGCAATGACCTTAAGTTTGTTACCGCTCAACTATGCGTTTTGCGTAAATACTGCATGCAGCACGAGGGAGTTTTATCAAATTCCTTGCATGATTTGTCGGAGAACCACTTGATGCAGCCCAATGCTAAAACCCAAGTTGCCTGTAAAGATGGCATCTATCGGGACGCTCTATTGGTTTATTTATTTCAAATTTCAGTTTCCTAGAAATCCTACATAACATACAGATCATTGAATCTTATAGAGCATTGTATGACAGTAATAGGTAGTGGTCATATGTGTGTTTAGGAAATTGAACGATGCATTTAGGTGGTCTTATTCTAATTGGTTTTCTGTAAATCACTGCATTTCCAACAAGTGTTTTCTTGTTGTTGATATTCCAGACAGGTATAGCCTTCTCCTACTGCATTTGGGCCATCTCACATAACTTCACTTTATTCGTCATTGCACGTATCATCGGTGGAATCAGCAAAGGTAACGTCAGTCTCAGTACAACAATCGTTACTGATGTATCTACAGCTACAACGAGAGGCAAAGGAATGGTAAGTGGAGATGTACAACTCACAGATAGGTTGGATGTCATCAAATAAGAAACAGACTCTGATAAACTGAACACTTATAGCATGTATAGCAGAGGACTACGTTCTGATCACAGTATTTTCCCTTAAAAGTGGTCCGCTGGCCAAATGCCAGATAAAACAGTTGATGCGCGTCTTGCAATTCCCAGTTGTTGTCTTTGATAATTAAAAGCACCTGTTTCTTTCTTCTATAGGCACTGATTGGTATTGCTTTCTCTATTGGCTTCATCATGGGACCTATGATTGGAGCTTACTTTGCAATGTCATCTGGTGGTAAAGGAGAAGCTCTGTACTTCAAACCAGCGTTGTTTGCAATCACTCTGGCTGTTGCTGATATCATTTTTATCTTCTTCTTCTTCAAAGAGACTTTGCCAAAACATAGAAGAGTGAGTTAAACCCTTCTTGACAAGCCCCGTCCTGACTAAATCTCTACATAGCAAAATTTGATTAGGAGACAAAATGTTCATAAAACAGTTGCTTGATAGACTCTGTAAGCAGGTCCTTATGAAAGTGACTGACTGCACTAATACTACTCCATAATTCTTGTCATATCATGCCATTAAATAGTTTCAAGATATGAAACAAATTCTGATTCAGATTTAATGAGGAAACAGCAAATTCAATTGTGTCTAGTAATATTTGGAATGAAGTGATGATGCAAACACACAAACCTTTAGTTTGTATTCTGTGAGTACCACGTGGCATATGCCATTTAAGAACTATGTATAAACTAAAAAGCTTGTGGTGTTGTCTTTCCTTCATCTTTCAGGCAGCATCATTTGGCAGTAGCTTCAAGGAGGCTCAAGACCTGATCAATCCCATCTCGCTATTCCTCTTCTCAGCTGTCAAGAATATTAAACCATCAGGTCAGTTTCATTTCAGTTTTCAGTTTCATTTCAGTATCTACGGTTTATAACTTCATGAGCAGGGGAAGGGGGGGGGGGTGTAATTTTGTTTGGAAAGGGCTGAATGAAGATGAATGCTTTAATATGCAAACCGGATTCAGTCTAATCTATACAGATGAGGCGATTAGACACATAGAGTTGAAGTCAATTAGGTTCAACCATGAATTAAGTCGACTTTTGTTTTTACTTTGTCTGAACAACCCCTACATGTCTCAAATATCTTCAAGAGTAATATAACTAGTTAAGGGAGGAAGTTACCAATTGGTAAAGATGTTCACGAGATCTTTATTCATATTATTTGTCTTTTCTAGATCAGAGGATGCTACGTCTTCTTGGAGTTTGTTACTTCTTTTATCTCTTCGTATTCTCTGGTTTGGAGTTTACTCTTACATTCCTTGTTCACAGGCGCTTCCAATATACAAGGTATAACCTACTCAGTCTACCGCACTGTAATCTCTCTAATGCATACAAAGTTCAGACATAATCATACAGTGAAATGTATTCATAGAGGCACTCTGGTACAAACTTCAAATTGTTTTTCTAAGTTAAAGTAAAATAAAGTTGTAAGTAATTTAATTGTTTAGAAACTTTTAACATTGTATCAAAGTGCGTTACACTGTTATTACCTCTGGGCCTTAAGCATTCCTGAAACCATCCATACTCCTTTGGCGTAAGCAATTCCGGCAGCCAAATTGGTGCACAGGTTGCTAATCATTCACATCAGCAATCTGTACCCTCATAGGTACCCATTTACTCCTGGGTGATGAATATAGTTTGTCCAAGAACAAACGTGTTACTACCGGGATTTGAACCCGTACTATGATGACTCGGCCATCAGAACCAGAGTTGTTGATTTGGATTAACTGACACTCCCAATGTTTGATATTTAATATCTGCTTTACTCTTAACTTGATTTGGATTAACTGACACTCTCAATGTTTGATATTTAATATCTGCTTTACTCTTAACTTGATTTGGATTAACTGACACTCTCAATGTTTGATATTTAATATCTGCTTTACTCTTAACTTGATTTGGATTAACTGACACTCTCAATGTTTGATATTTAATATCTGCTTTACTCTTAACTTGATTTGGATTAACTGACACTCCCAATGTTTGATATTTAATATCTGCTTTACTCTTAACTTGATTTGGATTAACTGACACTCTCAATGTTTGATATTTAATATCTGCTTTACTCTTAACTTGATTTGGATTAACTGACACTCTCAATGTTTGATATTTAATATCTGCTTTACTCTTAACTTGATTTGGATTAACTGACACTCTCAATGTTTGATATTTAATATCTGCTTTACTCTTAACTTGATTTGGATTAACTGACACTCCCAATGTTTGATATTTAATATCTGCTTTACTCTTAACTTGATTTGGATTAACTGACACTCTCAATGTTTGATATTTAATATCTGCTTTACTCTTAACTTGATTTGGATTAACTGACACTCTCAATGTTTGATATTTAATATCTGCTTTACTCTTAACTTGTTTTTATTTGTTATCCTTGCCTCTCATTTCCCAGCATGCAACAGGGTAAAATGTTTGTTTTCATCGGCACAATCATGGCTCTTGTACAAGGTAAGAGTTCATAGGTTATAGATCGTATATACTTTTTTCAAGCTCATTATCATTGCTAATAATGTAATTATATTTTTATATAATTTCTTTGGTTTGGAAAAGGTTTGTTTGATAGATCTGCAAAATAGCTTTTTCCAGAAAATTGGGAAAGGAAATTGTACATCTTTTATTCACTAATGAAATTAGTTTTTTTGAATGAATTAGAATACTATTAAATTAAGTTGCAAAAACTGGTTAATGGCCTGACGTTTCAACGTTAGCAGAGTCTTTCTCGCATGCTAACAAGTTGAATTTGGTGGTTTTTTTATAAACAGGTGGATACCTGCGAAGAATACGCCCAGGAAAAGAGAAGAGAGTGGCACTCATGGTTAGTCTAATTGTAGTAAACATCAAATTGTATGGAAAACGATTTATGAAAATCGTGCATGAAGCAACCGATTCAATACTGTCATATCTGTAATAAGTATTCCTAATCTGTAATAGATTGGGATGAAGAATGAATGATATTTGGTTTTTACCCATACACTGATGTGTGTAAAGCACTGTTTACTCAGTACTTCCCTGAGTCCTGTGAAAGACTTTTGCTATTTTAGAGCAGATGTCTTACCACTAGACCACAAGGCTTGCCCGATAGCTAGAGGCAGTTTGAATTCTATATTTTAGCAGCAGGTTGGGGGGGGGGGGGGGGTTCTAAAGCATGGAGCATACAGTGCTAAACACACATCAATGTTTGGGGAAAACTCGAGTAATATTCCTAATCTTGTTCTAAAACTATACAATTTGTTTTTTAACAATGATAATAAGGATAACTTGAAATGCATTTATTGTCAAACAGAACTTGATAGTATTGAGTTTGATTGAAATATAATCATTACTTATTGCAATTGTAATTATATGACTGAAAATGTTGTTTGTTTGATGTTTTTAGGGTATGGTGGTCCTTGTACCATCTTTTATCATCATTGGTTATGCAACATCTGTCATGCTATTCTACACAGGCCTTGCATTGTTCTCATTTGGTAGGTTATTCCTAAGCTTTCTTTTTAATTACAAAGTAATCACTAAATTCTTGTGTACCTGGAAGACGAACTTTTCAAAGGTTTTGTCGAAGAAAGGGCATAAGCAATTAATATACAAAACTGTGTTTTTCAAGAAAACTCATTGTGAATGTTTGATTGGTTTTCTGCCATTCGTTAGTCATCATAGGAAGGTTCAATTCTGCATGGGAATGGGAAAACATCTTGAGGTAATTCTAGCAACAAAATAGTATCAGTAAAGGCACTTTGTTTTTGTCAAAACCGTTTTATTGCTTTACAACCTTCTGTTACTGGAACAAAAAGTACTTTGTGTGACTGGAAGAAGGATGTAGAAGCTACACCGCTCTTCCAGGCACACAATAAAATGATCTTAAAAACACAATTCTGTTTCCATCCAATCCACATTTATTCTTTCCCCCCAGGAAGAGATTTTGTGGAATCATATATACTTATTGTTTAATTTGATCCTAAGTGAAACTGTTCAAATATTTCCCATATTGATTTCGATTAGAATGAATTGATGACCTTGATCATGTGTTGTTTTCATTTGCATAATTAACAGCTGCTGGTACCGTGGTGTCCTGTTTGACAACTATAGTTTCTGTCTATGGTAAGTGACTTAGTCTAAAAGGTTTTATAGTGTTACCAGGATGTATGTAGGCTTACTGGTCAGACAGTGACGTAGAAAGTATGCTCTGTGAATAATATTTTTGTTTAAATTTGAAAACATAGTTTATGAGACTAAATGATTGCAACAAATTGTTCAGTTATTATTGCTGGCTGGAGTTCAACATTACTAAAACACTTGACTATAAAATCGTTTTGATAGATGTTGAATTTGCATCGGGGATAAAGAATATGATTTGGTGTTACCCGTACACAGATCAGCAAAATGGCTGTATTTTTTTCACTCTGGAAAGAACTGAGCGAACAGCGCTTAACATCCATCAGTGATATCAAATCATTCCAAGAGAAAGCCAGCCTTGTTTATGATCACAGTTGTCCTGTGAATGTTTCCTATTCATTCATTCATTCATTCATAGTAACATTTATTTCCAAATTCCTCAATCAACATGAATACACGTAAGCAAAGTGATACAAGCATTATTTTTAGGAATTGGGGGCACAGCCAAATAAGCACAGCTTGTGTTAGGGAGTGCCCATATATACCAAAAAAACCTCAAAGAAACAATCACAATAGAGTTAATACAGACAAAACAGACAAAGCACAACGCACAAAACCAACAAAGACCAGGACAACAAAGACACACAACATTCCATTGGTTTGGTCCTCCACTCAAGTAAGAAAGAAAATGAAAACAAGATTACGGGAAAAAAGAAAGTCAATTTTGAAGAAGGTATGACTTAAGATTACGTTGAAAACTAAATAGACTCCGACTATTCCTTAAACTAACAGGTAATTCATTCCAGTGGAGAGGCCCAGAGTGTCTAATGCTATGTTTAAAGGCAGAGGTCCTAAACTTAAAAAGATGATCTGTTTATTGTCTTTTTTGTTCATTGTTTTTACTTTCTATTTCTAGGTTCAACCGATCAAAAAGGAACTATTATGGGTATTTTTAGATCCTTAGGAGCAATGGCGCGAGCCGTGGGACCAATCTTCGCATCTGTGTGTGAGTTTTATTTCTAATTGTTAAAGAAATTGTGAAAAGAATGCCACTGACTGACAAGATGTAAAGAGATATCAGAAAGTGACTGACAAGATGTAAAGAGATATCAGAAAGTGACTGAAAAAATGTAAAGAGTAATCAGAAAGTGACTGACAAGATGTAATAATCAAAGACAATGTATTTACAAATTGTATAATATTCAGACTTAATAAGTTGTTTCACTTTGTTTCATGTTGTTCAGGGTTCTGGAGTATGGGACCAACCGTCTGCTACTTACTGGGCGGAGTTTTGCTAATATTCCCTCTCATTGGATTGAGTATGGTTGTTCCACAAAAGGTGATGGAATCCTAAAGCAATACATATGCATGGATGTAAATATTTGAATATTCAACCTTGCCCTTTCCAAGTGGGCAGATTATTTTTACATGTCTGGAAAAACTTTTGAAGGACAATATTATAACAATATGCCTTGTTTGGTCACAAACTTATTTTTGGTGGAGGTCTTAATAGATAAATATTTTTCAGGTTAATTTTTTACAAATTAAATTAAAAGGATGAATTAGTGTTTGGGGTCACAAGATGTAAATTTAGGTGTTGATTTCTACTGACATCTATTAGTATGCTATGAGCTCAAACTATTGTTTACACTTCAAGAGATGCTAAGGTCAGATCCAGTTTTGTGAAACACTCATTTTGCAACAGATAGAAAGTGGGCAAAAAATTACAAGTCTCCAACCATACATTAAAATGGTGTAAATCACCATTGTAGCTGATACTCTTCCAGTGCAAAATTTGTAACACCAAAAACAAAAGGCGTCACATTTCAATTGTATGAGTCTGTACATTTGTATGGGGATACTTTTAGTTCAGTCTAGAATGTGTCGCTCAATCAAAATGGCGTTGAAATTTGACCTTTTTTGAATGAAACATTCCTATGTGGGACGACATATCCAATTATTGTTGACATCCAATGATGTCATATTTCAAATTTTGCTCTGGAAGAGAACCAAATAAAATGTGAAACCATTTCAATGTGAGTTTAGAGACTTTTTAGATACTTTTTAGATACTAGGTTGTTTTTCCAATTTCATATATGAACTCTTTCTATTGGAAAAATGAGTGCATCAAGAAACCTTTAAGCCCCTCTTCAAAGTATTTCTGCAATTTACTTTTAGTGGTTTACAAGACTAGTTTTGAATATTTATCAACTTTTGAGATAATTATATTTGAATTATGATCTGAGAGCTGTTGATAATTGCCTCTGTTCTTATGCAATAAAGATGATTGAAAAATTAACCTACTTTAACAAAGGAAATGTTAACCTGGCCTTGTAAAAGAAAAGTTATAGGTTTTTGTTTTGAACTAAACTCTTATGATTCTAGTTTGACAAAGCATTTATTTTATTTAAGTGTAAAAACTGCAGCTATTAAACTCCATTAGTCAGTGAAGTGTTTATTTCATGTAAACATAAAAACGGTTTAGAAGAGCAGGCGTGATATTTCATGTAAACATAAAAACGGTTTAGAAGAGCAGACGTGATATTTCATGTAAACATAAAAACGGTTTAGAAGAGCAGGCGTGATATTTCATGTAAACATAAAAACGGTTTAGAAGAGCAGGCGTGATATTTTTCTTACTTTAGTCTGATTTCAAGGGTTTTGGGGTGTTTTTTTTTTGCTCTTGGAGAAACCAGAAAATTGTTATTAACAAGGCCTTAAAAGTCTATTAGAGCTTATACTATGTGTGCATGTAGGTCAGCCCTTGTCCTCGATAAAATGCTTCCAACTTTTTTCGCAGGGCCAAATGTCATGCCTAGATGAGGTAATGTTTGTGAGATTCTATTTAAACCATATCTTAGTACTGTGGAGGATTACAAGGTAGTGTATCCACTTTCTGGGCTATTTATTGAATAGTTAGCTGTATATTATCCAATCCTATCAGTGACTTATGTGATGTATGTGTAATGGAAGCATTTAAGGGGGCTGTGTTGTCATGATCAAAGTGGGTTATGAACTCTGAACCAGGTACAGCACGCACGCTCTCCATAGAAATTATACAGAGGGAGGGTGTTCAGTAACTTGGTGAGAGTTCATCATTCCATGTACAGCTTCGGGCCTATTTTGATCATGTTGACACAGCCCCTTTAAAGCTGTAACTTGCTGGGTGTTTTTTTAAAACTTCATATAGTAAAGATCTAGAAACAATGATCGCAATCAAGGCACACACAACTTCAAAGCTGACTTCCTAAACTTTATTTTGGTCACAACTTAAACTTTAATGAAAAAATGCATTATTGTCTGAAAAATATGTTGATTTGTAATAGCCGTGGGACACTGCTAGGGTTTAAGTACTGTTATGTAGTCTTTTTCATTAGTAGAATACCCTTATCTACATTTTTGCTCTTTTTGAAACGTGTTTAGGGATTTTGTTTTATATATTTCAGACATCATGTAATTCAAAAAGGGATAGTGTTAATTATCAATTAAAAGTGCACTTTATTTAGAATTACAGTAAGTTTGATAATTCTAAAAGCTGGAAGTATTTTTATAAAATGGATAATTGAATGTGAGAATAGTCACTTTGTGAAACCAGCAGTTCTACTAAATTATGTTGAATACAATCATTACACTAAAGTGATTAAAATAAACAGGTGTTTTACTCTCTTGTGATTAAAACTCTTTATAACACGCAAACAAACATTAACTGTTAAGTGTTCTTATTGTTGTTAGTCGAGAGCACACCCCAGGGACCAACAATGTTATTGCAACCCAACCCCAGCCTCTTTATTTTGTTCATTTATTTTCTTAAAAAACAAATTATTTTTCAAGATATTAGGTAGTTTAATGTATGATTAACTTAACTGTTTAACAAATGACATATTTTGCCCCAAATCCTGTTTCCAAACTATTACCAACTGCCCCACGTGCCCCTCCACCCCCAAACCCCCCCCCCCCCCCGCCCCCACCACCTTCTCCGTAAGTCGCCAACATATTGTTTCCTGCCTAGAGAGGGCGCCCTATCACAACAGCAATCACGCTGCCGGGTGCAATGGCGGAAAGCCCAGCATGGTGTTCTGACATCGATGGAGTTTTGCTTGACATATCGGGTGTTTTGTACGACAGCGGCGGTGAAGGTGATGGTACACCAATACAAGGATCAATTGATGCTGTTAATAGGTTAATATTATTTACCATTTCATCCCAGTATGTCGCATTTCAGTGTTTTAGTTGCAGTGTAGTTTCCCCCCACCTCTACTCTACTTCATGATTTACCAGAGATACACAACACTACACATATACTCCTAGAACGTAAATTTAAGAACTTCTTATTGAGTAAATACTTGTAAGTAATTTAAGTAATTTCAAATGACTATTGGGTCTGACTTGGATTGTGTTGTCCTGTGTGTTTTGTTCCTGTCCTCATTGTTAAATAATTTCCTGTTCCATAAAATTGTTCACTATTTTAAATAGTGAAAAATTTTATGGAACAGGAAATTAGTATTTAGTTTTTCTTTTTATACTTCCCTGGGGGCCCTTACTAGACAAGCGTTGCTTTTTGAGGACCTTCTTCCACATGTATCTGCTTTATATTTGTACATTTACTCTATTTATTACCATTGCTATTTAACCTTTATAAGGTGACTGTATGTTCCATACTTACTGTGTATTTTGCCTGTGTGGAGAAAATTAAAGAACTGAACTGAGAACTATGAGGTTCGTTCCGCTATCGTACGATAGCGGAACGAACCTCATCATAGTTCTAGGAGTACACAACACAGTCACCTCACACTGTCTCACTGTAGTGTAAGTCACTGTCACTATATTCAGTGTAAAGCCCAAGAGACAGTTTAAATTAAGCACATCCTAATAAAAATGTAACGTGCCTTTGCTCTAGTATTATTTAAACCTTAGCTATGCAGCCTTAATCATCACACTAAGGGACAAAAAGTACAGAAGGAAACGCTTCTGAGTTTAACGGGAATGTAACGTTTTATTGGGGATAAACTCTTACTTACATGTATTCTACTAGTACTCTATATACAACTTCTACAACTGTTTGGTGGAATGGTTTCTTGATCTTAACTAGCTAAAGATAGGTACGGTCCTGAATTCTCTGGTCGCTAGCTGGTCTAAGACTAAATCATATCGAATCATACAACACTATTTAACAACACACGATAAACTAGGTAGTAGCTAGCAGCTATATGCAACAGCTACGCACGCATAGACCACGATGTGTGCATGTGATCAGAACGTGCTGTCATCCAGGCTTCGCCTATTCGTCGCGTGATCACCAAGTCACGTAGGCCATGGCTGTAGTGTGCCAACAACGGCGCAGCTCGCCACAATAGCATAGCTAGACCATCCCATGACATTTTTTGTCGTTTTTTCAGTGCTTTTCTGAACGCATGGATGATGGTAAATTTTCATGTTGTGTTTTTGCAAAATATCTCAGCATTGCTTGGATTGGAGATAGTTTACAAGAAAAATGTGTTGTTTATCCAATACATATCTCCTCAATTGTCTGCAAATCTAAACTCATTGTGATTATACTTAAAAGGGGACATTTTCCACCCTTTTTGGGAGGAAGTTTGGCGGGCGTTTTTACCCGGGTCTCGGGGTAAAACGCCCGGCCACAATTTTTATGTCTAAAGATGGCTTTACCAGAGATTTTCTCATAGTATTTAAAATGCATTTGATACTCGGGGATACTACATTAAATACAAGCAAATTTTTCAACACAACTGGTTATCTATAACTACAAACTTAATCAATTGAATTAGGTCTTGTTATGTAAGTCCAACATTAGCGTGAATAATTCTCACTCAACAAATTTGTAGGCTTGTTATATGAACGACCAACATTGCAAAATCTAAAATGAGAACATCCATAGCTCCAACAAGGGTCTACTGGTCTAGGGACATCACCCTAGAAGTAGAATCTCCAGATCACTGAAATGCTTTTAAAGACCCAAATCAGGGTAAATAAGATAGTGTTTTTTCTATAGATTGACCAAGCACTATGCTTGAAGATACTGAGTTATGTTTGTTTAATTCTACTGCAATGTTTGTGTACGTTGATTTATTGTGAAACATAGACCTAAATCATTGATAAATTTTCTTTTTTACTTTTCTTTAGACTGAAAGCATCTCCTCTTAAGGTGAGATTCTGTACCAATGAGACACAATGTACTCGTCAGTATCTTGTTGACAAACTTGTAAGATTAGGATTTCAGATCAGCTTAGATGAAATCTTCTCACCAGCTCCAGCAGCATGTCAAGTAATCAGACAGAAATCTTTACATCCCTATCTGCTCGTTCATCCAGGTTTGTATCTTCACTAACTCATGTTCTTTATGAAGGCAGGGATGGGGAACACATCACAGTTAGAAGAAATTAGGGTTCTGGTTTATGGTTCAAGATTATTTATTCAACAGTTTTACAACAAAGACAGTAAATCTCAAAAAGGTTATATATGTAATGAAATGATAGTGATTAGAATAAAGTAAATCGATACTGTGGATGGATTCATTAAGAAGCAAAGCTTGTAGACAATGGTCCCTATAATAGTCCATGAGCCAGAGGCTGAAATATCACAAAAGCATTATCACAAAGGCAAACTATACAAACAACTAGCTCTCGATGACTCTATTTGAAAAAGTACAACAGTATTTTGGCATTTTGTTTATGGTCTTGCATGTCTTAATCCTAACCCAAGATAGATCCCAATTTACAAAGTTGTATAAAACAACTCACAAGTACTATAGCTAGCACTTTATAAAGGTTGCTGTCTAGTTCATCACTTGGTTTGCCCTCTCAACCTTTTCCCAGTAAATTTGATTTTTAAAATAATATTTTATATATTATATCTGGAACTGAAATCTGTTCATGAAGATATATATTGTTTTATTTAGTATGCAACTTAGTTTCCATATGTCATAAATTCTCAAGCAGTCTATAAATGTCTATCCTTAGATGCAGTACCGGACTTCTCTGAGTTTGATTTGACGTTACCACAAGACTGTGTTGTAATTGGAGATGCTGCCGATGCATTTACTTATGATAATATGAACAAGGCCTTCCGTGTTTTGATCAGACAAGAAAACCCTGTTTTGATCTCCATGGGAAAGGGGTATGTGAAGAAATGTCCAAAGGATCAAAACAGACTGAACAATGTTGGGTTCTAGACAGACTGTACAACAATGGGTACTACAGTCGGGCTGTACAACATTGGGGTAGTAGCCAATGGTAAAACATTGAGTAGTTGATAAAAAACTGTTTTTAATCATTTCATTGGTGTTTGAAAAGTGAACTATTGTCTGAGGAATTCATCTTAAAAGGTGGGTTGGGGCTGTGGTGGTGATCAAAGCAGGCGTGCAGTAACTGGGTACTGGGTTCATAACTCCATACACATGATGACAGCCTCCCTTTAAAGAAATATTGTTATCAAAGCATGTAGGTTTAGTCCAACACAACATAATCTAGGCTCCTCATCAGCTATTTTGCTACCCCCACCTTTACTCTTGATCATGTCCTGTCATTTTCTGCCCCGCTTCTAAGGTGAAAAAAGCTTCAATAATCCTTGTTTAGCTCCATCCGTAGTCTTAAATTCCCTGGACCCCTGGAACCTCACTTTGTGTACTTGTGAAACTTTGTAGATTACTCTTAATTCTTATCATATTTTGTTCTTCTTTTTCAGACGTTATTATAAAGAGCAAGATGGTTTGATGTTGGATGTTGGGGGCTTCATGGCAGCACTTGAGGTAACTTCAATGTCTAAGACTGTCACCAATTCTTTCAGTCAGAATCTAAAATTACTTATTGCTCTTGCTGGACTGTCTTAATTTGCTATTAAGTCTCATGCTGTAGTGTAGTGATGGCACCGATCACCAGATTGGATGTCCGTAAAGGTATCAGTATATGGTCAAACCAAAATATTATACAAATATTGGATGCAAATACACGTGAAGGTTAGCTTTGGGGCTTCCCAAGCCTCCTATAGTTATCAATATAGGACTCCTATATTAAATTTCAGAGTATCAAGTTATAAACCACAAGGGAAACTGATATGGTAAATTTTGAATAATTTTGGGTGGAACAAAGAAAACTTGACTTGTTAGTTTTCCTTTGTTCAACCCCCAATTTTGTTTTGGATTGTCAGTATTCATGACAAAATAAGTATGTCACGTAAAACATGTTCCACCAAACAAATGACAAGGATCTGTAAATGTGGTGTATAAGATTCTTCAACCCCTATGCAAATGATTAAATCTATGAAATGGTAACAGTGATGTTCATTTGTCTTCAGTTTGCAACAGGATGCAAAGCAGAAGTTGTTGGCAAACCAGATCAAGGTTTCTTCCTCGGTGCTCTTCAAGACATGCAGATCCCAGTAGACAAGGTACATAATCAGTTCTGTTCTAAATGTTCACCCTCCTTAATGGGGATAAAAACAATTTATAAAGAACTGATATTTGTAACAAAGACTGGTGTGGGTGAATGTTTCTGGAAGCAGTGCTTTGAGCAAGTAATATTGAAAGGAAGAATCAAAACAAAGACAAAACAGTTAAGAAACTTGTGTTGTAAAAGTCTCAGTTATGGAATTTGGCCCTTGAGAAAAAAGTTTACAAATTTTTATTAGAAAAAAGCGCTGATCTAAACATGTATACATACATGTAGTACAGGACTTGATGGACTTTTCAGGCAATTTAATGATAATTTCTCTGATAACTCTGAGGGCCAAAAAATAAATCGAAAATAAGTTCAAGTTAGAAGATTATCATGAAAAGTTAACCACATCAAATATTATATTATGAAGACAAATCACATCTGTTCAGTCTGGAGTGGTTCTCTTTCAAGGCAATAATTAGGAAAATGAAAATTAAGGATAGAATTCTTCATGCTAAATTTGAGTGATAGATTTATGTCGCCACTCATAGATTGAAAGCACCTGTAATGCTTTTTTGTGTTGTAATCAATAATTTGTCTTAATGTTGGCCTAAAAGTCCCATTAGATACATGTACCTGTTATCAATATAAATTTAGTTTGCTCTTTGTGTAAATTTCAAGCAATTTTCTCATAATTTATTTGCTTGCATAACAACAGTTTTGCAAAGTAACAGCACTTAAATGGAAATAACTTGCATAATAAATGTTGTTTGTAAGTTTTTCGCAAACAAGTATTATCTGTTATTTTAATAAGTTTGTTCAATTTAAAGAGAACTGTTCGGCAAAAGTTTAATACCATGTACGCTTCTACAGGCATTAATAATAAATTGTGACATACTACAGTTAGAGATATTTTAAATGACTGCAGACATGTGACTACTGTAATACCGAGATTTGAAGAAATCTAACTCTTCCTTTTGATATTATAGGCAGTTATGATTGGAGATGATATATTGAACGATATCGGTGGAGCTCAAAGATCTGGAATAAAAGGAGTTCAAGTCAGGACAGGGAAGTTCAGGTAACGGATTCAATTTCTCTATCATGCAACTTTCTTGAAGGAATGACAGGACAATAACCTGTGCATAAAGCAATTCAGATCTTTAGAGTAAGGGTTATTGGCAAAAGCCAAAGGGGTAGTGTTTGCTTTGTCCTTCCGTGTGTGCGTGTGTGTCATTACATGTGTGTGTCGATGTGTGAAATCATTGAGGGCCTTCTAGTGTTTGTAGACACCTAGGTCAAACGTCAAGGTCATGATTGCTAAAAGAAAGGTCGTCCGAGCAATAACTGAAGACGAATAAGATTCATGTCAGCATGCAGGGCCTGTGTTTGTCAACACACCAATCTTGTTGTAAATATTATTGTAAATAGACAATGGTCACATCTTAACGTCCATGTATTCAAAAGTCTGCTTTAACTTCCTTCCATAAATATGATCTTGTTTCAATTTTGGCAGACAATTGTTTGTGATGAGAAATGATTTAATCCAGGTATCATCAGAAGTCCCTTGGCTTCAAGTTTTTCTAATTTAATTAATTGCTTTGCAATAACAGCGGTATTTGAATTTAATCTGTCCACAGACCCGAAGATGAGAGTCAGTCTGTAGTCAAACCAGATGGGTTTGTAGACAACTTGGCGCAAGCTGTTGATTTAATACTCAGGAACTGATTGAAAATGCTGATTGAGTCTGGTGGTCTGACAGCGTGCAACCCTTCTATCCCAACTAGACCATGGGCCGTCCAGTCGTATCTTGCAGTCTTGTTCTCTTCAACAGGGGGTTTACTCAAAAACCACTCAAAAACGAAGATAATAGTACCAACTTGCAATTTTTGCTTGTTCCCACGCTCAAATGTTGCACATTATTTCTAAATTTGGCGACAAAAATGGCCCTAATTTGTGTAACGATATACGGTAACTGAGTCAGGCGTGAGTAGGTTGTCCAATGAAATTTGGGTTCTCATCGGGCAGCTGACCAATCAAAATTGGTCTTATGGATACGTGCGGATGTACGAAGGGACGCGTTGCGACGCGACATGTCGAAGTGTAGCGCATTTTAGTTATTTGCACAGTTTGAAGATTGTGCTGCTCATTCTGCATTCACAGAGTGGGCGGTCAATCAGAAGATTGAGCAAAATTCTGCGCAATCTCGATATTGTGCAAATCCATAAAATGCGCTGTACATAAACAAAGCTTCACACATATTGTCCCACAGCTGATCGTCATGTTGGCAACATGACGGAAAAAGACAGAGAGAAGCACTCTAATTTACGGTGTTATGCCCATTTGTCTGGTGTTCTTGAATCATTGACACCTATAACTGAAACATCGTGGACAAAATTCAGACAGTGTGTACAGATTTGGAAGGATCTTGATGGGAAATCGGCTGAAATAGCGAGGTGTTTCTTGCAAGAAAATGGCGGTGATGCACCCATACATGTACCTAACGATGGTGGTTTTCATCGGAAGTGCTACCAGTATTTTACAGATTCTTCCAAACAAAGACGGGCTGTACTTGCCAAGCAGAAGCGAGATAATGAACCTGTGCCTGCTGCTGAAGGTTAGATAATTGTTTCAAGTTATATATTATTATTAATATTGAACATTCATTTGTAACGGAGCAGCTTAAAAATCACTTTTCAATTTTTAACTCGGAGAAGGCTAAACATTTCCAAATTGTAAAAACTCCCGAGAATCTTCCAGACTTCTAAATTTATTTACTTTCAAAAATATCTAACCAAACTGCCGTCCGATTTCAACATTTGTTTAATATCGAAACGGCCATCCTTTCACACAAATTTACATTTTTAACAGAGGAGAATTTCCATATGAAAAAACATAAATGTTAAATAGGTTCTACCTCCTATCAGATTTCATTTTATACTGGCATCAAAGCGGTGAAACATTTTCCCTATGTGAACACGTAGTGAATTACTCTTGCGTATGAGTTAGTGGGTGTACGAGTTGGTGTGCATTCGAGTTTGTGTGTGTTTGAGTTGGTTACGAGGTTGCATCATTACGAGTTGACCTGTACTTGTTTGAATACATAATCTTATCATCATGATGGAACAAATTTGGTCCTAGCTTTATCTTTTATTATTTTTAATGTAAAATTACCAAAAGAGCAAAAAACATTACAGGCATTCAGACACATTTTTTAACACACTACTGACACTGTTTGTAGCTCTGATGTATAAGAGACATGATCAAGAGATATGTTTACCCCAGTGCAGTGGTCTTTGCACAAAGGGTGTATCTCGTATTGGGTACATTTTCTGTTCTCCTACTACTTTAGGTAGTATTAAGTACTACAGACTAATGACTAATGAGCCATTTCTGTCGGGGTGGTTTCTACATTTGTATCATTTACATTTTAGAAAAACATTTTGCTATAAATTTATATTTATATTTCTTGCTTTTCCCTACCAGATCTCAGTGAGAAGGACATCAGAGAGGAGGACGCGGAGCCTGCTGAAAAAAGGACTCGAATGCTGCGGTCAAGTTCTGCTTTAAAGAAAGAGGGAACCCTATCACTAGCGCATATTTTACCGAGAGTTTGCATAGTTTGTCGTGGAACTCGGTATGCCACAGGTCGTGATGGCAAAAGGAACAGACTACCACTTATTCAATGTGAACTTACTGATGGTGGAAACCTCTTGAAGGCTGCTCAAATGAAAAAAGATGAACATTTGCTCCTTCACATTGAAAATAAAGATTGTGTGGCCATTGAGGTGAGGTATCATTCAGTCTGTTACAAAGATTATACAAGATGCCTGATTAAACATCTAGTTTCACAACCAACACCAGATGCAATGTACTCTCAAGCTTTCAAGGTTTTCTGCAAGAAGTTCATAGATGGCCGTGTCATTAATGACAAAGAAGTATTGAGAATGTCTAAAATCAAAAGAAATTTTGACAAAGTCGTACAGGAAGTGGAGAATGATGATTCATCCTCATATAAAACCTGGAGCTTGAAGCAGCGCTTGAAGCAAGCTTACCCACAGCTTTGTTTCATGAAGCCAAATCGGCTGTACGAAAGTGAGTTCGTGTATGTTGACACCTTGTCTACTGCAAATTTGTTGTTAGATTCAAACTTCAAGTATCCGGGTGCAGCTGCAAAGGAGTCAGAAAGCAGTACGGACAGTGAAACAGACGAAAGTGAACAGCTTGAAAATCCCCCTCCTGCAACGACGATAGGCAGCACTGACGTGAGCACTTTGCGAGACCGCTTTTCTACTGCTCTCGATATAAAGAAAGACATGGAGCATATTCCTGGGGACCATATCCCATGGCCACCAACATCTTTGGACTTGACTCTTGACTCTGCCCAACAAATTGTTCCCTCAAAATTATTCAACTTTCTGGCCTGGGTTGTTGGTTGTTCAGATGTCCCAAGTGATGAGTGTGTTGAAGTAGGTGAAGGAGAAAGTCGACGTATTTTGGCAATTGCCCAGGATATTATATACATGGCTACAAAGGGTAAGAGGGCAATGCCGAAGCACATTTCCTTAGCGATGGCTGTACGCCATCTCACAGGCTCAGCACAACTGATTGGGCTGTTGAATGGTTTTGGCCATTGTGTATCCCATTCCTCTGTTCTTGAGCTCGACACAGCTTTGGCTCAGCAAGAAATCCAGAAAGGCAAGGATGCCCTACCATCGTGCTTGGTGAACAAGAACTATACAACACTTATTCATAACCTTATTCATAACGAACGCTTTCAAACACTTTTTTAGATACTTATTTTAACTTTTTTCATTATCTTTTTCATAACCACTAGAGCATATAATTTTGTTTTGACGCTACACAATGTGTGTCTTGCACTTAAGTACTTTCCTGAGTTCTGTGAAAAAATTCACATGCAAATCACTCGGGTTGGATTCGACCTCTCAACATTTGCTTTGCTTGATGTCTCTCTCATCTTAGAACACTGAGCTAGCCCGATGGCTAGAGGCAGTTCGAATCATTGGCATTTAATAGAAGTTATTTTTTGCAAAGGGAATAATGGATATTATTTTGTTTTTACCCTACACAATGTGTGTTAAGCACCGTATACTCAGACCTTTCCAGAGTTTTGTGAAATAAACCTCAGGCAAATCACTCGGGTGGGTAAAAACAAAATTATATTCAATATCCTCCATGCAAAAACTTAATATCCACTACAGAGTATGTATATATTATTTTGAAAAGAAAAATATTGAAAAGAACAAGAACTTTGCATTTACATTTCAAATCTTTATTTTATCACACTTCATTAGTATTGGATACACACAGTTTGTACTGTTGTTGACATGAAAGGTTAACATTTGTTGAGCATTCCTTTGTCTTAATGCACACAAATCATGACCATTATGAAATGATAGTATGTGGTTCTTTTTGTAAGTTATTAATTTGTTATTCATAAAGTGGACTGTTTTTAAACTCATACAGAGCTGTGGTAATTTAATTGAATGTTTTTTAAACAGATGATAACAACATTTGTATGACATAACTTGTACAGAAAATCATTTCTCAGGACATGAAAATTCAAGTACAAAACACATAATTTATTTAACTTGTCATTTCTACATGTATTTTTGATTATGCAAGTTGAACTGACCTTCAATAAATTCAAAGAAGGAAATATCTGAGGTTTGTCAGTTTTTCTAAGGGCAGTTTTTCTTTGACAAACTTTTTGGATTAGAAAGTGTATCAAAAACTCTAGTTAGTTTACAATCAGAATGAAATAACATGTTATTTATTTGCTAAGACAGAAGACAGACCCCCTCCCTCCCCCAATCAGAATGAAATAGCATGCTTATTTATTTGCCAAGACAGAAGACAGACCCCCCCCTCCCTCCCCCAATTAGAATGAAATAGCATTATTTGCCAAGACAGAAGACAGACCCTCCCTCCCTCCCCCAATCAGAATGAAATAGCATGCTTATTTATTTGCCAAGACAGAAGACAGACCCCCCCCTCCCTCCCCCAATTAGAATGAAATAGCATTATTTGCCAAGACAGAAGACAGACCCTCCCTCCCTCCCCCAATCAGAATGAAATAGCATGCTTATTTATTTGCCAAGACAGAAGACAGCCCCCCCACCCACCCCTCCCTCCCCAGTCAGATTATTTACACATGATGTAGGGCCTACCCATATCGGAATTGTTGATTGTCTGGAAAAAAGTATATAGTGTTCAACAATTTCAGCCTACTCCCCACCACAAATATAAACGCCAAGTACAGTTGAAAAGTAGTGTTCCATTAGTGATATAAACTTACAAAGGTTTAGAAATGCTTTTAGCATACATGATCTTAAAATTATAAGGGTTTCCACATCATAATGTGAATTTTTGGGGGGGTAAACTGTGCCTAGCTGGAGAAAGCCTCTCTTTTTTTGGTCAATTGAGGGCGCTGTTTTTCTTATGTTTTTCTTTATGTTGAAAAATGTGACATTTTGTCCGTAAATTACACATTAATGTGCAACATTTGAGCGTGGGAACAATTTGATTCTTGCTTAGACACATATTATGTACAACTTGGGCTATATTTTATTCAAACCCCCTCCAGAGAGAACAAGAATCGTTTTCTGGACGGATTTCAGAGCCACGGCCCATAGTCTAAACCCTCAGCTTCTACCCCCATGCAACCCTTCTACCCTAACACTCAGCCCCTACCCCCATGCAACCCTTCTACCCTAACACTCAGCCCCTACCCCCATGCAACCCTTCTATCCCAACACTCAGCCCCTACCCCCATGCAACCCTTCTATCCCAACCCTCAGCCCCTACCCCGATGCAACCCTTCCACACTAACACTCAGCCCCTACCCCCATGCAACCCTTCCACACTAACACTCAGCCCCTACCCCCATGCAACCCTTCTACCCTAACACTCAGCCCCTACCCCCAATTAACCCTCAGCCCCTACCCCCATGCAACCCTTCTACCCTAACACTCGGCCCCTACCCCCATGCAACCCTTCTATCCCAACACTTGGCCCCTACCCCATGCAACCCTTCTACCCTAACACTCGGCCCCTACCCCATGCAATCCTTCTACCCCAACACTCAGCCCCTACCCCCATGCAACCCTTCTACCCTAACACTCAGCCCCTACCCCCAATTAACCCTCAGCCCCTACCCCCATGCAACCCTTCTACCCTAACACTCGGCCCCTACCCCCATGCAACCCTTCTATCCCAACACTTGGCCCCTACCCCATGCAACCCTTCTACCCTAACACTCAGCCCCTACCCCCATGCAACCCTTCTATCCCAACACTCAGCCCCTACCCCCATGCAACCCTTCTACCCTAACACTCAGCCCCTACCCCCATGCAACCCTTCTACCCTAACACTCAGCCCCTACCCCCATGCAACCCTTCTACCCCAACACTCGGCCCCTACCCCATGCAATCCTTCTACCCCAACACTCGGCCCCTACCCCATGCAATCCTTCTATCCCAACACTCGGCCCCTACCCCATGCAACCCTTCTATCCCAACACTCGGCCCCAAGCTAAAAAAAGTCAGGACTGTCCATTGTTTGATTGTTTCATCTACTTCTTAATTAGCGGCAATGAATACAACTTGAAAATTAGGCAGAGAATTGAAAACAATTATTAGGTGAAGTTATTGGGAAGTAGATTTTACTGAAAATCCTTAATATTTCAAAAAAATGAAAATTACAGTAGGCCAACATCTGTTACGTAGGGTCAAGCATTTTAAATCACAAGCTTACATTAACCCTAACCCAAACCCCAACTCTTACCCTAACCCCCAACTCTAGCCCTAACCCTAACCCTAACCCGGGTGATGTTCAACAAAAATGCATCATTTTAGAGCATCGAATCGCTTTTCAATATTGGCTACTATTTTATAAAGATGTGCCCAACATAAACCAATAAGATTTCTCTTACAATACAATAATAGACCATTTTACTAATCAAAAGTTGGAATGATGAAAATAGTTTTTTTTTATTAATTTTTGTTTAGATGCATTCAATAGATTGGTTCATTTAACAATAACAACAGTAATTCATAGCAGTTATAACTACATTAATCTCGTAGAGTAAACACAGAGTCCCTTAATACAACAGTTGTCAACCAACAATTCTACAGTCATTTGTCTTGTCAATATGTTCTTGTCAATATGTTCTTACATGTATGGTCCTCTCAATTAAACTCAAAATCATTAACAGACAAGCAACTTGATTAATTAGTCTATTTTTAATAAACATCAATTTGATTTTAAACAAATAAACAAACCTGTATTTTGTTATTTTTTGGGGGTGTTTTATCATGCTTTTTATAGTTTTTGTTAACAACTTCCAACAAGAACTTATGAGATTTAAGTTACAAAATCTGTAAAAACCACTTATTCCTTTGCAGATCTGACAAATAACGGTTAACATCAAGAAACGTCTTTGAAAATATTCTGTTTAAAACAACTAAATTATTAGAAATTGGCAAATATTTTAGGAAGATATTCGAGACGATACGTTTTGGGAGATTGGGTTGTTTGTGAGTGTACAAGTAGGGCCTATAATTAACTAAGACATTTAATGCGAACATGTTGAGCATCCAAGGGTAAGACAGGCAACTATTAGCTAACACTTACAAAAGTACAGTGTATCTTAGCCTAACTTCTTAAATCATTCATTTTGAGTATAGAAAACAATGAGGAGCTGATTCTCCCGTTTCATCCACACAGTGTAGTTTGCAACGAATGACAACTGAGTCTTTGGTAAGGAAATCCAATCAGAAAAATAGACAATTTAGAAAACTACAGCGTTTGTACAGCCTGAGTTGTTATACATGTACCACATGACCCTTTGAACTGATGGCACATGTGGCTAGTGTCTACCCATTGTCTGCCATTTTGAGAGTCCAACTGCATGTAAAAATAATGGTGAGTGCTTAACTGCACAACTTCATGCACACAACACAGTACCGTCATGGGCTAGGTGATGCTGTCACTCGGGAGCATTGGGTCAATACCAGAAGCCATGTTCAGATATGATGGACACAATACTAAGACATGTGGTTTGGGTACATTGGTTTGTGTACAACCAAACCCCACAGTACACTCCTACAGTGTCCACCATATCTCAACAAGGCTAATTGGCTTACATTTCATATTATATCGAGTTCAATCAACAACACTCTTATACAGATGTTGAAATAGATCTTTACCATTCTGCAATAATCTTGTTCCATCTCTTGTAATTTTAACAACTTTAAGTTGGTATAAGTTTACAAAGAAAAACTCCAACGTCTGGAGAATAACAGCATTCCTTATCTGATATCTTACCCACTAACCTTCCAAACAAAACATAACTAACTGACTACCAGTCCAATGTGTTTTAAGTGGATGGTAGTTAAGTTGCTAAGCGGGTCTATTTATGATAAATCAACTTCAGTAAAAGTACATGTGCTCATATGTAGAAAAAACCAGCGACATATACAAACAGTAAGCTCTGAAGTTCCATTTTGACATCAAGTCTTGTGTCGAAGGTTTGAAGATTTAAAGGGAGAAAATGGATCAGTTAAAAAAGTTCTCTAATTTCTCAGATTATTTCTGACCCAAACCGTGTAAGTTCTATTTAAATCAGTGATAACTGACACCCAACAAGCTAACCCTAATCAAGCTAAGTAAATAACCATTAAGTAGCAGGATTCTTTCACACAATCCATTGCAATAAACCTCTTCACACCAAGTCACATTTTTAAACAAATCTAAGATAGTAACAAATTAAATCATACCCATCCAGTGACTTTACCTTTCAGTTAAAAATTATACAAAGCTTAAGATAAATTCATCATAAACGTATTTTAAAGACAATTTTAATCAATTGAGAAAAAAAATGAACTAAGTTTTTCAACTATTTTTTAAACATGCACAGTTAGAGTACAATACAATCAACTTGCTAGTAATCTCTTGTAATTGCCCATAAAAAACAACTCCAGCACCTACTAAATATACAATGCCTGCATGATTCAAAGCATGATTAATGGTCGAGTAGTTTAAGTGACACTGACCCTTTACAAGTACAACTTGTTTAGAATAATCATGAGCATCAATACCTTGAGAAAGTACTATGTCATCTGGGCAATGCATGATGTGGACAATCATTTTGTAGACAATCATTGCCTACTTTGTATTACTATTTCCTTGTAGAGAATGCTATCCCAAGAAAATCAAGCACATACTGGTCACTTTGTGAAAATCAAGAAGTTAGTTTGCAGTGGCAAAATCAGCAGGGGGAGATGGGATGGGGAAGATCCCTTGCCCCCCCCCCTTGCCTTCGTAAATGCACAAATTGATGGCTCGATACATCACAAAGCTCCCACCCCACTTGCACGTTGCAAACCTGTACTATGATCCAAGATTGTTGTTGTTGAGCCGATTTAAGGCTTTGCAAGGAATGCTTGATAATGCAAGTTGGACTTTGTAGAAACCTATATTAAACATTTGACTCGGTATGGTTTTGAAGTAATGGTGGTAACCACTTATACTTAGTTTTGCACACAACGTCAAGTTCTACATATAACTATGCTTCATAAACACCAATAAGAAAATGTGCATAAAGAAAATCAATCCAATGTATACAATACTTTTACAAATTCTACAATCTAGAGCAATAAATGACATTTTGAAGTATTTGCATGGGTGGTTTTTGTTCTCTCTCAAATTAGCTAAAGAAAAATAGCTTGAACAACACTGTGCATGGGTCTCAGCTCGGTAGGGTTAACACACAAGGGTATGGAGCAATGAGTGACACTATGTTGACCCATTAGGTAATACCATGTCTATATACATTAATGTCCAATTTCATTTCAAACTGCTAACCGTCTACATAGATATATGATCGAATTCATTTTACGAATTCATTTTACGAATTCATTTTACGAATTCATTTTGTAAAAAGAACATGAAGCTTAGATGAATACAGTTTCAATCGCTTACACCGCAGCAGAAAAATAAAACACTAAAGGAATGTCAAATCAGAACACGTGCAGGTTCAGCACAAAATGGTTTGGGAAAACAGTCAAATAAATGGACTAAAATAGAAATAACAGAAATATGGTAACATCAAAACAATGAAGAGAAGTAGGATAGAATTGTCTACATGTATAACTTCAAATCAAGCAACACACCCAACACAACAGGACAAAGTCTTCACTGGACAACGAGTTGAAATGAATCCAGACTAACTATCCCAAATCCAGGAATGACTTGTAATTTGATTGTTAATTTCAACCAATGATTAGAGTGGAAAGCCTGGGCACATAAATTCCATCTTTCAATTCCACTCTACATTGACACTACTTGCATGTTAATGAGGTCAGTCTGTGAGGTCAAAAGTCATCAATTATGATAACGCAATGTTTTTTACAACAAAAAGCAAGATATTTCAAGATAACATTGATTAGAAGTCTGTTTTGTTTTTCTATCAGGCTGTTTTTAGACTCAATTAGAGCTTATTTACAAATTAGTGCATAGTCTCTCGATGGCTCTGATGAGTTTCTGAGATTACAAACTTCTTCAGCCCTTTTCTTGGTGTCTGATTTGATTAATATGAAAACATTGATCCTGTTGTGTGAAGTGACAATGGAGGCAAACAACTCCTCATATGCAAAAACAAAATAGGGTTGAGGTAAATATACGATGTACGAACCAAAAAACTTTTCAAAGGCCACTCAAATTAAATTGAAAACGCCAGACTCTTACTATATCTTTAGATGTTCATTTTTGTTTTTTGTTTGTTGTTCATTTTGTGGACAGGTTGCTTTAGTCACTTTGTAGATGTCCACGTGTTGCCCATTCAATCAAATGAAACAGGGATTGAATTTGTCCCGTTTATTTATCCAATCTATTGATTGGATGGATTCACTTTGCCGCCGCAGCGGCCTCATTTTCAGCTGACTTCAAGTGATGTTCTGCGTGAGGCTGGTCCATTTCAGACATACTCATGCTGTGGGATCGCTTCTCTTTAGGGGTTTCACCGAGTGATGCTGCTCGGCCTAAGCGGGTCAGCGGGAGCGACGGTACTGCATGCAACACAAACACAAAACAAATGACTTTTTAAATGAATATACGAAGCACACAGCTCTACATGATAATGCTGCAATTAATGTCCAATGATCATTCCATACTTCAATCTTGATGTAAGCATCTTGGGGTATTTTCCATTTAAAGCACTGACAACCCTTTCCCTCCGACCCAACCTACCCCCAGCAAGACCAGATCAAGCAATTATGAATCTGCGTAAACAATACTTTTTAAAACATGAGAAACCAAGTGGTCATACGGTTTAAGTAGGAGGAATATGGTTTTATCAACCACTGCTATTTTTATCATATGTATCTTGGTGAAGTTTCTCTTCATATATGAAGTGCTATATTACATTCCATTAAGGATAAAATGAAAGATTAACCATCGGTATTTACAATGTCAGATCAATTGACTGAAACCATGAGATGGATTGAGATATCTGGAGTTTCAATGTCCTGATCCTGGCCCTAATGTAATAAGGATGTACACGACTGGTTCTTACACCTCCGTACTGGAATACAGGCTTGTACAGTGCCTTGCTTGATGATAAAGATTACCTATGGTGGAGTAGCCAGGTGAAATCAAGACTCTTTCCCATGAAACTTAAAGGCTGTGTCTGAATTGGCTATTGCTAAGGGAATCCAGAGCCCAAACCAAAGCTGCAGCCAAAACCACCAGTTCAGCCCAAGTCTCATTAGGTTTTCTATACAAGTAGATGATACAGGTGCTATGATGATGATTGCGTGTTTTTGTGAGTGCAATAAAATGGTTTATAAAATGAAAACAGACAATCATTAGTGCAAGTCAACCACGGCATTAACTTCAATTCCAAACACAACCAAATTTCACAGAGCTCGTCAGCAGAGAGTTAGCAGGGAATCAGTCACAAGTATTACAGTATCACTAGGCATTTAGGCTGGTACCCTTTTTCTCCCGTGCAGGGAATCAGTCACAAGTATTACAGTATCACTAGGCATTTAGGCTGGTACCCTTTTTCTGCCGAGTAAACTTCCCTGTATGAAGCAGCTCTATGAATTGGATTCAAATTTCAGAGGGATATAAGCATGAAACCATTCTGCACGCTGTCAGAAGCAAATTCATTCTGTATATCTAGACTACAATGTAGGAATTGAGCAGTATAACCTAGTGTTCTAGATGAATTGTACTTATGCACCACACAGCTATGCAAACCAAACATCTTATCAATCATTTTCAAGACGTCTTATCAAGACATCTTATCAAAACATCTTATTGAGACATCTTATCACGACATCTTATCAAGACATCTTATCGAGACATCCTATCGAGACATCCTATCGAGACATCCTATATCGAGACATCCTATCGAGACATCTTATCGAGACGTCTTATCGAGACGTCATATCGAGACATCTTATCGAGACATCTTATCAAGACGTCATATCGAGACATCTTATTGAGACATCTTATCAAGACGTCATATCGAGACATCTTATTGAGACATCTTATCAAGACGTCTTATTGAGACATCTTATCAAGACATCTTATTGAGACATCTTATCGAGACGTCTTATCGAGACGTCATATCGAGACATCTTATCGAGACATCTTATCAAGACGTCATATCGAGACATCTTATTGAGACATCTTATCAAGACGTCATATCGAGACATCTTATTGAGACATCTTATCAAGACGTCTTATTGAGACATCTTATCAAGACATCTTATTGAGACATCTTATCAAGACGTCATATCGAGACATCTTATTGAGACATCCTATTGAGACATCCTATCAAGACATCTTATCAAGACGTCATATCGAGACATCCTATCGAGACATCTTATCAAGACGTCATTATCGAGACATCTTATTGAGACATCTCATCAAGACATCTTATCGAGACATCTCATCGAGACATCTTATTGAGACATCTTATCAAGACGTCATATCGAGACATCTTATCAAGACATCTTATCGAGACATCTCATCGAGACATCTTATTGAGACATCTTATCAAGACGTCATATCGAGACATCTTATCAAGACATCTTATCGAGACATCTCATCGAGACATCTTATCGAGACATCTTATCAAGACATCTTATCAAGACGTCATATCGAGACATCTTATCGAGACATCTTATCAAGACGTCATATCGAGACATCTTATCAAGACGTCATATCGAGACATCTTATCGAGACATCTTATCAAGACATCTTATCAAGACGTCATATCGAGACATCTTATCGAGACATCTTATCAAGACGTCATATCGAGACATCTTATCGAGACATCTCATCGAGACATCTTATTGAGACATCTTATCAAGACAAAATAATTTCTTTGAATTTCAGAGAGACAACTGCCCATGATTCAATTAGAAATGCCCTTGACCAAGAAAATTATGTGAAAATTTCATGATGAAGCAACATGTTAAAGATGTGTTGGAAAGAGTGCAATATTGCCCTAACTTTGGAAATTATATACAAGTACAGCTAGCCTAAGCCCTAGGAATGTCAATATATAAGACCTATGCTAATTGGGTGAGCAGGCATCCTGGTGGTCAAGAGGACCAATCACAGTCCATAATCCATACTGCATTGGCGAGGGATTTTAGGCGTTTCTCCCAGAGAAGCTTTCCTTCCAAGTCTAGCCAGGGGAATTGAAGAGACTGGCTTGGATAAGATCGAAGGAGAAAGGGGGGGGGGGCAGATTGGGGAAGTGTGGTATAGGTGCATGAAAGAGTTTATGGTGGGAAAACAAAAATCATCAACATCCATGCAAACATACCCCAGAAAACAAAATGAATAAAAAAGATTTGAAATAACAGATGATTGAAGAATGAAATACATGATGTATGAGACGTGAACAGTACCAGGTTTGAATACCATGTGAAAATGAAGTACAGACAAGTATGAGGAGACAAGTAGGTATTTCAAAGAAAAGCAAGAATTCAGCAAGGTATGGATGTAAAAGGTTTTGAGTTTGGTTAGTTTAGATGGAATGATATAAATACAAAAAGAAAACAAAGAAATTCAGTTAATATTAACATAATTATCAAAAACAAAATGAAGAAGATAACATGGAGGTCAGGAAAGGTAGTCCGACGTGAGGGAAGAGGTCAAACATGCAAAGTTCAAATGAATTAATTGTGTCAAAAATAAAGGGATGGAGGGAGAGCAAAAGAATTAGATTAGTGTCATGAATCAGCAATTTGGCAATTCTTTACTTCAGAAAGGACAACCCTAAATTTCGTTGAACTAACAAAGAAGCAAAGATGTTGGCTATTCCTCAGTTTGGAAGCTTTTCTTCTTAGTAAAACCTTGTAATTTATTAGAACATTTGGCTTAGATTTCTTTCAATTACCACAAAAAATGTGGATAGATGTGATAAATGTGTTGTTATTTTTGAAATGAGAGTAAATTGTGAGTAAATCTTGCAATACTTACGTCCACCTATTCCCTGAATGAAATACTGCATACTCTCTGCTAGTTTCTCAGGCTAAAAACAAACAAAATTAAAAACATCAAATAACTGGAAAACAAACAGGATTGGTAGAGCTGATAAAGTAGTCCCAGACAGTGTTCATGTTTTGTGTGATCAACCATGCATGAAATAACAAACCTGTGAACACTTTGACTTAATTCATTGCAAGTCAGGAGAAAATGGGTTAGCATGTAAATATATTCACCGTCCTTCATTTTGGCTGTTACAACTTAAATAAACCATAGCGTGTCTTTTTTGAAAAATGTTTCCAGGTACAGTTTTCTCAAATATGACTTTATTTCAGAAAGAAGTATTTAACAGAAAAAATTGGTCTAGTATAAAATTCAAAATCAGTAAGCTTTCAGAATAAAATTAAACAATGTTTGTTATCCTTTCCAATCCTGTATAATACCTTATTGATTAATTCCTTTCCTATCCTGTATAATACCTTATTGATTAATTCCTTTCCTATCCTATATACTACCTTATTGATTAATTCATGTCAACACCACTCAGGAGATCTCCAAGTAGTTTCCCTTTGAATATATTTCAGATTTTGTTCTTCAGTTTTAAGAGAAGATGCACTTTATTGATGCTCTCACAAATGGTCATTACCATAAAAGCTTTGTGCAATTTATCTTCATATTGCCAAATGTACAGTCATAATAATTAACAAATGGTCAATTTATACAAGCGATTATCTTGAGCAAACTCAACAAATCATAAATGCAGAGACAGTAATGGGGAAAAACTTCACAGAGATATACAAAATATACAAAGATAACTTAGAATTAAAATAAATGTATAACCTATGATATTTATGTGTAGCTATCTTTGCAGATTCTTTGATCTCAAAATAGAACCACCTCCAAACCTCGTCCCAGATGATTTTATTTTGACGACATCTTTTTCTATATATGAAACTGGACAGAATACTGGCAGTAGGTCAGATTGCTTTTAAGTGTGCCCCATATACCCAAGAGACTGACTGAAAAGTGTTTATCCGACTCTGTTTCTTGAGCACTTAAGACACGATGCCCAAGTTACTCAAGAAATCAGAAGAAAATGAAATCACAGGCAGAAACATAATCTTATCAATAAGGCTTTTGGCAATATTGCTATAAATCCCATATCAAGTGGAGAAAAAAAAGAAAATGTCAAAAACATTAGGATTTTGTGTGATTAAACATATATCCAGGGGTGAAATAAGTACTTTACAGTATGAGGTGAAGCCCAGTGGGATAGAGGTTGAGCAGTCATAATATCAAGGTTCATTTCAGTTGGGAGTTTTCTCACAAGACTTGGTTTGCCATCTTCAAGATGTAACAGATTATTGTGACAACACTTAAAAGATCGGTAGTCGATTTTTTATTCAAATATATGCATGTACACATTATTCCTCTAAAGCACCTCACTTGCAAAGATACAAATACCTAGAAAGAATTTTATCTGAGAAGCCGACAATTCCGGGAAATTTCATATCAATTGGAAATGAATCAACTGGCAGGATTCAGAATGATTTTTCTTTATTGCTCGTTTATTTTATACCTTCGATTCTGGTTTACTTTATTTACTATATTTCCACCTTTAATTCACAATCATGCATCAGCGTATGACTTTTAGAGAAGTTCAGTTAATTTGACTCAACATCTGAGCTACATTGACTACTAAGATGACATCTAAGATGACATCTAAGATGACATCTAGTTAACTAAGATTGTCATCAGCTTGAACAATTCCCCATCTAGTTATTAGAAAAAATTGTCTGTTGATTTCCAACACATAAGTTGATATTAATTCATCAAGACTGTAATTGGAATCCATCTAGTGAAAGTTTCAGTTAGTTTCATGATTTAAGGAGACCACTATATGAAATATCCAACTTTCCTCTCATCAAACTTCAATAAGTAGAGGTCCTTAATATCAACTTACCCTTTCTTCTTTGATGTCTCCACCAACGTCTTCTGCCTTTAGAAAAGTCTTTTCACCTTTGGGTAAAGCATTGAAGACTTTCTCCTGTAATAGGTAAGAACCAGAGACAAACTTAAAGAATGATATCAACTAGACAAGATTCTCTGTGATATGAGAGAAGTAATGAAAGATAAAAGTCATGGCCAGATTTCTTGTTTCTTTGCTTGAGGTTGGAGGTACAATTCCCTCTCAAAGTTTCCATACATGAAGTTATACATCAGATACACAGTATAAGTAAATCCAGTGTACCACAATTTGACAAGGTCAACTCTTTACATGGCATTTTACAGATATTTTTCCTGTGTAGACATTGGAAAATACGGCTACTCACCACTTCGCTAATGTGTGGGGAGTCATGGCCAGTCACAATTAAGACAGGACAGCTAAGCTCCTTCAAACAATGGGTGATATCTGTACGGCTAGAGAGAGACAAAATCAAGATGACAAACATGTCTTAAGATGGGGATTATTAATAATAATAATAATATCAAGCATTTATAAAGCGCCATCTATCTAGGTAGCCTATTCCGAGGCGCATATTATTACCCCTGGTCACTGGGCCATTTTTATTCCAATCCTGAAACCATCTCAGCTCCCTGGGGAGTATACAGCCTGTGCTGTAATATATGCGCTACTAGGCTAAATCCATCACAAGAACCATCTCTGCCCTCACAGGTACCCATTTTACCCCTGGGTGGAGAGAAGCAATTATAGTTAAGTGTCTTGCTCAGGGACACAAGTGTCACGACCGGGACTCGAACCCACACTCTGCTGAACAGAAACACCAGAGCTTGAGTTCGGTGCTCTTATCCACTCGGCCACGACACCCCATATTATGATTATTGAGTCATCACACAAGTTACCATTTTTATGTGTATTGATGTGACTTATTCCTTAGGGTGGTGAATGTCTAGCTCCTTCACATAGATTCTTAAGAAGATCAACACCACTGTCAAAGCTTTCTTCAAGTACAAGCTGTTCATTTGTGTACATATTGTATATAAATTGTTGTCAACATAAAATTAGTGTATTATAATCTTGTTTTATCAAGTGATAAACCACAAGGGAAACTGACAGGGTAAATTTTAAATAATTTGGAGTTGAACAAAGAAAAATCTACTCCAGTAAATTGTCTTCACTCAACCCCAAATAATCTTATTTTCACATCTTTTATGTTTTTTTTTATTTATATAAATGACTACTCAATGCTTACCTTTGGAAGACATTAATGAACAAAGAGAGATTGTGAGCATTCATACGATCATGTAGACTTGAATGAAATTCCTTAGCAGCTTCAGCACTTGCCTTCCTCTGAAAAAAACAAATAACAACCAAATTGACATCTCAGATTTCTCAGTGTTATGTTGCCGAGTTGCCCCTTTCAATTCCTAAATACCCAAGGTAACTACTGGGCAACCCTGCTTGGTTAGAGGTCTGTTGTGGTGTCATTACTCAATCCTTGTTTGGTCATGTAAAAGATTGTTGAATGCTTCCAATTTACTAAAAGGAAACTCTGAGAGGGGAAAGTGTTTGAGTCCTATGTAATTGACCTCTATAAGTCAGATTTTTAATAGATTTATTCAAGTATTCCACAGACTATTGCAAACTGTTGACCCTGGTAAGGAGGTCAATACAGAAGAATCTTGTTTTTATGTGAAAGTGAATGCCCACAAGTCATGTGTTACACACCAGGCCCTTCCAGAAGAACATACAAAATCTGGGAAAAGACCTTGTCATAGACTAGATTCTAATAATTTATATTTGTCATGAAATCTAGTTCACGAAGTATCCATACACTACTATATTATGGGCTTTGCATTGCTGTACAATAAAGATCCATAACTTTAGTCTGGTATTTTTGCGTGTATTGAGAATCTGTCTTCATAGCTGGAAACTATGAGAGTCTGGAAACTAGAGGTTGGAGACAAGTGGTTGGAGACACTGTGTATGGTCATGACTATAATGCACCATAAAGCACAATAGGCCATTTTAAAAACATAGTGCAATGCATCTTGGGAAACCGAGCACAGTTAAAAAATAAACAAGCTGCCAAGATGGACGGCATGCTAACTACATGTATGCAAAGCTTTGCAATTGTGTACGGCACTGCTTTAAAATCGGCACGCTATGATGGTTGCCAGTGTTGCTTGGACTCGGATTTTACCAAGAATCCTTTATGCGCCAATTATGCGCATTGGGACATGCATATGGGCTATTGAAAAGTCTCTTGTGGGGTTTGTTGATGGAACTTAACCCACCATAGTGATGGATGTAGTGGATTGTTGATTAGTGGACTGTGGATGGAACTTACCCCACCATAGTGATGCCACAACAGGTACTTCTCAGTGGAGGGATTCATTTTGTGTAACTTGTCAAGTTTCCAAGATGCAAACTGAGAAGAGAAAGAACAAAATTGGCATATTTTTTAATTCCCCATTAAATTTGTATTTTTCTGAGAACTTGATGAATCGACTGATTTTATTGATTGCTGCAATTCATATTTTCTCTTATCGTCAAGGACATGAATGATTCATGTTCATTTGATTTTCTCAAAGACAGTCATCCCAAACAAATCAGCAATTTAAAATCACTTTCTCATTAGGAAAATTATAACCAAGAATTTATGATTAAATTTGTCATGAATGCTTCTTTTACCTCCAGTTCAAATGATTCTGCTATTTCATGACTCAATTTCTAAAACTAAGATATAAAATTTATTCTGATATTACAGTGCATTCCAATTAAGGAACAGCTATTTTCACTTTCCAAACTCAACAGACCGAGGCACATGACATTTTGCTAATGCTGTTTTATAAACGCATTTACATACTGCTGTTTTATAAACGCATTTACATACTGTTATTTCATGTTTCCAAAAACCAGATGAGCAAAAACACAGTATGTAATTTATGTTGTGCTTTTCCAGTTATTGAGTGCTGTTTTGATTGACTGCTATTTCATGAATGTAAATCAGACTGAGGTATATGTTAAGATGTACATGTAAGCACATTCCACGCATTGGCTCCACAGTATTTATGGTAGGGGGTGAGCAGCATGTCAGTACATCATTGACATTCCCATGTGGTAGTGTGATGTTTGTTATTGAGATAGAAATAACTAAATACAACTAAAAACACAGCCAGTACAGTTTGTCTTTGAATCAGACGAGCCTAAATTTCTTTTCAAAACATATGTTTAGGATTGTTCTAAATTCTTTTGATTTCAGTTGATGTGACTCTAGCTGTAAAAAGGGATTTTTTTTGTGAGGTAGATTGGCACATCAAGCCCAAGCAGGAGCCATACAGAATCAAAACAGTTCATTTCAGTTCATTTCCAGTCAGAGTAATATGTGGCTGTTATTTCCCCAGGAGGTTATGAAATGTTCTCAAAATTGAAATAACTGATCTGATGAGAGAGGTTATAAATCTCAAGGGATGTGATTGTCATGCTTGATGGATATCTGCTCTTCATGTTTAGAATCATTATTATACATGTACATCACCATAAATACAACTTATGAAATGCCATTCAATGAAGAACTGGTTACCTTTCCTTCAGCCCATTCCAAGAAACCTGCTGAGCCAGATGTACATTCAAGTAGAATCAGTCCCAATATCCTCTTGCCTGAAAGTCCCTGTTCACACATCAAAAAGCATTAGTAGATAATTACAAGAAAATGCCGATCATAAGATGGAAATGAGGCTGTATGGGAATGAGGCTGTATGGGAAATAGGCTGGGCCCTTTGATATTATCAGTTCTAAGATCATACTTTGTATATAGGGTACCCAACAAGAGGTACTTTCTAAAGAAATATTGTAAACCTTATTAGTGGGATTATCTCCTTACTTGTAGGGATGATCTCTCTCAATAGCAGAGATTATCTCTCCACTAATACCTTTTTTTAAATTTAATTGAAATGTACAACATTAACTTGGCAAGTTGTGATATATATATTTATTTTGTATCTATTTATTTTTTACTATATTATTTACCCTTTTCTTCCTTTGTCTTTTTTTCGGTTCTCTTCAAGTTTTGGGTTGATTAGGCGCTCATTCCCATCATGAAAAAAACAACTTTCACAAGTATCCAAAGCAAAGTTAACTGCATTTTGACGTGCCAATCTTATTGAAAACGCCTAGGGGTTCCTTAATAAAGTGATTAGGTTTAGATGTCTCAAGTTTATTGACAGTGGTCTTAGAAAAGTCAAACTGCATTAAGCTTACTTCAGAAACCACATTGGGCTCCAAATGCAAAGTTCTTTGTGAAGTGATGTGCTTTGAGTAGGGAACTTGAATATGACTGGCAGGCCAGAGACAAGTTCTGAAAATGAAGATTTATGATTCTTAAGATTCTGATGTACAAAGTGTACTTACTGCAAACCTGACCATTATGGTGGAACCTGCTCCTTCACCAACACCAATCAGTTCTCTACTCTCATCAATCCTAGAATACAACCACATTCACATACTCCTTGTTAATTACTAAGGTCAAATGCTATGAAATACATTAATCAATTACCCACAATTACCGCACTCTGTAATTCAAAACCAGACTTGTAAGGGATGTTTGAGCTACCACAAGCAGGTCATCAGAGTGTATGATAAAGCAAGGTTTCAAACACGCCAGACAGAACTTGATGATTGATAACAATGCATAATTACAAACAGGGAAGATATGGCTCTTTAATTTCCAGGCAAATTGTTAAGTAGGACCTCACACTACCATTTGGCAAATCAAACCACTCTGAAGCACTTGTCTGATTAGATGGATGTCAAGTAACAGGTTGAACTGTCCCTTACATGTAGATGATCAACAAGTGTTATATATTAATCTATCAATGTTTTACTATCAGTTTGGAGCTAGAGGATGGAGTGACCAAACTCTGATGGCTGGTTCTTTCATTGCAATCAACTCCTACATTAGAAGAGTGTATCACTCATGCGCAATGGTACAGTATGACCATAGAGAAAGGGTCCATGGTCCTTTCTCTATGGTATGACAAGTTTACTCACCCGAGATTCTTTAAGATTTGAGGCATTTCTTCAGCAATCTGCTTCATGCTCGGATAGCTGTATCTATAAGATTAAATAACAATTCAATTATTTAATTTATCCGTAGTCAGAACAAATTCAACTGGGATTTGTTTTATAAGTTACATGTACACCACTAATAAACTCAAGATTTATTTGAGAAACTTGCAGGAGATTGAAGCCTTACCCCTCTGGTAAATTCTCTGCCTTATCTTGCTGACCAGGAGCATTGATGTGAACAAAAGAAGCTTTAGTAGCGAACGACTCCATGCTCTTTGTCCTCAGAAACTTCACCCAAGAAGCATCTAGGAAAGAAATAAAGTAATGAAATCAACATCAACCTAAGCTATTGATCTCCTAGAACCCTTCAATAGTCACTCAATGATAACCAAATCTAAAGACGATCTCATTCTTCTTGCAAGTATTTTAAGATATACACTACATGCAATAATAACAACAAATGTAATCTTTTGTTGATTACTGTGCTGATCAATTTGGCAAGAGTTCTGAAATAAAGACTTATTATTGATCGAAAAGGTTTTATTTACAACGATGAATTTCAAATGCTTCTTTATTGACATCAATAGACAAGGCGGAACCTTCATCAGTGAAGTGGCATTCTTGTATGTATTATATTACCATGAACAAAAACCCAAACTCCTACTAAATGAAACTAGCGCAAAAAGAGAGGCCTTTTGTTACGCACTGTTTATTCAGTTAACTATCGTGTGAGATTTGGTCAAATATTTAAGTTCATTTTTAGACCTACAAGGATTTTTTTTTTTTTTAAGACATCAGTCTTACCATGTATTGATGAATAAAGCTATAATTAGGTTTACTCTATTAATAGGGTTTCTAGAATTGATGGCTAAATATAGACCTGTTCAATCATACAAGTACATTGTACACCCACTGGCTCCCACAGCCAGGCTAAATATGACATCACTACACTCCTGTGTGAAGTGCAATATCCCATCACAAGGATCAACAAATTATTTGATATCTCGCAGGGTTACATAGTCTATTTTTATCTGGAACGTGGTTAAAGAGAAGAAATTTTAATAACTGCTCAGGATTTTCATTTTAGCTTTTCCCCTTTATAATGCACATTTGATTTATAATGAATCAAATGTGCAATTTGATTCATCTATAATCCTAATAACACAGTTCTTTATATACATGTAAACTGTAGATCTATACACTGTGAGTCAAGGACACATATTTTTTATTCAAAATTAACCTAATTTGTATTCATTTTATAAGATTTTTCACAGCCAGATTTTGTGAAAATGTGCAAGGCGGTTGCTTTCTTTAGCAAGTTTGGCTACATGTACTTCATATTGAAATGGGAAAGGAGAGCACTAGTTCACATCAATTACTGCATCTAGAATGAGGTTTTGGGGTTGTCTCTACTATCAAGAATTAGTCAGAATTGCATGGCTCAATGCAACAGAGAGTAGAAGCACGTACTGTACATCATTCCAGTTTAAGTATAAGACATAGGCCTACTTCATCAATATTACACATCTCCTATGCAGTTAATCAATAGTCAGCCAAGCCTACAGTAATCAAGATGTTCTCTGGTCACTACTCATGGTCTTAAACAAACCTCCACTATATTTGCCGATGGTCTATAATTATAAAGATGAGGTGATCGACTCTCCCTATTTATAAATGCCCTTTTTCTAAGCAAGGATGGGTGTTGTGTACTGTACATGTACTTTGCTTGGCTGCAATGGGGGGGGGGGGGGGGGGGGGAGTATAAACCACACAAGGGTACACCAAAACTTCCTTTTCTCTGAACTATGTTCCAAACAATCCAATGTTAAGTCTTCATTATGAATGTTTGTCTTTAACTCAGGATTCACCGAGTCCACTCATACCAACCAAGTGCATACTTGATACCAACCTATGTGTACATGCTCAGGTCTATCCACGAACTTGATGAAAAGAGTGTGACACAGAGGCCAACATTTCAAGTTTCTTTGATTTTTAAGTAAGATTCACATTTGCATCTATACACAACAAATACTCAATGTGGAAACTTCACAATAAGTAGGCTACCTGTACATTTTGTATTTTATTATTATTTTTTTGAGGGACGAGGAAATTGTTGACAATCTTTGTGATAGGAAGACCTTGTAGAGGTGCTGGTCACCAGTTCCTCCTTGCCACTGACTGGCCTGGTGTTTTTCATTATGTTATAAATTTGTATGCTTTTGTTTTCTCGGTCATAGTTTTATTTTGTAAAGTGTAATAAAATAAGAAATGAACTAAATAGTGAAGTGCACCCTATTAGTTTAAGTGCATACACTGTACAGTCTGTATCTACCTACATTGATTACACAACTGATTTGGTTTTTTTTAAAGATAAGTTGTTTTCTTCCTTTACCTCCTCATCAACTAAGATAAGATGATCAACTTCAAGACTAGAGAAGCTCCATGATGAGACATTGTACATTGACTACAATCTGAGCAAGGTCATCAGCACAGCCCAGATGCCATTTCATACCCATCCTCAGGTTTGTTTACTCTGTACTTTCTCTTTGTAGAGCGGATGTCCCATATTACTTGCCAATTAGAGTGGCACTTGGACAAAACGGTTGTCTACATCCATGACGTTTTTTCTTTCAAGAAGGGTGTGTGGTGTATTAAATTGAGTGAAATGGGAAGGCTAGAGTGGGGACAATAATTATGAAAGCATCAATGCTTACTACTACCTGATCAAGTCACTTTCTAGACAGGAACATTAGACCTAAAATGATTGTCTGTCCTTGTATAAAGGAAATCTGGTGTCTTCAGTTGGTTAATCTAAAGGATTGACTAACAATGGGTGTTGTTCCACAGCTCAAGTGAACCCAACTTACATAATTTCACAGACACACATTTTCTCTTTATAAATCTAAATGTTGGCCTATCTGTACAAGAAACTACGTTCCTCCTGTCTTTACTGCCTTTCTTCAATGACAGTTTTCTCAGTGGGGTTCTGCAGTTTACAATTTAACATGACTCATTTGAACATCCTCTTCATTGCATCTTTAACTATCCTCACTGGATTTAAAATGCTCAAAACTCCACTGGGATATTTTATAATCCAGGGTTGCTTGGAGCCAACTCAGTCCACACTTGACCTCTTGAATTTGGAAGAGTTTTGGCAACAACTCAAGACAACCCCAAGGAGATTGAAATGGCCCTCTGGTGAATTCTTGGCTCTCAGATGTTCTGAAATGCTCAGTACTTACGGTTCAAGCCAATGTCATGCATTGTGACTACCAAGATCTTCTGTCTGTTTGTGATATCTCCCTGTAATAAGACAAAACAAAGACACAATTAACACATTGATCATCTCTTTAGGTGCATGTTGCATGCAGTTTGTAAAACTAAAAGCTTTTAGTTTGAGTCGGGCGCAACACAGCCTATATAGTAGTACATATAGTAGAACCATGCTTGAGGGGTCATGACTGAATCAGGATGGGTTAGAGTGTGCACATAATACCCCATAAGGGTACAGGTGTACCCATGCTTATGTCTCAGTGGATGACATGAATTAATTCTACCTTTCTCACTTGATGTAAAACCTCATTATTTAGTGATTAATAATAGAGTAAAATAAGAACAATAAGAAACAATAAGTACATTTATATTTCATTTCATGAACACATCATGTACAATAATTGTCAGTTCTGACTATTTTGCAAACAATACACACCATGTAGTGTGTTAATTGTGCAGTGGCCATGAACCACACACCTTTGAACCAGTTCCTGTGCATACTGTACATGTACATGACAGATTGATGAGGTCTATAATTATTTCCATCAACATTTACAGTCACACTTTTCACATTGTAGATTAATGCACAGGTTTTGTATGCAAGGCAATGCACAGGTTTCATGCAAGGACCGGACTTGCTCTATGATACAACATACACAAGGGCAGAAAACCAGTGAAAAGAACCCTAGGACTGGATAAACCCTGCCATTCACATCAGTAAGGTGACCTCAATCTCTGGTCACATAGTGCAAAGTTTTGTTTACATATAGTACACAATATAAGAAGGTCACAGTGGGCTGCAGACACCATTCTCTGCTTATTAGCTGCTCAAACATAGTAGTCAAAACAGCTATCGTCAACATTTGTATTTTAAAAGGTGTTCGTACAACAGCGCAAACATATCTTGTTATTATTCTATTGGTTTTTTTTCTTCTCCATTTTCTCCTTCTTCCTTTCTTCCATTCCATGGAACACTTGGGGCAACATTTGAAAGCTGCACCAAAATCGTATGACCTTCACTTCAGGTTGTACCAAAAGGTTAAAGTTTGTTGGATTTTTACAATCTATACATCATCAGAAAGGTCTTGAAATTTTTAACAAACGCTACACAGATTCTGGTGCAATGGCAAATTAAACTAGAGATTTTGTTGCTAAGTCTCCCTGATATGCTCCAATGAAGGCGACATGTATACAAACATACAAACATGTAGCATTCCACGCACTGCTCAATGCGTCAAGTGAGCCCATAATACCTGAACGGAAACGTAGGTCTTTGTTTTATAAAATTGAAGCAAAACAAATTTAAAAGAATCTGAAGGTTACTTCAAACTTTGAAAGTGTCTTTGAAACATTAGGCCTAATGAAATTTTTTGTTTTTTAGAGCATAGTTTTTAGTGGAGAATAAAATTGCATGGATGAGGAAAGAAAATCCTACCAGGGGAAAATTGTTTCTCTGAAAGTTTCTGTCCACGTCTTGGAATACTGGGGGAGGGGGGGGGGGTTTAGAATCTCCTCCAATACCCGCACACTGCTGTTTGACACATTAAGCCCACTTAACAATTAGTGATTAATACTTTACAGATTGATAATGGTGGCTATTTGATTTATGAAAACCGATATGGATAATTAAATTGAGAGGTATTGTTTGTGATGTCCAACATAGTTGTTAGCTAATAATTATGACAATAAAAACTATCCCAACCAGCTTTTTCAACTTTTAAACGTAATGGTCTAAACATGAATAATTCACCGATACAAACTAAAAAACAATGTTTATGATGTGATGGTCAAAAATGTTATAATACTATTTTATGTACAGTGTATGTAATCAAACAAAACACACTTCAACAACAAGATGGTAAAAACAAAGATATTACGTTATGATAAAACTAAAATAGGCCTACTACGTTTCACACTGCACTTGATGGTCAAAACATACGTTGTAGTTAAAACGTTGAGACAACGTAGCTGTCACAACTTGAATACTATAACGTGATGACCGTTATTATCTCAACTTAAATGTTACATTTTAAATTTGCAAAAACCTTTTGACTGCAAACACTGCAAATACTATGTTTCAATACCGAAATTTAACATGAAGGCAACATATCCGCCATAATTTAAATATTACGTTCTAATAACACCAACATACAGCGACATACAGTGTGCAGACAATTCTCACACAAAAGGTGAACTAAGTCAAAATTCCGGTGGCAGTCACAACACACGCCCACTTGACCTCTCCTTTCTGATCCAAACAAGAAGTTCAAAACAAAAAACTATTTGTACCGTATTTTTAAAGAAATGGGTCCCCACATACATGTAATGTCAAATACTTTGTTTTTTTTTGTCTTTGTATGACATCAACGATAAATTCCAAGCTTTAAAAAACATGCGTGTTGGTGTCCTCACGTATGGAAGCGCCCTCTATAGCAGAGTTTGCCCTGAACTATTTTAGTAACTGGCCCGCAGGACCAGTTAGCCCGTCATTTTACTAGTACATCGGCTTTTTCACTAGTCAATCTGTTAAATAAAATAGGAATACCTTCTAAACACTGAACAAGCCAGTCAGACCACTTGCAGAGCATTTTAAATGGTCATGCAGGTGTTTGAACTGGCATTTTGCCAGCAGACCACTGTTAAGGGAGAACGCTGTCTTGTGATTAGTTTAAAATATTTCAACTAAATCTTGTACTTAACATTTTCATAATGTGTATATATGTGCCACATCGTAGACAATTAGGCCCCTACTACAATCAATGTTGGACAATCAACTCCGGTCATCATTAGGCCACCTGGTACATGCAGCGTTATAGCTACGGTGGTCGGCGCCGGGCGGGCCCGACCGGCACCGAGGATTTCCGCCCACCACTTCTGATGAAAAACACTGCTTCCGACCGGCACTAATTTCACTTAAAAAACTGCTGTAAACGTAACTATTTGTGATGAAAAGTAGTACTTACATTCACATTTCCGTCTTAATTCTTAATTGCAATTGTACAGGGAACATGTTTTCAATTTGAGAATAAATAAATAATTTTTCCGTTTTGACGCGTGTTGTTGTCTAATGACATGTTACGTTTCATGGAAGCTGCCATATTGAATTTACCGATGTATATTTCTTCCATGTGCATCGGGTATGCAGCAGCTAGATCAATAGACTTCTCTCATTCCCCGCTTCATTCGCGGTACGGTTTGACCGTAATACATGTATGTTAAGGGACATGTGTGAGAGACATTGAAAAGTCTACTGACAACAACGCACGGTATTTTGTGGATGCCCGCGAATCGTAGGCTTTTTGTACCAGTCGTCATTACGCACGTTCATAGGCACAAGCGCCAGTTCTTCGATACGTTTAATGTGTTTTACAGCTGGAGATATTTCTACGCATTGAACTACAGTATGACCTGGAAGAAACTTCGAGACAATGCAATGAGTGTGCGTCACACACGTGTGTGAGGAGATTCGTCGACATTTGAGTTGACGTCTCACATTATTTTTCGAAAATGCTGTTGTATATTGCAAACTGTCAGGATAATCTTGGAGATACTAAAATGTGTTTGAAGAACAATTTTCAATGTCCAAGGGGGGCAACACTTGACAATATCACAGGTAAAGACCCCAATAATCAATATTTCTTATATTACATTTTACAAAAACATGTCTGCTCCGTTCATAATTGATTCGGAAGATCATTATATTTTTAGCTTTTTTAGACAATAATTACTCTTCCCCGGTCCCACATATGGTCCCATTAACGCCAAAGGGGTTCACCGAGTGCGGCACCGACGCCCGAGTCAACTTGCCCAAATTCCGGACATGCCCAAATTCCGGACATGCATTTTTAGCGTTAGATTTTTTCTGATTTTTTTTCATCGCCTATTCTAATGCCTGGTGAAGTCACACCCACCACTAAAAATTCTCTAGCTATAACACTGGGTACATGTATCAACAAAGCGGAACAGCTTTGTGTTTATTCACAGGATTACACTAAAATGTATAGTTATGTACAATGTACATCTGCTACCATCAGTGGAATAATGCCCATTCTCCTTAGTAAAGACTGCATGACAATGTAAACATTTGCACTAATCATTGTAAATACAACAGGAAATACAGGAACAGTAGGTCAGCAATGACGTTCAACTGTACACACATACTGTCATGCCTGGTATGATTGAACAGAGAATGCCACAGACAAGTAGATTTTACATTATTCAGTGAGTAAGGCTCTTTTGAACAAGCAGGGATGTGATAGGCTGTGGAAAAGAAAAAAAAATCTTGAGCGCGAAAGCTTGCGAGTGCGGAGCCAACTAATAACATTTATCTTTGGTTTTAAAAAGCCCTACTCTGCAATCTGAGGCGTTGTATTTTTTTGGGGGGGGGGGTGCAAAAAAAAAACGGATTTCTTTTTAGGGGAAGGGGAAAAAAACAGATTTCCGGTTAACAACGGAGAAATGACATCCCTGACAAGAGTCCCAAAATGTTCTTGAATCTAGATCAGGAATAAATATATAGTAATCAATTCAACTCTCATGACAGCACAATGAACAAACATTCCATTGCATTAAAGAGTATTTAACTAAAAAGCTCCAATTCTACATGTATGTCAACAAAATATTGCATCATTCATGATCATTGATTTATACCAAAACAATAGACCAATACAATTCAGTAGGTCTACATGTTGTATTACAATTGTCCATACTTCTGTCAAAATTGTAATGCAATACAATTGCATGTATCTTGCGGTGAGGTAGTTCTTGAGTATTTATTTGATATCAACTTCCAAAGCAGTGCAATATTTATTTTCAAAACACTTCGCTGCTTCCATGTCCTGCATCCTTCTGAAGCTACACTAAGAGGTTAACCTTTAGCTGCTCCAGCATTTGCATTAGGATTAGCTGACAGTGTGCTACTATACTAATCCATGGTTGTCAGTCTACATGTTGTCCCACATACAGTGTACTGTACATGTACAATGTAGTTTGTTGTAATTAATGAATTTTGTTATAGATTAGAAAATATTGACTGTTGATATCAATAGACTCCAAGTCACTTCTTAGAAATTAATATTACACATGTATGCTTAGAAATTAATATTACACATGTATGTACTATGTACATAATGTGGGCTTCAAAATTTATTTTAATAGCTTCAAATATGTTTCACAATCGTTTTTCAAACAATTTCACATGAAGTGTCAAAACAATTTTATCATCAGAATATTTTAAGGTTTCTTGCATCATTTAAGAGCCTGTACAAATCCTTTTATTTATTTAATAAGAAATAGGTCTACTGCAGCACTGGTGCCATTTTAATTGTGTAACAAAAATCCAATTGGGATACGGTATTTAATCTTACAAATATAATGATAACTTTTTGCTTCCCTATGGGCCTCTCTGCAGCATCACTCATTTTCTATACTTTCACATTGCTTTAGCTCCATTATAAATGTAATTTTCTTTCATTCTTGCATTCAATTGTATTTAAAATTTGCTACCGTGGAAAATAAATTGAAATTGAAATTAATTCAAGCAGACATTAACAACCAGCACTTTATCAGATCATTTTAGATGAGGTCGGTACTGACACTCAGTTTTTGTTTTACTACGGTTTGAATCTAACAATAAAAATGTTGATAAACTAAAATATTACAGTTTAACAGCTGTCCATGAACACTGTCACTGTCAGTGTTCATAATACTTTTTGTTTTTAACTGCTTATACTGTTAACCTTGCCTCACAGCAAGGTGTCTATTTATAACCACCTTGGAGTACTAGAGGCATGAGTAAAGTAAAGGACACTTATCAACTCAAACCATTAAAATATGAGATGAGTCTGTAGCATGGTGGACATCAAGGTATGACTTCACAGTAACAATGGCAGGCTGTAAGATCAATATGTAGATTCAACAATCTGAGGTTGACTGTATTCTAGTGTGTGTAGTGAGAACTACACACATGTATGGCCAACCCATTACGTCAATACTGACCTTCACAAAACTGCAGACTTGAGTTTCTTGCTAAATAAAGAGTATAGTGTGACGTTCAGAATACATGTACTTAAAGTGGACTACATTGTAACATAAAGAAGGCTGCAAGAGAAGATTGACTGCTGACCTGTATTATTAGTTCAAACGAACCCCGACACATCAAAGTGATACTTTTGTCTTATCGTAAAATTGTAATTGTTATATGTTGGGCCTCTGTCTTTTCAACTCTCCTGAACCATGCTTGAACCAACCTTCATTAGGAGCAGCAATCAACCATCAGGCATTGTTTGCATATGGTGCTCCATTCCTAATTCCTCTTAAGACTGTTTTGACTAGTCATGGCATTTCGGTTTGACTAGAGTGGGAGTACATGTTGACACATATCAACCAGTAGTCAACTATTAGCAGTCAAGCTTTACTCCTAATAAAGGTTGCACTGATGTAAGATTCCTAAGTAAGTCTTAAAACAAGAAAGTAGCTGTAGTATCAGCAGACTCTTAACGCCTTCAGCGATACCATTCCCAATGCATAGTCCATGTACCTGATGGGACATGAGATTGGCACTCCTCCCTGGTAATTAACTCACCTGTATAAAGCAAGTAAAATCCCCATATTTCTCTGTCATGACGATCTTTTCCTGTAGTAAGAAAATGAGAAGAACAAATCATGAATGTAACGAAAAAGCACTTAGACCTACATGTAGTAAACTGTGGCTTATGGGCATGTTATTTGAAATAAACACTGTTGTTCTACATTCAGAGCAGCAATGAAGTCTCTAAATAAGTCAGATTTTTCCAGTACATGTACATGTACTGGAAAATGTCAGAAGTGAAGTATACAAATAATTGCCTTAGAAATTACAACTAAAAGTAGATCATCACATCTATTTGATGTATTCCATTTATATAGCCCACATGTATTTGAAAACCTGTCAATAAAATAATTTTATGAGAAAATAGAATTAGCTGATGCAAACTACCAACGAACCTATAATTTTTACAAAGAAATAGGCTACACCAATTTTAAATGAACATACAATAATTTTGTTAAAAATAAATACTATGAATTTCTTTCTTCTTTTCTTTTTTAATAAGCCGTACATGACATTGTCAGTGTACATGTAGTTGGTCAAAGAACAGATTAGTTATGTGCGGATGTTCTTACATGGCATAAAGTTGACACAATAAATGTCATGTAGTGTCACTGAACCTAGCTGTGCCGTGCCCATAGAATTCCTGCACCCATGTACATACTACAGCACTATACTATTGCACTCAATCTGGAGTTAGTATTCTAACTTAATTTAAAAAAAATACAAGCTTCTTCAACTTATAGAAACTACTTCACATTGTAAAAATTAGTCCACAATGTGGATCCATTGCAGTCATTAAACTATGGAGGTAGAAATATGGCAATTATCAACCTTAACCATTAAATATGGTAAAAACAAATAACAATGTTTCAAACTCTATGTAAATGAAACTGCAGTATCATCTGCATTTAAGTGGGGACTGGGACAATATCATAGTGTACTTGCTATCAAATCAACTATTTAGAAGAAATGTAGATCAAATAAGATTAAAATGTGACTCAGTCATGGCTGTTAACAAGAGTACTAATTGTTATTTCCCACTGCTACAAATAACAATTGTTGAACAATAAGATCAGCTTTAAAAAACAGTCTTAAATGATGCACTAAGATAGTCTCAAGAAGAGATGTTACAATGACTAGATGCATCAATAAAGATTAATACACATACAGAAGAGTTTTACTGTACATACATGTACATATATCTTGCCGTTTGACAACCCTATTTCTCTCTGTGGGCAAACAGTCACTGGGAAATATCCCACACACCCACACACACAGATCTACCATTTAATGGTCCCTAGAATAAAGGTCATAGTTCACTGACTTCCACTGGGCATCAATCTGTTTGCACATAATACTCCCAGCATATGCCCTGGTTTTGTTCATGTTGGAATTTAAGTAAAGTGAGTGTAGAGGAACATGTAGAAATGGGAGCGTGCTTCCTGGGAGGGGATTGGGAGAGGGTGATAACTCTGGCAAAAGGCTCTTCTGATGGGTGTGTATGAACAGCTACTCTGTAATGTATCTTCAGCGATGCTCACAAATCTATGTAAATGAAGTTGTCTAAATGCAGAAAGTATGACAAGGCACAACAAGAACATGCATCATTCTTGACCTACTTGTGTACCAGGAACAAGCCAAGCCCATGTTCACTCTCATTAAGTAAGTGATTTCTAATCACTCAAAGTCTTGACAGTCTTGAAATTGTTTTGTTAAAGGACTGTATGCATCATTTTATTCTAATAAAACATGTAGTTAAAGACTTTACTTAATTGTCAAATATTCACCCATATTGAACTTGGCTTCCATCCTATTTCCTTCATCATACTCCCATCCCAATCACCCATATTGAACTTGGCTTCCATCCTATATTTCCTTCATACTCCAGACAAACCATGTTTGTTCACAAATTGATGGTTGAGAGACCTGTGAAAACAGGAAACTATCTAATATGACCATAGTTTAAGATTCACAAAATGTGTAGCTAGAATTACAAGCATAAAAATCTTACCACTAGGGCGTCCATAATTGTTAGTGAGTGCTAGCAGCTATCAATTCTCGTTTGATGAAGAAAAACCAGATTTACTTCATGAAGACAAAATGTCTGAAATATTCAGAACTCGTTTCTACACCTGTCTTCAAATGAGTGCAAGTGACTATAGATAGAAGCCAGTATGGCTTTGGGTGTACGTGCACAAGTCCAATATATTCACTCTAGTTATTAATAATAATAGAAGGTCAGACTGAGCTACACCCAGTACAATGCTTCCTATTGAACGCAGTCAAGGTGAATCGAAAGCAAGAATGAATCAAATATAATATAACTCATGACGTCATAACCCACCTGACTACAACCTAAATACAACACACCAAGAGAATTGGTTGATAAGATGCCCCGTTGTCAATCAGACTCTGTTAAGTGTTATGTAAATTGATTTGGATTTCAGTGATCACTGGCTGGACTAAAGTCACCTACATGTACAGAAGAGTGTAGGCCCTTTGAGGTGTGTAGGAGACTCTGGTGTGGGTCAATTGAAACCTGGATTTTGTATGATGTACTGACCAGTGAGAGTATGTATTCAGTTTTTCTATGTACTTTTTATTCATTTGACTTTGGTGGTGTTTTCAGGTACATTTGGTAAAATGAAATTAACAATTTAATATCAAATTACAAGCGTCATGTAACATTGGTTTCTAGTATCAGAGTGAAATTTGCACTAGTTAAATTTCTTTAACCCAATTACATCGAGCAGAGGCCAATGACAATGGACTCGAAATTGCCCAACATTGGCAATAAATGAAATAATGATGATTGGGTCACTGAGGAAGGAACAATGAGGGAAGAGACCCCTTCCTTTCAAGGTTCTTTATGTCATCACTGAGTGCAATGAATGTTCATCAAATCTTGAACAAATCTTCCTATGCAATTTGATTTCTTATCTTTAAAGCTAAGTTGGAGGAGCAAAACTGCTGCAATGATGCCTCATACATGTCACAATTCAAGGCTTATTTGCACGAGATGTACTATTAATTGACCTTTTACTGTTGTGAAGGAAATTGAGACTTTTGAGTGATGCGCTACAGCTCTCTTATTTTTAATATTATTAATATTAATTAACCCTCCATGTGATTAGTTGAAAGAGCAGTTTTATAATTCTAGCTAATGTATACATGTACATGTACAAGGTTTATACTGTACTGAGACTTTGTTTTTCCAAACCTCTTAGTCTTAGAATGGTCTCACCAAATGAAAGAGTCAGTAGGCCACTATTTGTACAAACATCTATGCACTGATTCACTGTACATACATGTACACTAACCCATGATTGATGACAGGCTCTCCAATAACTAATTAAGACAATAATAATTAATCAGTTTTGAGGATCAAGCAAACGGACATCCTTAAGAACAATATAAAGACAGAAAGACAATCAAGATTAGTATGTATCATAATAATAATAATAATAACAGGTATTTAGAGACGCTCCCCATAGAAAACTATATCACAGCGCTTACAAAAACTGAAATGCACAATAAATAACAAAATCTTATCGGAAAAGCTACATACACCATGTTTGAAAAGAATGAGAAAAGGAGAAAAGCTTAAACAGGGAAGAGATGTGTTTTCAGAAGTTTTTTAAATTGGTCTGTGGATTTAGCGGCTTTAATGAAAGAAGGGATGTTGTTCCATGCTGTGGATGCAGTTACAGTGAATGTGCGATCGCCAGATGGTATTCACTATTCCTTTGATATTATCTCTAACCATTGAGGGGTTTTTTGCAGGTAACAATGCCGCAGGGTGCAAAGGTCAACTCATTAGGGTTCTTTAGAGGTACATGTATGAATTATAAAGCTTTATTTTAATGACTTTGGTTTTAAGCCAGCGATGTACTTCTGATGACAGAAGTGACAAACTCTTCATTACATCTGATATATATGACTTCCTTATTAAAATGCATACAACAAGGAAACTTTCAAGTGATAAGGAATTTCATTTTCCCTTTGAAGCATTTTGGTCAATTTATATTTTACTTTTCCCCCGTTCTACATGTATGCTAGAACTATCCTACATGTAGCTGCAAAGGTAAGAAGCACATAATGTCCAATGATTCAGTGCTTTGAATTTGGGTTAAATGGTTGGAATTATTTCAGGAGAGCAGGATGAGGTTGCCGCTTTAAGTTCTTGCATCCTCTCCTACTGTGAGAAGGGATTGCTCCTTTAAATTATCATCTCTGACTGTAGGAAGGCCGACACATCTTAGAATTGTCCCACTTATGGTGGCATCTTGTACATGGTGGCAGCCAGTTGAAAAAGCAAGGAATCTCGGCGTCATTTTTTCCAAGCACCTTCAGATGACAGATCAAATTGGCAAAGTTATCAGGCCTGGATGGGCTGGAGTTATCAGGCCTGGATGGGCTGGAGTTATCAGGCCTGGATGGGCTGGAGTTCACAAAATTGGTCGTCTCCGGAAATACCTAGATCATCCAACATCTGAAAAACTAGTCCATGCATTTATCACCTCACACCTCGACTATTGTAACAACTTACTTACAGGATCCCCCGACACAGATGTCTCAAGACTACAACGTTTGCAAAATACTTCCGCTCGCATCATAACTCGTACCAAACGCCATGATCATATCTCTCCAATTCTTCATAACCTTCACTGGCTGCCTGTCCACCTTCGAATACGTTTTAAAATACTCCTGCTCATGTACAAATGCATTAAAGGTCAAGCTCCCATCTATCTGCAAGAACTTGTCGTTCCATATACACCAACTCGTCAACTTAGGTCAGCTACCCACAACCTCGTCGTCTAACCCAAGGTTCTCTCACGGTCATATTATGGTGAGCGCAGCTTCTCCTTCATCGGTCCTTCTCTCTGGAACGCTCTCCCAAACCGGATTAAAAGCTCTCCTTCTGTTGACTCTTTCAAACTAAACCTTAAAATGTTTCTCTTCCAAGAACACTATCAGTCATAGCTCAAACATTGACTCTATCTACAACTTTCTTCTTAAAGCGCTTAGAGGCTGGCCTGCAGTAGGCGCTATACAAATACGTTATATTATTATTATTATTCTTTATACTTTTATAGATTTTAGTGTCACTCCTGGCTAATTTCCAGTGAGTTCCCAACACTAGACTGCAAAACATCACCTACAGAATAATGAATTGGTGACTATACTACTGGGCCAAGGTTATTGTTCACATTGCTTGCACATGTGCACCAATAGACCAATCCATTAAGCCCCGCCTCCTTACGAGTTGACCAATCACAGCCGCGAAACCTGATCACCATTAGAGCAAAGATCACCAAACGGCTCAAATGGTGATCAGATTTCGCGGCTGTGATTGGTCAATGAGAAATGGGCGGGGCTTAATGGATCGGTGTATTCCCAGACCATAAAACAGTAATCACACACTCTAAACTTGTGTACATAATATTGTTGCATTCCTCCTATGGGGCGAGTGGGCAGGCTTCTCCAAACGGGGAATGGCAATAATTATACAAATAGATTTGCGGGAGTCTGACTTGTGACAAATACACTTACTGTTTTATTGCTCACATAAGAACTTAATATAACATTACAATTGGTAGCGTAAGTAATGCTACTTGTTCTAGAGAGTTCCATAAGGCAAATGGTATAACGTGGTCTAACTGATAAAGGTATACTGAGCTATTCGCTGAGATCTGAGTCTAACCATAGGGTAAAGACTGACTGTTTATCTGACTGAGTGCATTCAGACCGTGTCGTGATTCTCTGAGAAGAGTGCATCCAGACTGATCGTGGTTCTCCCCCTGGACGAAGGAAATCTGGGGTTTATATAGGAATCTAGAGTATAGAAATGAATTAAACATTAGCCAAGTATGGGGTCTTGACCAATGGAAAACTGCCATGCAGGAAGGTCATCAGACGTGGCAAGTTGATAACCCAAATAAGGAGTGGTGGGTTGCAAGAGTACAGTGAGTGACAACTATACGTAAAGGGCGGTGCTTGCCATTGCTTGTGTACAATTCAGAACGTTCATAGGATATTACATGGGTACGCAATGATATGGCATAGGATTCGTGTACAACGATCACGCACATCGTTATGGCATTCGACTTTTGTACACAGGCAAGAGTAATACACAAAGCATTGCGCCGTGATAAAGTAATGGCTATTCTTAGCTGATTGAGGGAGTGGCTTAGATCGCTCACAAGGCTCTGGTACTGAATATACATGAGCGGGAGTAGCACTGGTCCCTCGGACCATGCTCGGACGATCCGGCATTAAAAGGTGCTGACTGGACGGAGAGTCCTTGTGAGGTTGGTGAAAGTTGCAAGCTAGCAATTCTAGATTATATCGAATCGAACATTGATCTTAAGTTGTTACATTGATAATTATTGGCTACTCAAAAGAGGGCACTAGGAAGTCATAAGGATCAATGTGAGGTTCGTAACAATATACATAACTGTGTTATACATGTAACTATGGCCTGTAATACATATGACTGAGTAATAACTATGGCCTGTAAGGTATGGACTCATTGTAAAACATCTCCAGCTGGGTACAAGTGTTTAATTGTCAAAATAATTTTGTTTCAATAAAACAGCAGTTCTCGCTCTTGTCTTTTTCACTGTATTCTAATTGCGTGTCTACTTATTGATAATTGTTTGCACATGTTTTCTTTCTGTATATTATAGATGCTAATTCATGTACATTGTATTATTGTGAAGCTCTTTGAGGCCTTGCATATAAGGCACTGTATGGCATGCTTTTTATTAATCAAATTTATCTACATAAACATGAATTCCATGTGCAGATATAATAAACGGTAAACTAATGTAGACAAGCAAAAACAGTCATTTTAAACAAGTAACAAATCCGGGGGGAAAAAACAGAAAAAATTAGATGGGGGTGCAGGGGGCATTTTTCTGCCAGTTCATAATAACATATCTGCTTTCCCGCCATACATTCCTCATAAGTTTGTATTCCTACTCATTTGGGGACAAGAGTGAACCTCTTTCATCAAGAGGACTGCCTCATCCCACCCACCCCGAAGAAGCCCACCCCACCTCCCCCAATGATGGAAGGGAGTTCTTCTGCTGGATGGAATAAACTTCAACCCAAATTCTTGATTTGCATATGTAGGAGACAGATCTTGGGCATAAGGTGAATGTCATCAATGTCCAATCTTATATGCAAATAGTGCGAAGTGAGATGTCCGCCTATTGATTTCTTCATAGTGCTGTGGCCAATGGCATGAATACTCTCAATGTACTGTACATACATGATAAATAGAACTGTATTTAGTATATATCACACAGTGTCATACAGTACTCTGTGTAGGCTAAAACATGAAGCAACATTTGAAAAGGGGAACTTGTAACAGGTCTAGCTGTATACAATCATGGAGCAATCTAGCTCCATGATACAATACTTCATTCACTTCATTCACTTCATTCAGCCAAGAAAGGGCAATGCCTTCATATCTCTAGTCGTTGAGTTTACACCCGTGGTGCCCTTCGAAAATTTCCAATAAGTGTGACATTTATTTTCCTCCTGAAGATGCCATTTTAGACAGGATGAAGTATCCATCCTGCAACTTGTAAGTGTTTTTGAACTTACTACAATTTGCTCTACAATTAATTTGTAATCATGTAGCGATACATTGGGTAGCTGCAACAATCAGAGAGTATTCTACAAACATGGAGTCAGCATTGTGTATGGTGTAGGTTTCTAAATAGTTTTCATGCTATTTGTTAACCATTTTCTGATCTTTCTTGGTGAAAAAAAGAAGAAAGCAGACTGAAGTACATGTAGGAGGAAGAGGCACCAAGGCAATAATCTCCAAGGGGCATTGAGGCAATTGCTTCCGTGAACTATCAGGGCTACAAATGGTTCAAGCTGGGGGTTTTTAAACATTGACATTCCATGCACAAATCCCAGGCTGCAGACACACCGTATGCATAATTGGTACTGGGTATAATACACATACGTGGGTGTTGCTCATGTCATCATAGTACAGTGATGTACATAACGCTGTAATTCAGTACTGTACACCCAGCTTTGCTGTCTTCTCCAAGATGGTGACACTATACACCTTTCTTAAACTGACTACATGTAGGAGTGCTTGTTCCATTAAATATTAATTGTTGAAAGTGTGTGTGTGTGTGAGGAGATAATTATATACCCCTGTTGCCATGGAAACACACCATTCACGTCAATTAAAAATATCAAAGACACTTCACAGTAAAGAACATGCAGGACACACAATTATCATGTAAAACACACACAGCATGTTAAATATAATACACACAGCGGACGCAGCGGTACTAGTTGTATTAAGTAATTGAGTAGTATTACCAAACATCACCATGGAAACTAAACTCAATGAGACTAACCAACAAAGGTTTCACGCTCAATGAAAAAGGAAATTTAAAATAACGACCAGTTTTATTATTGATTGACAAATATTCAATAATCCTTCCCAATTTGTTTCTTTTTTAATTGATAAATGTTTATGAGATGTAGTCTATCAGTATCACTATCGGAGCTTTACACATTTTTTAACAAGTACGTTTGGTCAACTTGGACAGCTAAAATATCAGAGATGCAACTCAGTTTTATCCAAAAAATCTGAAAAGTGCGTAAAAAATTTGGGCAAGAAAGCCAACAGATGACTATTTTTAAAAAATATTTTTTTCTGAATAATAAATAGAAAATAAAAGGAGGCGGCGGCCAAAAAGGAGGCGGGCGGGGACGAGAAACTTTTAAGTTTTTTTACTTGGCCTAACAGTAAACAGGTATTGCAAGTAAAATAGGTTCATTCAAATTAAACCTACACTGTAGTGTAATACGTGCAGTAAATATGCCCTGACTCACTGGCTGTATTGACCTCAATGAAAGACAAACAATTCAATTAACCCAAACAGTCAATAACACTATGAACATAAGGGGCAGTAATAGTCCCCTAGCCAGCATTATGGAATGATCATGGCAACACTAAAGTGCACTTAGTTAACTTAGATGAGTACTCAAGCTCTACATGTACCATACAGATGTACATGTACCCTACATGCGCATTGTTCATCATGTTCATTACATTTTCATGCCGACTGTTTTTGAACACAGGTTTAATTGGATAGTATTTTTATCACATCTTTATTCACCTTCAGATTGTGATGGCATAAAACAATATTATAAATAGACACCTGGTGGGGGTATAGGTCTAACCTTCATTTATGTTACCCTGGTGGATGTGTCTATTAGTGTGTTCCCAAGTGACCTACTGATGGTTACAATTTACATCCAAGTGACTAAATAACAGTGACCTGGGCACTGTAACATCTAAATCAACAAACAACAAACCATGGCTGTAGTTGCTGGTACAACTACACAGGCAATACCAGGCGATATCATCATCACTATCTGATCCGAAACGTCCGTCCAAAATGTTCTCTAATTCTGCCCCATTCTATTAAAAAACGCTTATGTCTGAACCATAATAAAAATGTCTTTGCACCAATGCGCACGTGCAAAGACTACCAGAATGCAATGCGGCTGTGGTCTAGGTTTCAAGACGATCGCTAATTAGATTTGCATGCCTTCTGGGTTTTGTTTATAATATCGAACATTAACGCTTCACTGTTCCTGACTTCAGCATGGGAGTTGTTCCTTTGATCCCCTGCTCGTTTTAAGCGTTCTACCTCCATGAACAAACACAGAGTGTTACTTGTACACTTTCATTATTCATTAAAAAAATTGATAGTATTAGTAAAATAATATGATTAGGTTTTAATATCAGAGCATAACCAGAAGGGAGCCCAGGGAAAGCAATCAACTGATTCATGATCATATCATTGCATTCAGTTCATTTGAAAAGCACTTGCTAATAATTTATAGTAATAATAAGCTTAGTGTTAACATGCACATTTACAGAACACTCACTCTAAAAAAAAATGGTGTGAAGAGTAACCCGTTTCCAACACACCAAATCTACTTTATGGTTAACTGTTTAACAGGGTCTGTCTTTTTGTTCATTTTACATTACACACCCTCCCACATGCATTTTAGATCAATGGGGGAGGTCTCTTTTGCTAACTGTACAGTGCGAACATTTTGTACAAAAATATGTGCAGCACAAAATTGTTACCTTTTTAGAGCATGCGCTTTTACCACAAAATGAGGAAATGCACCACACGTCTCACACCTTGTTCTGTCACAAGACAAGGATTATTTGACAGGTCATTCATAGAGCCAGCCAAAGTTACTTATGTAGGCCTCCTTACTATGCTCACACTTCATGAACAAATATAAAAGGGGGAAAAGGTTACTTGTAAACTCTCCCTTTTAGCTTCCAAACTATACTTGTTAAAGTAATACTATTTAAATTTTTAGAGTGATACTCATTTACAGAAAATGTCTAAATTTGTTAAAATCACACTGAGTTAATTCCCATGACACAGCTTACTAAATAACCAGAGGGGCTGACTGCAACCATCCAAACCCCAACTCTTATCACAATCTACACAGCTATTAGAAATAATGTAACAAAATTTCAAGAAGGAATTTCCCCCGAGGTCAAATTTTCCAGAAGTTCCCAGGACTTCCTTCATCCACACCTCAGCTGGGAACTGAGTCACTGTCAATAACACTGTGCCAGGCAATACTATCGCTGCTTCAACTCCAGTAGCTCAAAATCCCTGGAACACTGTACATTGCAAGGCAGCCATTTGTGCAAGTTGTAAACCAATCTCAAAACCAGACTTAGCTAGAACAAACTGTGAATGCATAGGCCTATTAAACAAAAATTAAATGCCTGAAAGGTCACAAGTTCATTGTAAATTCAGAGACTTCATGGTTCACAAAACTAACCTTGTGACAATATCTTAAAAGAACTAGCTGCTTCAACTTAAATGAAGAACATTTTAACGAGTCAGCAGTCACCATGTACATTTGTATATATTGCTGCTGCATAATAGATTAGTTTAGAGAAGATAAAACAGTTCTCTTGTACACGTATATGTATGTGTACCTAGTCTTGTACTACACACAGGTCAAAGATTTATTTACAGATTGTGCTTCCGCTCAATAATTGACAGACTTTACACCTGGATGTACTTGAACCTTCAGGTTTTTAACCCTACTTATGAGAGGTCAGACCATACATGTAATTTCTTTACAGTTGTCATACACCCAATCTGATTTTGTTGGTTTTTAACATTATGTTCAAGTGAACATGACTGGAAAAATAAAAGGACACAGTGATTTTGTCTACTGGTTTTGAAATAATAGAATGTTGACTTAAGAACTTCATGATAAAGGTGAAATTTTTGTTTAATAAATAAAAGGTACAACAAATACAAGTACATTCATGTAGGTCAAATCCTGCAAATGTTTGAATGCTACCCATTTAGGTACTCACTCCTTGGCAACTATGGTCTTTCTAAAGGGTTAATGACCAAAGTTAAGCAAAGAAACAAATTTATTGTGAAGTTTTGTTTTGTTGTCTGAAACCAATCAGTGCAACTCAAATAGAAGAATTTCAGTTTCTTCTTCAGTTGATAGTAAACTGAAAACCTCAAATAATACGTATGCAATGGTGTACAATGTAAGCCGCCATTTTCTATGCAGGTTATCTCAAGCACACAGTATACTTGAAAGAATTTGGGTTTTTTCATTTATCAGACTTGGCAAATACAACTCTTCAGGGTTCTGCCAGGGCTTTTGTTTGTTTTTTACAAAGATAGCTGATATTTCAGTATTTTATTCTCTCTGTATGATACAGATTACAGCATTTGTGGCACGTAGTATTTTTACATGTAGTCCGATTACATTAGTAAGATAGCAGCAGAGGCCACTCCTTCAAGTCGCACAAAATGTTTCTGTTTTTGGTGCAATGCATAAATCCAAAAAGCAGAGCTGAACGCCCTAATGGAAAAATCTAAAAATGAGTTTACATGACAAAGACATGCATTCCATACCAGTCTTTCAAACAGTGTCAATTCTCCACTGAAAACATTTAAAATAAATAAACCTTTTTGTATGAAAACAATCATTTGAATTGAGCAGGCACAACAAATTTATTTTATTTCTTGTGTAAAATGTTCTAGTGCAGCACTTCAGCATAATTTTGTATTTTATTTTTATTTTATTTCATACAACATCCAACAGTGCAAGCGCCAATCAAAGGATGGATAAAGGTTTTATAAAAATTATTATTTTATACATGTACGCCAGGCCATTCACAATTTTTTGCATATTTATACAATAGGTCCTTTAGGTTGGTAAGCAGTTTGCAATCAGCTAATTCTATTTTCTCATTTTATTAAATTATAAATAAATTACCAACCTGACAAAAATAAGCTTTGGGTCTTGATTCCTCAATGAAATCTTATAAGACTGGGTGTAATGGTATAATTCACAATCCAATGAACACTGTTTAAGTACACTGAATAGAATCCAATCATACCCTGAACATGTAATGATGAAGTTCGTTGTACAGGTCCCTTGCCTTATGTATGCAGTGTTCAGAAACTGCATTGACACCAATCCGTTAAGATTGTCTGTCCAGTGGGCATCAATTGATTCTCTGCATTAATAATCTAGCCCCTTGACCCAAACACTTCTCTTTCTTGTAAGTTAATCAAGTCAAACAATTTGTGTATAAACCATAGTTTCAACAGGATACTTGGGATTCCACGTACTGTGGAGGTACAGAGTCATGATTGTCCATGCAGGCACAGTATGTAGTGATCAGGTGGTAAGATGGGTGAACTCAACATGAGCTGGATCCATGGATTCACAACCTGTGAACCTTAGTACACTTTGGGAAGATCTACAAAACTCTGAAGGTTGTGCATGGGAATTGACAAACAACTTGAACAAGGTGATTTTTAGTATCAGATACTTATTCTTTAGCTTTAGAATTTAAAAAGGACACAAGCAAACAAATGATTCACATTTGTATGCAAATATTCAACTTGTAGCAAATATTCACATTGTATTAAATTCTCACATAGGCCTAACTCTCAGAATGTTAGGGTTGTGCAATTTCATCTGAAGACCAAAATGTGACTCTTTGAAATTGTTAGAGCAATCAGCCAATGATACTAAGGGCAAGGCACTACTTCAGCTGTTTTTCTTAATAAAAGGTGCCTAAAAAAGGAAGATTCAAATGTTTACTGCCAGAAGATTTTAAGAGAGACACAAAGGCACTTACAAGGGGCACAGGGGATTGCTTCAATTGTTTTTTACTATCAGACCTGGTGTGAGTGCATTTCAAGAATAACATGTTACCATGGTTTTGATTAAATATCCAGTAGAGTAGGCACTTTTGTAACCATGAGGTTTCCAAGATACACTGCAAAAACAGGGGTTGTTCTAAAACCCCCTCGACCCCCTCGACCCACGACCCCTCGACCCCTCGACGTCCGCCCCGTTATCGAAACGTGTCCCAATTCCAATTCATAACACATCGCTTTACGGCCGAGTAAGAATTAAGTTCCCGATTTAGAATTCACAGCGTGTGATCCAAAGAGCTAGCTGGTCTGGCGACGCGACTTCCTTCCGGCGACCTGCTGATGACCAACAGACCATACGTCCAGAGTCAGTGGTGTTGCACCGACCGAGTGAGAGAAATAATGTGCATTAAACTTTATAGCTACGTTTTGGAATTTTGGAAGACATATAAAAAATTGGGGGGGGGGGGGAAAGTTCATATTATCGCATGTAACTTGGTCCTTAATATTAAAATTAGCCAATAAGTTACTTAAGATCTAATTTTCTTAAAGAAGCATTAATGTACAGCCTAAATATAAACGGCAATTTTAATTTTAGCATTCTGTGGCCAACACCAAAATCCGAAAAGAAATGGTCTGCGTATTTTCCCCAGGACAAATGAGGCCACTTTATAGCATAAATGGGCGTATTTAATCCACTTCCGCACGTTACGTGCACACCGATCATGATCTCGTTTCATATGGTCGGGGGCCCGGGTGTGGGAGACTGACAACCCCAAAACACGTGTGGGCCATGGTCGGTCGGGTCTACAACATCGAGCTCCGCATAGAGCAAGTAGTAATTGTTGACACAGGACGGGAGCGATCAGCCGGAAATGAGTCTGCCTGATCATCACGTAATGAGTTGGCCTAAATCGTACTCGGGCGGTAAACGTAGGATCCCAGTTGGGATATACTCCTATTCAGGCTCGGGTCGGCCAAGAGATACGCTTGGAAATGCCGCGATTTTTTTTTCTGTACACCAAATTTGCCACAGTACCCGATCTCAGCCAATCACGCGCAGTTTGCTTCGTGCGTGATTGGCTGAGATCGTGTCATGTGGCAATTTTGGTGTACATAAAAAAAAATCGAGCATAAGTCGAGGGGTCGAGGGGGTCGTGGGTCGTGGGTCGTGGGGGTCGAGGGGTCGAGGGGGTTTTAGAACAACCCCAAAAACAGGTCTATACATAGAAAGAAATACAGGGTAGCCATGGCACTACAGGACACCTTCCTGACACTATCTCCACCTACATGTAAGTAGCAATTTGTCTACAACAAGACCAGAGCTGTCCAGACAAAACAAAGCACTGTGTATTGACTGTGTAAAAACAAACACATCCCTTGCCTAACCATAATATAATCTTGTTGGATCTTCGTTGTTGGTAGCATACAGGAAATAAACCATTAACCATAAAAACAAATTTCCAGTAGGTTTGAGGTCAAGTCCTGTCCTCAACTTTAACAGAGCTATGCAATGTAGTTGGAGTCCAGTAAGCTTCAAAGACAGAACCTCACCAAAAGTTGAAACAGACCTTGATTGGCTATCAGATTTGGGTACACACATTTTTCCACAAAGTTTTCAACATTTCACACAGGATTTTTGTTGTATTTTAAAAAGGACACAAAAGTTCTTACCGTTGTGCGTAGGGAATACATCTTACAATGTAGATGAAGTATCTCTTTAAGTTTAGTTAACAAGGTAATTTCTAGATATGTTTCATCAATTGATTGTTGCACTCAATAACGATCACTGGTTGACACCCCTTAAAACACACACCACATCTTTCATGCATGTACCGCCAGCTACAATGTCCGTTTTAAAGTGAGCAATACTTGTAGTTGTACACTGTGCTTATATTTTACATAATTATGACCTGAGAAGGACTCTGCTACCTGACCTAAGATAAGGACACAGACTTAACTGATATCTCCCTCTATTAAACTAATTTAATACCCTGGCTGAACCACATTCAGGATGCCTGTAGAGAGATGTGTACCCATTCTAATGAATCACTTTACTACACCATTAAACTTCTCCTATAATTGGGAATAAGGATAAGGGTTTTAGTCAACCCTGACTCTATTTATTTGCATAAGGCTTGGGGTGGTTGTTTTATTATGGGTTTTTTCTTTTCTTTTCTTTGTTTATTTTTTTGTTTAAGGTATCTGAAGAGAGTGTAAATGAATCTTAAAGGGACTTGTTGCCTTGGATTGGGCGAGTTGGGCTATGAAAAGCATTTGAAACCAGTTGTTATGAATGCATAAGGTTAGAAAGATGTTTTAAAAGTAGAATACAATGATCCACACAAATATGCCTCGAAATTGCGTGGTTTCCCTTTTACTTTGCGAACTAACATGGTCTGCCATTTTGTGGAGTCAAAAATTTGGCTCTACAAAATGGCGGGCCGTGTTAGTTCATGATGTAAAAGGAAAACCAAGCAATTTCGGGGCATATTTGTGTGGATCATTATATTCTACTTTTAAAACATCATTCTAACCATATGCATTTCATAACAAACAGTTTCAAATGCTTTTCGTAGCCCCAACTCGCACAATCCAAGGCAACGTGTCCATTTAAGGTCTGATAAAACCTTAATCTAGAAAATTCATTGGAATATTAAAACTTGGTCATTACAAGAACAACATATTTAATACTTCTGTAACACCTAATTGCTGAATCAACTAAAGAATTAATGAAAAAAACGGAATTATCTTTATTCAAAGTATTTCAAGGGGCTTTGTTGTCAAAACAACCCAGGCCTGTGGCTGCACATGGAATTATGAACGCTCACCCCAAAAATGCATGCTGGTATGCGCCCTTCATAAAATGATACAAAGGGAAGGTGCGTGAGTACCGTAACTTGGTGAAAGTTCATAATTCCATAGACCTGTACAGACACAAGCCTGCTTTGATCATGATGACACAATCCCTTTAAGGTTAACTTCATTAGTCTTGTTTTATTACACTTGTTAAAACCACCTTCAGATTAGCAGGTAGCCTGAAGTGTGGCATCATGCATCCAAGTGACATTGTAGACAGATATAAATACACTCAATCATGAATGGGCAAAAAATAAGCAAGTATTTTAATCAAGCATTTAAAATGATTAACTTGGTCTGGTATTAAAGGTCAGACAAACAAGATTGTAAAACAAAACTGTAAGATCAAAAAAGAATAAATTGTTTGTTACGGTTGGAAAGGAAGATCAATTTTAGGTATTTAGTTAAAATGTAATTAGTTGACAAATTAAGAAGAGAAGTTTTGTATTGGGACACTTGGATAGTTCTTCCTTTGTTATTTTTTTTTCTCTCTCTACAATATGGTTGACATAAATGTTTCTTGAAACCAATGTGTTTGCCATCATCAAATCTAAACTAAAAGCACAGTATGAGTAGAGGTATTTATGGTGCACGGCCTAATTTTAACCGAAAGAAATTTGTTAAAAACGATTTTTGACAGATGATGCTGTTTCATCAAAAACAAAAACTTTTGCATAATGCTACTGACAATGCAAACACATGTAAGTTGCAAACTGTTTGTATGGCTCATGAACGGGATTTAATGTCAAGATCCTGACAAAGTGACAATGATTTGTTTATATTTTTTATTAACTACCACATGTCACTGCCTGATTTTTTCCCCTACATATCTTAAATGAACACTCATCAAACCTATAAAACAAAATAACTATTCAAAGTTGAAATCCAAATCTGCAAAAAAATTGGACCTTATATTTTTATTAAAAAATTTTTCTCAGCATATTTCTTGGATCAAAGGTTGAAAAACAATTGCAGTCAGTGTTATTTTTTCAATTTAAAAAGATTCATGCATAGAGTAAAACGATTTAAAAGGAAAGGATCAGTGAAATTTAGTTTCCTATGTTATGTACTATATTTTTTGCTCTGACAGCTACAAAGACCAATGTGTGACCCTGCATTTATTCACAGATCTCTCCACTGATGTGAAAACTTGACAAATTTTGTAATCAGATTTTAAGGTCTGACCTTACGCTGAGGAAAGAGATGCACAATTCAATTCAGCAGTTAATCATCAAACTCAGGCAGTTCTTGCTCTAAAAAGGGCAAGCCATCTTAAATTTGTAAAAAATATATTTTAACATTCTTGAAGTGTTCAAATGAAGGGTCAAATGGGGTCAACTCAATAGTAACTACACAATTTCAATTCAATAAATAGGTTGTACTTTATTCTCAATTCATGCTCAATCCTAGAACAAAATACAGATTTACAAATAATTTTTTCAAAATAAAGAATTACTAGACTGAATTTGGAATTTGGACAGGTCTGTGTAAAATTGTGACAATGAGCAATCTCAACATACATCTTTCACAAAACCAGTGCCTCATCTGTGACTTCTTGAGATGAATGATACAATTTGTTTTGGCATTCAGTTAGTATTAAGTGTGCGACATTGCCAAGATCTGAAGCTACCTACTTAAGGAAAGCAGGATTGAGGCCTTTGATAGATGTTCATGATGAACAAATGACAAGATGTACATTGTACATTTTGTCCAAATAAAAACCCAATAAAAGTGTTGTTGTTGGGGTTTTTTTTTTTACAAATAAAAATAATAATAATATACTAGTATTTTTGCAGATTGTTATGTTAGCCATTCTATTTTTATCTTTCCATTTCAGAGCAATTGACTAAAGTTAAAGAAGCAAGTGAAGTAGTCAATTGTAGCCTACACCAGTGAACAATAATAATAATATTATTATTATAAATAAAAGTTATTATGAAAGTAAAAGGCCTTGAAAGCCGCAACTAATTGGTGAGTACAGCCTTTTACAATAATTTTTAATAATCTGATAATTCTATTGTACCATTTCCTTTTTTCAGCCGCTGACATCAATTCGAAAAATCAACACATAATAAAGCAGACCTCGATGGGTGGTGCATCTAATCTAATCACTTCAAATCCACCGCAGTTTAATGGAGCAGAACATCACAACATGACATTTTAGTTTTAATTGTACTCACCACAGGCTCGGGTGCATGAGTTGCATGTACATTAGGCGTACTGGACGAAGCCATCTTTGTCTGTATTCGATAAAAGCTGCAAAATGTGTAACCTAGTCAGTTCAAAAATCACTCTTATAAATCTGGCGTACGTTTGGAAATGTTGACCACAGCATGCAGCACGCAAGCGACGATTCAGTGTGTGTGTGGGTGTTATATCTTCAGAGATAGAGAGAGAGAGAGGGCCGCGCGGCGTACGTCTCATCGATTGTTATCGGTAAATTTCGGATGAGCTCGGTTTAGAACTCTCCATTACATCAAGGAGGAGGTTCTCCACTTTCTGTTTACTTATTTATTAGTAGTGCACATCTGGTATCCATTATGTTTATAAAAATAGCTTGTTTTATTTTTTGAATAATGTTCCGCACTTTGTTTATATATTTAATGACGATTTGTTTTAATACATTGCACATGTGGTCCCTCTTATCAAAATGATTTGACCCAAATGTGAGACAACACGTGACCTTGAAGAGGTAAACAAGAATGGTAAACATTAACAGAGGGCACAGACTACCTTGAAAAGGTATAGGATGTGCAAACTGATTGATTAAAATACAATGGAAGGTCACAAAAAGGGCACAAAGTTGTTTAACTCAAAATACTCAATGTCCTTGGTCTGTTTATTCACCGGCTTAGCTTCAGTGTCCATGAAATCGCATCTTTTCTTTTTGTCGGACTCGGATCGGTATCAGAATGACCTTTTCAGTTGTGGCAATTGCGTTGACCTTGTTTTTAACTCATCGCGTCATAGTGAAATGATGACACCATCATTAAAACATAAACGAATCAATCAAATCAATGGGAGAAAGGTTGTTTTTTCTTGAATACGAATTTCGGGGGGCACAGAATCATCAAGATGTGGAGATTGTGACCAAAATTGCTGTCATCTTCTCTCTTGATCCAACGACTCGAAATACTTTTTTATAGTATTAGTAGTCCTACATTCTCTACACAAATTGAAATTGTACCATTTTGTGCTCATGATAAGGCAATGACAAAATTGTACGAAACTGCCTCAATAATTTGAGTATTTCTACTTCATGGGGGTGTGTGGACGGAAGAAGGTGGGGAGCTCGGGAGGGGGGGGGAAGGGCAGGGTACAACGAGTGAGGGCGCTATAGCAATACTTCTCGGATAACTCAACTGTGAGGATGATCATTTATTGTTTGAATGGGTGGTTTATTTCCGTTTCTTCTGTATTATGTTCTTATTATGTTTAACTGAAAAATGATTGGTACGAAAAACAACCAAATAGATCAGACCGCAGATGTCAAAATTTCTGAAAAAACCGAGGACAGCGCCCCAGTTACTGAGTCTATTCCAGATCTAGGTTTATCTGATACGTTTATGATTATTTTGAAAAGTAATAGAAAAGAGACACTTAATTTCAAGAAGGGAAAAAGTCTCCATCAATGAGTTAATAAGATATCCCATAATTCCACTCCGAGGACTGTTTGTCAGGCATTGTATGAATATGTTAAGCCACCAACAATAAATAATTGTGATGTATAGAAAGGACTGGACAGCATTTTAAAACTAAATAAAACAACACAAACAATCAAAATGCTCAAACAATTGTTATTTTCACCATCATATTATTTATTACGATTACTAGAATTCCAGTAATCCATATATCAGGGATGTGATAGGCTGTTGAAAAAAAAACCTGAACTCTGAGCGCAAAGCTTGCGAGCTTGAAAACTTGCGAGCACGAAGCCCACTAATAACATTATCTTTGGTTTTAAAAGCCCTACTCTGCAATCTGGGGCGTTATATACGATTTTATCTTTATTTTTTTATGAATTTGATTTTAAGTTATTAAACAAACAAACAAATTTTTTTTTTTTTTAGGGGGCAAAAAAAAAAGTGGTTTTTTTTGGAGGGAAAAAACCCCCACGGATTTCCGGTTTAAAACGGAGGAATCACATCCCTGATATATGCAATTTTAAATTCTTTAGAATATAATTGAAAGGTATGAGGTTTATAAATGATCATAAAATAATATTTCCTCTGACGATTATTTCCATTTGTCATGAAATTTAAACTCAAAAGTAAAAAAGAAAACCCCCAAAACAAACAATTGGTTGTCCAACTGTAATACATACATTTTCTACTATTAAACACTCAGGTCGCCTGTTAACTCTGTGTTTTATGCATACTTGTAATTATAAGAGTTAGTAAAAACTGCTTCGATAATTTTTGCTTTTCAATATGTGATCTGTTAGCATCTATCTATACATTGATCAATGTCCATACTTTCTTCTATAGTTAATGCACTCAAACCATCTATTTATATAAACATTGAACAGTCCTTGAAATTTGTTTTTTTTAATAAAGGATTCAAACTTTACAAATAATTCATTAAACAACACACACATGAGGGGTGTCCTTAATTGTAAAACACATCGCTTTGAACACAAATGGTTTAACAGTTAGAAAAAAAATCAATTTTTGTTTCAAAAAAATTATTACACAAATTATTATCAAAAGTCAGTTAAATAAATCCAGACAAACGAGGTTGTAATTAAATTAAGGCAATTTTCTAGCAGAGACTTATTTGCTGGCGGTTTGGAATTTAGTCAGTTTTGATAATCTTGCTATATTCTTCTTGCTCCTTGGCTTTGAAGATACTTTTGACCCGCGTCCTCTTTAGCTGCCCATCCCTGAAAACAAAATCAGAAACATACACAGTGCAATTATTTTCAGATTCTCTATGTTGCAAATGACAGATTATTGAAACTTACATGTGGAAATTTCAATATCCAGAAATGTTTTGAGAATTAAACAAAATTTTCCCTTTTGTTACATTACCAAAAAATATAAACGATAAACTTTATCACATATTTGACAGCCTTTTTACAGTTCTCACACCCAAAGGCCACCCCAAACTGCTCATTTCAGTTCTCACACCCAAAGGCCACCCAAACTGCTCATTTCAGTTCTCACACCCAAAGGCCACCCAAACTGCTCATTTCAGTTCTCACACCCAAAGGCCACCCAAACTGCTCAATTCAGTTCTCACACCCAAAGGCCACCCAAACTGCTCATTTCAGTTCTCACACCCAAAGGCCACCCAAACTGCTCATTTCAGTTCTCACACCCAAAGGCCACCCAAACTGCTCAATTCAGTTCTCACACCCAAAGGCCACCCAAACTGCTCATTTCAGTTCTCACACCCAAAGGCCACCCAAACTGCTCATTTCAGTTCTCACACCCAAAGGCCACCCAAACTGCTCATTTCAGTTCTCACACCCAAAGGCCACCCAAACTGCTCATTTCAGTTCTCACACCCAAAGGCCACCCAAACTGCTCATTTCAGTTCTCACACCCAAAGGCCACCCAAACTGCTCATTTCAGTTCTCACACCCAAAGGCCACCCAAACTGCTCATTTCAGTTCTCACACCCAAAGGCCACCCAAACTGCTCATTTCTTTTTTAATGCAGGTATGCAGAGGTATGTTTGAAATTATCAGACCCATTTATTTATACATAAATAATCTTGTAATGGTTTACAGGTGCAGCATTCTTGATCACTGATTTGTTCTATTACACTGAAAACTTTTGTGGGCCAATACTTAAATTAAAAATGAAGCACGTTCTGGCTATGCAACTATATATACCTAAACTAATATATGTATTCATTGCTTACCATGTTAGATCAAGTAAGCCACCCTGCTTAGCAATGGCTGCTTTGACCCGGTTAGCAAAGTCAATAGCCTCTTCATTTTCCTGAAAACAAATAAAACCCAAATAATTGTCAACTCTACCATCCCAAAACTAACAATAGCATACAATGGCAGAATTTGACTTTTATAATGGACTTTGAACTGTAAAATAAAACCAAACAAGCCCAAATTTGTACTGGAGCCAAGCTTAACACTTGTAACCAAGTGCATCATGTTGGTTGTTGAGTTACTACAAGGTGTTGGACTGTGCTAGATTGATCCCAGTGGTGAGAGTGGGTAGTTTAAACACAATATGGTGTTGGACTGAGCTAGATTGATCCCAGTGGTGGGAGTGGGTAGTCTAAACACAATATGGTGTTGGACTGTGCTAGATTGATCCCAGTGGTGAGAGTGGGAAGTCTAAACACAATATGGTGTTGGACTGAGCTAGATTGATCCCAGTGGTGAGAGTGGGTAGTCTAAACACAATATGGTGTTGGAGTGTGCTAGATTGATTCCAGTGGTGGGAGTGGGTAGTCTAAACACAATATGGTGTTGGACTGAGCTAGATTGATCCCAGTGGTGAGAGTGGGTAGTCTAAACACAATATGGTGTTGGACTGTGCTAGATTGATCCCAGTGGTGAGAGTGGGTAGTTTAAACACAATATGGTGTTGGACTGTGCTAGATTGATCCCAGTGGTGGGAGTGGGTAGTCTAAACACAATATGGTGTTGGACTGTGCTAGATTGATTCCAGTGGTGGGAGTGGGTAGTCTAAACACAATATGGTGTTGGACTGAGCTAGATTGATCCCAGTGGTGAGAGTGGGTAGTCTAAACACAATATGGTGTTGGACTGTGCTAGATTGATCCCAGTGGTGAGAGTGGGTAGTTTAAACACAATATGGTGTTGGACTGAGCTAGATTGATCCCAGTGGTGAGAGTGGGTAGTCTAAACACAATATGGTGTTGGACTGTGCTAGATTGATCCCAGTGGTGAGAGTGGGTAGTCTAAACACAATATGGTGTTGGACTGTGCTAGATTGATCCCAGTGGTGAGAGTGGGTAGTTTAAACACAATATGGTGTTGGACTGTGCTAGATTGATCCCAGTGGTGAGAGTGGGTAGTCTAAACACAATATGGTGTTGGACTGTGCTAGATTGATCCCAGTGGTGAGAGTGGGTAGTTTAAACACAATATGGTGTTGGACTGTGCTAGATTGATCCCAGTGGTGGGAGTGGGTAGTCTAAACACAATATGGTGTTGGACTGTGCTAGATTGATCCCAGTGGTGAGAGTGGGAAGTCTAAACACAATATGGTGTTGGACTGAGCTAGATTGATCCCAGTGGTGAGAGTGGGTAGTCTAAACACAATATGGTGTTGGACTGTGCTAGATTGATTCCAGTGGTGGGAGTGGGTAGTCTAAACACAATATGGTGTTGGACTGAGCTAGATTGATCCCAGTGGTGAGAGTGGGTAGTCTAAACACAATATGGTGTTGGACTGTGCTAGATTGATCCCAGTGGTGAGAGTGGGTAGTTTAAACACAATATGGTGTTGGACTGTGCTAGATTGATCCCAGTGGTGGGAGTGGGTAGTCTAAACACAATATGGTGTTGGACTGTGCTAGATTGATTCCAGTGGTGGGAGTGGGTAGTCTAAACACAATATGGTGTTGGACTGAGCTAGATTGATCCCAGTGGTGAGAGTGGGTAGTCTAAACACAATATGGTGTTGGACTGTGCTAGATTGATCCCAGTGGTGAGAGTGGGTAGTTTAAACACAATATGGTGTTGGACTGTGCTAGATTGATCCCAGTGGTGGGAGTGGGTAGTCTAAACACAATATGGTGTTGGACTGTGCTAGATTGATCCCAGTGGTGGGAGTGGGTAGTCTAAACACAATATGGTGTTGGACTGTGCTAGATTGATCCCAGTGGTGAGAGTGGGTAGTCTGAACACAATATGGTGTTGGACTGTGCTAGATTGATCCCAGTGGTGAGAGTGGGTAGTCTAAACACATTACAAAACATTGATAAATCTGGTCTGGTATGTGAAGACAGTTAAAAACTTACCTCTCTAACCATGGGAGGCAAATACCAGACATCACACACAATTGCCCAGCTGGTCATCATCATGAGTAGGTACCGGACCATTGAGTATTTGCTGCTGTTCCAGAACGGATTTCCAAAGCTGGAGTTGTACTTTAAAAGAAAAACAAAAACTATTTATGTGGGATTTGAGGCATTGCATGGTGAGGTATCAATGTATATTTGGTTTGCGGTAACACCATGTGTATATGTTCTTTCTGTGTAGATTTTGTTCTTTTGAAAACTGTTCTTGCTATTTATTCTACTGCCACGGAGTAGAATTTTTGGAATTCAGGAAACTTCTATCTACATAAAAATCCTTATTTTATGGCTTGTGAAATAAAAGAATAACATTAATAGTACATAATAAAAATGTGTGAAAAGATATGATTACCTTGATGGCTACTGGATAGATGGTACCTCCGATCTCAAAACTTCCTTTTTTAAATTGCATGACGGATGTGTTGTTTATGCAGGTTCCTTAATCATAAAAAAACAAGAACATGATTTAGTTTTAGATCCATGTGGACTATACACAGTCGAGGGAAAAACTTCAAATAATTACTGGTGAAACACATTCTATCTCATTGAGGGAATCAAAAAATGGCAATGACAAGGTTTTAAACGGATGTTTAAAACTGGCAGGATCCTGGCCATGTGATAAAGGATCAAGCCTAAGGCAAGGACTAGGTCCTTTTTTGCAAGGTTATTTAAAAGCCATTTACAACTTGTTGATTCTATTATTGAAGTAGAATGTGTTTCATCAGTAATTTATTGAAGTTTTTCCTCTTTTATTCCCATTCATAAATACCCTTTTTGAGAAAAGTGTAAAATAAAGAAAAATTGTAATATTATATTTGACTTTTTGTAATTTGTTTAACTCTTGTCCTGTCCTCAGGCCACTTCACCAAGGGTCAAATTGCATGCAACGCTCAACGGTTTTGCGAAGCTTCCCTGTTAGCTTGCACGCTAACACGCATATGGCTGTGAACGGCAAACGCGATCTAGACAACCAGTCTTAAACAGCTCCAGCTATGTTCTTATCAGCAATTTAAACTTGGTCATGTGACCACCTTTCAACCAATACATTGTAGGAACTGTCTGGGGTATTTTATGGATTTTGATTAAACAGCTTACCTTCTGGAAATATCAATATTGGTAACTTGTTGGGATCATCAACATGCTCTTTCAACCTGTATGCCGCAAAAATAATAAAAATATGCAAATTAAAGGGTATATAAATCTGAAGTGTAGGTACTGAGAGAGAAATCTATGTAAAAAAGCAGACTGCTTTTATAAAGATCCTGACCTTTGCACCCCATGATTGTATTTGAATTGAAACTAAAGTGGAGATATTTAGAGGTAAATTCTTTTTGTAACCAAAGTTTCATAAAAACTAAAGCTATGCTGAATGAAACTTCCAAAGCTGTAGTATATCTTTGAGTTTATTAAGATGATCATGAAAACTAAGCTGAACTAAGGGTAATTGATCAGGTCAAATGTCAGAGGTCACTTGGTAAATCATTATGTCTGACCTTTGTGTGACTTTCTTTCTATCTCTGATCTCTGAGCGTTCAAACCAGATATGATCGGTTCCAGTACGACTCATAGCTCGTTGTAGCATTCCCATGAATGCCGTGTGCAGTTGACCAATCTGAATATGAATAATAATAATAATAGTAAAAATTTATATAGCGTCAAATCCATCGAAAACAATGCTCCATGGCGCTTACAGAGTAACATTTAAAAACAAAAACCCTATAGATAAACACAAAGTCATTAACAGAATTAACAAGAAGGTATAAAAATAAGTTTAAAATCAGCAAAAATTACAAGCAAAAAATTACAAGCAATTATAGAAATATGCAATATTTTAAAATGCAAAGGTAAGTAAATGTAAAAACAGACCAGCTGTGACCACAATAAAATTTGTAAAAAAGAGACATACACCAAAACTTAACTCCAGAAAAAAAAAAAAATTAAAGAATGGAAAATAAGTGCTAAAAAGAGACCTTTAGGGATAATAAAAACCAAAAATATGAAACAATCAACCAAGGTCAATCAAACATAACACAATGCTTGTATGAAACAATCAACCAAGGTCAATCAAACATAACACAATGCTTGTATGAAACAATCAACCAAGGTCAATCAAACATAACACAATGCTTGTATGAAACAATCAACCAAGGTCAATCAAACATAACACAATGCTTGTACAAGTTAATTTCAGATATGTTTCTTCTCTTGTTTACCAAGTTCCAGGGGATCAGGTTGGCTCAGTGGTTTCTTTTTCTGCCTTTTACCTCTGTGGAGATCAGTTGGAATACCACCTCAGACCTGGAGCCTTGCATGTGGATTGGGTTTTCAGTCCCTACCTGATTGCGTGGGTTTTCCACATTGAGGTTTTCTTCACATATCTTAAACTGAGCATTTCTTCATTGTCTATTCATCCTGTTATTGGTGCTAATAGAATGTGCAAGTCTCGTCAGGTTCGAACGTTGGCAATTGTTAAAGTGCATTAAAGCAATGTACGTGGGACGTACCCAAAGTGTTCAGATACGCGCAAGACTTGCACAGACTTTTGCGCTATTGGATGTGTAATGATAAACAAAAACATTGTAACTAAAAAAAATAATAAATATCAAATAATAAATCACAAGGGAAACTGACTGGGTAAATTTTAAATGATTTTGGGTTCAACAAAAACAATTAATAAATACTTGATGGAAAAGTGGGCTTCCCCCAACACAAAGGAACTTCCAGGTGTGTAACTTGTTAATCGTAAATAGTTGAACCAATGTAAATGACTTACAAAAGCATAGACGTTATCACTGGACAGAATGGCTATATCAATTGGAGAGGTGTGGTTTGCTACACATATTCCTCCCTCAGCACGATTCTCCCTGCAAGAAAGTTTGAAAAGATAAACACACTTATTAATTTGTGTTTTGTTTTGTTTATTCCGTTATTAAAATTAATTAAAATTAATTAATAACTCTGTGGAAGAGCAACAGATTGTTGTCTTTATTGAACACTCTCAATAAGAACAGCAGGGGCCGATTTCACAAAGAGTTAAGATTGATCATAACTGTGTATCAATCTTAATTGCTAAGCAAATTGTGATGTCACGATACAAATCACTATTGTGATACTAACAACTCATCTTAAGATGAATCTTAGTGCTTTGTGAAATCAAGCCCAGGGCATACAAGCTCTAGAACATTTATGACCAACTAGTTCAAATCATGCCTACTACACCATTTGTGATGACTAAGAAAGGGCAGTTGAGCATTGGACATGGTTGCCAGTCTGACGAAACTCCTAGCTTAGGAGTGAAACAAACTAAAATTAAATGTATCATCTACATTCGTTTGGAATATAAAAACAAAAACATGAACCTCATAATCCATTATTTTGTGATATCATCTTACCTGTTATGGAATGTAATGATTGCAGAGAAACATCGGCAAAACATCCGATGAAGAGTCAGGGAACTGTATTTATTTAAAATCTGTTTAAATCTGAATAGATCGGAAAAACAACAGGATTAAAGTTGATTAAAAGAGAAGATGCCAATCTGGAATGTCAACTTACACAAATATGAGACCGATACCCGATTTTTTATTTTTCTACCGACACAAAACCATTTCTGGTACTACAGACAGCATATTAAATGATCAAAATACAAAACACAAAGGCATTATTTTATATCTTCACCTTTGCCAAGTTCATACAGTGACCCTCAATAGGGGAAAACTGTCAAAATTGCCTGGTATGCGTGACCAAAAATCATAAGGTTGGTTACCAGGTATTGGAAGCATGTCAGCAAACGGTCGTTGGGTAATCTTGAGCTTTGATAAACTTGCAGATTAGTAGCTCAGATTCAAGGAGATTCCAAATAGTTAAACACACAAGGATCAAATCTGCATTGTAGGATACTAACCTGGAATCTGGTAGGTAACCAATGAAAGCAGACGACACTAGTAGATACACCATACAGATACTGGTCACAGCAAGTCTGTAATATCAAAGAAAAATCACATACATGTACTCTTTCAACAAGCAATCCTACATGTAGATTTGAGTCTGATGGACTAAGGCCAGCCCAAACAGCCTTCATGTAATAGGCAGTAGTCTCTTTACCTAAAATTAATGAGACTCTTATTGACACTAGGTGGCAGCAGACTAACTATGAAATCAAGCTCTTCTTCTTTACAGATATCTCTGGTAATGAAACCAAGGATGCCTCATAAGTGAACTTAATAACTGTACATGCAGCTCACAAGCCTGAGTACACCTGTAAACAAGGGTGCTTGCTATGTGAACCAGAAACACCAGGGTTAACCCCTACTCAACAAGTGTTCTGGAATCTTTTAAGTGCACTACCAACCCTAGTACACAGGCATGCAACTCTTCAGCCGAAAAAAAAGCGAAAAATTACCGATCAACGATGTCTTTCCCAGTGGACGACATCGTCATTTTTCGAGCAACACCTGGTGTCTGGTTCCTGCCGCATCCCCTTATACAAAAAGCAATAAAAACACTACGGAGCCAGACTGTGCAAAAAATAGTGTAGAAGGTATGCTGTACGAGGAGAACTTGTGTCTGTGTCTGTGTCTGTGTCCGGACTGTGTAATGCTTTTGTATGTGTAAACTTCCGCGAAGCCAGACTTTAAGAACCCTGAACCTTTATTTCTTTTCAATAAGCAATGTTTCCTTCAGCGTGATTTTTTTTTTACGCGGATTTTTTTCGTAACGGCGGTATTCTATTTTATAAAAAGCGGAAATCCGTGGATCGGCGGAAGAGTTGCATGCCTGAGTACAGAGGACCTACAGCTTAATGTCTCATCTGAAGGCAATTATGGTTAAGCATCTTGCTCAAGGACAAAAGTGTCATGACAGGTCAGGGACTGGAACCCACACTCTGCTGATCAGAAACACTGGAGCTTGAATCCGGTGCTCTTAACCGCTCGACCATGCCACGCCACAAACAAGTACATTCTCAGTCCAACAATGAAAAGCTATCCAGTATTTCTTCTACCAATCATAGTTTTTACAAAGTCTCTTATTTCATCAGTGCAGTTGACTTAGTTTTTGACAGTAAATTACAACAATAGCTTTGACTGTCATAACTACTGCACCTCCTTGAGGAGTGGGGACAAGGTGGCGGGGAAGTTGGAAGGTTAGTATGAGGTGAGACACCCCCCTTCATGAGTTACACTAAAAAGAGGTTCAGTAGGAAAGGGTCAGTGGGGGATGGTGGTGGGGGAGGGGGGTTAGTATGAGGTAAGATACCTCCCATCATGAGTTACACTAAAAAGAGGTTCAGTAGGAAAGGGTAAGTGGGGGATGGTGGTGGGGGAGGGGGGTTAGTATGAGGTAAGATACCTCCTTTAATGAGTTAGAAGAGGGCAAGTGGTGGAAAGTGGGGGGGGGCGGGGGTAGTACGAGATTAAAAGTGAAAGACTTTCTTACCTTACTGGCAAAAGAACAAAGTATCGGAAAAAGAAAGCAGCCATCCATAGCATGGTCAGGCGAATACTGTAGAAGAGATTTGTTCAGATTTAGTAAAGATACACAAAGTGGTTCAGAAGTCAAATCATATTATATGCAGATATTCAGAAAGATGTGAGTTGTTATTTATTTCAATTCAGCACCCACTGAGCAACTGAGCCTTATTCAACATAAACTGAAATCTCTATGACTCTAGGTCTCCCATGAAAAATCAAACTGACACATAAATTCTTTGAAGATATTACTACTCACTTTAGGTACTGGTAACGCATACTTGTTCTTGTCAGTAAATTCCATGATGGCAGTTCTGAAAGGAATAAGAAACAAAAAGACTTGATTCTAAGAGCTGTTGTGTAACTTTAATAACTCTACGCATTTGAGTCAGTGCAAGAAAGTATTACTCAAAGGCAAGATATTTGGTCCTTGGAAAAAAAGGAGAAACATTTTTATTGAGAAAAAGAGCTGACCTATGGTATAGGTTTTGATCTAGGCTTTTCAGGCTTTTCAGGCTTTTCAGGCTTTTCAGGCTTTTCAGGCTATTTAATAAAAGTTTCACTGATTTGTCGGAGGGTGACAAATTCAGAAATCAGAATAAAGTAGGAGGAAAATCATGTCCATACTCAACGAATGTGTGCCCTAAGCACAAATCTGCTAGGTACCAGTCACATAAATGATTTACAACCCATTGAGTGCTAAGCTCAAAGGTTTTGTTTTAAGGTTATTTTGGGGGTATCAATTGAGACCTGGTAAGTAATCTATTTAATTATTTAACCTGCTAGATGATAAAGGCTGATTGTAGACAACTGTAATCTTTTACCCTTGGCGTCTCTTTATATTGACATTAATGGCCTGACACAGAAAAATAACTTCTATGGTGGACCAAAGTACATGTACATCAACATAGTATAAAGTCTTACCACATTGTACCACTGTGGTGATTCTAGAGATGTACACGACAATGTGATAAAATGTTCAGTCTTTCCTACAGTTGACTGATAGATTTTAGCAAAGGGGTACAGGGTTAGGGAATGACAGGGGCAGGGAATGACAGGGGCAGGGAATGACAGGGGCAGGGAATGACAGGGGCAGGGAATGACAGGGGCAGGGAATGACAGGGGCAGGGAATGACAGGGGCAGGGAATGACAGGGGCAGGGAATGACAGTGGCAGGGAATGACAGGGGCAGGGAATGACAGGGGCAGGGAATGACAGGGGCAGGGAATGACAGGGGCAGGGAATGACAGATGACTACTAGAGAGATACTCCATTCTTTACTTATACCCACAGAAAATGAAGACAAATATAACGAATGGGAGGTTTTTGCCCTGCACCCATCTACACATTATGAAAGTTGTTCGATTACATCCATGAAATCTATGCATTTAAAGAATATATTGCAAAAATACAAGCTTCATTCAAAAGCATAAATCAAATAATCAAAATAAAACGCTAGATAATAAGGATTTAATCTCTTTACAAACTTATCAATCAGTTAAAAGTAGCACATGATAGGAATTTGATAAAACAAAGAGATTAATTCTTGATTTTAATCTCTCAGAGTCTCTGTAAAGTTAAATTCTAGAAATCCTGGCAAATATAAAGTTACAACATAGAAGCCCACTGGAAACATAACTTCAAGTGTACATATGATAATACAGGGCCAGGAACTATGAAAACAGAACAGAACAAAATACTAATAGAAATAAGTTAATTAGGCCTAAATAATAATAATAACAACAAACTATCTTTATAATAACCACAACAAAGTATGAACCATTTCAGTTAAAGCATTAATCACAATTACAAATGTCCGGAAATTTCATTTTAAAAAAGGTCAGGAGATGATGTTTGAAGCATTGACCTTGACCTGAGGTGGCAGGAAAGTATTGAGTGATTAAATATCCTGTTAGTTTTACTCCGTTGTGGCAAGTTAATGCATGACACAGATTTCTTTTGAAATGAAAAAAGAAATGGGAAGTTTCACACAGAGTTAACTAGTGCACAATGTACATATATGTACTAAGTAGAATGAAACTGATTGACAGAATCATCATCCATTGTAACAAATAAAGAGTCTACTTCCTCAATCAAACTTCATCTTTACCTAACACTAAATTGAAAAATGGACCCGTAACATGAGCGCTAACAAATTATCAAGTTGTAAACAACAATTGACAAGTAAGCTCAAGATTTTGAAAGATATTAAAAGGTTTGTCAAATATCTCATTTTATTCGTAAAAGTGTACCTACCTTCAGCGGAGAACCGCTGTGTAACTTCATCTTCAATAATCGCCTAGTAGAAATAGAGATACAAAAATCGGATTGAATTCAATATGGCATTCAAATTGGTATGATTGAACTAATGGTACTGGTTTTGAACCAGACGGTTGAAACAGGGCTCATGTAAAAAAATATATATATAAATGATATTTCTAAAGTATCATGAGAAGATAAAGGTTTCTTTATTACCAGTCTGATATTGGGCATCCACAGAAAAAAAGGAAACCCTTTGACTCATCCATGGACCCAACACCCAGAAATCCTTTGGCTAATCCATGTACAAAACACCCATAAACCCTTTGGTTAATTCATGTACCCAACACCCATAAACCCTTTGGCTAATCCATGTACCCACCACCCAGAAACCCTTTGGCTAATCCATGGACCCAACACCCATAAACCCTTTGGCTAATCCATGGACCCAACACCCATAAACCCTTTGGCTCATCCATGGACCCAACACCCAGAAATCCTTTGGCTAATCCAGGTACAAAAAAAACACCCATAAACCCTTTGGTTAATTCATGTACCCAACACCCATAAACCCTTTGGCTAATCCATGGACCCAACACCCAGAAACCCTTTGGCTAATCCATGTACCCACCACCCAGAAACCCTTTGGCTAATCCATGGACCCAACACCCATAAACCCTTTGGCTAATCCATGGACCCAACACCCATAAACCCTTTGGCTCATCCATGGACCCAACACCCAGAAATCCTTTGGCTAATCCATGTACAAAAAAAACACCCATAAACCCTTTGGTTAATTCATGTACCCAACACCCATAAACCCTTTGGCTAATCCATGGACCCAACACCCAGAAACCCTTTGGCTAATCCATGTACCGTAATTTCCTGCGTATAAGACGCGTCTTATCTGACGTTTTAGACCACAAAATCATCACTGCGCCTTGTATTCCGGTGCGCCTTGTATGATGTCGCTTGAGATCAAAATGACCGCGGCCGACGTGCAAATAATCTAGGCCCTATTTAATGTAGCTGCGGTCAGGTTAATAATGCGGTCGCCAACCATCAACTCACCACGCATTGTTGACGTAGTACATTATCAGCGCTCAACTCTCCAGACAATGTCGCCAGATTTTCATTCCGACAATGACGCGATGTATTGAGCCGCCTTTGTGGCCACGTGTCCCTATACATAACGACCGTGAATTCATTCCAACAATGCAGCAACGTGTTCATCACTTCTTTTGTGGCCGCGATTTCGTACCGAAAATACTGCATTCAGATTAATCAGAACGATTGCGGAAGCATTCACCCAACCTCTATTGTGTGAACAGTGATTCACGCATTCACCCAACCTGTATTGTGTGAAAGGTTCATATACATGTTTCGTTTATTTTAGCTCAAAGGTTAGACATAAAATAACTGTAGTGAAAACAAAACAAACCAGAGAAACGACGTCTTTGAATAAATGTTTGTGGTATAAAATAAAGAAAAGGAACTTCTCATTAATTTTAAATAAAGGAAACCACAGAAACCCCTATAAATGTCACGTCCCCATCGGAATGGCAGGAGATTTTTCTCGTATGGTAGCGCCCTCTGTTGAACAAACTCCCTTCAGCCCTGTGGTAGCGCCCTCTGTTGGTCACCTGTAAACTCCCTTCAACCCCTTGTGACACACGGGAGAAAGAATCTCCTGAAAACGTTGCTGAACGGTAGGTTGGTTTCAGTTTAAAATGAACTTTTCTACATGTCTCTACATGTTTCAAGCACATGTGATTTCTATTTATTCACATGTTGATTAGCGTGGTACTTTTAGGGTAACAAAATGACCCCTTTTTGGTGATGTACCGATACGGTCTGCTGTTTGCAGTCAAGTGCATGGAAGATCATGCGCCTTGTGCGGCGGTGCGCCTTGTCTGTTGACGCTTGAATTTTTTTTGGTAATTTCACGGCCCTGCGCCTTGTACGCCCCGCGTCTTATACGCAAGAAATTACGGTACCCACCACCCAGAAACCCTTTGGCTAATCCATGGACCCAACACCCATAAACCCTTTGGCTAATCCATGTACCCACCACCCAGAAACCCTTTGGCTAATCCATGGACCCAACACCCATAAACCCTTTGGCTAATCCATGGACCCAACACCCATAAACCCTTTGGCTCATCCATGGACCCAACACCCAGAAATCCTTTGGCTAATCCAGGTACAAAAAAAACACCCATAAACCCTTTGGTTAATTCATGTACCCAACACCCATAAACCCTTTGGCTAATCCATGGACCCAACACCCAGAAACCCTTTGGCTAATCCATGTACCCACCACCCAGAAACCCTTTGGCTAATCCATGGACCCAACACCCATAAACCCTTTGGCTAATCCATGGACCCAACACCCATAAACCCTTTGGCTCATCCATGGACCCAACACCCAGAAATCCTTTGGCTAATCCAGGTACAAAAAAAACACCCATAAACCCTTTGGTTAATTCATGTACCCAACACCCATAAACCCTTTGGCTAATCCATGGACCCAACACCCAGAAACCCTTTGGCTAATCCATGTACCGTAATTTCCTGCGTATAAGACGCGTCTTATCTGACGTTTTAGACCACAAAATCATCACTGCGCCTTGTATTCCGGTGCGCCATGTATGATGTCGCTTGAGATCAAAATGACCGCGGCCGACGTGCAAATAATCTAGGCCCTATTTAATGTAGCTGCGGTCAGGTTAATAATGCGGTCGCCAACCATCAACTCACCACGCATTGTTGACGTAGTACATTATCAGCGCTCAACTCTCCAGACAATGTCGCCAGATTTTCATTCCGACAATGACGCGATGTATTGAGCCGCCTTTGTGGCCACGTGTCCCTATACATAACGACCGTGAATTCATTCCAACAATGCAGCAACGTGTTCATCACTTCTTTTGTGGCCGCGATTTCGTACCGAAAATACTGCATTCAGATTAATCAGAACGATTGCAGAAGCATTCACCCAACCTCTATTGTGTGAACGGTGATTCACGCATTCACCCAACCTGTATTGTGTGAAAGGTTCATATACATGTTTCGTTTATTTTAGCTCAAAGGTTAGACATAAAATAACTGTAGTGAAAACAAAACAAACCAGAGAAACGACGTCTTTGAATAAATGTTTGTGGTATAAAATAAAGAAAAGGAACTTCTCATTAATTTTAAATAAAGGAAACCACAGAAACCCCTATAAATGTCACGTCCCCATCGGAATGGCAGGAGATTTTTCTCGTATGGTAGCGCCCTCTGTTGAACAAACTCCCTTCAGCCCTGTGGTAGCGCCCTCTGTTGGTCACCTGTAAACTCCCTTCAACCCCTTGTGACACACGGGAGAAAGAATCTCCTAAAAACGTTGCTGAACGGTAGGTTGGTTTCAGTTTAAAATGAACTTTTCTACATGTCTCTACATGTTTCAAGCACATGTGATTTCTATTTATTCACATGTTGATTAGCGTGGTACTTTTAGGGTAACAAAATGACCCCTTTTTGGTGATGTACCGATACGGTCTGCTGTTTGCAGTCAAAGTGCATGGAAGATCATGCGCCTTGTGCGGCGGTGCGCCTTGTCTGTTGACGCTTGAATTTTTTTGGGTAATTTCACGGCCCTGCGCCTTGTACGCCCCGCGCCTTGTACGCCCCGCGTCTTATACGCAAGAAATTACGGTACCCACCACCCAGAAACCCTTTGGCTAATCCATGGACCCAACACCCATAAACCCTTTGGCTAATCCATGTACCCACCACCCAGAAACCCTTTGGCTAATCCATGGACCCAACACCCATAAACCCTTTGGCTAATCCATGGACCCAACACCCATAAACCCTTTGGCTCATCCATGGACCCAACACCCAGAAATCCTTTGGCTAATCCAGGTACAAAAAAAACACCCATAAACCCTTTGGTTAATTCATGTACCCAACACCCATAAACCCTTTGGCTAATCCATGGACCCAACACCCAGAAACCCTTTGGCTAATCCATGTACCCACCACCCAGAAACCCTTTGGCTAATCCATGGACCCAACACCCATAAACCCTTTGGCTAATCCATGGACCCAACACCCATAAACCCTTTGGCTCATCCATGGACCCAACACCCAGAAATCCTTTGGCTAATCCATGTACAAAAAAACCACCCATAAACCCTTTGGTTAATTCATGTACCCAACACCCATAAACCCTTTGGCTAATCCATGGACCCAACACCCAGAAACCCTTTGGCTAATCCATGTACCGTAATTTCCTGCGTATAAGACGCGTCTTATCTGACGTTTTAGACCACAAAATCATCACTGCGCCTTGTATTCCGGTGCGCCATGTATGATGTCGCTTGAGATCAAAATGACCGCGGCCGACGTGCAAATAATCTAGGCCCTATTTAATGTAGCTGCGGTCAGGTTAATAATGCGGTCGCCAACCATCAACTCACCACGCATTGTTGACGTAGTACATTATCAGCGCTCAACTCTCCAGACAATGTCGCCAGTTTTTCATTCCGACAATGACGCGATGTATTGAGCCGCCTTTGTGGCCACGTGTCCCTATACATAACGACCGTGAATTCATTCCAACAATGCAGCAACGTGTTCATCACTTCTTTTGTGGCCGCGATTTCGTACCGAAAATACTGCATTCAGATTAATCAGAACGATTGCAGAAGCATTCACCCAACCTCTATTGTGTGAACGGTGATTCACGCATTCACCCAACCTGTATTGTGTGAAAGGTTCATATACATGTTTCGTTTATTTTAGCTCAAAGGTTAGACATAAAATAACTGTAGTGAAAACAAAACAAACCAGAGAAACGACGTCTTTGAATAAATGTTTGTGGTATAAAATAAAGAAAAGGAACTTCTCATTAATTTTAAATAAAGGAAACCACAGAAACCCCTATAAATGTCACGTCCCCATCGGAATGGCAGGAGATTTTTCTCGTATGGTAGCGCCCTCTGTTGAACAAACTCCCTTCAGCCCTGTGGTAGCGCCCTCTGTTGGTCACCTGTAAACTCCCTTCAACCCCTTGTGACACACGGGAGAAAGAATCTCCTGAAAACGTTGCTGAACGGTAGGTTGGTTTCAGTTTAAAATGAACTTTTCTACATGTCTCTACATGTTTCAAGCACATGTGATTTCTATTTATTCACATGTTGATTAGCGTGGTACTTTTAGGGTAACAAAATGACCCCTTTTCGGCGATGTACCGATACGGCCTGCTGTTTGCAGTCAAAGTGCATGGAAGATCATGTGCCTTGTGCGGCAGTGCGCCTTGTCTGTTGACGGTTGAATTTCTTTTGGTAATTTCACGGCCCTGCGCCTTGTACGCCCCGCGTCTTATACGCAAGAAATTACGGTACCCACCACCCAGAAACCCTTTGGCTAATCCATGGACCCAACACCCATAAACCCTTTGGCTAATCCATGGACCCAACACCCATAAACCCTTTGGCTAATCCATGGACCCAACACCCATAAACCCTTTGGCTAATCCATGGACCCAACACCCATAAACCCTTTGGTTAATTCATGTACCCAACACCCATAAACCCTTTGGCTAATCCATGGACCCAACACCCAGAAACCCTTTGGCTAATCCATGTACCCACCACCCAGAAACCCTTTGGCTAATCCATGGACCCAACACCCAGAAACCCTTTGGCTAATCCATGGACCCAACACCCATAAACCCTTTGGCTAATCCATGGACCCAACACCCATAAACCCTTTGGCTCATCCATGGACCCAACACCCAGAAATCCTTTGGCTAATCCAGGTACAAAAAAAACACCCATAAACCCTTTGGTTAATTCATGTACCCAACACCCATAAACCCTTTGGCTAATCCATGGACCCAACACCCAGAAACCCTTTGGCTAATCCATGTACCCACCACCCAGAAACCCTTTGGCTAATCCATGGACCCAACACCCATAAACCCTTTGGCTAATCCATGGACCCAACACCCATAAACCCTTTGGCTCATCCATGGACCCAACACCCAGAAATCCTTTGGCTAATCCAGGTACAAAAAAAACACCCATAAACCCTTTGGTTAATTCATGTACCCAACACCCATAAACCCTTTGGCTAATCCATGGACCCAACACCCAGAAACCCTTTGGCTAATCCATGTACCGTAATTTCCTGCGTATAAGACGCGTCTTATCTGACGTTTTAGACCACAAAATCATCACTGCGCCTTGTATTCCGGTGCGCCATGTATGATGTCGCTTGAGATCAAAATGACCGCGGCCGACGTGCAAATAATCTAGGCTCTATTTAATGTAGCTGCGGTCAGGTTAATAATGCGGTCGCCAACCATCAACTCACCACGCATTGTTGACGTAGTACATTATCAGCGCTCAACTCTCCAGACAATGTCGCCAGATTTTCATTCCGACAATGACGCGATGTATTGAGCCGCCTTTGTGGCCACGTGTCCCTATACATAACGACCGTGAATTCATTCCAACAATGCAGCAACGTGTTCATCACTTCTTTTGTGGCCGCGATTTCGTACCGAAAATACTGCATTCAGATTAATCAGAACGATTGCAGAAGCATTCACCCAACCTCTATTGTGTGAACGGTGATTCACGCATTCACCCAACCTGTATTGTGTGAAAGGTTCATATACATGTTTCGTTTATTTTAGCTCAAAGGTTAGACATAAAATAACTGTAGTGAAAACAAAACAAACCAGAGAAACGACGTCTTTGAATAAATGTTTGTGGTATAAAATAAAGAAAAGGAACTTCTCATTAATTTTAAATAAAGGAAACCACAGAAACCCCTATAAATGTCACGTCCCCATCGGAATGGCAGGAGATTTTTCTCGTATGGTAGCGCCCTCTGTTGAACAAACTCCCTTCAGCCCTGTGGTAGCGCCCTCTGTTGGTCACCTGTAAACTCCCTTCAACCCCTTGTGACACACGGGAGAAAGAATCTCCTGAAAACGTTGCTGAACGGTAGGTTGGTTTCAGTTTAAAATGAACTTTTCTACATGTCTCTACATGTTTCAAGCACATGTGATTTCTATTTATTCACATGTTGATTAGCGTGGTACTTTTAGGGTAACAAAATGACCCCTTTTCGGCGATGTACCGATACGGCCTGCTGTTTGCAGTCAAAGTGCATGGAAGATCATGCGCCTTGTGCGGCGGTGCGCCTTGTCTGTTGACGCTTGAATTTCTTTTGGTAATTTCACGGCCCTGCGCCTTGTACGCCCCGCGTCTTATACGCAAGAAATTACGGTACCCACCACCCAGAAACCCTTTGGCTAATCCATGGACCCAACACCCATAAACCCTTTGGCTAATCCATGGACCCAACACCCATAAACCCTTTGGCTAATCCATGGACCCAACACCCATAAACCCTTTGGCTAATCCATGGACCCAACACCCATAAACCCTTTGGTTAATTCATGTACCCAACACCCATAAACCCTTTGGCTAATCCATGGACCCAACACCCAGAAACCCTTTGGCTAATCCATGTACCCACCACCCAGAAACCCTTTGGCTAATCCATGGACCCAACACCCAGAAACCCTTTGGCTAATCCATGGACCCAACACCCATAAACCCTTTGGCTAATCCATGGACCCAACACCCATAAACCCTTTGGCTAATCCATGGACCCAACACCCATAAACCCTTTGGCTAATCCATGGATCCAACACCCATAAACCCTTTGGCTAATCCATGGACCCAACACCCATAAACCCTTTGGTTAATTCATGTACCCAACACCCAGAAACCCTTTGGCTAATCCATGGACCCAACACCCAGAAACCCTTTGGCTAATCCATGGACCCAACACCCAGAAACCCTTTGGCTAATCCATGGACCCAACAGTAACACAAAGAATCCATTTGGCTAATCCATTGGATGTACCCAACTAGAAACCCTTTGGTTAAATTCATGTACCCAATACCCAGAAACCCTTTGGCTAATACTATGTACGCTTTCCAGAGCTGTGTACTGAGAGAGCTGCGACATATGATTAGTAGCCGCTTTCGTAAAAAAAAACCCGCATAATTATGAAGACTCAGGGTGGGTGCCTCACTGCCAGACAAGACTGCTTGTTGGGTTGTGATACATTTGGACTGAGAATGGCTTCCAGTCAGTATCCACGTGATCAAAGAAAAATGGTTTCTCCAATGTCACAACTCTCTTAAAATACTGTACAGCTCTGCTCTGTATCAAGCCCTATTGATAGACCATTTGTCCTTGAACTTTGACCTTAGATTGATTGATTTGATTTAGTGTAATTTCTTCACATCCTTTGGTGAGATTCAATGTCTCAGATAACAGGGTAAGAAGAGCCATTCATGAATGAACCAAATGACAATTATCCTGACACTTTGATTTAGACTCCATTAAGTTTGTAGGTAGGTTCGCTCGGTATACATGTAGTACATTAGATGGTCTGTATAAATAAAATCACTCATACTCATAGAATCCATGTCAGCCCATGTCATCCCACCATGCCCTGCTGCAGGGCGAAGTTTTCTCACAAACTGTGCCAAGTATTTCTGTTTGGTGTACGTCTTAAATACCATTGTGCAAAGTATAGAAAGTATGTACCTCAACTCCCTTTTTGCAGAAGTAGAAGACATCAGAAAGCTGGAAATTTTCTTTGCCAATGCGTTCCACAGTTTGGTTGACAACTGACTTGACACCATCTGCTAGATGTTTGGTGGAGTCTTTTTCAATAAGAACTGAAAGATTCAAGATTCATGATGGAAATTATCAGCAAGTAAAGACATTGGAAAGAATTTGGAAAGTATTCTCAGGTAATTCCTACACTCCTTGTGCCACCCCCTTCACTTGTAACATCAATAGCTAATTATCAAAATGGTGAAAGTTTTTTTTGATTTCAAGGTATTTTAAACACATGACACAAGATTTACATATTAAAAACAAAGAAAGCTCAATAATAAGAACTCAGGTGTTTTAGTGGAAGACTCATGTAAATTTAGACCAAGATCCCCTGGCTGCTGCTTCCCAGGTTGTAGTTGTATCGCATACTTGGGTGTGATCCCTGGCTACACGACAGTTAACGATTGTATGGCTTCTGACTAGCACCCCCTGAAAAAAAGATATTGACAAAATAGGGAGACCGCCAACATAGGGCTAGAAAGCTCTGTTAATCCGGAGGTCATTGGTTCAAATCCCGCTCCAGTCAATATTTCTTTGTTCAGCCTAAAACCAATCTTAAAGTTATGTAATTTGCTCCATTATATTAAATTACACAAACATTAGGCACTTCTAAACTGAGTACCAAAGAGAGCTAGCCAATATATTAACAAATACCAACCATTTGCAGCAGACGCATTTGGAACAAAGATTTTCTCATTGTCTTGTTTTTCTTCTTGATCATCCTCATCATTATCCTATTCCAAGAAAAAACAAAGTAATCTAAGGATCAGCCGATGTCAAAATCTGCCAGCCATAGTTTAGTGAGACTAAGTAAGAGAACAAGGAGCTAGCCATAGTTTAGTGAGACTAAGTAAGAGAACAAGGAGCTAGCCATAGTTTAGTGAGACTAAGTAAGAGAACAAGGAGCTAGCCATAGTTTAGTGAGACTAAGTAAGAGAACAAGGAGCTAGCAATAGTTTAGTGAGACTAAGTAAGAGAACAAGGAGCTAGCCATAGTTTAGTGAGACTAAGTAAGAGAACAAGGAGCTAGCCATAGTTTAGTGAGACTAAGTAAGAGAACAAGGAGCTAGCCATAGTTTAGTGAGACTAAGTAAGAGAACAAGGAGCTAGCCATAGTTTAGTGAGACTAAGTAAGAGAACAAGGAGCTAGCCATAGTTTAGTGAGACTAAGTAAGAGAACAAGGAGCTAGCCATAGTTTAGTGAGACTAAGTAAGAGAACAAGGAGCTAGCCATAGTTTAGTGAGACTAAGTAAGAGAACAAGGAGCTAGCACACATTTTTCCTTCAAGCAATTCTCTTACAATATTTGTTTCTATTTCTACATTTTCTGTAGCCTTCACCTTGTTGAGTAGCCCTCAACTTGGCTATTGCTATTTGTATTGGCCTGATTCTTATGTTACCACCAGTAAAACATACATAAATGTATATTATTTTTCTTAGCAGAATTATGAATCTCTTTTCTTTATCAATGTCATTAATTTCAATAAAGACATCAATATTTTGACCCCCTGTGATGTTATTGTATAACAACAATTAGTTGCAATAATTGTAACCCTCCATCCTCCCATCAGTCGAAGGATGGAGGGTTACGATTATCGCAACTAAGCAACCATTAATTTATTAATAAATAATGAACAAACACTACAGTAACACTAACAGTACACTTGACTGACACGCTCCTTTATCAAGATCTCTGGCTGGCCTTGAATGATCACTTAGTCCCTTGGCCTTACCCTTCATCAAACAGAAAAATGTCCGTATCCAGCCAATTAGTGCCAATCCACTTCGTCGTATCCTTGGAATTGGATACGAAGTGGATTGTCTCTGTCCATAAGGTTTATCGCGATTCAGAATCGCAATGGATCATGGGAGGGCAGAGGGGGCAAATGCTACAGTCGGTCGTCGTGCGCGAGTTCCCGGATTGCCCCCTTTCACTACACCATCATGCGCGGCAAAAAGGTGATATTTTTGTTAACGTTAGCTATACGTTGTAACCAAATTCCTCGTATGCAAATTTATAGGGCGTGGAAATACGTCACGTGTCCTAGAGGTTTTTTCTCTTTGTGTTTATGCCTAATTTAGACAAGCTATTTTGGTTAATGAAAAGGTGGTCTTATTTTTCGTACAAGTAGGATAGTAAAAGCAAATTCCAAGGAGACGGGCAGATCGTTGAAGGGTGCGGTAGCATCAGGAGTGAGCTCTGCGATCAAGAATAGTGATCAAGTCTTGGGTATATTTTCCCAGAAAGTTAGGCGATAGCCTAGATAAATTTAAGATCGAGTAGATCGTCTTGGCGACATTTTTAGCCAATAGTTTCAGCGGTAGCTGAAAGTGAGAGTGGTGGTGAATTAGGAGGTTTGTGAATGGGGATATTGAAGAACCCCGAGTCTCCCGTTTTATGCGGAGAAAGCCAGTTGAAACTGTAAGTGTAATTCTTTATTTTATTGTTGTTAAATGGCTTAGTTTTGCAGTAGAAGAGAAGCTGTGTTTAGCTTACCTGGTGATTCATTTGTTTGAGTATGTAAATTGTAGGGATCGACAAAAAACACCCAGACATAGATAAGGAGTACTATGGTGTGTTTTTTCTGCTGTAAAGTATTATGAAATCGACTTTGTTTGTAAACATGTCAGGTTAGGGTCAGGTTATTATTATATTTCATACAATATTTCCAGGGCTTCCTATGTGGGCCGAGAAATAACCCCGAAGTGGAAAGGGTCGATTGACGAGCCCGGCCTCATTATTTGGGACGAGTGGGATCCGGAACAACCCCATCAGAAGGATTAAACTTCAGCTGAGACAACAACGGACGGTCACATGCCAATACTGGGACGTCAGATAATATACTCACAGCCATATACAAAAGAACTTTGGTGGCGGGTAGGATTCTTTATAATTATTAGAGCAATTCAAATCTTCATACGTGTGTGTGCTCTAAACATCAAAAACCGCAATAGTATAAGGATTTAGGAATAATATAAACCCCTCGTTCATAAATGGAATTAGGGTTCCACTGGTAATTAATTTTGTTAATTTTCTTGTAGATAGTTGTAAATAAATAATTTATAATCAGTACGATTTTTGAGAGGAAAGTGTATATTATTATTTTGGGTCAGTATTTAATTCAGTCTCGGACGCATTGCGCGTGTAGGCAGGGTGTTCCCGGGTTTTGTGACATTGGGGGCTTGTCCGGGAAAATTGTTATGTTTACCGAACGATTACATTCGGGTTATTGTCCAAATTTCTTTTAATTTGGGATATTGAAAATCCCCGCTTGACTGAATTTATGCTTCACCCAAAAACAAAACAACATTGTTGCTGTATTGTGTTAGGGCGTTGTATAGGTAGACTGATGATCATTATAGATAGGGTTCAAACAAAACAAAAATTATTGCGCAGTCGGGATAAATCTTGAATTGCTCTTGTTGGTTTTGTTTAGAATGCTTTGATTTTTATTTTGTATGTGCAACAATATTGGTCGCAGTTTCTTGCTTAAAGGCGATCACATTCGGTGATCCCTGGCTCGGTAAAGTAAATTATCGCTCTTGCACATGCGTAGTCGAAGAGCCGGTTGTAGCAGCGTATTACTGTGTGCTTAACGGGGAAGTTAAGGAATAATTATGGAGTTTGAGCGGTTTCTTAAGATAGGGCGTGAACTTGAGTTAAAAGGGGATGACTTAATGTCGTTCATTAGTGAAAGAGAAGAAAAGGAAGCTAGAAGGATAGAGCTAGCAGAACAGAAGGATAGGGAGGTTATTGAACGTAAGGAAAATGAAAGAATAGATAATTTGGAAAGAGAGGAACGACAAAGAAAAAGAGAACATGAACGAATAATGAAAGAATTAGAAGTTCAGCATCAAGAAGCCAAACAGGAACCAGAGGTTAAAGTAAGTGATGGTAAATCTAGCAAACTTATCCCCAAGTTCCCCAAATTGCCAGCTTTTAGGGAAGGTAAAGATGAGATGGACTCATATTTGTTGAGATTTGAACGATACGCCACGGCAATGAATTGGCCAACGTCAGAATGGGCAACATCACTTAGTGCATTGTTGACAGGTAGATCTTTAGATGTTTATGCTAGATTACCTGCTAGTAAGGCAAAAGTATATAGTGATGTCAAGGCAGCTCTCTTATTTAGTTTCCAATTAACAGAGGAAGGATTCAGGGTTAAATTTAGATCTTCTCGACCTGAGAGTGGAGAGACATACACTCAATTTAGTGATAGGATTAAAAGCTATCTAATGCGGTGGGTTGAAGTAGGTAAAGTTCCTGCAACATTTGATGGAATTGTTGGGTTGCTTTTGAAGGAACAGGTTCACAGAGTGTGCAGTAGAGAATTGGTACTCTTTTTGAAAGAGCGACAACCTAAGGATATTGCAGAGCTAGTTAATCTGGCAGACAGGTATGTGGAAGTTCATAGATCAGATAGGAAACCAGCACTCGTCAATCGAAATTTTGGTAGTAAACCAAATCAGGCTTCAGGGCAAACTTTGTCCCAACCACACATTCAAAAGCACAGCCCTACTGGGAATAAGACAGGGTACCAATCAAGAACAAATCCAAGGTCATGTTACGAGTGTGGTAATACTGGCCACTTGGCATGGGACTGTCCGCGTAGAAGAAATAGAAATAACCGTCCCACTTCTGCTAAGACTATAGCAAGTTTGATTACAAAATCCCGAGAACCAGAATTCAACTTGAAAGATGACACAAGTCCGGTCCAGACAGTTGCCTCTTGTATGGCTGTACCAGCAATCCCCTCTTCGAAGCTGTGTGACTGTCCGACACCCAATCCAGGTGATGAGGTAAAGTTAAAGTGCGGACACATAGTCCCTTTCATAGGAGCAGCATGGACAGGTAACAGTAATATGCCAGTTAAGGAAGGTTATCTTGGTAATCACAATGTGTCAGTTCTCAGAGACACAGGCTGCAGTACAGTAGTCGTTAGAAGGGACCTGGTTGAAGATGTTCAGTTGACAGGTCGGTCACAAAATTGTATTTTTCTTGACCAGCGCACCGTTAAGAACTGTCCACTGGCAGAAGTCTACTTGGATACCCCATATTTTTCAGGCAAGATAGAAGCGGTATGCTTAGACAATCCACTATACGATGTAACAGTTGGTAACATTTCAGGTGCTAGAAATCCAGCAGATCCCGATCCTGCGTGGAAGCCAGATTCAGATGTAACAAGGAAGTCTACAGTGCCAGACCAAACAACAGAAGTAACCAGCGCAGTGGAAACCCGCGCACAGAGACAACGGAGTGGGAAGCAACTCAAGCCGTTAAAGACATCCAGTATAGAAACGACCTACGGAGTCCCAGCATCCAAGGATGAACTCCATCAAGCCCAAAAGGATGATAGTACTCTCAAGACATTGTGGTCACAGGCAGACACTGGCGAGGTCAAGGTGAACCGTCGAGAAAACAAAACTGCTTATTTAATTAAGAAAGGTTTAATGTACCGACAGCATAGCAATCCAAGAATTAACCAAGGCAAAATTTTCAAACAATTAGTTGTCCCACAACCCTACAGGAACTACGTTATGAAGGTAGCACATGATTCACCAATGGCGGGTCATATGGGCACGAGACGAACCGCAGATAGAGTTACATCCAAATTTTACTGGCCAGGGGTCAACGCAGATGTACACCGGTATTGCGTCTCGTGTGACGTGTGTCAACGGACGGTGTCTAAAGGGAGCATTACAAAAGCACCACTAGGAGAAATGCCTCTTATTGACACGCCTTTCCGACGAGTGGCTGTGGATCTCATTGGACCAATCACTCCCATTACAGAGAAAGGAAACAGGTATATACTAACTCTTGTTGATTACTGCACCAGATACCCAGAGGCAATAGCGTTACGCAGCATTGAGACCGAGAGAGTAGCTGAGGCGTTGCTGGAGATTTTTTCGAGGCTAGGCATACCTGACGAAATCCTCACTGACATGGGCACTCAATTCACCTCAAGCTTGATGAAAGAGATTGGACGCCTTTTGATGATCAAACAACTGACAACCACTCCGTACCATCCTATGTGCAATGGGTTGTGTGAATGTTATAATGGCACCCTCAAGAAGATGCTCAGACGAATGTGCAGCGAAAGACCCACAGACTGGGACCGATACATCCCAGCACTCCTTTTCGCTTATAGAGAAGTACCTCAAGAGAGTTTGGGATTTTCCCCTTTTGAGATGATGTACGGGCGGACGATGAGAGGACCAATGGCCATACTGAGAGATCTTTGGACTGGAGAAACAGCTGAAGAAGAAGTACGCTCCAGTTACCAGTATGTTCTAGATTTGAGAGAGCGAATGGAGTCTACGTGTGAACTTGCCAAGGAAGAACTGAAACGGGCGTCAAAAAGATATCGAAAGTACTACGATGTAAGAAGCAAAGATCGAAGGTTCAAAGTAGATGACGATGTGCTCATTCTCCTTCCTACTAATCATAACAAGCTCCTCACCCAGTGGCAAGGACCCTACAAAGTCACCTCTCAAGTTGCCAAGCATGATTATAAGGTCATGGTCAGGGGCAAGAACAAGACATTTCACATTAACCTCTTAAAGAAGTACATCAGGCGTGATGATGAAGAAGACAAAGACAGACGAGCAAGTACACCAACCAGCGAGCTTGCAGTTGTATGTACAGGAGTAGTCTATGCACCAGACCCAGACTTTCCAGAGGAAGAACCAGTGTTGGAACTCCCGTCACTAGAGCAGGAAGAGACCATCAGAGATGTAAACGTTTGCCCTGATAGAAATGAGTCCGAAACCAATGACGTCTTCGCATTATTAGAACAGTATACCGATGTGTTTACTGACTTGCCGGGCAAAACTCATCTGGTGGAACACACGGTGAAACTGACTACAAATACACCGATAAGGTCAAAGCCCTACCCAGCGCCACTGGCAGTGCAAGACAGCATCAAGAGAGAAGTGGCTACCATGCTCAGACTAGGTGTCATAGAAAAATCAACTTCTCCATACGCCTCGCCCATAGTACTAGTTCGTAAGAAAGACGGATCCAATCGTTTCTGCATCGATTTTCGCAAGCTGAACCAGATCACCGTTTTTGATTCAGAACCAATCCCGAACTTTGACGACCTCATGGCCAAGCTGTCAGAAGGTAAGTTCTTTACAAAGATAGACTTGTCAAAGGGTTATTGGCAAATTCCAATTTACTCACTTGATAAAGAGAAAACTGCATTTGTAACGGCTGATGGACTATTTCAGTTTAAGGTTCTTCCCTTTGGGATGGTCAACGCACCAGCTGTATTCTCGAGAATGATGCGTAAGTTACTGAATGGCATGGCTAATGTGGTTAACTTTATTGACGATGTGTGCATCTATACAGGGACGTGGACTAAGCATATTCAGGTGGTAGTTGAAGTGCTAGATAGACTTAGGACATCTGGATTAACTGCTCGTCCTACAAAGTGTTTTGTGGGATTTAACAGTATAGATTTTCTTGGGCACATTGTAGGTGAGGGAAACTTACGTCCACAACCTAGTAAGGTAGAAGGAATAATGGCAGCAAAAAGACCCACCAACAAGAAAGAAGTGCGATCATTTCTTGGATTCATTGGCTATTATCGGCGATTCATATCCAATTTCGCAGCAATCGCATGCCCTCTAACTGATCTCACGAAAGGTAAGCGCCCAAAGCATATAGAATGGGGAAACGCACAAGAGCGAGCGTTTGAAACGCTCAAAAGCCGCATGGCGTCGGCACCCGTATTGCACTTGCCAGATGCGTCGAAGACATTCATAATACGCACAGATGCGTCAGATACAGGTATTGGTGTGGTTCTCATGCAGAACGACAACAGTGAGAAGTTTCCTATAGCGTTCGCAAGCAAGAAACTACTACCTAGGCAAAAAGCGTACTCTGCCATTGAGCGAGAATGTTTAGCGCTAGTGTGGGCTGTGGAGAAATTCAAGATGTATCTTTACGGCAAGGAATTCATTATAGAGACCGATCATCGACCCTTGACCTACATTGCCCAAGCTAGATACACTAACAATAGAGTGATGAGATGGTCTTTGGCTCTTCAGCCATATAGATATGTAGTAAGAGCAATCAAGGGAACCGACAATAATGGCGCAGATTTCTTGAGCCGCTGTCATAGCGACGAGTGATTTAAGGAACAAAAGAAACTGAATTGAGGTGTGTAAAGGCAAAACCTCGAAATAGTTAAAATCTCTGTATCCATATTTGTAACTATTGATTAGATTGTAACAATAATAACAATCTTAGTTTTTGTTAAAGTCGGTGGACATTGCTAAAAATATATATATGTCTAAACCGTGTCCTTTTCAGATCAAAAATATCTGTAAAAGGGGGTAGTGTCACAAAAAGGTGATATTTTTGTTAACGTTAGCTATACGTTGTAACCAAATTCCTCGTATGCAAATTTATAGGGCGTGGAAATACGTCACGTGTCCTAGAGGTTTTTTCTCTTTGTGTTTATGCCTAATTTAGACAAGCTATTTTGGTTAATGAAAAGGTGGTCTTATTTTTCGTACAAGTAGGATAGTAAAAGCAAATTCCAAGGAGACGGGCAGATCGTTGAAGGGTGCGGTAGCATCAGGAGTGAGCTCTGCGATCAAGAATAGTGATCAAGTCTTGGGTATATTTTCCCAGAAAGTTAGGCGATAGCCTAGATAAATTTAAGATCGAGTAGATCGTCTTGGCGACATTTTTAGCCAATAGTTTCAGCGGTAGCTGAAAGTGAGAGTGGTGGTGAATTAGGAGGTTTGTGAATGGGGATATTGAAGAACCCCGAGTCTCCCGTTTTATGCGGAGAAAGCCAGTTGAAACTGTAAGTGTAATTCTTTATTTTATTGTTGTTAAATGGCTTAGTTTTGCAGTAGAAGAGAAGCTGTGTTTAGCTTACCTGGTGATTCATTTGTTTGAGTATGTAAATTGTAGGGATCGACAAAAAACACCCAGACATAGATAAGGAGTACTATGGTGTGTTTTTTCTGCTGTAAAGTATTATGAAATCGACTTTGTTTGTAAACATGTCAGGTTAGGGTCAGGTTATTATTATATTTCATACAATATTTCCAGGGCTTCCTATGTGGGCCGAGAAATAACCCCGAAGTGGAAAGGGTCGATTGACGAGCCCGGCCTCATTATTTGGGACGAGTGGGATCCGGAACAACCCCATCAGAAGGATTAAACTTCAGCTGAGACAACAACGGACGGTCACATGCCAATACTGGGACGTCAGATAATATACTCACAGCCATATACAAAAGAACTTTGGTGGCGGGTAGGATTCTTTATAATTATTAGAGCAATTCAAATCTTCATACGTGTGTGTGCTCTAAACATCAAAAACCGCAATAGTATAAGGATTTAGGAATAATATAAACCCCTCGTTCATAAATGGAATTAGGGTTCCACTGGTAATTAATTTTGTTAATTTTCTTGTAGATAGTTGTAAATAAATAATTTATAATCAGTACGATTTTTGAGAGGAAAGTGTATATTATTATTTTGGGTCAGTATTTAATTCAGTCTCGGACGCATTGCGCGTGTAGGCAGGGTGTTCCCGGGTTTTGTGACACTTACCCTTCATCAAACAGAAAAATGTCCGTATCCAGCCAATTAGTGCCAATCCACTTCGTCGTATCCTTGGAATTGGATACGAAGTGGATTGTCTCTGTCCATAAGGTTTATCGCGATTCAGAATCGCAATGGATCATGGGAGGGCAGAGGGGGCAAATGCTACAGTCGGTCGTCGTGCGCGAGTTCCCGGATTGCCCCCTTTCACTACACCATCATGCGCGGCAAAACAGCGTCCTCTCTTGGTATTTTGCTATTCGCGATAAACCTTATTCTATGGGGAGTATGGGAATACTTATTAGTTAGTATTGTAAATAGTATGAAAACTTACCTCATCATCTCCAAGTTCAGTAAATTCTGACTTCGGCTGTTGTCCAACTTGATTGCCAAGCTCAAACATTCGCAGAAGAAAGCTGATGTAAAAATGACGGATTCCCAGAGAAATGCCGAAACATCCCGGTAGAACAATCAACATAACTAGACACGAGAATGGTGTCAAAAACAGGCCGATTATGACAAACAATAACTGCTCCATGATGGTGCCGTAACTAGTGAGTAGGTCGTGTCTTCGATGATGCTTGCCGTTTTAACAACACAGACTTCTCGAGAACAAGTGGTGATGAATTAGCGGGTGTTATACATACATTCCATCCCTCGACCCTCTGGCTCTAGCCTAGGAACTGGCGAAAATCATTTAATGAATGGGCAAGCCGTTTCACAATAAACTGAAAGATTTCACATCGTATCCGTCCCAATCATGTAATCTCTTCTTTTGTGGAGTTATGTGTAACCTTTGTGGAGTGAGCGTCCGTGTGTGTGTGTGTGTACTGTGTGAGATCGAGTTTGCATCATGATCACGCGCGCGCTACGAGCTTCTATCGTCGATTTCGTCGATATCGTCGATTTCGTTATATTCGATCGATCCCGTGTCTTTTAAACACAGGACCAAACTTTATGGAATAGCTTTTAACACACCCATGGAAACAAGGTTAATTTTGAAATAATGTAGCTGTCACGATAAGAAATCTTAACGACGACCCTTCCTGCAAATATAAAATTAAAAATTATGCCGCTTTTTTTCATTTTCGTGACAGTTGTTCTTCTCTGAAACAATTGTGAAAGTGTAATTGGTAGATTTAAAACTAGCATAATAGCAGTGTAGTGTGTCAGGTGTGGTTGATACGGTTGATAAAGAGCGGCATACGTTGACGGTTCCCTTTTCAATTTTTATAAATTTAATGGGCAAAATGAAAGGTGCCCAACTATTTGACTGGTACTTGGTGCATATTTACCATAGAGTTATATATAACTTTATGAGATTTACGCAGGAGTACTACAAGACTCTGTGGCAACCAACTAACTGTTATCCAAGATGGCTCCCGTTCCAGTAGCAGTTTCGCCCTTGATCAAGGTAAAAACCATGAATAAAAGTGTTATTCAGAATTATTTCGAGGGGTTTTGATGTATATTTTGTTCCCATAACCTTTCACTATCAGATGTTGTGTTTACTTTGCGTCAGTCATTATTTCAAGGGTCTTAACTTTGTATCGAATCAACGTGAAAAAGAGAGTCATGAGACTGAGTACTCCGAGTCCTAGTCAGTAGGTACATGCCTGCCTACACCTCCATATACTATAGCCCCACTTGTGTGGCCAAGGCTAGCTGAATCCTTGGCCACACGTCCGGACCATTTCTTTTTAAGCTAAGAAATAACCATTTATGGCGCATTATGGCGCATTCCCTACGGGCCAGATGGCGATTTAAACCAGCTGAATGTGTTCACCTAGCTCTTAGTCTTAGCTAGACCCAGTAACTGGCATGACTGGGGCGCTGTACTCCTTTAAAAAAAAATTTGGCATCATCGGTCGTATTAGCTATGATGCGAACATTTTTTGCAACGATTATTGTGCGACTTTACTCCGAATTAATTTCCGCGATGTGTACCAAGAGCCGCCATTTTAGAATGACCCCAACAATCATGCGAATCATGCTGAATGTATACATTCCTTTAAAATAGGAAATTTAGTCAAAATTTGGCCCAAAATGGTAAAAAAATACATAAAAACCTAATTTCTTCACCGATTGAGACGGGGAAAAAAGCACCGTAAACTTCCTAATCCTCTTTCTATCAATAGATGGCGTTATTTTGGGGGTAGAAGTCAAGAGAGGGCGGTATTAATTGAAAAACTGTGACCAAAAAAGTTCAAAAATGGCTGCGCTCGCGGTAGTCGTGTCGGTGACCATGCTCTGAATCTTTTTGATGCTTGAAAAAATGAGGTAAATTTGTGCCTTTTTTCAAAAGGATTATGAAAGAAGAGAGTTTTATTGACCTACAGGAGTAATGTTAGGTCGAAGTAACATTAATTTGAAAAACCTCTTTTTTGTGTGCGGCCAGAATAGGAAATGTCAATATCGCGCGACCTATACAGTAGTACTAGTACAGTACAGTTAGGCCATACGGGGTAAACTGTATCTTGTCGTCCAGTTCCGACCCCTATGGGTCTAAGAGAACTCTGCAGTTTGTAACAGAGTAATTGCTGGAGATTACGATTCCGAAAAGTTCTCCACAAAAACGCCAGTCAAATTTGAGAAAATATCGATCAAATATTGCACTAGATAATCGACAGCGATTGAACACTGTTTACGGTTGTGATACGTCGGCTCGTTACATTTTGTTTGAAATACCTGCGCACAGACACCATGTGATCCAAATTCGCCAATCACAACCTAGGTCATACGACATGTGACACCCACAAACAAACATGGCGGCGCCCATGCCTCGGTCGAGTGAGAAAGATTCCGTGATAAATCCGAAGTGTTTTGTTCACCTAAATTCTGTCAAAGCTGAGAAAGCACAATATTTTTAGGGAATAGTGAATTATACATGAGGCTGTGTGCAAGCGCGTCATGAGATGAGATCGTGTGTGTGAGATCACGAAAAACACAGCATCTTTTGATAGTAGGCCCCTACTCGATATAGGCCTATGTATCATACTGTGCATAAGGACCTCGTGCGCTATAGTGTTTTTTATCATAATATTAGAGAAAGTTTTTCAAGGACATGCAAAGAAAAAAAAGACTGTAACACACTTAAAATGTTTAAAAGGCTTAAAGTTTGTAAATTATTATGTAGCTTCTCCCCGTGTCAAGTGAGAATCATGTATTGAAAGGCAAGCTTGAAAAGGCGTCATCATAGCCTACAGTTCTAAAGATGGGTGGGGGAGACACAAACATTTTTTAGGGGCAGGGCCTGTAACAAGGAATTATTCTTTTTACCCTTTTTTTGGTGGGAGGCGATTCTTTTTTTGAAATTGATTTTATTTTTTCATCTTTTGTAATTATTTATCTATTTTATTTTATTGTTATCTTTATTTATTATTAATACTTTTCGGGGGGGGGGGGGGGGGGGCGAATAAGAAAGAAAAGGACATCGGCGCGTTAGCACTGCCCGTCGCTCAGTGACGCGGGAGTGGGGGGGGCGCTGGATTTTTATTTTTTTTTACAATGAAGGCCCAATTCAAGCCATTTTGTTTTTGTTTATTTATTTGTTTATCAAATGGATAAACCATAAGGAAAACTGAGTGGGTAAATTTTCAATGAGTTCGGGTTGAACAAAGAAAAGTGTACTAGCCAGAGCCGGATTTGAACCAACGACCTCCGGATTATGGTGCCGGCGCTCTACCAACTGATCTATCTAGACCTATGTTGGCTGTTTCCCTTTGTCAATATCCTTGTTCGGGGGTTGCCAGTCAGAAGCTATTCAACCGTAAACTGCCGTGTAGCCAGGGATCACACCCAAGTATACGATACAACCTGGGAAGCCGCATCCAGATATCGAATTCACCACAAGGGAATTTGACTGGGTAAATTTTAAATGATTTTGGGTTGAACAAAGAAAATTATACTAAAGCGACCCTCACCCCCTAGTTACGGGCCTGGTAAGAGAAAATCAAGAAGAAGAAGGTGTGTGTTGGGGGGGGGGGGCGGAAAGGAGGGAGGATGTGAAAAAAGGAGACAGTGTGCCTAGGCACTTTCCTGCCCTTTAATCAATAACGAATTTAGCGAGTGTTCCGGCGAGAGACATCGAAAGAAAATGGGAAGAAAAGCGTTGTAAACCATCCTATGGATGCTGTTTTCAGTGGGAGACAATGGTCTCCCTCGAAAATTTAAAAGGCGATCGTTAAATATACTTTTTCTTAGATGTTTGCATGCATCCTCACAGAAAAGGGGGTTATAAGAGGTAAGGGGATAGTTTTAACTTAATAAAACACTCATTTTCCCGTTTTTTGTTTTTTGTTTGTTTTTTAACCTTAGGCCTCAATAGCCGATGAAAAAAGATTTTGCAATAACAGTGATATCATTTGTACTGTGTTTTGGGGGAAAAGTATCCCATTAATTAGAAATCAGAGGTCAAAAGAATAAGACAAAACAATTGTTAGTTCCTTTATTTTGTTGGCAATAATGGAGCGACTCATCATTCCATCCTTGTTGTTCAATGACTATACATTTTTTAGAACTAAGCTGTTTTATTCTTGGCACAAAACGTTTGATGGCTAACCATTAGTGATTTTGAAAAGACAAGGTAGTCTACTTTTTGAGAAGTACAGTCTTAAACATGGCCTAAACCATACAATTGACTTTGTTGGACGCGATGCAATCTTAGATTTTTTTTATTTATTAAAAAAAAATATATAATATATATATTTTTACGGCCCACACCAACGAGAGGAATCGATACGGCGCGCTGCCCATGGTCAATTCCGTGTCTCAGCCACGCAATTTGATTTGTGTGTGTCGGCAGACTTCAGTTCGGACATTGCGCGCACGCATTTCACAGATTGTGCCCAACAACGTTTTTAGCAAATTTTGTGTGTTGTGCAAATTTGACTGGATATTTTTTGGAGAACTTTTAGTATAGTGTTTAATATGTCTACAACTAACAAAATATACCTTTAAAAAGTAGACCCACGGGGGTCGGAACGAAACTCTCTTTCCAGGCGTCTTTTCATTTATACCGTATGGCCTAAGTAGACTAGCCCACTTGTTGTGTGGCTAAGCTGAATCCTTGGCCACTCGTCCCGCCCATTTCTTTTTTAAGTTAAGCGAAAACCATTTCAAAGCGCATTCCCTACGGGCCAGTCAACGGTTTAAACCAGCTAAATGTGTTCACCTAGCTCTTAGCTTGCCTTGGGTGTTTTGAATGTTCAAACAAATAAACCTTTTATTTTAAAAAGATATTTCAAACAATAATTATTAAATTTGTTAAAAAATAATTGTGCGACTTACTACGAATTAATTTCCGCGATGTGTACTGGGCAACGCCATTTTGGAATGATCCCAATCATGCCAATCAAAATACGACGTCATCGGCTGGCCGGGCTGTGGGCGGAGCGGATACGTAAAGCAACCATTGAAATGTTCGCACCCTTGCGCGAATTTAAAAAAAGGACGACTTCAAAGATCGCGCCCAACACCTACAGTTCTTTTTGAAATCAGATCTTGCCAAAATTAGGCTCAATGTGTTCTTTGAGCGTTGCGCTGGTCCAGAAAATCCACTTCGCAAAATATTTTGTTTGTCCAGAATATTGCTTTAAAGCGAGTGTTATTTTAAAAAAAATTAAATTAAGGGAAGATTTTGTATCCGACCACCACTTTTTGACTTGTGTTAAATTAAATTAAATTAAATAACAAAAAATGCAGCCTCCATAGCCAAACCCCACATATTTAGATATTTACCACTTGTTGTACAGGTGGTGCCATTCATGGCAGGTTTGTAAACTCAGAACAAACTTTTATGAAAACTTTGTTTTATTATCAGATTCAGATTTACTAATTTACGTTGAACTTTTAAAAACCTTTTTTTAATCTTGTATAGTTTACGTTTTGTTTTTGTTTTTGCAGTTTTCAAGATATTCCGCATTGCTTGTTGGAATCGCATATGGCTCAAAAAGAAACAGTAAGTCTTTCTTCAGTATAATAGCTGAATTGAAGGTGACATTGAGTGTAGAGATTGTATTCTAATGACGGATCTACTCTTTATCACTGAATTGATCTGACCAATCTCTGTTGTGAAGAACTACATGTTATCATGAAATACCATGTAAGTTATAACCTCCATACATTATGCATTATTTCTTTCCTGTTTCCTATTAGAGAGCCATACAAAGAATGAAGCTGAATTACTGCAAATGAAAGAACAACGAAAAGAAGCAGAGGCTAAGAGAGCAGCCATAGCTAAGGGTAAGAGCAAAATAAGTGGTCATCAACAAATGAACAAATTATTGCTTAACAAATTATTATTCCCAGCAGATGTTTGTAGGAAATATTCACAAACAATAATATCACATGGGATTTGGGCTAGAACCTGCTTGAGGAAAGCAATTCTTTTCCTGTGCTTTATTTGTAAAGTAGTCATTCTGGTGGTGACCTCTCATTCTCTGAGTTGACAAAGTTCTTGTTGTCGCGATGTTGCTATCATCATTTCATTCTCTGCATGCCTTTGGTTTATTCTTAGATTTGAACTAAATCAAAGTTGCTGGTTGATGACATTTTATTTACATTCTTCTCTTACTTTCAGAAGCTCCAGCCAGTGACTCAATATTTGCATAGAGATGACAAGAATGAGTTTAACCTTTAAGTATTTCAAGATGGGGGAGTCAGTTATCACTACTTACCACCAGAGGAGCATACTACATCAGGATAACCAGCAGTTTGAAGTCAAACACACATTCACAATCATTTACTGACTAGATTAGTTTGGATAATTTCATATGTAATTTTCAGTAGATTATTTTTATTTCTTGGGAATGAAAAATCTTGGAATCTTCCACATGATTGACTTCACATTGATTACTGCTTGATTGGGTTTAGTCGTCCATCATAGATGATTTTCTTGCATTGATAATAGTTTCTGTATGTGTGGACGTTTAAAAAAAGAGTTTTATGTTTTACAATTATAAACCGTTTTTGTTGGACGAGAGTGCATGCCCAAGAGCAATTGTTGAGTTTGCTGTGCATGTTCACAAAAAATGTTCTTTTGACCTATGCATCAGAAAACCCCCAAATCATAAATATATTGGGTCAGAAAGAGCCATGTGGTTTGTACAGCCATTTGTTAGTCAAGTGCTTTGCAAAGTATATGATAAGCTACGGTGATGTGACCATCACTGGTAGCATAAGGAAATCAATTGATTCTGGAAAGACAGCTAAGTAATACATGGATGTATGGAACATTGAACTACAGGACTCTTTATTAAGGCCTTCTAAAATGATGACTTGATGAAACGGCATCAAAATGATTTCATAATGGAAAGCTCAATGTTTGCAGTCAGTTCACTGGTTCCATTCAGATAATTGGTTCATGACGATATATCAGGCATTCTAGATTGACCATTCAAGTGGTCTATTACTCTCAACATACTGGTAGCTAAGTAAATGTTTTCCTCTAAGATCAAATTATTTGATGACAAGCCCTTATTAAAGTTACTGTTTGAAGTTGCTGTGTTAAAAATTAATTATTTTAATTCATTGGTTGAAAATAGAAAATAAATTTACAACATGAAAACTTATGACTGAAAGTGAGGTGATGTTATTGGTTTGTTGATTTGACAACATAGACTGCATGGTTTAACATTTACAAACAAACAATGGTGGAGATCCATGGCTGTTGTGTGTAGAGTGGTGTATTTATTATCAATCAACGCATTGGATTCATTTCCACAGATACATTTAGTCACAAAACAAAAAGGTGATTACATATTTACAATATCACAAGGGTAGTTGACAAGGTGGTGCTCGTCGATTGTAAACTTTTACGAGTCACAAGAGGGCGCTTCGTGTGATATTAGCTGTACAGACTCAAAATAAGTCTCCATGAAATTTACATGAATATAATTATAATATTGTCCTTTCATTGTACATTATAGTGAAACCGAAGAATCGTACCCCTAGTTCGTGATAACTATCCAATTTCAATAAACCTTATGTACATGACGTCATTTGAGAAGAACACCCTCAGGTAGAGGTCAAAAGAAGGTCTCTCATTGGCCCATCCTCTGCGCCGCGCGTAAGCGTTTTCCATTGTTTCATAATTTTGGGCTTTTAAGCAGACGGGGTGACGTCGTCAATGCACATAACGGTTAAGGTCTATTGTTTTCGATTCTGAAGATTTATTGAAGTTTGTTCTTCCTGGGAATGGATATCACAATTTTTCCACAATTTGCTGTGGTGCGTATAATAATTAATATTTACATACTTTTACGTCGCGCAGAGCCTTGCATAATGCTCCCTATGCATATTACATGAAGCAGACACTATTTTCACAAAGCAAATTTAAATTCAAGCCAAATTTGAGCGCCTCCGCCTTGCTTGGCGGTGCTGGTTATGATTAAACCCTCTCTGAATAACGCTAATGTTTGTCTAATAATGCGGTAAATTATGAAAATGTTGAGTCACGATCTATAGGCCTATAAACAGGTTTCATTCAACCGTGCAGTCTAATAACTCTTGATTGTTTTTATTCTTTTAGCAAAACAACAAATTGAGCTCGATGTAACCATGGAGGAATAAAATTAAATTAATTTGTGACATGCGAGTATATTTATATTTACAAGTTGCCTGTGGCGTCTGACTCAATAGTATCCGGTTAGTTTGCTGACACGGGGTAAGGTTGAACCCTGCTTGACGGATGAGGTCGACTGACTGAAACTGCTCTGGAGTCTGCACTAGCCTCTGCCGTAGCTGCCGCGGCGCCACGCCAGCTTGTAGATATCTCTAAATCATCTACGAAACGTACAGCGTAGAGCTTGGGCAAGTAGACGCAGACCAACGTCAGGTAGGCGTTGAGAATCAGTGCCATACACAGAGTCGCCACCTTCTGTATGACAGCCACTGCCGTAGTGTAGACGGGTACAGCGGCTAGGCACAACACCAGCGTAGAGTAGACGCTGACGGCAATGAACTTGGACTCGTTGTAGTTACTGGGTACCTTGCGGGTCTTGAAGGCGTAGAAGCAGCAGGCCAAGATCAGGAGGAGGTTGTAGACGCACGACGCAATAAAACCGTTCCCGAAATTGCAGAATATCTCCAAGTAGTTTTTGAACTTGGAGGGTTGGTACAATTTCGGCAAGGATGGCGCCAAGATGACAGACACGATGCTGATTAACAGCTGGAAATACGGAAACATACAAGTACATAATGAACGAATCAAACGAGAGGTTCACATTGAACTACTCCTCCAACAAACTACATACAAAATTCTTTGTCTTTCAGTATTTTATATTTTGTTTTTTAAAAGGATTACGATTCCATCGTCCAAGCACGTGTGTTCATGTGAGTTAGAGCAATTGCCAAATATGGCTTGCAAAATTAAAGAGATTCATTGAATGACTTGGGTAAACACTGAGTATAAACAGATGCATTGTTTTTAGTGACTAAAGTGGGCCCCCAATGCATGTCCATACCTATGGTTCCCCCTCTCCCATTTGAAATTTTGACTTTTGACATTAATAATTACCAGAATAGATTACGTTTTATTAGCTTTTCATGTATAGTAATTTCTATGTTTTTAAAACTGTAGTTCTATTTACACTCAGACAGTGTATTCTTTTTACCTCTACGTCAGATTATCTTATAAAAAATAGACAAATTACACAACAAGAGCGCTGGAAGAAAAGTGCAAACGTGAAATATAGTTATATAGTTGGCCAGAAGCGCCCACTATAGAGAAATGGTGCACCCCGTTGTGTGCCCCCTGAAAATTTAACCGTAGTTTTATCGCTGATTGTTGTTTTGTATCTTTGCTGACTTACATTATAGTCTAAACTGAATTATTTCTGAAATCAATCAATTAAGCTTTATGCAAAGAATTTCCCAACATGTGCATCCCGTTGTGCCCCCTAAAATTAACCCTAGTTTTGTCGCTGAGTAGCTTTGATGACTTCCATTTAGATGAATTATCTCTGAAATCAATCAACGAAGCTTTATGCGAGTATTATTTCCTAGTACCATAGTTTGTTCATAGACAGAGATGAATGACGTCAAGGCTACTGCAGTATTACATTTGAACTACATTGTAGGCCACACTTAGCCGTGACTGTTATACCTTATTCTATTAGAACACGTTAATACATGTACAAAGCTTTTTCAAGGCTTAAATCACACATGACATCAAAATAAACCATCAAACCTCACATTCTATGTTGGTTTTGAATGTCTGTTTTAGTGTGTAACATAACTCTCCTGTGCGTTCTAATGACTAAGGATTTTTAAAATAACAATATTAGTTGAAGTTGTCTCTATTGTAGTATAATAAAGATCAGTAAATAAGTACAAATAATCCATGATGATAATATAAATAATAATATGGAAATAAAACCATTGTTAATTTCTCATTGAATGAGTACTTATTACAAAATAGAAGAACAATCCATATGAGATCATGAAACTTTTGTTAACCTGAGATTCTTTGGGGAGTGGTGCAATCACAAGGTTTCCCGTTTTAAACGAAACAAAACTTAGTAGTGTACTTACTTGAAATAGAGTCAAGATGGACACGATACTGAGCTGACAAAGTTGCCCGACAAACTTTGGTCTTCTGTTGGATTTCTTGGCGGAAGTGAAGATCCTGTAGATACGGTTTACCTTGAGGAAAGTTGGAGCGTACGTAAGAGTGAGAGACAGAGCGATAGCTGTATCTGACATGGAGCAGGAGACAGTGCTAGGATAGCTCAAAATCAGGAACACAGACAGGAATGCTATAAAAAGACCCAGAATGTTAACACAGCTTAGCTCCCGACTAGTTGCCTTAATCAGAGGATGTTGACGATAGTAGAGTATACCTGAAGCAGCAATGGATGAGAGAATGACCCCAAAAGAAGACAATATCAGCACAATGATAATTACAACATGCTGCCAGTCAACTGGAGATGGAATCATCATTTTACAAATTGTAAAGTCCAAAGTTGGCCAGTGAAACGCATCGCACTCAACGCACTCCGTGTTGTTAGCCACTATGGCATTTTCTGGGCACCTTTGACAGCCGTAGCAACATTTGTCTTCCAGAGGGATAACTTTATATCCCGGACGGCATTCTTCCCGACAGGTGGACCTTGGTAGTTTCTCTGCTCCGAAAGGCCATCTCAAGCCGTCTACTTGAATATCTAGACGGTCTCCTGACGCACCTCGTGAGTCCCAAACACCAAGCTCAACACCGTCATATGAGCTGTCCCTGTCTTGTTGAAGACTCAGTACTTTGTACTTACCAACAGGGTCTCCATTGGCATCAAACTGAAACAAACCATCTACCCCTTCAAATGTGACATCTCTAAGATGCGAAATGACCTTTCCCCCAGTGACAGTACCGTTTAAAAGACAGTCAACATTTCCCGCGCAATCTTCCCGCAGAATTTCATGAAGGACAGTGGCAAATGCATACACGGCGTCAACAACGTGGTGGTATTTCCCCCTAGTCAGATTCGAACATGTGATGTCTTCTCCGCATCGTTTTAAAACCAAATTAACCCAGGGGTTGGGAGATGTGCCGCCAAATTCAGCCGAACGATAATAGTCTTGAAACCCAGGCACCTCTTTGAAGTAATTCTTTATCAAGAGACTTCCTTCTGTGAAGTGTGCTACACCCCAATCAACAAGCGATTTGGATGATGCAAAGCTATTACTGGATATTATTGTAATTCCAGGATGATTGGGTGCAGTGAGTATCAAAGTTGGTAGAACTTCTCTTGCTCCGCTAACGGAAGTGCAGAAGAAGACGATCACGGATGCCTGATTGAATCTCAAAATCTTATCCACGATTTCTTGAATTTCGTTGCCGGTTGCTGATTCGCGAATGGTTTCTGCATACGCCAGGCAGATCCCATTCTCTTCGGCTAAATTTTGGATCTCTTGGGCTCCATGTATGCCATAGCTGTCAAGGGAGTATATTAGTCCAACATAAAACCAGTCAAAACGCACGAGGATATCAACAATCGCTCTGGCTTGCAGATTTGCAGGCGGACTGGTTCGCAGAAAGTACGGGAATCTGTCATGATCGCTTAATTCGATGGTGGATCCACTGTATCCAATGGTTGGGATTTCATGTACAGTCGTAACGAGTGCCGTCGCCACGCTTGTTGCACTACCTCCTGTGCCAATTATTCCGAGGAGTTGACCGTGTCGCTGAGACTCAGGTGTACCGTAATTTGTCCCAATTATACCGGCCAGGGAAAGAGCAAGGGAAGCTACAATCGACTCGTGTCCACAATAATCGCGAATGTCGAAACCTAAAGTGATATTTGGCAGTAAGTCAGTGCGATTGTTGATTTGTTCAATGGCAAATATCATGAGTTCTGAACGTTGTACAGCGTCTTTTAACAATCCAAAGTCGCATAAACCACCGAGAGAGAAATGCATCGAAAATAAACCTCCAATGATAAAGTCACCGGATTTAGAATAACTGACTTCGGCCTCCGGTGGAAGAGATCCGAGATTCGGAGAGAAGTTAACTGATAAAATGAGAAGAAAAAATACGCTAGGAATAAACCAGGAAATCATCTTGTGAGTAGTGCGTCGTTTTTTCTCATTTCGGTAATCACCCAACCTGACGGACAGAGCAAAGCAAAGCGAGGAAACTTCAGATCGCATCTGCTTCGCGTGGCTGATTGTAAGGGTCACTTCTAGACAGCCTTCGACTCCGTTGTCGATGTTACAAAATGAATGATGTATATTGCCCGAGCACCCAACTAGACAATACTACAAAGTTGAACATGTAGAAATCATATAACTATAATGGTGGCTCAATGGATTTGTGAAAGTCACTGTTTCGTAACGGCAAAGATGCGCATTTCTACTGCGTGTACAATCTATTCCATTCTATATAATGAAGTAGTTTAAAGCTATATATACAGTATGGACAAACAAAAAATCAAAATGAATCAATTTCTTTATTATTCACAATTTGAATAACTGTCTTTGATCTTCCAATTTATATAGTTAGATATTAAATCACAAATTAAATCAAGAAACTACAAACGAAGTCCCACGCTATTGTTATCGGTTGAAAAGCTCTCAGACTTTCTATGCAAACTCAGTGGCAATTAAAATAATTATTTACGGAGTTGTGCAGCTTGGTCACGTACTTCGTAACAATTGTATAAGGTAACCTTTAGACTGTTCATCTGATTATACGGTGAATTAGATCTTGCGAAGTCACTTCGTTTCACAAATTCATAATTGTTATTTAATTGTTAAATAATTTGTGTTGAAAGATATTCTTCAATGAGTTAAAGGCCCTGTACACTATTGGTAAGATCGAAAAACACAAATGTTCACAGATTCACACATAACTTACATGATTTAAAGTAAGTAATGGTAGAAAGGGTTCCTTAAAATATTTCTGCCTAAAATGCTATCGTTTCTGAGAAATGAGTTAAACAATAGTTTTTATCGCGCGCGATAATAAACTCGATGTTTGAAAAACAGAAAACACATAAGGTCTCTTTTCACTATTTTCTCGTGACCTCGATGACCAATTATTGAGCTCAAATTTTCACAGGTTTGTTATTTCATGTATGTGGTTGATTACACAAAACATGAACACTGTCTGTGATTATTTTGTCAGCTCTGCCAATCCTGTATAATACCTTTAATAGACCATGTTTTGCTTCAATTAAAGTGCATGTTATTATGTATGAAATGTAAACTAGCACGTTTAATTATGCCTGTTTAAAATAAAAACAATGTACAACTAAAATAATATTAAAGGCAAAGTATACCTTTGGTAGCGTTTTTGAGATATCGCCGAAAATCCGGAGCGAATATTAGACTATGTCCAGTCCACGCAGGAGGAATAATCCCTAGGGATACACAATCTGAGAAGCGTTTCTTACAATGCTGCTCAGATTCAAATTTTTGGCGTAAAATTTGCTATCTTTTACATAACCACAATATATACTTCGAAGTGAAATGTTTCTCAAAATGCTTTATACTATCGTAAGCGGCTGTAGGCTTCTGACCAATATGTTTTTATTGCCAATTATTTTAAGAGTGGTTACCAAACGTATACAGACTCTTTAAATAATAGTGCAACAAATATGTTACGGACATGACATTTTGTGAAGAAATTACAGGTCGAAACGTTGTAAAAGCCACCGGCCCTTAAATCAGAGCCAACACATCTTCAAAAAAAATTAAATTATAATAATACTTGTCATGTTGCACCCGCAAAAATTATCCTAAGTATCTAGAACCACCATGCAAAGCCTCTAATCTTCTATTCAAGACGACCTACTACGGTAAGAAGGTTTGTAAATGCCAGGTCTAAGTTTAATGTCAGTAAAGTATAGGTGTTTTGAATTATGAAGGAGAGTGGATTGCAAGAAGAAGTCTCCGTAAATTAATAACCATGCATTTCCTTATTTTTTTTAAACCCCATTAAATCGACCGATTTACTGCCAATCAGTCTGAATACAAATTATACCATCATGAAATGTCAATTCTCTCCCAGGTGAATATATCAAGCTCATGGACGGAGTCAAGACCTGGTTCAGATAAAACTTTAATAAGACGTGTAGGGATTATGGGAATTTATTTTGAATCATCTGAGAAAATAAAACGAAGAGAAAATTGTGTTTGTCGCAGACAAGGGTCCTTGAGGACATCAATAAACAATCATATCGTATTCAGAAGAAATCGGTATTTGTTAATGCCAAACACGCACACGTTTTAGACCTCATATCCTACTGTTAAAAAGCAAAATCTGTTCAGATTAAAGTCACCTGGAAATATAATTTATTTATTTTTTTTAATATAAGAGTATATGTATATTAACAATAAAACAATTTTTTGAGTAATTGTTTGACAGTATTTATATGTAAAAAAAAATAGATAAAGTTGTTTGGGGCGACTCCGCCCATCCCTTTTTGTGACGTCAATCGAGGAAGACCGCCTCGATCAGGGGGGGCGGAAGGGGTGTTGCGCAATCATTTGCGATCGCTGTTTGGGTACACTCCATTTTAAAAATAGGTAATGACCATTAAAAAACAAAAAGAAATCCATGTATACCGTTAAAATTCACTCTTTATCAGCACTGAAAACATAACAGTGTATATCGTAAGAGTATTTTCAATTGTTGAGATGCTTAATTTTAAATAAAGTGCGTACAAATATTATCGAAAAATTTACGTTGGTTTATTGCAGCGGCTAACGTGTATGAATGGGTCCAGGTGGGAATTTCGTTACAAATGGTCTCCCCTAAAATGGCTACAAATATCGACATAATGTGAAAAAAATTATCGTTCATCCTCTGATTTTTTTCCATTAACGTAATATTTAGGAATAGATCTTTCATTCCTGAAAGTTTAATCAAAATCCCTCGGTACATCCTCTAGATATTTGACGATTTGTAAAAGTGTTTTTGGAGAGAATGGAACCCGCCAATACTTATTTTGCGTTCAAACGATCTCTGTTGACGGACGGGAACATTTGCCGCAGGTAATTGTAATTCTGAGGCAACATACACATCTAAAACAGATATGTTATACATGTCGTTTAGGTTAAATATATGTTGTTTATTAAATAGTTAATTTACTGAAGCAGTTGGCAAGGCAAATGTTACAAATGTTTTCTGGTGTAAAGATTTTGTGAATTTACAACATTTGAAGATAACAATACCCTCTGATAAAATGGACTCGTCCAGGCAGTCTCAAAACGGCACGCAGCGGAGAGCAACCGTAAATTCAAATATACTGTGCATACACACACATCCGTTTGTACGTGGAGAGCTTCGACCAGTCCACGTCGCGATGGTCGAATGAGATTATTTTCAACGTAGGAGGCGCGCTGGTGGCGCAACCCCTTCCGCCCCCCCCCCCCCCCCCCCCTGGCCTCGATCGAACATCGACCCCCCTCGAACTTGCCTGCATTTACGTTGTATATACACGTGCAAGTAGTGAGATTGTACGTTTCGTTATCCAAAAAGGGGAATTTCCTTGCATTTTTCCGGCAAAAATTGCTGTTGGATGCAGCAAAACGACCAAAGATGGGGTCAGCCAGCATTTTTTTCCTGCAGATCCCAAATATAGGCAGTTACGGGCATCGAAAGTCAGGCTAACGAGGGCAAAGTGGTCCGGTGTGACGTCGTTTTCAGCGCTATGCAGCGAACACTTGGATACCCCGTCGTGCTTGGATACCGGGGATTTTTTCGTTGGTAGTAGTGTGCAAGGGAAGTTGCAGTGAAGCTTAGGTTACCAGTGAAATGTTTCTGGTGTTCGGATTGAGCTGTATGCAACGACGCCGCGGCACGCCAATCCGATAAATAGTTTGGCAAAGTAGGAAAAACAATACCTCGTATTATCCGTGTTCTCGTTATGACCATGCTCGTATCTTCCGTTTTTAAGACATAGAAACGCGCATGGGACAGTTCGGGACCGGTGAAAAACCACGTATAAACTGGCGTCTCGTATTATAGTCGACTGTACACTGTCCTAGGATTGCATTGGGTGGTGACGTCCGACGTAATGTACGGGCCAGACTACACATGTTCTCCTGCCTCGATTGACGTCACGAACAGCGCCATGTAAAGGGGGGCCTATTCTTTAATTTGTAATTAAAATAAAAATACAATTTTTAAACCTTAGTTAATTGTTTATTCACGTTCCACTCATAAAAATGTATATAGTAATGACAAAAGCTTTATTTTGACAAAATACCACTGCCAGGTGCCTTTAAACAAACAAACAAACAAACAAACAAACAAAACAAAAATCAAACAAACAATATTCCTCCCTCCCGAAAAAAATATATACAAGTAAACAAATAAAACAAAGAAAAGTATGGAAGCGTATTTCCGCCACATGAATGAAAAAAACCTCTCTTATCGTGTACGTACATGATAACTTATCGTGTACGTACACGAAAATTCCAAACTTATCGTGTACGTACACGAATTACTTGAGGATATCTTGCAACACTTTCAGATTAGCCTCTGAATTTACTTGAGGTCATAATGTACCTAGGATCTGCAAAGATCGGAACTCGCTGAGACCATGGAGGTAGGAATAGAGACTAACACACACTGCTTGTGTGTAAAACCACAAGAACAATGTTATTAAAAGGTGCATTGTAGTCGTGATCACAGCGAGTCTGTGGCAAGAAGTCCGATCTCTCACTGCACACGCACAAGATAATAATAATGACTGCACCTTAGCTTTTGTTTGTGATGTGCAGTTTACGTGCGCGCGTATAGTAACTGGGTGAGAGCATGTTGCAAAGTCTAGCCACAAGCAGACTATGATCACGACGACTATGTGTCCCTTTCCACAGGTAAAGAGAATTTGTTTTGCAATTTTCCAACGATTTTTTTAAATCTTAGGGTGTTATTTACATGTCCAGGTATTGCCTGGGTTATAATCATTTGTTTGCTTAATTAATTAAGATTAATTAATTTGGTTTCATCTACCATTGACAATTGACATGCCGACTTTGTTCACACATGATGCAGGCAGTGTTTTGTCATGTCCTGCCCCTACTAACCAAATCACTGACCCCTGTTGATTGACGCCCTTCTATAGGACGTGTGGCATGGTCCATCAGCTCAGGATATCAAGGCATATGAGCTGACCAGTTTGAACGATGTGTTTAAAATAGTGGACATATTAAAATATGCCAGCATGTTCTGACAACGGCCTTCACTGCAGGGTTTTATGCATCGGAAAACTTAGGCCCAATGGAATAATTATTATTGTCTTGTCAGCCGTTTAAGGTTAAATTATGACGAGCGTGAAAAACAGGACTGACCATGAAAAATATATCTGGAAAATATTTTTCATCAAACAAATTATGAATGGTTGGATTTACGAGAGAAATTAAATAAAATTGCTCAGAATTGTTTTGGTCGAGATGGTCTTGTTATATGTATTTATTGTTTTTTATTATGAATCCCAGTTGCGGTATAGAGATAAATAAAGGAGAAAATGAAACACATGTTTTTGTTTCTTAGCCAGTTTTTTTTTCTGTACTTGATGTGAGACCACATTTTAATAAGTGTGTAGAGCAAAAGTATGAAATAAAAGCAAACTAATTTGTGCTGGATATAATTGCATCTTATAATAAAAACTTAATTAACAAAGTGACTTTGTGCAAGATTTAATAAAGCAAGCATGTCTTGTAAAGGAAATTTGCCTCCTTTCTTCATATTCTCAAATTGTCCCCAGAAAAGGGGTCAGATTGATCTTGTTTAGTTAAGCAAACAAATGTTTTTTCAACATCAATTATCTACTGTATCATTAGTTTACCAGCCGCTTTGAAGAAAGGCAATATTATCGTTTCCCCATGTGTTAGCTACATCAGAAGGTACCGCTGGTTTAGCGCTGATTACATGGCTGATGAAACGTACACAGCGGTTCCAATTAAATCTATATTTGAGGATCTTATCTTATTTGCATCACATTTAAACAAGAATTTAAACGAATACTTAAACTAGCCGGCATTTTCGTTTTTTGTGATTTGTTCTACTCCCAAACCTTAGTCATAAAGACTCTTGGCCCCGACTAAAACGATGGATCCAACTACAGTAGGTATCGGTTTCTATGGCAACACAAACGTATTCTTCTCAGAAATTAACTTTAGACACGACAGGTTTGAAAACTCCATCCGTCCAGGTCTTTTTTATACTTGCGTTGACAATTTGTAATCGTCCATTTAGGATGTCAAACATGGGTGACAGCGGATGCCGATAATTTGTTTGGACTGATCGTAGCGTATAAAAGATGAATTGACTTATAAATATTCGTGCGTGAAGATGTACAGAAAAGGAGAACCAATTAATCAAAGTTGAACAATTTACATAATCTTACCTTGGTTTCTATGTTAATCATAAACTAAATATAAGACATTTTCTCAACCTGACACGAAATATAATGAAATATTAACAAAAAAACAACAAACATGTGAAAGTAGAGTGTTGGACCGACCGACTGACCGGGCCGAGGGCATGTTCCATCAATAACAAGCTCTCATGTTTGTTATTGGTCAGTAAAAAGGTTCCTGTTTACAACGTGATCGGACCTCAACCAATCAAAATGTAACAAGACTCACAGTGATCCAATCAGGAGTCAGTTAGTAACTTCTAATATCAAACACATCAAGTAAAGTACCATATAATATTATATACAACATTAACTTGTTTTGATTTGGGTGAATGATATTTTCAGATCTGGGAAGTATTTGAAGTATTAATTGTGTCACATTAGCCTAGTATTAATAAAAATTGTGTCATATATTTGAGTCATGATTACTCAAATATAATTTACATGAAATAACAACTATTTTATAAAAACATTAGCTCACAGAGTCTATACACTGTCAAAGTTTTAACTAAGAATTTTGAATAGGCCCAGGTATGAAAATATTCTTCGTTAATATCAGAGTATTGTCATTGCATTCCCTGCACCGCCCGAGGCTGGTCAATAGACCGATCCATTAAGCCCCGCCTGCTTACGAGTTGACCAATCACAGCCGCGAAACCCGATCAACATTAGTGCAAAGATCACCAAACGGCTCAAATGGTGATCAGATTTCGCGGTTGTGATTGGTCAATGAGAAATGGGCGTGGCTTAATGGATCGGTCTATTTGGCAAGACTTTATGAAGTAAATTAACAGATTAATAGTCTCAACCATATGCATTTCATAACAAACGGTTTCAAACACTTTTCATAGCCCAAATCGCCCAAATCGCCCAATCCGAGGCAACGTGTCCCTTTAAGGGTGACAACAATAGATTTTGATGGATAAAAATAACCTTTCTATTTACAAATAAGGTGTTGTTAATAAGAGCTACATACCAACATGTCAACTGTGTAAAGGGAGTGTTTTAAGAACGAGTTATGAGGTTGAATAATTGACCAACGCGTATAATAACTATATTTTCACTTTATTTTGATGTTTTTCTTTTCTAAAACTCTAGCTGAAGGGAGTTCCCTCCTATTAGATGTTACAGTCCACCACTTTGGGACTCGGTGACTAAAAGGTCAATGATGGCAATTATTAGGGAGGTTTCGCACGCGAACGGATACGCATACGCATACGTTTAGCTATCCGTAACCGTTAGCAGCCTTTCTGTTGTTTTGCAATCCCAGCGTTTTGGTGGCACTGTTCGCTGTTCCAGCACAGCACTTGGTGGCGCTGTTCAACATGGCATCCTCCATAGACGAGCTTATGTTCATAGCTTTAGAGGAAAATGACGAAGAAACAGTGCTTTTTTTCGTATTTCAAAGTCTTTAGAAATCAACAAAATGACACGTACATGTTCAGTGATTCATTTATTTTGATACTATTCATACATATTTGGAAACAAATACAGGAGAATTACTAGAAGTTCGAGTTTTCCTACGTGTCTTTTACTTACGTGTAGCAAGCGGGATATCAGTGTCGTCTGCACGTATAGCGGATAGCGAGTAGCGTATGACGTCATAATGATGACGTATCCGTCGCACTAACCGTACCCGTTCGTATGCGAAACCTCCCTATTGTCGTGCCAAACCACTGCATGTGTAATGATTGGCATGGTCGAAGAAAGCGGTAATAATCGGTTCAAGACTCATGAAAATCTATTATTTTAGGTGATTAGCCTACACTAGTTCCTCAGTTTAACACACATGCATAAAAAACCACACATTGATGCAGCAGTTTAGTTCATCCATGTAGCCATCGCAGTTCAGAATGTCAAGTTACGATAGCGCCCTCAAGGAAAGAGCATCACCAGTACGATTATCGAGCAGCTCAAAGCACTACAGTACAAGTATTCTCAATTCACGTACAACTGTGAAATTTAAACAAGTTTGGGTTTGTTTACTTTGCTTCTAAGAAATAATTATAAATCATCTTTATGTCATATTAAATTGATACATTCACTGTTTTCCAAGCAATGTCATTAAATTTAAGATTAACAAATAAACCACAAGGGAAACTGACTGGGTAAATTTTTAAATGATTTTTAAAAAGTCGCATCCCCTTAAGGTGATCCCCTGGCTGCCGCTTCCCAGGTTGTATCGTATACTTGGGTGTGATCCTGGCTACACGGCAGTTTACGGTTGAATGGCTTCTGACTGGCACCCCCCGAACAAAGATATTAATAATAATAATAATAATACATTTATATAGCGCCAAATCTATTTTTGTAAAATGCTCTAAGGCGCTTCACAAAAAGGCATAAAAAGTACATAAAGCACAAAGATGATAAGCATTTAACCCCCCCCCCCCCCTTTGTCTTCATAATCCCTGCTTACCCCCTGCCTTCTCTGAATGCTTTCTGCTTTTCTCCCTCCACTCTCTCTATTCATGTATTTCCACTTGACTACTCTTGCAACTCTTGTCTGCTTGTATGTGTGTTGTGTGTTGTCATATTTTAGCCTTCGAGAAAGACTCTGCTAGGGTCGAAACGTCAGGCCACTAACTTATTTTTTGCAAGCATTTAAAAAAGTACAAGTAAATAATACAACAAATTACAATTGAAAAATACAAAGATAATAAAATCCCACCGGAAACACAAGTCGACAGTAATGACCACAATATAGTTACAGTTAAAACCTAAGAGATTGCTCAAAAGCTTTCTTAAAAAAGTGTGTTTTAAGTTTAGATTTAAAAAGATTTACAGTCTGCGCTTCTCGAATAGAGACATCCAGGTCATTCCACATTTTAGGGGCAATAGCAGAAAAAGCCCTATCTCCCATAGTGCATAACCTAGTACTAACACGCTGCAGTCTAGTCCTATCACATGAAAGTCTAGTAGTTTTGGAGGAACTAGACGTGTGTAAAAGATCAACAAGATACTGGGGCCCAATACCATTAATACATTTAAAAACTAAAAGACACAATTGATATATAATTCTAAATTTGACTGGAAGCCAATGCAGCTTCATTAGCACAGGAGTAATGTGATCAGATTTGTTCGTGCCTGTGAGAACTCGGGCAGCACAGTTTTGCACACGTTGTAAAGGAACAAGTGAGGACTGTGGGAGACCAGCCAGTAGGGCGTTGCAGTAGTAAATCCTAGACATAACTAACATAGTAATCAACTGTTCAGTGACCGAGGGATGTAGATACTGCTTAACTTTACCAATATTATGTAAATGATAAAAAGCATTACGAGATATTTGACGAATATGAGCTTTCATGTTCAAGTTACAGTCAAAAATAACTCCAAGGTTTTTCAAGTGTTTTGACGCTACAATTTCATGCGACACAATGTTAACCTTAGCAACAGGGACCTTCTTCAAATTAGCAGGTGTACCAATACAAAGAACTTCAGTTTTATCAGTGTTTAGTTTCATATAATTCCAGGCCATCCAACTATTTATATCAACACAACATTTTTCAATTACATCAATACGTTTCTTAGTATCTTCCGTGTTTGGAGAAGCTAATACATATAACATAGTGTCATCAGCATAAAAATGACAAGCTACACCATGGCTGCAAAATTATTGAAAAAATAGGGAGACCGCCAACATAGGGCTAGATAGCTCAGTTGGTAGAGCGCCGGCACGTTAAGCCGGAGGTCGTTGGTTCAAATCCCGCTCTAGTCAATTTTTCTTTGTTCAACCCAAAATCATTTAAAAATTTACCCAGTCAATTTCCCTTGTGGTTTATTATTGGATATCTGATATAAAAAGTCGCATCCCCTTAAGGTGATCCCCTGGCTGCCGCTTCCCAGGTTGTATCGTATACTTGGGTGTGATCCCTGGCTACACGGCAGTTTACGGTTGAATGGCTTCTGACTGGCACCCCCCGAACAAAGATATTGAAAAATTGGGAGACCGCCAACATAGGGCTAGATAGCTCAGTTGGTAGAGCGCCGCGGCACGTTAAACCGGAGGTCGTTGGTTCAAATCCCGCTCTAGTCAATTTTTCTTTGTTCAACCCAAAATAAATTTAAGATTCAAAACTATTTTTTGTACTGGCCAATAATTGATCACTATCGCGATATGGTCTTAAATGATCACCGAAGGAATGTTCTTAGTTTCTACAGAGCCAGGTAAACTACGAATCTTAAAGAAAGACTCTCTAGTTATCATACTACTGCATTTCAGTGCGTCAATATTCTTAACGAAACATACAGCGTAGAGCTTGGGCAAGTAGACGCAGACCAACGTCAGGTAAGCGTTGAGAATCAGTGCCATACACAGAGTCGCCACCTTCTGTATGACTGCCACAGCCGTAGTGTAGACGGGTACAGCGGCCAGGCACAACACCAGCGTAGAGTAGACGCTGACAGCAATGAACTTAGACTCATTGTAGTTACTGGGTACCTTGCGGGTCTTGAAGGCGTAGAAGCAGCAGGCCAAGATCAGGAGGAGGTTGTAGACGCACGAGGCAATGAAGCCATTTCCAAACTGACAGTAAATCTCGACGTACTTGATTAGTTTGTCAGGCATAAGTCGCTGTGGTTTGCTTAAGTCTCCTGTCATAGCAGATACAGTCACGACCACAACCTGTGACAAGACAATAATAAAGGTCTTATGACTAAAATATCCCTTTAAACCCAAACTTGTGCTTTAATGTCTCGCTTTTTCAATTACTCCACCTGCAAAATTATTATTTTCTAAAAAATACTCCATATCACTCTGCTACCCTCAGATAAACAGTTCGAAATAAAGTTGGTCATAGACTGAAACCTCCGTATTATTAGTATCGGCCGCCATATTTGGTATCAAACAATGGAAACGTGCACGCATGTACGCGCTGTGCACGACTCTCAGCCAATGATAGCTCTTCATTGACCTCAGTGAGGGGACTGTTTGGGGCTTGTGACGTCATATACAAGGGGTCTATATGTAAATATTGATTGTATTTTAATACCTGAATCATCATGAGAACGGCGGACATAATGATTTGATCCTTTGGGCGGATCATACAAGGAGGTCTTGTTGACTTCTTGGCTGCTTTGAAGATCCGATGAATTCGATTGACCTTGAGTAAGGTAGGAGCATACGTCATCGTGAAGCACATAGCAATCATAATGGCACATCCTGAGCAGGATGTAGTGGATGGATAGATGAGGAACGCAAAGGTAGTCAAACAAGCTAAGACGGTGCCACACATGGCTACAAGACTTAGAGCACGACCGGTAGCTTTTATTAAAGGATGTTTTCGATAAAAGATCAAGCCAGTAATACTGAGGCACGCAAGGAGGACACCAGCTACACACAGAGCAATAAGAACAATAATTGTTGCATCTTGTACATTGATCATAGTTGCTGGAATAGTCTCACATGAGTTAAAATCAGCGGTCGGCCAGAGAAGTTCTGGACAAGGAGAGCAAACGTCACCGTCCACAAACTCATACGGGTCACATTTATTGCATTCCCAGCAACATTTCTCCTCTGTTGGAATTACAAGATAACCTGCTGGACATTCATCACTGCAAACTGAAATTGGTGGCCGAGGTTCACTCCCTGGCCACGTAATTGCCGACTCGTTTATCGAGAGTGGTATGTCAAGGTTATGAGTGTCCCAATAACCAATTTCGTCCCATGCGATTCTGGTTGAATCTACCGTTAGAGTCTTAATTATGTAGGCCCCTTCCGAGTCGCCATTCTTATTGAACTTAAAGTTACCAGTTGGTCCATTAAACTTGACATTGAAGAGATAAGGTGTGACGTCATTACCAGTGATATTACGTACTATGGCAAGACACTCCTTTGTCATTTGGGGACACCTTGATCTCAGCATATTGTCAAACGCGTGTGCAAACGCATAAACAGACAAGTAAATTGGCATCTTCGTTCCTGAGAAAGGAATTGGGCACGTTGAGATATCTGAGCAGTTGTTATTATTCAACCAGGATTCGAAATAAGCGCGAAACCATGGACTAACTTGACCCTGGCTTGTCAATTTACTGAAATAAGACTTAATTCCAGGGATTTCGTAATAGTTCAGCTTTATTTTCAGACTCCCTTGAATCATATGTGCAAGGTCATTGTTCAGGGCTAATGTATCGAAAGCATCGCTGCAAATCAGGGTACGTCTGTCTGTAGGATCAGCCAAGTGAAGCTCCCGCAAAGCCAAGTACATTCCATCAACTCCACCAAACATCACGAGCACTTTGACCTTTGTGAATGCTGCGATCTTCTTAGCAACTGCCTTTATATTTGAAGGCGTGGCATCATCTCGAATCGATACCGAAAAAGCAATACAAATATCAGTTTTCTCAGCCAATGCCGCGATCTCTTGTGTTCCTAGAATTCCGTAGGTATCCAGGGAGTATATTACACCAACATAAACCCACTGAAAACGGGTCAAAATGTGAATAATGGCTTTGGCTTGAAACTTGTCTGATGGTACAGTTCGTAAGAAGAACGGGAAACGAGTCTTATCACTTAACTCTACACTGGTAGCGGAGTAAGATACCATAGGGATGCCGTACAGATTAGTCGCTTTGGCTGCGATAATGCTCGTAGCGCTCTGGGATGTACCTATAATACCAAGGAGTTGACCGGTGAGTTGGGGCTCTGGGTTGCAGATGGGTATTTCGTAGATTGTGTCGGCAGTCGAGTAGCGACTCATAAGAGAAAGAACTAATGATAATGTTATATCTTCATCTCTACACGTATCTCTGATAT